>OY757920.1:23937797-24447797 GCA_963585895.1 Sepioteuthis lessoniana
TCCAATGGCAAAGACGTCCTTACACAGTGGTAATTTGCTAAAACAAAAGTTACATCACTTTTGTAATAGATTCTCCCCTGATGATGGCCCAAAGTCGGGCAGAAAGTACTAGGGATACATACAACTATGGACAATACCTAAATCAATTCCCCCCGAATACAATAAAAGTAATACGGGAATTCGAATGGATCCAGAAGAAAATATGTAGGCATAAAATGTCTATTATCTTTAATGAAATTTGCATTAACGAAGAAATGCTGCCTAAATATACATATATATATAATATATATGTGTGTGTGTGTGTGTGTATATATATATATATGCCTATATATATGTGTGTGTGTGTATATTTTTTATGCTGGTGTGTTTGTGTATTTTTTGTGCAGGTGTGTTTATGTGTTGGAATGTATGTACATATATATTTCTGTGTGTTGTGCATATATGTATATATATTTATATGTATATCTATGTGTGTACATATGTGTATTCATTATATGTATATCTGTATACATAGGTATGTATATATAATTGTAAGTGTGTGTATATATATGTTTGTGCATGTTTATTTGTTTATGTGTGTGTACATGGTAAGCCAAATTCAAATCCTTCATGATGCTTTTTACATTTAGCATAGTGCTAGCAGCCTTGGATAAAGTTGACCTTGCGTTGCATCCCTCTTGGGTGGAGGGATTGAGTAAATTCTCATGTTTGAGTGTGTATGTAAATAGATATGAACAAAAGTGATTAAAAAAAATAGGAATATTTTTGTTTATTTTTTTTTTTTATTCTTCTCAACTAGTTTCATCCTTTGGTCATCATCTGGTGAAAAATGTATGTGTAAAGAAGAAGAAAATAATTTTTTTTAAAGTACTTATATCATAAGAGAGGTCATAAAAATTGCACAGGTTATGTAATGTATCCATTTGTTGAATAAAAATCACTTTCTAGGATCCAAGTGTCTTCAACTGACTTTTATATATCTGTGGTCAAGGCTCGTAGCTGATGAGTTTTTTTTTTTTATTTTGGAGGTCTGTTAAGCTTAGCAGGATTACATTTCAAATGAGCTAGGACGGCTTTCTTTGTTTTCTACTTTAAAAAATTTTTATTTTTTATTTTGGTGTTTTTGTCATCCCAAGTCTGCCAAGCTTATATAAACAAGCATAGTTCCCATCATAAATTACAGTTATGACACTTGTACTTGTTGGTGGGTTCTAGATGGTTGCATCTTTTATGCAAGCAAATTGAGAATGCAGGATTTTTTGTCATCTGAAATCCTTTCAAACCACCTGCATAAACAGAAGAAAGAATGGAAGAAAATGAAAATATTGATTGTTATAATGAGAGAAAATGAAAGAATAAAAGAAAGATAAAAATTTAACCAAAAATATGAATATGTAATAGTCTAAAAATAAGTACATTCCTTATATATATATATATATATATATATATATATATATATATATATATATATATATATATATGCAATTTTATTTTTAGTTACAATGTTACAGTGCTGTTGAGTTTGGTAATTAATAAGACTTAATAATATCTGTTTTGTATAATGTTTCACTTGAAATAATGAAGTCCTAGTTGGCTTGGCTTAGAAGAAAATAAACTTTTTATAAAAAAAATTGTTAGTGGTGTACTTAGTTACATGTGGGGGTGGGCTGAAAAGTTTTTATGATGCCGTTATATTTGCTTTTATCTCTCAGAATATTTGGACTATTGTCTTCATCTTCATTATTATACTCACAACGATTCAACCAATATGTCCTTTGGCTTTCTTCAGGTGTTTCATGTCTAACTTGGGAGCCTAAACACAACCTCCTCAAACTGAACCTTTTTTTTTAATCGATTGGGGGTAGATTCTTTTAACCATGACTGTGTATAAGTGTTAAGCTATGATAAGTATTCCTTGTTATTCTTACCTGTAGTTGGGATTGAACCTGCAATCACCAGATGATTTCACGCAGAAGCACTTTTCAACCAAACTCCTTATCCACTGTGCCATGTGTCCTGCCAAAGTATTCTTAGTGATAAAAATTATCAAACTTCATGTCAGAAATTTAGATAAGTTATGTCTGCTGTTGATAATTTTTTTCCTGTGGGATCCAAGCACTGCAACGCCAATGGAAGAAGTGTATGGACTACTAGGGCACTGTATTAAAAAATGAACCTCATTCTATGAGAATATCTTGGTTAGCCTATAAACTTTTCAGCAAACCCTCATATATACAGTATTGTTTATAATTATTTTAACCATGAAGCAGGCTTGTAAGAATTGTATTGTTATATTTATTTATTTATTTATTTCTCAAATTGAGTTAATTATAACTATTAATGGCTTTCAAGATTAACATGATAATCATTTTCCTAAAGTAGGAGACTTAATCTAAGTACTAGTCTGCATCTTATGAAGATGTCTAAATTTTGTTGCAGTATATCCCTCAAATGGTGTTAGAGATATTTAAGTGTAGATTCAAAGTATCTTTTAAATATTAACAACCATTTTTAAAAAATTGTTTGAGGCTCTTCTCATTTTGTTTCCATTCATTTTCAGCCTTTTACTGCCTTTGATCATTTGGGAAATTGTCAATGCCGTTCAACCTGGCTCAACTTTCAATGACACACAAGCATTTGGCACATACGGTTTTCTCTATGGCACATTTCCAACAGCTCCTTCGGTTTTCATTTTTGCAAGTCAATATTCAGTAGCTGAACATATTGTAAGTTTCTGTTTTTGTTTTTTGTTGTTGTTGTTCTGTATTTATTTATTTGACAGTTATAAAACTCTTATTTTTTTCTGTTCTTTGTATTATAGATTGTCTTTGTTGTTTATTTTGCAGATTGCCAGTGGATTGGTCCTCTGCACCATTTTGTCTGCACCACTCATGTTTATCTCTGCCAAAATGCGAACACTGATGTGTCATCATTCAATCAATTACACACACCTGATCCATGATACATCATTTGACATTAGCATCCTTTCATTGATTGCTTGTGTGAGTTTTAAAGACTTTTCTTATAAATCAGTTGTTCTATGGGGATTTTTATAAACCCGAAAAGCCCGCTTTATTCCTACGTTTTGTAAAAGAATAAACCGTACTTCAACAGCAGTAGGGAGTTGGTTGACAGCTTTTGAAGAAAGGAGACAAACGACTTTTAGTGCAACAAAATTTATATACAACAACAACAATAAACAGGGTTTTACACCAAATGGAACAAACAACGAATATGTAAGAGTTCAAAGTTCAGATAGGTGGTAGGGTTTTGTAAGGTTTAGTTGTAAGGTTGTTATAAGGTAAAGTCATAAGGTAAAGGTTTAAGGTAAGGTTTGCAGATAAAATGCCTGCTGGAACTTAGCTGTGTGTCCTGTTCCTTTTAACTCAGCATGTGCGTTCGTTGCTCTTGGGTCCTGGCTGGTGGAAGGTACCAAATACGTTTGCCATCAAGGGCTGCTACGCATGGACCTGTTGCTAACAGTGGTGGGAGTGGAACAAAAAGAGGAAGAATCTTCAGTCGTAGCCCTTTTTATGGTGGATGCCACGTGACCCCAAGGGGCTGCTGATATTCGGTGAAACAGGATCACCAGTTCCTTAACAAATTTCCACAATTCTTAAGTTTTTGAGAATCAAATTTAAATGCAAAAAAATGCTTACATGTTTATTTTTCAAAGTCAATGTTTTTGATGCTATGCAACTTTTTGTTTTAATAGAATTAATTTCAGAAAAAATATTTTGGTTGAATGAACCTAAGCAGATATAATTCTATTTAGCCACTTGGGAGCAGTTGATATTGTGTGAGAAATTTATTTGTGGTCTTTTTACTCAGGCAGCAAATCAGATAGAAAATCAAGATGATTCATAGGTGATGATGAAGATGATGAAAGATAGCTAAAAATATTTGAGAGAAATTTTTTTTGTGTCTACTCTAGCAATGAATTGGATAGTGATTTGAGATATTATGTTGATGAAAGCAGTTCAAATTTTGAAGAAGCTGATAAGGTATTTTGCCAGGCCTAAGTAGTTAATATTAAAAATATGTCAAGTTAAATTTTAAAAGAATGATGAAAAAAAGGTTAAAATAAGATGCATTATTTCTTATTACACTTTAAATTGTTGTTTTATTAATAACTTTTCTTGCCATTTTTTTCTACTTTTAGACAATATTATTTCTACCATTTTATTTTTTCTGTTTAAAAAAAGAAGCAGCAGCTATCACTTCTGATAATTTCATTCCAAATTTCAAAGCTGTTACTGTGTTTGGATCCTATTGGTCAAAAGAGTTATCAATGACAGATATAATGTCATCGTATGAAATTTCAACCCACCCTCATATTTATAACTTAAAAGAATTAATTTTAACCCATGTTTTCCAACTGTCTCATTTGTATAGTTATCTTTTTTAACATTAATTTCCTTTCCTTTGTTTTTTTCCCAGGTTTGGGTATTTGCTGTATTAATCATGAGCAGTCGTTGGAAAAAAATGCCTCATCAATTAACCTTGTGTTTAACAGTGTCCCAGGTAAAACTTTTTTTCTTATTTTATTCAATACTTTCTTAAAAGCCACATTTGGTAACCATTAATGTTATTTGCCAAATATGTAATTAATTGTAAATAAAGGAATAAGAAGTTTTTTTATTATAAGCATTTAATAGTGATTTCCCTTAAGAAATAAAAATTGTAGTGAGTGCAAACATTGACCTTCCAAACTATTAAATTGCAAATTGAATTTGAAGTTCTTGTAATAAGTCTAAAGAATGTTTGTTACAGAGGTTTTACCATTATCTGTAAATATTCAATTATTTTGACTATAATTTCATTTAAATTTTAGGGGGGTGTCCTCGTGGTGTAATGGTTAAAGCGATGGACTGCAGAATCGTAGTAAGCGAGTTTGTATTCTAGTCGCGCTATTACTTTCATTTTCGGGCAAATACCCTTGGGAAAGGTATAGACCCCCTTATCCTCCCAGCTTTGGGTTAAATAGTACCACTACTGTGGCTTTGCCATTAAATAACCTACAAAGGTTGATATGCCATTAAACAAAGAAACCAAACAAACCAAATTTAAATTTTAAAATATAAAAAAATTTAAAGATTCAGTCTTGATACTTTTTAATCACACCTCAAACCACCACTATGTGTCCTAATTTGAGTTTATATGATAAACTCAAATTTTATTCAAATTTTAAAATTTAAAAGAAATTTTGTAAACAGTTGTACAACTTTAATAAGGTCATAATATCTAGATGTGGCTGTGCCATTTCTCAATACTTCTTGATACTTTTTGAACTCCAGTGTTTGGTAAAACACAGGATTGTATAAGTGTATCACTCTCTATACACACCAAACCTAACTCCATTGAACTTTTTCTTATTTCCTAAACTGAAAATTCATCTGAAGGGTAAGATTGGAGGATATGAAAAGACTGCAACTTTACATCATATCAAGCAAAGTATTTCAGAGGTGCTTCAACCAATGGAAAACTTGCTGAAATAAGCTTGTTACATACTAAAGGGAATATTTTGAAGAAATGTTTCATTCATTATTGATTTCTTAGATCAATACATTTTTAACATACCTCATATGATACATTGATAAAAAGTTGGATATCAAGTTGGCTTTTAAGTATGTCATTCTGATAAAGTTGCATATGACCCAAAAGATGGAATTTTATCTTCAGTGCCACATTTATTTAAGAATAAACTTTTAAATGAAAAATAAGTTAATCTTCTTTGGAGTCACTTTCAACTTAACTCATTTTCAAACACAATCTTGATATTAAAATTCATAGCCTTTTTAAAAACACATTTGGACTTTTAATTTAAAAATATAATAATTCTTTTTCTTATGATATAAAATTGGTTTGAAGATTTCTATTAAGGAGATTTTACCATTATCTGTAAATCTTAACAATCATTTTCATTATAAGCTTAGACTTTGGTTTCTATCTTTAATGGCATATCAACCTTCATGGATTATTTACTGCCAAATCCATCCTTGTAGAAGACCAGTTGCGGTAGTATTTAATCTGTCACTGGGGAGATTGGGGTTCATACCTTTCTCAAGTATATTGGTCTAAAAGTGAATATAATAACACAACTGCAATTTGAACTTTCATTCTATGAACTCATAGTCTAGTACATTAGCCATTATTATGCCAAAGGGATTCACCCAAATTTGATATCAAGAAGTCTTTGAAGTATTTCATTCTGATAAAGTGAATCAGGTATAAAAGATGAAATTTTTGTCTTTAATGTTCCATATATTCAAGAATGACTTTTAGATTGGCAATAATTTATTTGAAATTACTCTTTGTAGTTTGCTCTTGGGAAAAGGCATAAATCCATTTCTTCCCTCTGGGTAATAATAGGGCAGACTGGGTTTTCTAGCCTTGGTATGGCAATCATTTGAGGAGAAGGAAAAATCTGAATTCAGACCTCATTGACTTTGTTCACAACATTTTCTCAAAAGTAATTTTTCTCATTTTTATTAGAATATTCACAAAAATTATTCACTGAATGTTTTTGATGAACTTGACATATCTCTTGCAGAATGAATTTCCTGGTAAGTTTTCTGACAGAAACTCCAAAATGTTTATGAACTTTGACATGCCTCATAAATTTTTATATGTTACCATAACAACCACAAAGCAATTTATTTGTGTACAAGCATATATATATATATATGTGTGTGTGTGTGTGTACAAGTATGTGTTCATGCTTTATATGAATATATGTTGGTACATCAATAAGTCTGAAGCATAATGATAAAAAGCATTTATTTTCTGAATATTTCTTTATTTTAGTCTGATGAAAATTTCAGATCATAATTAAAATAATTAGGTGTCATATTATGAACTTACTGATTCACTCTTATGTATGCAAGTAAATATATATATATATATATATATATATCTATATCAGCCGCCGCTAGTGTAATGCAAAGCTCTTCGAAAGAATTGAGCACTCTGGTAGCTGATAGGGTATAAAAAATCTAAACGAATGGCTGCTGTTGCTAAATAAATACCTTAAAAATTTCCTTAGCCAACGTGGCCCGCTTGATGGCCGAGAGGTCTGAAACTTAGTCTAACGTAAAGTTGGACGGGTTTCGATCCCAGCTTCGAGTGTCCTGCGTGTCTAGCCACACTGAAGAGTTCTGATAGAACGAAACAGTCTGTCTGTGGATGACAATATATATATATATATATATATATATATATATAAAAGTAAGTAAAGTTGGCGACCATAGTTGAGGGCGACCCGAAGGCTCCCATTTCGATAACTACTACACCAAAGTGTAGGGTAGGGTGCTACTCCTTTCCTTGGATTGTTCCATTTTACCCTTGAGTGTTAAGCAAGGAGGCATCAAGTATCATTTTTAAAGTCTTTGGTATGATTTGGCCTGGGATTGAACCCAGGTCTCTCGGGCCATTAGTGAACACACTAACCATCATGCCAATATATATATATATATATATATATATATATATATATATATATATATATATATATACAGTGGTTGAAATAATTATAAGACACCCCATTAAATTGTTAATAATTTGTTAATAATTGTTAATAATATATACAGTGGTTGAAATAATTTATAAGACACCCCATTAAATTGTTAATAATTTGGCCTGGGATTGAACCCAGGTCTCTCGGGCCATTAGTGAACACACTAACCATCATGCCAATATATATATATATATATATATATATATATATATATATATATATATATATATATATATATATACAGTGGTTGAAATAATTATAAGACACCCCATTAAATTGTTAATAATTTTCTTATTACTGCACTAATTCCTCTGAAAATTTGAGTGTGGAACCTTGATCCAATGGGTATTAGTATACATATTTGATTTTATAACAACTTTCCACCAAAAAAGTGTTATTAACAAAACTTTGTTTTTGAGGGTGGAAATAATTATAAGACAGTTTTGAAAAATTGCAAATCTGGTTTATTTTAGAATGCCAAAGAAAGAATAAGTGCATGCACAGATTATAAAAAGACACTTATCCTGATTTTAAGCCATATGAGTCTGTGGGGAATGTTTTGTAAAGTATTGTTGTTTGGTTACGTATCAGATATAAGTACCACACACAAATTTTCAGAGGAATTTGTACAGTAATAAGAAAATTATTAACAATTTAATGAGGTTTCTTATACTTATTTCCACCACTGTGTATATATATAAAGTTTGTTACACCTTGAATAGACCATATGTTATATTCATTGTCTCTACTTCATTATTGTAAGCTTTCATTCCTCATGTATTACTGGGACAGATATATTATACTCATTTTTTCCCTCCTCTTGACTGGTGATTTTCAAATGTGTATAACATTTAAGATTCAATTGTTTATGTAATCAAATAACTGAAACAATTGCTGATCTGTCAGATGTGTGAAAATTGATTTGTTTTCATAAAAAGAAAATCATTGAGTGTCACATTAATTTGAAGAAGGTTTGTTGAGTTATGGATGTTTACACAAGATCAGATTAAAACCAAACAATGTTTTTTTTTAATGTGAAAATTTATTTCTCTATTTCAGTCCATTTTATAATAAATATAAACAAAGTGAAACTTTGATACCATGAGATGAAAAGAAGTAACACCGTCAAATGCTTGAAATTTAAGTTACTCTTTATATCAATGAAATGTAGAGTTGAATACTGTAAATAAAAACAATTTATAGTTTAGTGTGTCAGTCAGAGTTAAAACTTGCATGATATCCTTAGCAAGGGAACTGTGGTATCTGTTCTCATTTGAGAATAAGCACATGCTTATTTTACTTATTGGCTTTTTTGGGTCTAACTCAACAGATGATACTAATTTTTGATTGATGCCTCAATAAACAGACTACAATTTTCATAATTTTATTATGGTATAGATATTATTATAGATGCTATTGTTGCACTTTAAGTCAAATCTTGTTACAATTCATAAATTGTTCATCATGTTCAAAAAATAGAATGGTCTGTAGGCTGTCTGACTGGTGAATATGTCAATAACATGTCAAGGAATTAAGCCATTTTTGGCCAATCAGAAAACATTACATACTGAAACTAGACACTTTCTTGATCCCATCAAAAATATGAATAATACCCCACATTCTACAAATGAGTAGTTCTCATTTTTGCTGTCCGACATATTTCATATGCAGTAGTTTTTTTGCCGCCACCACAGCCATGCATGGATAACACTCAGAACATATTCCTGAGGTAATAAACAGTAATTTTATTCTTAAAGACTTACTAAAAACTCAACTATTGTAGAATGGACATTCAACAACTTAGCTTCTTTGTAATCCTTCTGAACTACCTTAAAGCAAACAAACCCTCTCGCACATTTCTGCATACAAATTTTATCCCATTTGTTGATTCTATTGTTGTTTCTTACCATTTCTTCCACTCCAGCTAAAAAGCTGGCAGTACAACATTCCTGGTACAGTCAGTTGCTCTATTCTTTCATTCTCTCTGCTACTGTATTACCATACACAATTAAGAAACCAAGAAAGAGAGAGAGAGATAGTGATTTATAGGTATCATAGCAATACTATCGCAAGAAGAAATGACAATAGCAAAAGTCTAACCCAGCTTAACATATTGAACTATTTTGTAGGTGTTAAAGTTTAAAGTATTTTTTATGAAAAACGAAATAAAATAGAATTTTTCCCTTATGTATGTAATCTGTAGTTTTCAAAAAAGCAGCCACTGAGAACTTTTACACACATCAAATTCATTTAAATATTTTCATTCTGATACATTTTACTCTAATTTGATGAGTTTTCTTTTTTTTGTTTTGCAGATGGTTGGTACAATTGGAGTAATTTCTTATCATTTAAGTGACAAAACTTTATCATGGCAGACTTATGTTGAATTTGCCTTGATGAGTATTGGATATTTGAGTTCCATTTGCTGGACTTCATTACTTAGTATTGCTATTTGTATCATTCGCACTCAGAGAAGAACTTCCTTTCTAAGAAATATCTTTGTTATTTTCTTAGGAGGAACTGGGTAAGTGGAAATTTTTGTTTTAGTTGTTTCAGTTTTATTTTCCCTGAAAGTATAACCTATAAAAATTCAAACTATGATTGATAAGAATGATCTTTATGTATAGTTTTTCTATTTATTATATTTAATGGTTTATATGTTAAGAAAAGTAATAAGTGTGGGCAATATTTTTCATATATGTAATATATAACCCCAATACAACTCTGGTTTTCTTTTTCAAGGATTTTTATTTTTTAGTGATTTTTACTGTAATTAGTTGTGTATAACATGTATAATATGCATTGCTAATTTTGGCTATAAAATTATGAAAAAAAACATTTCTTTTGGAATTTGTAGTAGCTAAATTTAAACAAAATTTAAAATTTGTTTAACTTTTTATCCAGATTGTATTGACAAATAGTATAATTTTTCCAAAAACAAAATTTACACTGTATTTAGAGCAAAAGCAAAGACATACTAACCCAAAAATGGAATAAACTTTTTGTGAAAATAAGTTCACAAGAGAAGAAACAAATTATAAACAAACACATATTATAGCGCCTATTTCTCTATAGCAGTATAAAACATGTTTGTTATAGAGTAATTAATTTGAAACATAGATATAACTTAATTTCAGTCATGTTGTCCTGAAAATGGCAATGCACATGCAAGGAAAAAAGAGTTAATTATTTATTTTGTAATTTGCTTGAAGCATTGCACAAATCATTTTATTTTATAGTATTGAATTAATTTAGAGGGCTATTGCAATGCAAAAAAATAATTTTTTTAAAGTCTAATTCATTTCAAAGTAAAACTTCATCATCAGAGATTTTTTTTTATAAATGAACACAATGTTGGAGGTTCAAATTTTCTTCTTTTTATAAAAAATAAAAAATTTATAAAAAAAATGGGCTGAAAAATCTGGAAAAATAGTGCATCTTATACACAATTGTATTTTGGAGTTAATTCTTTAATGGGGACATTTCCATTGTATTAAGACAATTGATGTCTCTTCTTTCTTTTAACTTTATTTTGATTATGATTGTGTTGATTTTATCTTTGATTTCTGAGAGTTGAATAAACAGATCAAGTGCTAAAAGAATTATAATCAGTATGATCGAAGAATGTAAATGTCATTGGCCTTTAGAATAAAATAAAACAAACTTTTTTCAGTCTGAATTTCCCGGTTCTATGGGACAATTCTCTGGTGGATGTAAAAGTTGGTTCAGTGTATTTGACCTGGTGGTCAGGCATTCAGTTCCTGGGTAGAAGCAGCCTGATAAGGATGGCTTAAGAAGAATTAACAGATACTAAATATTCTCTAAGCATGGACAACTGAATAAAAGTAATTTAGCCCAGTATAATTAAAGTTTTCTTCAAAATCCATGAATGTTACCAAATATAATAGACATTTAAAGAAGCCTGTAACTGAAATATTGTGGCTATAACAACCAACTTTGAATAAATTGATAAACAACAGGTTGAATGAATCAGTGTATAATACAATTTAAAATTTTCTTTTTCAGAATACCTGTTTTTCTCACTGGAATCCTTCTCCTATTCAATTTTGATTGTACTTTTTCTGATTTTGATCCTTCTTTACAATATGGGAAAATTCAGGTAATTTCATGTTAGTTGCTACTTTGTAAACATTTACTGAGTTTTCTATGTTGTCTATAATTGTTTTTGTACGAGGGCCATCTAAAAAGTTCTAAGCCTCACCCAGAAAGAAGGACCATAGCTGAACATTTTTGTGGTAACAACAACAATAATTTCTTATAAAGCTAGAAAAACTAATTCAGATTTCTGTTTTAATTTCTGTAGAGATGAAACTCTCTATCAGAGTGACAGGTGTGAAACCAATCTAAAATTTGGGTGAGGCTTAGAACATTTTGAATGATCCTCATATGCACACATACAACCTTTTATTGTAATATTGCAGGTTGACTTGAAAGTTTTCACTTATTCTCAGACAATGAAAGAAATGGATAAACATATTTATAATTTGGATCCTACTTTTATTGATGTGTTAATCAGGCCTGCCATCTCAGTGGTTCTCCTCACTGTTGATAGAGAGGAGGAAACTGTGTTTAATAATAGATTGGCAGAATCTATTATTTGGCACATAGTGTAGGGCTATTAAATATGTGGAAAAACACAGCAGGTTATCAATATAATTGAGAGCTATTGAACCTGAGACCATGGCTCTCATTGGATGGTTTCAATCAGGTGACCCAAACAGTTCTAGTGAGAAATGCTTAATTTGAGTGGTTGAATTTCTATCTCTGCTCACTGATTACCCATAAGCCCCTTCAGGTGATGAAAGGAAAGTGTTGTCAAAGTGATAAATAGATATGTGCACATGAAAATCTGGTTGCTTCATTCATCATCCCAACAGAGAAGAACTTTGAACAATGGGAGATGATGACAGAAGACAATGCAGAAGAATAAAGATGGCAATGAAAAAGAGACAGGGTGACATTAGGTTACAAGACAACCAAGATGTGATGAAACACCCTGAGTTAGGGAACATTGTAGAGCATTCTGAAACATTAAAGACCAAAAAAACTCATCTGCTCTGTTTAGTGCAGGACAGAAACCCTCAAGAATCAAAACTGAAACTTTCTCAGGTTGGTTCAATAGAGGTGACTGTCACTTGTCCAGCAGTGACTTCACATTTCTATTGGGTTGCTGGGGATTTTGGTGTTTGTGGTGGAGCATTACATTATATACAAGGCTGGATCACTATGTCCACAGCTTGAAAATTATTATTATTTCTTCTCCTCCTTGAGCATATCCTCTTTTTAATATCTTCTCATCAACCTTAAAAAAGTTCCAAAAATATATTATTCTATTAGAAAAAAAATCCAATTGGTCTGTAGACTCAGTTTTAGAAATCTACTTTGACAGTAAATTTACAGTTCATGGAGAAATATTTTAAAAAATCTATGCCAGAATAAGAAATTCGATTAATTATTTTTGAACATCTATTGATAAAATGAAAGAAAACGGTTTCAAACTCACAAAGGAAAGAAGCAGAAGGTACCCCGCACAAACAATTACCAACGCCGACTATGTCAATGACTTAGCACTTCTGGCAAATACACCCACCTAAGCCAAATCCCTGCTACATAGTCTGGAATGAGCAGCTGCAGGCATAGGCCTCCATTTCAATGCACACCAGACAGAATATATGTGCTTTAATCAAAGAGGTGACATCTCCACTCTAAATGATAGCTCTCTGAAACTAGTAGACAAGTTCACCTACCTGGGAAGCTGTGTCTCATCAACCGAGACAGACATCAACATGCGTTTAGCAAAGGCATGGACAGCTATCGATAGGCTATCAGTCATATGGAAGTCAGACCTGACCAATAAAATAAAACACAGTTTCTTCCAACTTGCAGTCGTGTCAATACTGCTGTATGGATGCACTACCTCAATGCTAACTAAACATATGTAGAAAAAGCTTGATGGCAACTACACAAGAATGCGGCAAACAATATTGAATATGTCCTGGAGGCAGCACCCCACAAAGCTGCAACTGTACGGACACTTAATACCCATCACGAAAACTATCAAAGTTAGACAAACCAGACATGCGGGACACTGCTAGAGAAGTAAGGACGAACTCATAAGTGATGTACCCCTTCACATGGATGAGCAAAGGCTGGATGACCTACATTCAGCAGCTCTGTGCTGATACGGGATGTAGCCCTGAAGACCTGCCAGAAGCAATGGACAATAGAGAAGGGTGGTGAGAAAGGGTCAGGGAGATCTGTGCTGATGGCGCGACATGAAGATGATTAATTATTTTGAAAGTTTCAATTAGATCACCTCTCATGCTTCTTTCTAATAAAGTAAAGTTGGCTACCTTAGTCGAGGGTGACCCGAAGGCTCCCTTTTCAACAGCTACTTCACCAAGGTTTAGGGGAGGGTGCTAATCCATTCTCTGATTGCTCCACTTTACCCTTGATCCTTTAAACCTTAAGCAAGGTGGCATCAAGTACCATTTTTTGAGTCTTTGGTATGACTCGACCTGGGATTGAACTCTGGTCTCCTGGACCATTGGTGAACACTCTACTCATTAGGCCAATAGTCCAGTTGTAGTTAATCTTAATTCCCCTAATCTCTCTTAGCCCAGTGAGCTGGGGCTGTAGAATACACTGACTGCATCTCTGCAGGTGGGGGTTACGCTCCCTCCCCAACAAATATCCTGCATATGACATTAAACAATCTGATGGCAAAGCTCCAGCTTTGGGGAATGTGGAGTACTTCATTGCTGTTGCTTCCTGATCCACTCTGAACCAGGCTGGTAGCACCTGATAGGGTCTTATCTATGGATCAAATAGAACAAACTATGTGTGTAAACAAATAACTAATGTTAAATTGTAATACTTGAAACCATTTAACTGTGTGCAAAAACAAAGCTCAGGCTCATTTAAGAATGTTATCTATAAAATGTGTTTCCAAGTCATATATTTAATATATATGTATAAACAGATTTGGCATTAAATAACCTACAATGGTTGTTATGCCATAAAACCAAACCTATAAATATAATTGTGATTGACTGAATTTTTATCTAAAATTTTTACAGTTCAATTTCTGTAATTAATGGAAAAGTTCTGATCATTGAGAAGAATATTATCCTGAAAAAACTATTTGTTGTATAAAAGTTATTTCATCATTAGGCTACAGAATTATTGATATAACTATGTATGATCTTATATACATGTGTATAGGTACATTAATAATAGGAATGTGTAATTTTATATAAATACATTTTTATAATATGCACCCTTAACTTTTGGGCTAAAAAATCTTATCCAAAAGTAATAACAGTATTTGAAAAAAATTGACAAAATTCAATTTCTATAATTTAATCCTAATTGTTTTTTAATGCAATTAATTTTCAATAATTTGTAGGTGTATGTGCATCTTTTCCTAACCATTTTATCGATCATCATTACCACAACATCTTTGGTTTATGGTCAACGCTATCTGGCTGACACCTACCAGTTTCAGCAACCTTCCCAGAATGGAATTGGTCACTCCATAAATAATGGAGACTTAATAAATTCAAACTCTGTTAATCCAGACTCAACTCCTGGGAATATGCAATCCTCTCTGAATTTACCTGCTTCTGCTACAGAATTTGGTGTCAACCATTCAAATGATCTGATTGATTATACTGATAATGATGATGGTATGTATAATAGCTGATAATCTAGTTATAAATATATATTCTTGTGTACAATGAAACATTAGCTACCATTACTAATGCATCTTTTCATTTCCTATGTTGCAATTTTCAAATTCTTGACCCAATGAACTGTGTGCATGTGTCTGCTTGTGTGTTTATTTGTATCAGTGACATGTCCTGAAAAATATGCTGAAGTAAGAAAATAGCATTGTTATGATCTGAGATGAATATGAATCATTTTTATTTATTCAACTTATAGATAAGTTTTTGTGAAAGTGTAACTTTCAAAATAAAATTTAACACATTTGAAAACGCTTATATTATTAAATTTCTATTTACATGATTAAATTATTTAGGTTGATGTAAATAGTAACAAAATATTATCTTAACATTTCAAATATAATTCAATGGAAAATAAATGTATTCAAAATAAATGTTCAAAAGGAATTTTGAGGCCAAAATATTTTACTAATTCAATTTTCTAAAAATATCATCAATGTGGAAATTGTATACATGAGCTCAATAGATACTGAAAGTAATTAAAGATGGAATAAAAGACAACAATAATTAAAGATGAAATTCAATGCATTACTGATTTTTTTGCATGTTTGTATTTACAATTAACCTCTAAGAATAGTTTTCAAAACAAAATCTTACAAATTCCTAAAATATTTATACCACTGAATTATATTATTTATGTGTTACATACTGTACCTATGAACATTAAAGTGTGTGTCCCATTCCTCATTAATACATTGGACACTATTGTGAAAGGGTGGAAATGTACTAAGTAGTCACCACGAGCAGTGGTTTACCTTCTTCACGCCGCTAGCAAGTATTGTATTTTGTTAATGTCATTAAGATTTCCATTTCATTTCTAACTTCCATTTTGGTTATTTCTCATTTAGTAACCTTTTGTTCTGTTACAACAATGTTAATGTCGTCATTCAAGAACTATTATAATAAGTAAGAAATTTGATTTTTTTTTTTTTTTTTTTTTTTTTTTTTTAAATTTACTGCTGGTAAAAAAATATGGTAAGATGCTAATCATCCAGCAACCAGTAGCTATTTACCTTGCCTCCTCACTGTAGACAGTTTTTGATACAAATTTTTGATTCTGGATGCCCTTCATATTTCTGACTTAGGTTTTCCTCTAATTCACTACATGTCTTGAATTGTCATATCATTTTTGTGTAGAAATAGATTACTACAAATTGAATCTTGTATATCAAAGGTAGATTTTTAAAAGGTGAATGTCTGCTTACAAGTTTTAAATGTTCATTACAATAGGTATGAATTCACTGAATCTCCCTAAATTTTGTCTGATACAATTGAAATAAATAATATGTTAAACTTGATAAAGTTATTTCAAATTTTGTATGGAATAATTTTAATTGGGTAAGCAATCTTCGGAATGCATATAACCTCAACCCTCAAAACACATCTTTCTGATCAATGTGCAGCTCAGTTTGAACCCCATGAGAAATCTCACTCTCTACACAGCTGTCAGAATGGTGGAGCATTCATAATTTGAAACTGTTCCTAAGGCACAGCCTCAGTCATTGATCATCTAGCTTGAATTTCAAAAAGTGTTGAGATTCTTATAGGCCAAGGAAACAATTGTTTACCAAACCGATTAGTTGTGGTAATTTCCTCATGACAAATGTTTTGGACAGAATAATAAGTCGGCCCCTTCTCCAGAAGAACCATAATGCCAGTTGATTAAATATTAACAGTTTGATAAGAGTATATCAAATGAAATACTATCAACTATCATATGGCATCTATAGTTATACAAAACAGAATGCTGCTTCTGGGCTGGCTATATGTATGTCAATCTTAATTGTCAAAATTGTGTTTGCTCTGCCTCTCTCAATGAGTCAAGCCTTTCGCTTTGCAGTTGAAACACTAACTCATGACATAGATAACAGTATATCATATGCACATCTCTTCATAATCCAAATCTATTCCCTTGCTGAAAATACATCCCAAATCAGCTATTGTTCAAATCAAGTTCAAGGGACCTTTCCTCTACACTTAACAACTCTAAACAATATTCCAATATTGTCAGCTCCTAGCTAACTGTTACCTTCAGCCAGCTTCACAATTCACAACACCGTTTGACCTCTCATTATATAGGGTCACACCTGTCTTCACAACAATCAATCAAAATCAGCAAAAACTACAAAAATCTGATTTTTCACATTAAACCAATCGAGACAGCTGTGAAGAAAATTATTATATTCTAAAAAGCATGTTAACACTGTCACATTACAATCAAGTAACTTTGACACATGCATACAACTGATGAATGTATATGTATATAGATTGGTCAGTAAATTAACTTCTAAACACAGTATGCAGTGAAACTACCAATAATGATAGATTTGAACCATCATAGTGTCCAGGCATTTACTATCTTGTATAGAATCCTTATATATATGAGTGTGTGTGTGTGTGTGTAAATCAGCCATCTATTTACAGTTTGTAATAACACATTACCTAACATATAGCCTCTTTTTTCATTCATTGTGTTGTTGCATTCCTAAAACTACAGCACAATAAAGGGTAAATTTGATATTGCAATTACATAGTTTGTATTGAACTAACTTTATATACATGAAAATGGCCTATTTAGTGGCTCAGAGGTATGTGTTTATAATTTGTAATTATAGGGGAGATGTTGTATCTTATTGAGCTCTGGTTTGTATTTTAAAATTTAATATGTTCTAATCTTCATTAATGATCTTAAATATCTGTGGATGTTATGTTCAACCCTTTTGCTCCTTTTCTTTCCCTTCTTGGTGTGTTCTTTCATTTTATTCTCTTTCCTCTGCTGGTGAGGCTCCAGTTCTGGAACATTGGGGCGTGTGGAGTCAATACTTTGTTGCTATTTCTCCCCGGTCCGCTCAGACCCAGAGTGATAGTACCTGTTAGGGTCCCATTTTTCAGTCAAATAAATCTGTTTGAGATAATGTTTTAAGTCCTTTTGGGCTACATTAATTAATAGGCTCTTAAAACATTGATATTGCAACTAAATATAATGCATTTGCCTATTTCAAATGATTGTGAAGTTGCATTTTTATACCATATATAATAAGAGACCATAATTGTTTAACTGACTTTGGTATAAATTAACTGAACAAAGGTTAACATACCATAAAGCCAACCAACCAACTGACCAAACCTTTTTTTCATATTTGTGATGCACTCTTGTTGTATACTTTATATACATAATTTGGAACTATAAGGAGACTGTGGTCCAAACATATGAAAAAAAGGTTCCTTATAAAATCTTATGGCAATATTGGCCGCAAAACTTCTGTAATATAAATTAACTTATTTTTTCTTTTGAACTGTTAATGGTATTTAATTTTTTTTCTGTATTTTAGAAGAACAAATAATTTTATCAATGATCTAGTAATAATTTGAGACAAAGTTATTTAATAATTTTAATATTTCATTACAATTTAATGCTTAAAATTTGATATCATATGATGCCAATGAATAAAAATCATAACTTTTAATCCAAAATAAATCATGTCCAACCAACCACTGAACCAAAAACAACTGAAAATATCAAACCCCCACATCATCTCAATCCAGAGGCCTACTCAACATCAAAAACAAGACCATACAAACAGACAAAAACATTGTAACACCAAAGGATCAATGAAAATCCTAAATAGTTCCTATAAAGTAGAAAGTAAGGATATTGAAACTGACTAAATAATTACAAACCTTAATCTTGCAGATATATATAAGAAATATATGGAATACATCTACAAAACAAAACCATCTACAAAGCATGCACCTGGGAATCAAAATTGTCTACTAACTTTTGTCTTGTATTCTTATGATTTATTTAATAACAAAAATATTTATCTACAAATCAAATATACAAAACAAAAAACAAGGTTTGACATCAAATAACCCACAAGAGTTGATATGCTAAGTTGGCGACCATAGTCGAGGGTGACCCAAAGGCTCCTTTTTCAATAGCTACAATGACGAGATGCAGGGGAGGGCGCTACTCCCTTCCCTTAGATTACTCCACTTTACCCTCAATCTGTACGTTATAATGCTGAGTGTTAAGGAAGGTGGCATCAAGTACCATTTTTTTGAGACTTTGGTATAACTCGACCAGGGATTGAACCCTGGTTTCCCGGACCATTAGAAACCAAATGAAACATAACTTTTATTTCCATAAATTAATTGAATTAAAAAAATTGAATTTGATTAAACTTTATTGCTTAGATTATGAATGTTTTTTTATTTTTTGCAGCTAAGATCAGCATAAAGGATTTTTATTTTTTCTTTCTTTTTTTTTTAGTTATGTTCTAACGTTCTAATAGTTTTATCTTTTGTTATGCAAAATATTATAGAGTAAGCAGAATAATTTATCATTTTGAATACTGAATGATACCTATAAAAACTCTTCTTTAGATCTTATTTGAGGAATATATCTTAGATTTGCTCTGGCTAATAAGCAACACTTTGGAGTCTATTGAGAAAAACCAAAAGTTAACAAAAATGTATAAACCTGTATGTTCCATTTGCTTCCATATTACATATTTTGATGCCTGTTGTAATTTTTGTTTAGACTTTTTTTTTTAAATACAGGAATTTAATTTTCCAGATTTGCTTTTTCCAGCACCAATATATGAATATCGTACCCTATCACCTAGCTGGAATAGATCGGAAGGCAACTTGGTCAACCCTGTTATTTCGTGTTCAGAGACAGATAGAGTAGATGTGACACTTGATGGTGATCACTCACAACAATCTCAGATTTCAAGACACATTATTCTTTTACTCTGTCTCTTGTTTACTATGTGTGTGGTAAGTCAATTATTTCATAATTGAGTCCATATTTTCATGATTGATGAGTTTTATCTCTGTCTTATTAGTATAAGCATATTTCAAATTTGATATATATTTTTTTAATTTTAAAACATTTAAAAAATAGTATGAAATTTGACTATATTTACAGTGCTACATATTGTTGTAAAAAAAACATTGCTTATAAAAGTTGAAGTAATTTTTCAAAAGAAATAATTGTAGCTGGTTTTCCTTATTTTTAGGCATTTTTCTTATCATTGTGGCGATTATCTGGAGATGTACACCAGTCGGGAGCTTATGTGGAAGTTGTATTTTTACATTGTGTACTTGTAAATGGACAGGTCAGTTGCTTTGTTTGTTGAAATATTCTCATTCAATTAAATCTGTAACTATAATTCTGATTTTCTTTTTAGTCTCTTGGTTCTCCTAAATTTAATGCCTCTTTGTGTTAAGTATTATATGAGGGTGTGTTGAAAAGTTTATATGATGTTGATGACTTTATTGACCAATAGTTTGATTTCTTTGTTTAATAGCATCTCAAACTTCATGGGTTATTTAATACCAAAACCATCCTTGTAGAAGAAGAGTAACTGGGGGAATAAAGGGATTTATTTTTTCCTGATGGTATTAGTCCAAAAGTAAACACAATAGCTTGAATGGAGTTTAAACTCACTATGATGTCACGGTATGCTAGCCACCAAACCATGAGATACAAGCACTGCAACACTGATGGAAGAAGTGTGTGGGTCACATAGGGGACTATATTGAAAAATGTGAGGATATTGGTCAACCTATGAACTTTTCAGTCAACCCTCATACATTGACAGAAAGTTTACCTTATTCATAGATCTCATACCAATAATTTTGACTATATTTGTTAGTAACAAAACTATGGCACATAGTTAAGTTTGATATAATGAGAAAAAAAACCAACTTTATTATCTCAAGAAGGTTTAGATTAGTTTCACTCTAGTTTTAAAAACCTAAAATTTGATTCCTCAATTATATTTTATACTTCCCTGAGTATTTTAAAACTAAAGGATACAAAAGATTAAATATTTGTCTTTAATGTTCCATATATTCAAGAATAATTTTTAACCCTGAGTCCCTTCATGCTTGTGGGCCCACCATTAATTGGCTGAAAAAAACTAAAAATTCAAAATGTAATCTTTTGTTGCTATGCAACAGCAATGTAGAAATGGTAATTCCTCAGCTGGAATTCTGTCCACCCAAGTATATGTACTTCTTGATACAAATACCAACTGCTCAGCTTCTAACGTTTAAATAGTATTAATTTATTATTTAAAATTACTTTTTGTGACAATGCGCTTGGGAAATGGCATAAATCAATCTGGTCTCCCACCTGCTATGAGTAAATAGTAGGGGGGTTCTCTAGTTTTGGTTTGGCAACCATTCTAGTAGAAAAAAACCCATCTGAATTCTAACCAGCTGTACTCCACTTTAAAAAAGGACCTTATATCATATTATGCTCATGGTGGACGGGTTGGATAAATACTTAATTTGTAACATGTACTTTATATTACTTTATTTTAACGAAGTACAATGTATTTTGAGATTGTCAATTTTTGTGAAGATTTGAATTATTTTATTCGTTAATCATCTTTTATAAATTTTGTCAAAATGATCAACATACCAAATTGAGTCAGGGAAATACATGCCATGCCTTTTAAATACAATTTCTTTATTAGAAAATCTCTGTTCATCTATAGTTTTTATAAATTTGTTTAAAAGCTGCTGTTTAATAGCTTGATACTGAATCACAAATATAGAATTTATATCTATCATCAATTGCAAATAAATAAACTAATAAGGAGAAACCCTCTATAAGTAACATTTGCTAGTTATATTCCTTGAGAAATTATGATGATCTGGGTGAACATAAACACTGACCCACACTTAAGTGTTTAATTGAATTGAAAATTGCTTTGTCTAAGTTGGAGCATTTTAGGATTATTGTGGTAACTAAACTTTTTACAATGGGCTATTATTTCTGTGTTATTGTAATATACATAAAATATCAGATCATTATAAATGTGAAACCAACTTATTTGAGCAGAACAGTATTATCTGATTCTTTTCTTAAGTTAAAAAATAGCTTGTATAATATATATTTTTTTCTTTTAAAAATCATGTCTTTATATATTGTTGCTTTAATTCACTTAAAATCATTTCCATTTTTAAACTAAAGTTTAACATATTATTATTTATTTTTTTCATTTCAGGGTTTTCTTATTTTCCTTATTTTTGGTTTAGATGCAAAATATGTGATCAGTCCTTTTCTGAACAGGTAAGATTTCTGCTTCATATCATTTTCAGTAAGAGAAAAAAGGGTATATATATATATATATATATATATATATACCCAAGTGATGAATGACCCCTAATTTTTAGTCATATATTGCCTGTAATGAATGACCCCCACACTTTTGACAATACTTGCTTATAAATATCTTAAAACATCCAATGACATAAAAAGAAAACATTCAAACACATTTATGCTTTCAAAACTAGTGAAATATAATCAAAATCAATGCAACGCCATAAATAAACAATGTAGTCTATACCTTGATGTAGCTTACTGTGTTTACTTATATATTCCTAACATACTAAAACCCCACCACTGATATACAATAGGATTGATAAAATAATAATTAATGTCAAGTAAAAATTTAATTATCTTAACTAATAGCCTTTGTTTAGGTATAGGCTATGTAAGAGACACTTTGGATTGAAGTTAGGACAAGTTTAAGTCTAGAAACAAGGTAAGCTTCAACATTTCAAAAACATATCTTCCTTGTTTTTTAAGTGAAAAATTGGTCTTAAAAAGTCGTTCATTACATGAGTATATACCTTTATGTATATTTTATTAGAATCTCTTTTATGTTTACTCTATTGAATATAACAGATGAAGATTATTCAGATTTTTTGAGTTTTTCTTGCTGGCAAGTGAATTAAGGTTGTACAAAAACTGTACCGAGTGTTTTTTTTATTTGTAATCCAAATACTTTTGATCCTCATTTATCCTTATCAATTATATAAGTATCATGGTGTTATTTGTGAAATCTACAAAATGGTAGTACAGTGTGCAACAGAAATATCTCCCACATTCTAAACAGTCATCTGCATGATGCAAGTGAACTTGGCAAATGGCAATGGTAGCTCCATCTAGCTAATGTCTTACCTTATTTTTCATGGAGATACAACCAGTTATGACTGTTGAATCTGTAATTGCTCTACAGAGAGCTTTTAATGCTCATTTCATGTTATGTTGGAATGATCCTGTTCCAGAGAGAAAATCAGTTTTGCTATGGGTTAAAAATTTCAAAAGTTACCTGGAATATCTTGAAATGTACAGAATTTTATATGATCAGTTATCTTGGTCTTTTTGTCAACCTTTGAAAACATAGCTAGTCCAAGCCATAATTGGTCTTGTTTAATAATTTTTTTTTGTTGATTTTGATCTTAACATTGAGGGGTCTCTTGATTGAGATAATGTGAAGTTTGATATTTTCAGTCATTTTTGTTTAGTTGTTGGTGACTGGGGAAAAGTTAATGATTCTGTTTATTTTTCCATTACTCCTTGTATATATGGTTGATGTATTTCTGAGGGTTTATTTATAAGTTCAAAGTTTGACATGCAATTATTAGATGAAGTTCAATTTGAAGTTTTCACTGTATAATGTTCAATATATATATATATATATATATATATATATATATTACTAATCTAATATCTACCAGCATTCACGGTACCAGAAAAAAACAAAAAACCCCTGGCCAGGAACAAGAGATAAAAATATCTCGAATCACGGTCCAGAGGAAAAAGAAAAAAGTTTTTTGGGGTAAAAAAGAAAGAAAAGACCAACCTCCTCCGACTCCTTGAAAAAAATCAAGGGGTACTTAGTCAGTAGCCAAAAGAAAACCAAAAAACCCTCCGCGAATGCTGCAATGCTACAATTACTAAAGTGCTCAACATAAAACAATGGAGCCAATTATAGAATTAACTTAAATCGCTAGTCGAAAATCTTCTACTAAAGTTTCACCTTAACGGATCATCAGGAAGTTTCGTCTCAACTATTCTAAGGAGAAATTGCTTTGCTTTTATTCATCAAAAACCCCCACCTATCCTAGAATTTGCATATTAAAAAAAAAAAAAAAAAAAAAAAAATTTATAGTTAGCAAAAAAAAAAAAAAAAAAAAAAAAAAAGAAAAAACAACCTATAACCTACTCCTAATTATATAGTAACCACGCCCTTTTGTGTTTACAACTATTTAGCACCTCCGATCTTTTGTTTAGCATATTCTTGCTTTTACAATTTGCTATTACCAATTTTTCCTCCATACAAAGATTACAGGTTCTATTACCTGCCCTATACTTGCGGCATTTCTTTATTACTTCCCATTTCATTATCGGATCTACTCCTTGTTTTTTCCTTAAGTTCCCACACATAACTAGATAAAGCAGTGCTATACCTATACCTCTCGTGCGAGAAACTTGTTCTATGGTTATAGTACCTAGTTTTAAAATCCCCTTGGGTCGACCCAAAATATATCTTTTTATCTCTCTTATTATTCGAATCACTATATACTTCTACTTTATACACTACACACTCCTGCTTACACTTGCCTTCGAGAGGACACCTAACCTTATCCCTACAATTGCATTTGTCAATCACCTTATGCTTCTTTGTACCTAATTTAGCTATATTACTCCTATTTATTATTCCATTAATGTTTGGCATGCAACTGTAACTTAATTTAATACAATTCTTATTAAATATCTTATGTAATTGGCTCCCACTAGGGAAGTTTCTTTTTAATATCTTGAAGAACTCCTTTCCCAAGTTATTAACTACTTCCATGTTGTAAGGGGGATTAAACCATAAAATTTTTCTAGGTCTATTTCTCCTACCTTGTGTTCCAATTCTATCCCTATTCTTATATTCTAAATTGACCCTATATCCGTCATTTTTTTAGAGCCTCCTCATATTCCTGCTTAGTTCGTTCAAAAATTTCCCTGTTGGAGGAGTTATTAGATAATCTATGCTCTATTCCTTTAGGTACATGTTTAAACACCTGTATTGGGTGATTAGATCCCCTGTTTACATAACGCAGATCCTGGTTCCTTTTTCTAAATGGAGATACTGTTCCATTATATAAGTTTAAAGTAATATCAAGATAATCAGTTTTTTTTAAATAAATATTGCAGCATTCGCGGAGGGTTTTTTGGTTTTCTTTTGGCTACTGACTAAGTACCCCTTGATTTTTTTTTAAGGAGTCGGAGGAGGTTGGTCTTTTCTTTCTTTTTTACCCCAAAAAACTTTTTTCTTTTTCCTCTGGACCGTGATTCGAGATATTTTTATCTCTTGTTCCTGGCCAGGGGTTTTTTGTTTTTTTCTGGTACCGTGAATGCTGGTAGATATTAGATTAGTAAATATTGAAGCTCTGGTGTTGTCCATTGAGCACTTTCTTTGCTCTTGTTACTATGGAGAGAGCGAACATAAGTTATTCATACAAGAACATACCAATACCTGATAGGCATCAGTATAAGTTAGTTCTGTTGATGAGGATAGAATCCTTTATAAAAAATATGAGGTGGAAAGCATATTTTTTTCTCAATACAATTAACTGTATAGAAAAAGAGGGAAGGGAGAAATATGGGTTTAAAACCACGAAACACCCCCCCATATCAAAGAGATGGATAAATTTGAGGCTGAAATGATAGGAATGGTTAAGGAGATAAAATTTAGGAAAATGCGCAACAATATTCAACAAAAAATGTATGAGGATATGAGGAAATTTAAGGAGTCTGAAAAAATATTTGTAAAGTCAGATAAGTCGGGCAATTTATATAAGATAGAAAAGGAAAAATATAGGCAAATGATATTTAAGGAGGTGGTTAAGAATTATAAGAAGGCACCACCTAATCTAGAAAAAGAGTTAAATAATGAAGCGAAAATGTTGGCGCATAAGTTAGGTATTGTTGATAGAGTAGAAAAATACAATACCAAGAATTGTTTTATTACTATAAAAGACCACAAAAGTAATTTCAAGACGAATCCAGAATGTAGGCTCATTAACCCGGCCAAGACCCAAATAGGTAGGATTAGTAAGATAATCGTACAAGAAATATGTGAAACACTTAGAAGGGCATTGAACATCAACCAGTGGAGGAGCACTAATGACTGTATTAAGTGGTTTGAGGAGTATGAGAAGGATAATAGGTGCTCCTTTATTAAGTATGATATAAAGGATTTTTATCCTTCAATAACAGAAAAGACATTGGATAGGGTGTTAGATTTAGCTAAAGAATATATGGTTATACCTCTAGATAAGGTGGAAATAATTAAGCATTGTCGTAAAACATTGTTATACTATGAAGATAGTGTATGGATAAAAAAAGGGGAGGGTGGAAATTTTGACGTTTCAATCGAAGCATATGATGGCGCAGAAATTTGTGAACTCGTCGGGTGTGTATTACTATATAGCATTAATAAGATTATGGACCCTAATAACCATGGACTTTACCGGGACGACGGACTGATTATAGTGGATAAAAGTACACCGAAGAAGTGTGATGGGATTAGAAAAAAATTGTATAAGCTGTTTGAGGAATTTGGATTTAGGTTGGATGTAACAACAGATTTAAAAATAACTGATTATCTTGATATTACTTTAAACTTATATAGTGGAACAGTATCTCCATTTAGAAAAAGGAACCAGGATCTGCGTTATGTAAACAGGGGATCTAATCACCCAATACAGGTGTTTAAACATGTACCTAAAGGAATAGAGCATAGATTATCTAATAACTCCTCCAACAGGGAAATTTTTGAACGAACTAAGCAGGAATATGAGGAGGCTCTAAAAAATGACGGATATAGGGTCAATTTAGAATATAAGAATAGGGATAGAATTGGAACACAAGGTAGGAGGAATAGACCTAGAAAAATTTTATGGTTTAATCCCCCTTACAACATGGAAGTAGTTAATAACTTGGGAAAGGAGTTCTTCAAGATATTAAAAAGAAACTTCCCTAGTGGGAGCCAATTACATAAGATATTTAATAAGAATTGTATTAAATTAAGTTACAGTTGCATGCCAAACATTAATGGAATAATAAATAGGAGTAATATAGCTAAATTAGGTACAAAGAAGCATAAGGTGATTGACAAATGCAATTGTAGGGATAAGGTTAGGTGTCCTCTCGAAGGCAAGTGTAAGCAGGAGTGTGTAGTGTATAAAGTAGAAGTATATAGTGATTCGAATAATAAGAGAGATAAAAAGATATATTTTGGGTCGACCCAAGGGGATTTTAAAACTAGGTACTATAACCATAGAACAAGTTTCTCGCACGAGAGGTATAGGTATAGCACTGCTTTATCTAGTTATGTGTGGGAACTTAAGGAAAAACAAGGAGTAGATCCGATAATGAAATGGGAAGTAATAAAGAAATGCCGCAAGTATAGGGCAGGTAATAGAACCTGTAATCTTTGTATGGAGGAAAAATTGGTAATAGCAAATTGTAAAAGCAAGAATATGCTAAATAAAAGATCGGAGGTGTTAAATAGTTGTAAACACAAAAGGGCGTGGTTACTATATAATGAGGAGTAGGTTATAGGTTGTTTTTTCTTTTTTTTTTTTTTTTTTTTTTGCTAACTATAAATTTTTTTTTTTTTTTAATATGCAAATTCTAGGATAGGTGGGGGTTTTTGATGAATAAAAGCAAAGCAATTTCTCCTTAGAATAGTTGAGACGAAACTTCCTGATGATCCGTTAAGGTGAAACTTTAGTAGAAGATTTTCGACTAGCGATTTAAGTTAATTCTATATAGATATATATATATTATTAACAAAAGAATTAAGTGCATTGGCAAAGAAGGAGATTATGTAGAAAAATTAATATTTGTTATGTAAAATGAAAATTTTGTTTTTTCATAGTAATATACTTGCTTATTTTTCTTTTTTTCCTGTAGAAGTTTACAAATGAGATTGAAATCAAAATGTAAGGTTTATGAATAAAAGTAGAATTATACTTTATATGCATTTTATATATGGTTTTTGCCTTATTCAATATTCTAGACCAAACTTTAAATAGCACAGATAAAAACTGATTAAGAATGTTGAGAAAATGTTATCCAGGGAAATCTGGATAAATTGGGAAATTTATGTTTGTGTAAATGATAAAATTTGAAGTTTGGTAAAATTAGAATGAATCTATAAAAGAAAATTTACATATATAGGGTTTGGCATGATCTCTCAGATTTAAAATTGCCACTGTGCAATTTGCATGACATTTATGTTGCTTTTTTTATTTACATTCCCAACATGAAGGATCATTCTACTGGATTCTGTATAGTAAATAATTTGGATAACATTGTCCGATGATGTGGTTAAGAAATGCAATTGAAAAATTGAAAACCAAGTTATTGAAATTAACAATTTATTTATTTAATATGTTTTGCCTATATGACTTCAGCTTCATCAAATACTAAAAATTGTCTTTCAAAAAGTAGGTTGTTGACATTGTTTGGCAGCATTTGAAATGTGAAATTTAAAAATTTGTTTTTAATTACTATTATTGCTATGAAATATTAGTAAAAATTATCGAAGAATAATTAGTAATTCATTATTAATACTATAAAATATAAATTGAGGATTATTATTAAAAAAGAAAACCATTGTAGTCATTCAGTTTGCTTTAATTTAATCTATTTCATTTCTATTTATTTATATTCTGTTTTGTCTTAATATTAATTTGGCTAAAAACAGAAGTGTATTAAAAAATCAGTCATTGTTTGATTCTTTGGTATTGTAAAATTAGTTCTGACTCTAAGCATTGTTGTTTAGATTTGTTTTTTACTTTTATTATGCAGGCTTTCTTCTAGGTCATAATTATGATCTTTATTATCTCTCTGGTTTAAAAGAACTTTAAGGTCATCATCCATTTTTAATGCTTTTTAATATTGCTCTCAAACAATTAATTTTCAGTGTCTGTTTCTATAACAATAATGTCAATAAAAAGAAAATTCTATAGTATGTGATGAAACTGTATAAATGAAACATATATGAATAAATTGTTAAATTCAATAACTTGATTTTCACTTTTTAGTCATATTGTTTTACCACATATATAGGGCTAGCCTTTAAGCTAATTGGACTTATTGCTCACAATTGGACCCAGCTCTACTTTCAAGTACACAAAACAACACATTGCAATATATATGTTCTCAATTGGGACCCACACCTCCTAAAGCCAGCCACACGCACGCACACACACACACACACACATGCATATATATATGTAGAGGCATACTTAGCATAATGGTTATTATCATAAAGAATGAAATCAGCGATGTAAGTTCAAATTCTAGATAAGGCTGTTGGCATTTGATTTTGTGCTAATGCTCTTGTAAAAGGCATGAATCCATATATTTTCCCCCAGTTATGAGTAAATAGTTGGGCAGACTGGGTTCTTTAGCCTTGGTATATATTTCCCTAACCTTTCTGTCATGAATAGGATATGACATGAGGTCATTTTGTAGCAGATGGGGCTTAGCAACTGGTGTAAGAGAAAGAATACTCTGAATTCAAATGCTTAATAATGCAAGATTTACCCATAATTGGATTCAGACTTTTCACTGGGGTATTAGTTAGCATGGTGTGAAAGGCAAACAGCATCATCCAGGATTTGAATTCTGGTCACTTAGTCTGTTTCCAATAATTATAACTGTTATACTATGAGCACCTCCTCTTAGTAAACAGATTCAGAAGGAAAATTAAGTTCAAACCAGCTGTACTCCTTTTAAAAAGTCAATCTTATATCACATGCTACCTCTATTGGAGGGGGTTGGAAAAATTCACTCCCACACATATAGGTATACTATCTGATAATTGTGGTTTAAACATTGAATGAAATTTTGAGTAAAAGCACTGAATTTTTATAGAATTTTAATGTTTTTGGTCTCAAATTATTACAAATTATTGTGTTGATTCATTTAATTCAACTGTTGGAAATAAGTCAAAACTAATTGTAAAAAAATGTGTAATAATCAAAATACGTAATCTCAAAACTTATAGATGTATGTGTTTGTATTTTATTTTCCCATTTTATTTTGTTAGGTGTCGTCGTTTATTTTGTATAGCTAATTGCTCTGCAATTTGTGCTGATGCAAGAGATAAACAGAATGAAAAGGTGAAGAAAATATGCAATCAATTTAATAAATATCACAGAAGTAATTGTCAAGATGAAATATCCAAAGAGATTCGGTAAGTTTTTTTTTCTCTGGTTAAATGTTGCCTGATGTAAATATCTTTAACACTTTTGTATTATTTACTTTAACCTTATTCTTTCAATAATATTTATATTATTTCTTAATTACTAAAAATGCATTTCTTCCTTATTGCAGTGCATTTATATAGTAAAATAATTTAAGAAAATCATTTTTAATTCATATTATTAAATCATTGGCAATAGATAAATTTACATTATACATCTAACAATTATATTCTATCAATAATGTTATTTTTAATTCTCAATCACTGATAATTCCATGTTTCTGGTTTTCAATGCACTCCTTCATTAAAATTAGCAATCAGCTTACCTTATGTATATAATAGCCTTATTCTGTCAGTATAACTTGATTTTAATTCTTGACCACTGACAATACATTTCTTTTGGTTTTTCAAAGCACAAAATCCTGATTAAGCCCTGAAACTTGCTAAAAGATTGCAAAATTCAGTAGTTGATCAAGTTCCACTTTAATTGTTAATGCAACTATAATAATTTTTCATTAATTTGTACTAGTCTTTATTGATGGATTTTTTAATTAAAAAGTGGACTGTTGCAATGCCTTCTAAAAAAAAAAAAAGAGAATAAAATTTCTCCCTTATCACTCTCAATGCACATAAGTTAATATTTAGCACAAATTTTTCAGCAGAACAAAAATATAAAATCATTTAGAATATAATTGTTCACACACAAAAATATACAATAAAAACTTTGACATATGTCTATTACCAATATACATTTATTATACTTAATGAAAATTTTGTGAATATTTATTTAACAAATCCTACTTGTGATAACATAGTTTTGCATTATCTAGTTAGACCATATTTTTCAGTGTATATAAGAAGCACATATTCTTCTTTAATGGTTCAAAATTCTACTGCGTGAAAGACAAAGTCACTACTGCTGTAAACTGGTGTATAATGAGTTGTAATTGATATTGTCAGTACAAAGTTTTGGAAGGGTTGCATAAACCACCATCAGAATTACTTTGAATTGTAAAGTTAAACTTCAGTTGTGCAGAAAATTTGAGACAACCAGCAACAGCACTGGTTGAAGCATTTTGCCAGACTTCAGTCACACTGGGGCAAGGGTTAAAAACTTCAGCTCCTGCTTTTGAATTTAAAGTTGTTCTTCTAGACTGATTACCAACCCAAACTTAGAGATCCAAGTCTACCCTACTAATTTATTTATAACTATAAGGAGAAGAAGAGATAGATTCATGCTTCTTCCTAAGGGCATCAGTGAGAATTGAATGCAAACAACTTTGATTAGGATTTGAACTTGGTTTGCCATTTGCATTTTCTGGGCAGAAAACATGGCCCACCACTTTTTGTTTATGTAGGGTGTATACTACCCCTGGGAAAAATTATGGAATTAACACACTGAGGAGGTATTCACTTTGGTTTTTTTAGTTAACTGTAAATAAACAAATAATAGATAAGATGTTGGACATTTTTTATTTAGTTGTTAAATATTCCAGTTTCATAAGATATTCCTTAAACAAACAAGATTGAATTATTTGAATTAATGGTATAATTTTTTTCCAACTCAAACAAAGGAAAATATAATGAAATAAACCAATGTTGAAGAAAAAAATATGTAATAAGCCAATGTTAAAATTATGGAATTCATTGACAAAAAAATTAGAATTAATACTTAGTTGCCTCTTTTTGAGTTTTTATGACAACCTTCATTCTTTCAAAGATGGATTTCACTAATTTAAAGAAATATTCTTTATCAAAGCAATTCCAACTTTTCCATATGGCAGTTAATAGTTCTTCTCATGGACCATCTAAAAAAAATTTTCAATTGGATTTACATCTGGATTGTCCACTGGCCACTCAACATTCTTCAAGTGTGCTAATTCCATAATTTTTACCAGGAGAATTAATAATGAACATATATCTTTAAATGCAATCAAATGTGATTATATGTTTTTAAATTACATAAAAAAAAAAATTTTAAGGAATGTAATTGATAATGCACTAAATTCAGTTTTGTTATTTGGTTTAAAAAAATGTTTTTTATTGTTGCAGGTGTGGTCCTAATGTGCACCATTCTGCATTTACGGGAAAAATGCTCTGCAATTGGCTTATCGATGCTGGGTTAGCTGGAGACAGTGTGGAATCTTTGGAATATGGACAAAAATTGCTTCAAGGAGATATTATCAAAAATATCAATAGCCACAGCCAAAGTTTTAGCTCAGGATATTTGTATTGTTTCTCCTGAATGTTTTTTTTATTCTACACTGAATTAGGGCACCTCTGGTGGTGTAATGGTTGGCAAACTAGTCAAGCAAACCTACACGAGTGAGTTCAAATCTCATTGGGTGCCCCATACATATAGCTTTGTGCCACATCTAAGCAAAAAGCTTAGTAAATTACTACACTGAATTTAACTGAAAGTTATTTATCACAAATATACATCTTTTTATAAAATTGTAATCAAAAATAAAAATTTCCTCACTACAGTCACCCCACAAAAAAGAAAAGAAAAACAAAAACAAATTAACTGCTGCTCAATGTATGTGAATATTGTTTATCCCATATCTTGATAGGCTGCAAGCTGTTCAATAAAATTACTCAATTTAAAACTACTGGTGATAATGTGGTTTTTCACAGAGCAACGAAATCATTTACACTGATGAGTGAAAAACATTATGACCAGTGACATGAGGCAAGAATGACAGCTACTGTTACTTAACATCTTCAAATGTCATTCAGAGGTATATAAGCAGGAATAAAAGACAGCCTTGGGTATTTTGTTTCGATGTGTTGAATGCAAAAGTCATTTAAGTGACTTTGACGGAATAAAGATTAGGTCAAAGTGTTTTCAAAATGGGGTGCTAACAATCTTGTCAGCAGTCTGGTTTGAAGAGGGGGAAATTAACAACCACTGATAAAGCATTGGGTGATTAAAACTTACTAATTCAAACAGTTTTTCTTAATAAGTATGAACCAAGAGAAAAGCTATTGTGACACAAATTGCAGATAGTTTTAATCAAGGTGTAGGAAGGCAGGAAGGAAGGAAGGAAGGAATCGCAACACATCATTTGCAATTTTTATTTTTATTTTTTAGTGCAGAAAAACTAATTTGATAAATTTGTGTGCAAATTGTTGTCATGTATAAATATGTACATAATAACAGTTAGATCTGTCTAAGATGAGAGGAAAGATTAGAGGGAGAAGTGGAAACTAAATAAAATTGTTATTTACTTTGTAAACATTGAAAATGTATAAATGCACTTTGGAGGAAAAGAAATGAAAATTCTATTCGGACATTGCCAACAGAATCAAACAATCTTGATCAATTTAGCTTAATGCAAAGCTTTTCCTCAAACCATCTAATGTGGCATACCCACAGGAAATTTTTCCAATAAGCCACCGACAAGTGCTCAGCCAATAGCAAGCAAGTTTATGCATAGCTTTCATTTTCAATTATGCTCTAAGTATTTCAATCTGTTGTATTGTATCACAGCACATGAAAAGAATAATATTAAACAATACAGAGATTTTATGCATTTAATATATATATATATACCAGCTTATTGGACTAGTCGGTAAAGCATTTGCCAATGGCCTGGAAGACCAGGGCTCGATCCCAGGTCAAATCATACCAAAGACTTAAAAAATAGTACTTGATACCTCATTTACTTAACACTCAGCACTATAAGAAACGTATCAAGGGCAAAGCTGAACAATCCAGAGAAAGGAGTAGTGCTCTCCCCTATTAAAAAGGGAGCCTTCAGCTTGCCCATGACTAGTTGCTAACTTTACTTACTTTATATATATATATATATATATATATATATATATATATATATATGTGTGTGTAACTGGAAACTCACAGTACTGGCACATGAACTACCACTTTGAGTAGCACTAGCTTAGTGTTTTTAAAAGCTATAAATGGGTCAAAACTGTTTTGACTTTGTCACTTTATAGATATGTATTTTGGACACACAACAAATACCTGAACACTGAACATATAATTAAATAATGGAGTTAAATTTTATTTTAGATGAGAAAGTACTCTTTTCTTTTTCTTCTTTTTAAATATCTCACCTACATTTATAGTTTTTGTCTTTGTTGATTCATGCAAAATTATTTTGATTTATAAAGTTACTTAGATGTTTTAGTTTTTGTACAATGCTACCTCTCCTAGTTTAGGATGATGTATTTTTAGCCTGGTAGATCCACTGTTTTGGATTCCAGTGTAATGTTAACTGAATTTTCTAGAATGGCCAGTGTTTTTTGATTGTAGGTTTCATTCTCCTTTCTAACATGTGCAATATGCTTTCTGTTTCTTCACTCATCCTAAAGCTCATCTATAGGTTACAACTTTTCTTCCTACTATTTTTGGCATTGTGGCTAATGTGCTGGACTGTAACATCATTGTAAACAAGTTCAAACTCCAGTCGCACTATTATATTCACTTTCGGACTAATACCCTTGGGACAGGTATGGACTTCCTTATCCCTCCAGCTATGGGTTAGATAGTACCAGTACTGTCCTTCTACAAGGATGGCTTTGGCATTTTGATATGCCATTAAACAAAGAAACCAAACCTTCTATCTGCTATTGTGATGATACTGGTTTTTATTCCTTGTCAGTTTTTATTTATACCCGGTGAGAAACATTCAACAACCACCACAACAAACCAAAAACATTCAACTGCTGTTATAAACATTTACAGTATTGGACAAAAAAAACAGACAACTGGCAAAAAATGTTATTAAAACAATTGATGTACTTTATGACAAGTTAGGACAATTTATGTCCACTTAATATTTGTGTGGGTATTCATTAGCTGAGGACTAAACACAAGTTAGGATATCAAATCAAGGGGAAAAAAATTCTAAGAAATTTCATATTTTTTTATATTTTTGAAAATTTTCTTTCTAGAAAATAATGATTTTTTGTTTCAACTAAGGGAACCTTAACTACAATAATCAAGAAATATAGTCACTTCCTTCGTGTGATTTTAAAAAATATGATCATTTCCATTGCCACAAATTTTAATGAGACTTCAACGGCTTCTAAGCTATTGAAGTTTCAGTAAAATTTATGGCAAAATAAAAATCTTAGAGAAATATATGGGTACAAGTATTTAAGTTGTAATTAAATAAAGTAAATTAGACTAATGAAATTAAAGAATGCATATAAAAAGATAACACTTATTTTTATTTTAATTGATTTCTATATAAAACTATAGATAGGATTGCTTTTAATACATTTGAGAATACAACAATAATATTAGGAATCAATAAAACCAAGCAATTATCTATTAAACCCAGGATATGAATTATCCACACCCCATGTTATGTAAACCTTTATGATATATAACACACACTGAAGGATTTTAAATGCATTAATAACATGAGCTGTTTTGAGGCAAATCTAACCAGCTACACTTTAATAGAGGCATCATTAATAAATAAGATGCTAATTAAGATTAAATAATGATTATTTGATTCATTGAGAATATAATGTAAATAACTAAGGGAATTATGATGATGTTAGTGGTGATGTAGTTTTGGTTACAGACACATACATAATCTCCATTACAATAAGATTAAAAATCAAATTATTTAAACTTATTTGAAATGGTGCAAGAATTGATAACTAAAACCACTTGGATGCTAACTCTTCCTATCATTCCCAGGGGTGCCTCAGGTAATGTAATAGTTAGCAAGCTTGACTAACAAACCTGTAAGAGTGAGTTTGAGTCTCATTGGGTGCCTCATTCATATGGCCTTGTGCTACATCTAAGCAAAAAGCATACTTCCTATCTCTCCCAGCTTTCATTTCAGAATTTTCCTAATTTAACTAAATCAGACAGTAAAAAATAAAATTGTTTTTTTAAATTTTTTTTTTGTTAATGGATTTCTTTTAAGATTTATTGACAGGATATTTGCTCATATTTATTAAAACACAATCAAATAATTAGAAATCAATAATACCAAGCAGATATTTATTGAAATAAAATTTCTAAGATCAATATGCAAATGAGCCTCCAGTTCTGGGGAATGTGGAATACCCCTTCATTGCCATTACTCCCAGGTCCACTCTGACCTTGAGTGATAGTACCTGTTAGGGTCCTATCTATGAGTCAAATAGGACTGATTAACTGTGCAAACAAATGACTGATGTTGAATAGAATTGTTCATGTTAAATAGGAATGCTTGAAACCATTTAACTGTGTGGAAACAAATGAGCTCTGGCTTCTTTAAAATGTTATCAATAAATTATTCATTTGCAAAATATATTTATGTATAAAGAGAATTTGGCATTAAATAACCTACAAGGGTTGATATACCATAAAGTCCAACCAACTAAAATTGCATGTTATTCGTATATAGATAAGGCCAACTGTATTAATAATTTCGAATAATTTTTTTAATAACTGAGGTTTAAATAAAAATAAAATCATGAAGAATATGTAGCAAATAATGAAGAGAATTGTGATGTAGTTTCAATTTGAGACATACACATAAACACACTCATCTCCATTAGGATTAAAAATTGTTTAGTTTTTCACTGTCTTTTTTTTTTTTTTCTTGTTCAATACTGCAAATGTGTTATAAAACTGGCCATTATTTTCCAAACCACTTAAATAAATTGAACTTTTTTTTCTTTCTATACAATTATTGTGATTCTTCATCTTAACTCTTTGCTTCTTCCTCCGGCCATATGAAATTTAATTATTTGTCAATTGTAGACTATGTCCATGTCAAGTGTTGGAAACAATAACTTAATTCTAGAATTAATTGAATTTTGTGATATTTGAAATTGAAGACCTGGACAGAGGTTTATTTACCTGACAAAGGTTTCATGCAAATTAATATTTTTTAGTTCTTTTTAACAAAATGTTATCTTTAAATCCAAAAATGACATCACAGATTTTTTTGTTAATGAGGAAAGATTTATTCTTGTTTTTTATTTCTTTTTTTTTCTTGTAAATAAAAAAAAAATATTTTTCTGAATGTGTTGTTTATATTCAGTTGTCTGTAAGGTAATCTCATCAAATATACTGATTATTTTATTGTTTTTTGTCTATCAGATATGTTTTCTTTGTTTGTTTTGCTAAATATTTTCTTTCTCCATCTGGTTACTCAACATGTATCTCTCTCTCTCACAACACAAGAGGGTCATTCAATAAATAAGGGGAATATTTTGAAAAAAAATTTTTTTCCCATAAATGTAAACTGCATTGTTTGAAATTGGTTTATAGCAAAAATTATTTTAATCTAGCAAAAATATTTGTTTTAAGGCTATTCAAAATGGCTGAAAATCAGAGTGCTCTAAGCTTGAACATCAAATTTTAGGTTGGTGGGAAGAGCAAACTTTGTGAAATTTACAGAGAAACATGTTTTAGTCAAAAAAAAATGTTTACTAATGGGCTAAACATGGATTTGCTATTTCAAGCCTGTGTCAAAAAGACAGACTATGGAATAGTAACAGTTTTTCTCGGGTAAAGAAAAAGTTCTGGGTGCAACGATCAGTAAAAGTCATGCTGACAGTCTTCTGAGATATGAAAGGACCCATTACTATTGATTTACTTGAAAAATGTATAACTGTAAAAACAGTGATTTTTAAAAAATTTTTTATTACCATCTTCTGAGGCAATATTCACCTTATTTATTGAATGAACTCTGTGTGTCTGTTTATATAAAAAGGAGGTGCTCATGGTGTAATGGATATTGGAGGAAATGGACATGGTGACCTGAGTTCAAATCCTGGACAAGGCTTTTTGCATTTCACATATCACTAATAACCTTGGGAAAGATATGAATCCAACTGTTCTCGCCCTAACTATGGGTAAAATAGTAGGGCAGAAGGAAAACTCTGAATTCAAACCTGTTAAACTCTGCTTAAAAATTGACTTTGTGTTGCATCCTGCTCATGCAGACGGGTTGATATATATATATATATATATATATATAGTCTTTAAGTGCAATAATTTTTTGAATGAGACTTTCAAATTTAATATATTCTATTATTGTTATATCAATGCTTAATAAGCAAGTCTCAAAAGAAAAAACAAATGCTTATAAGTTCAATTCTCACCTGACACATGATTACTGGGACTTTGATGTAACTACATTCAGTATGTATTTACCCAAAACCTTTGTCCTGAACAGGATGTGGTACAAGATCAATTTTTAAGTCGAGTATATATTTTTCCTATTTCCCACTAGTCATTTTATAGTGGTGGGCCAGAAACAAATCAAGACTCATGTATGGTCCTTACAATACTGGCATTCTCTTTCAGTGGTGCCTCAGGCACTGAGTAATAAACTCAACTCTGTCCCATTTAGGAAGTTCCCCCCTAACCCTGCCCTGAGACAAAGTGATTAACTTAAAATTAGCCCCCCCCCCGAGTAAAACAACCAGTGGGCTCTTGAAAACTCGGTAATTATAAAGCAGGTTTGAATTAAGTTTTCCTTCTCTTAGGCTAATTACCTAACCAAAGCTGGATAACCTATTCTGCCCTACTATGTACTCATATCTGGTCGGTGGGAGAACGGATGGTTTCGTGCTTTCCCAAAACTACATTCTAAAATAAATATTCATTTTTGAAGAAGCTACAAGATTGTACAGGCCAGTTTTTTGTTGTTGATGTGTATTGTGTGTCTGTGTTGTTGTTTTTTTGTTTGTTCTTTTTTTCAGTTTAAAATGTCATCTATTATCCTGAAAATATAAATTTTTAATAGAATTTAATAAGTATAAAAGTATAAGCTATCATTGTCTAAGGGACATTACTCTCTGTATCCCATAAAAAGTTAGTTCCCCTTAAAAATAAGTATTGGTTTTGAATTAATTTTGATTAGCATTATCCCTCATTTTCCTAATTCTACTTTTATCACAACGAGGTCTTTATTTCTACAGGAACGATGCAAATTGGAAACAAGAATAAAGAATAGTCTCCCTTTGAGACTTGAATTTACACCTTTTTCGGCATTTCAGCTGCTTTACAAACTCAATTACAATGGCAGAGTAGAAGAATATCACAGAAGTGCTAATAACACCTACAAATCCACTCAATACACCTATCTAGCCATATGTTTTTGTTAGACACGTGTTCCTTTTCAAAGAATGATGTTACTCCTTCGATTGTCATTCTCCAAGTAGAGTACTGTCTTATATTTTCCACCCAAGTATCAAGATTGAGGTTTCTATCGATTAATGATTGCAATTATTATGGCATCCAGTTATGTAGATTTGCTCTTCTTGCTAGGTTCTGTATAAGGTCTTTCTTCCTCTTCAAATATTTTCATGCTTGGTTTTACATCCAGCCTTTGAGATTTGAAAAAGAAATCACTCGACCGCCGATTGAGAGTGAGGGAAAATTTACTCGCCCCCAAATCATTTTATTTGACTGACTCCATTTTCAGTCCATATTTTACGAGTTCAGGTATTCTTGTGTGTACGCAGTACAATAAGTAACAGTAAGCAGTTGTTCCTAGGTGTACTGGAAGAAATACGATCCTATAGAACAAATCTGAGGTGGTTTGCTGATTTTACGAAAGCTATATATCCACAGAAAAAATTAAGAAAGTGGTTTAAATACTGATCATTTGCATATATTTGCCACAAACGCGGTGTTATAGATGAATTGATATCAAGATGATTGAGATAATAATTAAATTTGAATAATCATTTCCAATAACTAAAACAATAATTTTGAGACAGAAACATTCTTTCAAAATAATCTGACACAAAAATATTTGTTTAATTCGTGAAAATTTAAAATATTTCTTTTCTAAATTTTCTAATCTTTGTTAAAAGAGAAGCAAAACTAAAGTTGAAAACTTTGGACGCATGAGTAAAGTCATAAAATTTACTCAATAGATAGCATTAAGGATGAAGAATCACTGAAATCTAGTGCAATTTTGTAATCAAAGCTGTTGTATACGTTTGAGCATATTATATGTTTCCGTAATTCGGTGATTTCTCGAAAGAACCAATGTTCTGGCTGAAAATTTCAGTAAAAAGCCATTATTTGTACGCCCAATAATAAACTTTTAATTTTAATTGAAAAAGTCTTCAGAATTAGATTCTTGAGGTACAAAACAAAACAAAAACATTTGAAATGAAAGACCAAATAAACTACCATAATAAATAAACATACATACAAAACACTGCAATTTCTTCGATCGAATATGACACAATGCTAAAAGCATAGCTTTTTCTAATCTTTTTAATCCCATATTCTACAAAATAAGATTAGGGAGGAAAAAATGAGAAAAAAGATCAAATAATAGGTTTAAAACGAATTGAAAACATATTGTTACATAAGAAAATGGATTAAAAGTAGGTATGTAAAGTTTAAACATATTTATTTAATTAAATGAGTGCAAATTGACTTAAATTTATTGTAAATATGCATTAGATTCTTTAAGAATAATTCTCAATGGCTATTCTAACCTTTTAAATCAATTATGGTCAAAATATCCAAGGTAGAGGGGGAGTTGCCCAGGAAGATGAATCTTTCAGGGCTAAATTTCCAAACCCCATATATCCGCCTAGCTGGGTTGAGAGAAGTTAAGAAATAAGAGAAGAAAATATGAATATTACTAACTTGTATGATTCGTTTTTCGGTGCATGGTTGACAGAAGTACGCATTTTTTCTCTTTCTTTCAAATGTTTGTTTTTACTTTTCGAAAGCGAGGAGTAAATATAGATGTTAAGTCAATGATGATTTTTTTCCAAATTAATTTCTAAAAGTCTGTGAGCGTCTTCAAGTTGGACAACAGAGACATTTTGGCTCCACTGTGGAAGCATTAATTATACAAATGTTTACAATGACATCCAAGAGAGAAAGAGAGAGGTGCTGGTCATTTCTAAATTCCATTTGTCAGATTTTCTTTTGATAATTACAGTATATTTTTAGGACGCAACTCCCTTTTCTTTAACCAGACAATTCGACAGGTGAAAGGGACAAGACCAAAGAATTCATTAATATCATTGTAGGTCATTTCAAGTAATTTGTGAATCTTCAATGGCATACTTCTGGATTGAAAAAAAATCAGTTTTCCTTTTTCTATATTTGAAGAGACACGTTTCATTGTGATTTTTGATTTTGATCAACCTCCAGGCAACTAGAAGAATAACTTTAATCACCTGAATAAGTTTTACTCGACAAAGTTGATTAGAATCTTAATATCACCATACACACGCACTCCCCTACATAGGTGTGTCCACCACCACTTAGATATACATACACACACCTTGATTCACATGCCCATATACATTATACTACCCCCACCACACACATATGTACACTCATTTCTACATAGGCATGGACAGCCACCCACCTTTACATGGACTTATGCACACCTACAGCTAACCACAGTGCACCATAAGGTTACAGTGTCAATATCAATTTATTGTGAAGAGATTTTGGCAAACTGAATTTTGCTTATCAAAGGTGAATGTTTGCTTACAAGTTTAAAGTATTCATTAACATAGATATAAATCTACTGATTCTCTCCAAGGTTTTGTATGATACAATTGAAATAAATGATGGATCAAATTTGTCAAAGATATTTTCATTTTAATTTTGTAATTAATTTTTATAGGGTAAGCAATGTGTACTTTGATTTTAAGGAATACAGCAACTGGTGTGTGTGTGTGTGTGTGTGTGTGTGTGTGTGCATATATATATATATATATATATAAATTAAATGCCATATATTGCTGCTTATAGTTTCACATTTTCAGTCTCATAAGTGGTATGAAAACGTGTTATATAGAAATCACAATATAAAAAGTACATTACAAAATATCATAAAAAAAGTCTCTTGAAAAATATCAATTAAATATGTACTTTTCAATAAATATTTAGTCATTTTTACTTAATATCATTGTTTTATAAATTCATCTTTAGAGATATTTATAAATATTTATTTAATACAGAATAATCCAACATTGCCTTGGATAAAACATAGCATATTAAAGCACACTTTGTTAAACAAAATTTAATTTTATTTGCTTTCTGTATAAATAAATTCTGTCTCATTAATTTTCTTCCAAAATGTACCAGTTCTATTTTATTGACTTTCTGTGTGAATTAGACAATCTTGATCAATTTCAAGTTAAATGTTCCAGGAGTATCAGAGAGAGAGAGAGAGAGAGAGAGAGAGAGTTCTCCATATGTATCTCTCCCCCTGTAGATACTTTTTAAACACTTTCTTAGGTCAAGGGAATTTGCATATCCAGGTTCAAGAATTGGTTAATAGCTTAACAATTTGAAGGATTTTCTCTCATAAGTTTTATATAAGGGAAGGCACTCTTGCCAATTTTATTTGCTCTCTGGATGAATCAAATTTCCATGATCAATTTCAAGCTAAAATGTTCTGCACATGCCATGGGGGTGAGCGTTTAGGGTCTCCAACAACCAACACTCCTTCAAGCCAAGGGAGTTCATAGGAAAAATTTTTTTTTATCGAGATTGGCTTATTACTCTTGACATTAATAGGTATCAAGCACATCTAGCAAATCATATAAAGAGATTATTGTGATCAATGGTTCCAGAAAACTCACCAAATGGAAGAAGAAGGATAGTTCTAACTTCAGCCTTTAGTAGACTTTAAGAAAAAAATATGGAAACGACTATATCTTTCAAAGCAATCAAAGTTTATTTTCATTATGCATGAATAATTTCAATAGCCATACACAGTGGGGAAATTTGAAGTTGGAAAACAACAGAAAACTGAGTGTATTTGAAAATTATTGCCTCATTTTTAAAACTAAATTTTCCATGTGCTGTTTTTGTAAACAAAGTCATCTGCTCAAATTGACCAACTTTTAACTGGGATAAAATCTAACAAAGCAAATTTTATCATTCTCTTTAACTAAAATAATTTAGGAAATTTCTTTTTAAAATTAAAATAAATAATTTCAGGTTAAATTTCGCTTTGAATAAACATTTCGTTTTTTGTAAAAACCAAACAACACATTTTTTGAGGGGTCTCTTTTTTTTAAGAGTACCTCTAAAAAGCCCTTTTGAAGTAAAATTTAGCAATATATAAATAAATGCCACTCTATATTGAAATAAAATTTTTTCTTTCCCGTTTTAATAGGATACGTAAGTAAACCGGAAGTGCTTATCGGACCGCAACAATATTTTAACTACTACAAATTTTAAAATGGCTGCGCCCACGTTTAACTTTAATGTTGGCGTGCTTGGGCATGTCGACAGTGGTAAAACGAGTCTCTCGAAAATTTTAAGCACAACAGCTAGTACAGCATGTTTTGACAAAAATCCTCAGAGCAAGGAACGGGGTATCACTCTGGATTTGGGTTTCTCTTCGGCCATCGTTGATATTCCTAAACACTTGGGTGACTTGAGCCCTAAGTATGAAAAATTGCAATTCACATTTGTTGATTGTCCTGGCCATGCCTCCCTCATTCGTACAATTATTGGCGGTAAGATAGGAACTATATTTTTATTTTTTTCTAAACATTGTTCTTCATATTTCTTAACATCAAACGAACTTGCTACATTTCTAAGATAAAATGCGAGTGAATATTCTTTAAGTGAAGTTTTACTGCTACGAATTCGATTGTTCTTATACCACTAAAGAGATAAGTAGTTTTATGTGAAGGTTTACGAAAGCAAGAAACATTAACATCATTATTAATTTTCTCTCTTTATTATTAGAAGCAATTTGAAAAGATTTCAAACTTAACAGAGAAAATTCACCACCAATGTTGCCTTATTTGCAAAAAAAAAAAAAAAAAAAATATTTGCTGTTCAGATTATTATGTGATTTACTCAAAACTGCACTTGTTTTTCTTTTTAAAGAATATTACCTAGGATTCATTTAATGTTTTATTTTTTGATGTATAAAATTAAAAAAAAAATTTTTTTATAGGTTTAAGAGTTACATTAATTCTAATTTCATCGATAAATTATAATTTTCTGAAATGTGGTAAAATTTGATATAATTGTATTAAGAAAATAATCTTATCGTGACGTGATCTGTTATCATCGAATCAAAAATTATTGAACGAAAAGCAAGCGCTGATGTTCTAGTTAATATTTTGTACTTTTTTCTTAAACTCTGACTGTTTAAGGGGGGGGATCTCAGTGGCGTATGGCTAAGGTGCTGGATTGCGACCTCGTAGTAAGTGAGTTCGAACTTCTGTCGAGCTATTAATTTCACTTTCAGATCAATACTCTTGGGAAAGTATGAACTCTCTTATCCCCTCATCTACGAGTTAAATATGCCACTACTATCTCTCTACAAGGATGACTTTTGTATTAGATAACATACGAAAGTTGATATACCATTAAAAGAAATCGAAACCAAACCTGACTGTTTAAATGTTGCAATCAACAACTCGAGTTATCTGTCCTTTGTTTTGATTTTATTTAGAGTTGATGCCGACAATACTTTTTTGTTACACTATCTGTACAATTTTCGTTGTGCATTTATTTATCGATAATATTCATTTAAGAGAGAAGTATTATCTCTCTGAATAACTCATGTATATATCACTGAAATGACAGAGATAATTTCGCCATTGTATTCCTCAATGTAATTCCGTGAAAAAATGTAAAAAAATAATTTTAATTATTTTACTAATTTCCTGAGTAGAAGTTCTTAATGGAAAACAAGCATTTTTTAAAAATATATTTAAAAAAATCATGAGTGGGTTTAGGATTAGGGAAATTTCACTATGTAATTAGCAATGCTCATGGGCCTCTAAAATATTGTAGACATTTGGATTTTTGCTGAAAAATAAGCCTTAAAAGTTCGGCTTTAGGTTACTCTTACTGGACTATAAATAGACTATTTTAAAATTACTTATCTTTAATAGCTTTATTACCATTATTTTTCAATCTTAATGTTCAGGGGCCCAGATTATTGACTTGATGTTGCTGGTTGTTGATGTAACAAAAGGAATCCAAACCCAAACTGCTGAATGTCTTATTATTGGTGAAATTGCCTGTGAAAAGATGATTGTTGTCCTTAACAAAACTGACCTTTTGCCTTCAGAAAAGAAAACTTCAATGATTGAAAAGGTAGGACTTAAGATTCCTTCTACTTAATTTTTTTTTACTGTGTCAATGATCTTGAAATAAATTATGAATTTAATTTAACTCTGATAAATTTGCTCCAACAATTCAACCAATTGTATATTCAAATATTTTCAACCTGTAAGCCTATATTTTGTGCTGGGTACTATGTACCATACCAGCCCATTGGTCTAGTGGGTAGAGTGTTCACCAATGGCCTGGGAGACTGGGGTTAAATCTTTAGTTGAGTCATACCCCCCCCCAAATGGTACTTGATGTCATCTTGCTTAACACTCAGCATTATAAAGTACAGATCAAGTGGAGCAATCCAGGGAAAGGAGTAGTGCTCTCCCTTACACTTTGGTGTTGTAGCTAATGAAAAGGGAGCCTTTGGGTTGCCCTCGATTACAGTCACCAACTTTACCATGGACCATAAGCCTGATATTTTCAGCTCAGAGACATTCCATCAGATACTACTAATAAAGGACAATATAGTAACCACTCCCAATCATTATGTTAATATGCTGATGGGATAAATTTAAACAAAATGATATCTGAGCCAAATTTGTGCATTTTTTGTTTCAGGCAGTATTATTTGCAGCAATGTACTGAGTGTTTTGGAACAATAGGTATCATTTTGTAATCTAATAACTTGACCAATTCATGTTCAAATGATCTTAAGTTTTAACATTATGTGTATAAACAACTCAAGATTCTGTTTAATATTTTTTTTCTTTTCAGGTATAGAAATGTCATCTATGGAGAAAGAAAAGATGTTTAGACATTAGACATAAAATTTTAAGTTGTTTCTATGTATGCTGTTAAGATTTCAGATAATTTGAATGAGAATTGGTCAAATTATTTGATTATGAATTGATATCAGTGTTTCTGAAACATCCAAAGCATCTAAAATTATTGAGAATTTTTTTGAAAACCCCTGTATTTTGACCATTTTGGGGATATTTAAATCATAATAAGGTAAATTGGCAGTAAAATAATACTTTCCTAATATAACCTGATCTGTGTTAATTTGCTATAAAACTCATTCAGCCATCTACAAGTCAGTAAGTTTATTCTTATCCTCTTATGAGGAATCACAAAACTTATACTATCATCTATTAATAAATTAGTTTTTCTTTAAAAAATTACTTTTGTTTTTCTTAATTTTTCACTGCTTTTTTTTTTTTTTTTACAAATACATAACTTTTGTCTTATGGAGAGGATTTTGCTTTGTTTTTATAAAAATTCCTTTCTGTCTCCTGTTAATATTTAAAAAAAAATCAGATAAAACAATTATTCTTCTGAATTTTGTTTGACAAAATGTGTTTATCATTACATCTGGTTTGGGCTAATTTCCTTATCTATCTTTTGTTTTTTCTATTCACATTTTGATTGTAAATCCTCCAACCTTCCTTAGGTAAGTGTCTTTCAAACAACAGTGAAAATGTTGGAAAACAAAGGCAATCCACAAAGATTATCCTAAGACAATGTTTGTAAATGATGTTGCCATTGCAGAAGTCTACTTGATGTTTTTTAGACTATTGTATGTTATTAATGTATATCACAAATTTTCTTTTTTCTTTTGTATTTTCAGATGAAGAAAAGGTTACTTAAAACTTTAGAACCTACAAAATTTGCTAATTCTCCAATTGTTGCTGTGGCTGCTAAACCAGGAGGGCCTGAGGTAGGTGTGACTGTCTTTGTCAGCCTATTGGACTTACATTAGATGGTATATGAGTCCCCTCTCCTCCTTGCAAAAATAAACAATAGCTAAAAAATATCACTGGGTTTTTATATGTGAAGTGAAAAATGTAGATACAGTATGTTTTGTAAGTTTTATTTTTTTATTTATTTGTTTTTGATGCTACTGCTCACAGTTCAACTTGAACCCCTAACACTGCATTTAAAACTCTTGATGGCTCTCCACTTCCATAATAATAATAATAGCTTTTAAGTATGTCTGTCACATGGATCAAAAAATAAAATTTTTTCATACCTTAAAATTAAACTTGAAGAAGCAATTTCAACTCACTAACTTTTATAGCTTTGTTCTATTTTATGGTTTAAAATGTTGATTTTAAATAAATTTTGCTGGGAGTTTTCATAATATTGCTAAAAACAAAAAGTGGCTAGGTTCATTCGATGTCAAAACACTAGCAAAAAGTTAAAATCTGCACCCACTGACACCGAAGTAATGAAAGCATTTCCTTCAATTATATAAATATGTTTTGTGCCAACTACAAATATTGTTTTAAAGATTCACATTTATCTTATGACTTTTTAGAGAATGAAAAAAATCAAATGTTTTTTTTTGTTTTATGAAAATAATTTACCAAAATTAAAAGAAACACAAACAGAAAGAATTTCTTTTAACTTCATTTGTTAAGTGCCATTTACAAATTTTCTATGCACTGTTGATTATCATACATGAGGCAATGTTTACTGCTTTTTAAAGACAATCTATTTGTACATAAAGTAATATCTCCAAAATATATTTAAATTATTATTTTTTAAATTAATAAAAACAATCTTATTGAATAGTCTAAGAAGTTATTTAGCACAATATCAACATTTTAGAGGTCATGGAGTATTAGGATAATTGTCTTTAATTATAATCTTTCTCAAAAATCCTGCTCATACATAGGAAGAAACTCTAAACTTGGCAGGGTCATATCTTCTAAATTAGATTTAAAACTCTCACAAAAGTTTTTGGTGAATTTAAGCAGGCATTGTAGATGTTAGGCAAAAAAATATGAAAATTGAAGTGGACATATTTTCGATAGACTGACTATAAGCTACATAGGTGAAAATTGTTGCTTTTGGGATCATGTATTTGGGTGAGTAAAATAAAATTTTCTCTCTAGTGTAGGCTTAAAATAGTTAAATATATGGATTCTACACTTCTTATTTGCCCTAAATACCAAATTTGAAGGTATGGAAAGTTTTTTCTTTAATTTTTAAAAAACACTGAGGTTTGGCAATGTTGCACGACCTTAATTTAGAGGCAAAGTAGGAAAATTATACCTCCCCCACTTTAAAATTGGAACGGTAAAGTCTAGCCCAAAATTATTTTGCACACTTTCCTAACTCATGAAGAGGAGCATTTGTGCTGAATTTCAAGTAATTCATTGACTTAGATTTGCCACACACACACACACACACACATATTTGAGTTGCACTTTACTTTGTTTTCAAGTGTAAGATTTATTTGTAAAACAAATAAAATCCTTCGGCAATTTTCTGTGCAAATGATAAAATGTAATTTTATATATGATACTCTATAATAGTTTTTTGTTTTATTTTATTCTTCAGCACAATATTGAACTTAAATGAACAAATGGATACAAAAGTTTTGCTGATCCAATTTTTGCATGTGTTATCATATCCCAATAAAAATGGCACATTGTAGTGTGACTTGTTAGCACAACATTAAATGCTTTTAGAGAATAAAGTAATTTTCAATCCAATTTGTGACTTAATTTTGGATCAGCATTTGAACTTCTCAATTATTGTAGTTTCTTAAGATAACTATTATGTACTCATTAAAGTCCTTCCTTTTATTTCTTTGTAATTAATTGTAAATTCTGTTGATAGGATATGACTCAACATCAACTTAATAGTTACTGAAGGTAGCCTGTAAGCAAATAATTAAAAATTGATGAAAGAAGTAAATTTTTTTTTAGCTTTCTTACTCAAGGGGCAGCTTTTAAAACTTTAAAAACACCCTTTTCTTGCTAGATCTCAGCAAAGATAAATATTTTTCTGGATATCAATGACACTTTTTTTTTTTCTTCAATTTTAGTCCACTAGTGAAGCCAACCCAGATGACATGATGAATTTGTTAAATACATTAAAACAGCAAATTTACATTCCAAAGAGAAATATTTCTGGAGCATTTATTTTTTCTGTTGACCATTGTTTCTCCATTCGAGGACAAGGAACTGTGATGACAGGAACCGTCATCAATGGGAGTGCAGCAGTGAATGATGTAAGTAATATTTGTAGTAGAAGCAAAAAGTCTTTTTTTAAATGAGAAAGAAAATTGCTTTTCTTTTTCTGAAACTTGTCTTAATACTTCTATAGATTGTAATTTGTTCAGTATTTATTATGAGATGTTTCTTGGGAATTATTAGTCAAGTAATGTTCATATCATTTTAAAGCTCATATATATGAGAGAGTGGGTGTGGGTTATATTAATATTTCTCACCTACTCTACTCTAAATATCAAATTTTAGATAAAAATCCAGCCTTCATTATTTAAGTATTGAAACTGAACTGTCGCTTTTCTAGACAATTTAATAGTATGTATTTACCCAATTTCAACTGCCATGAGTAGGATGTGACACAAGGTCAATTTTTAAGCAAAGGAAAGCTGGTTTGAATTCAGTTTTCTTTCTCCTAAACTGGTTTCAGTCTGACCCACATTGGTTGTACCTATTGGGGTCTCCTCTATGGATTAAATAAAACAGTTTAATTATTCAGTAGTGGTAGCACCCAATAAGGGTCCTATCTATGGGTTAAATAGAACAAAACCGTGCTTCTTTCACTATACTGATTTTTGCATTTAAACTGCGTATTTATGCTAAACTGAATTGTTTAAAATAGAACTGTTTTGACATTGGTACTGCGTACTAGTGCTGAACTGAATTGCTCGAAATAGAACTGTTTTTGACATCTAAATTGTATACTTATGCTGAACTGAATTATCTGAAATAAAACTGTCTGACATTTAAATCTGTGTATTGCCCAGTCAGCTGGGGCTGTAAAATACACTGACTGCACCTCTGCAGAGGGGTAAACCCCCCTCCCTAACGAGTGTCCTGGATATGACACTAAACAATCTGATGGTGAGGTTCCAGCAGTGCACCCCTTCATTGCCATCACTCCCAGGTCCACTGGAGGGCCCTATCTATGGGTTAAATAGAACTAACAGCATACTTATGCTAAAATGAATTGAGTAAACTGAATAGCTTAAAATAGAAACGTTTTTGACAATTAAACCGTACTTACACTTAAACTGCGTGCTTATGCTTGACTGAATTTTTTGAAATAGAACTGTTTTTCGACATTAAAACTGTATTTACACTTAACTGAATTATTACATATAACTGCTTAAATAGTTTGAAATTGAAATGTTTTTGACAATTAAACTGTGTACTTATGCTAAACTGAACTGTTTTCAATAGAACAGATTATTTACATAAAAATGGATTTGGCGTTAAATAACCTACAAAGGTTGATATGCCATAAAACCAAATAAACCAAACCAAACTAATGAATGGAATTACAAATGTTAAATAGAAATACTTGAATAAATTTAACTGTTCAAATGAATGATCAATATTAAATAGAATTATTAGTATTAGTGATACTTGAAACCATTTAACTGTGTGCAAAGAAGCTGTAACAACTCATTTAAAAATAGTTACCTACAAACTATTCACTTACAAATCATATATATTAAAACAAGATTTGGTATTTAATATCCTCCAAGGGTTGATATGCCATTAAACACCAACAAACTAAACTAGTTGCTTAACCAAGGTTAAAAAATCCAGTTTGCCCTACTTATAACCCATGGCTGGAGTGAGAACTGATGGATTTATACCCTTCTCAAGGGTATTAGTGTGAAATGAAATGTAAACAACCTTGTCCAGGATTTGAATATGAGTTATCAATTCCATTTCTTACAGAGTAATCCCTTTGGCTCATCTACTGGACTGTGATCTCGACCTTCAGTTGCCCTATTATATTCGCTTTTGGACTGATACCCTTGGGAACGGTATAAGTTCCCTTCTCACCCTGGTTATGAGGGAAATAGAATCACTACTTTTCTTCTACAGGTATAGTTTTGGTATTAAATAACCCATGAAGGTTGATATGCCATTAAACCAAACCAATCCATTTCCTACATTGCCCAGTCGGCTGGGGCTGTAGAATACACCGACTGCACCTCTGCAGAGGGGTAAGACTCCTCCAACGAGTGTCCTGGATATGACACTAAACAATCTGATGGTGAGGTCCCAGTAATGCTGGGGCTTTGGGGAATACGAAGCACCCCTTCATTGCCATTGTTCCCTGGTCCACTCTGACCCAGAATGGTAGCACCTGATAGGGCCCTTACTATGGGTTAAATAGAACTGTATACTTATGCTAAACTGAATTGTTTGGAATAGAAATGTTTTTGACAATTAAACTGTACTTACATATAAACTGTGTGCTTATGCTAAACTAAATTATTTGAAATAGAACTGTTTTTTGACATTGAAACTGTATTTACACTAAACTGAATTGTTTTACATAGAACTGTTTTAACATTTAACTGTGTGTAAACAAAATCTGTACTTATACTAAACTGAATTAGCTGAATTAGAACTGCTTGACTAAACTGAATAGCTAAAAATAGAAATGTTTTTCACAATTAAACTGTACTTACATTTAAACTGCGTGCTTATGCTAAACTGAATTGTTCGAAATTCAACTGTTTCTGACATTGAAACTGTACTTACACTAAACTGAATTGTTATATATAACTGTTTAAATAAACTGAATAGTTAGAAATAGAAATGTTTTTGACAATTAAACTGTGTACTCATGCTAAACTGAATTGTTTGAAATAGAACTGATTAATTACATAAAAATGTATTTGGCGTTAAATAACCTACAAAGGTTGATATGCTATAAAACCCAACCAACCAACATTTCCTACAATGATAACTGTTAGATTAACTGTGCCTCCTAGACAGTCTTATTGTAAGTTAGTGAAATGTTGGAAATTTGAAAGCTTAAAAAACACCAGAAACTTGTGTAATGTCATGCGAACTGATTATTCTATGCACACACTATATGTCTGTGTTTTAGTTGGAAATTATGTAACAATATCTTTGTTCTTTTAGCTAAGAAATATGAAGTATGTTTAAAAAATATGAAAATTTGATGCTGTATTTACCAAGAGAGAAATGAGCAATAAATGAAACATTAATTTTCTTCAACATAGTCCTCTTGGCATTTAACATATTCTGGTGAATTAGTCAAAACTCTTCTGAAACTTATCTTTTGATATGGTTCCAAGTTGTTCTGTTGTATTTCTTTTAATAGTCTCAAATTTTACTCTCAAGATAAATTTTCAGTTTAGAAAAAAGAAAAAAAATTGCTAGTTTTGATGACTATGGATGGTGCAGCACTTGCTCAATCCTCTGTGTGTGTTTGTTTTTTTTCCCCTCCCAGCAAAATATCAAGACTGCTGATAAAAAAATATTGACACTGACTCATTTAGGCATCATTGCTTTATTACATAACTTACTATGTTTTCACTTGTTATTATTACATAACTTACTATGTCATTTAAATCTTAAAACTAAAATGATTTAAAGTTTCAGTTTTGATCACTGCTCATATTTCTAGATTTATTTACTTTAAAATTATATCCTTTTGAAGGAGTTTTTTTTTTTTTTTTTTTTGTTTCCAAAGCATCTAATCAAGTCAGAGTGAATTACTTTCCTCCTTTCTCTGTCTATATCTATAATTTATTTATATTTGCATGATTGTGGTATAATTTGGTGCAAAATATTTATCCCTCAAATTTCCTAGCCAAGAGATGGTTTAGTATGTTACATACTTAGTTGTATTCTCATTCTGATTCTCTTAGAATTTTAAAGAATTTAGTTTTGGTCTGGAAGATCAAAGTTTTTTGTTTTGTTTTTTAATTATCATACTTCAATAGGTTAGGATGAAAGGGTAACCCAAAGTAAGACTTTTTTTTTTTTTTACCTATTTTTCTGATACAGATATCACTAGGAAACAAGCCTGTTCCATTTACCAAAACTTTTCTTGTTCCCTAATGATACAGGCATCAGAAAAATAAGGTTTATAAGTTAGGCTATGGGTTACTCTTACCACACTTTTATCCTGAACTATTGAAAAAGTAAAATAATTTAATGCTGGTAAATTTGTCTTTATTTTTCAGAGTGTGGAAATTCCTTCAATGAAAATGAACAAGAAAATCAAGTCAATGCAGATGTTTCGAAAACCTGTAGAGAAAGTCGTTCAGGTTAGTAACTTGCTTTACTTATTGATTACAGGATTTTGGCATTAAGCTTTATCGAAAACTATCTCAAGTATTTTTCTTTTCCCATGTGCGCTTTAAGAGATGAACTTGTAACATTCAAATTTAAAAATGAAAAAAGATAATTCACTTCAATAAGTTTTTGAAATTCATAGATTACAGTATGTCCTGGTAAAATAGTATTCTATGCAGTTGATCCCAATTTCAAAATTTGTTTGATGACTGTCAAGCTAGTGTTCAAAGGTTAAAATATTTCCTATGTGAATAATGGGCTGAAATTGTGAGTGGGTATCTTGGCTCTGATTGGTTAAGACTATCACATGATAGAAGACTGGGTTTTTGTGTTAGTTAAATTAGTCAAACAGTTTCTGCTGAGACACAGAAACTGACTGATATAATTTGAGAAGCCTGGCGCTTTAGCCCTTTTGGGCTACTATACTAAAGATTGCTGGAGAACTTCTCTTCTTAATGACAGGTGGAAGCTCATGGAAAAGACCAGCCCTTTCCTGATAAAACCAACAAGGAAATGAATGTGGGTATTTTGAACAGATGTGTTTGACTTTTCATCACCCAAACAAACTTTTTAGTCTTATCCGAATGCAAGTGTTCTTCAACCCTCATCTAATTGATGATTATATTAAAAAGATTTCATCAGTTATCAGATTGATGTAACAAATCTTGATTAAACTGAAAATTATAGTCAAAATAGTCTTATTATATTATTTTTCTTTCAGGGTGATCGTGCTGGCATTTGTGTAACACAATTTGATCCCAAGTTACTCGAGCGAGGCCTTGTTTGCTCGCCAGGAGCACTTCCCACCATTTCTGCTGGTATTGTGTCTGTCAGTAAAATCAGATACTTCAAAGGCTCGATTGCAACCAATGCCAAATTCCACATTACAATGGGTCATGAGACTGTTATGGCTCATGTGACTTTTTTTAGTTACACAACAGACTTAGATGATAAGTCATCACAACTGGATCTCTCTAGAGATTTTGTTTATCAGGACGAACTTTTAGAAGACCTTCTTACAGAAAACGAATCCAATACTTCACCAAAAAGACGAATTCAGTTTGCTCTGTTGGAGTTTGATAAGCCAGTCACTTGTTGTGAGTCTTGTTTGGTGATTGGTTCAAAACTTGATTCGGATATCAATGCCAATATTTGTAGGATTGCTTTTAATGGTGTTCTGCTCAAGTCTTATGCAGACCCCAAGTATCGAGACACAGAACTGGCAGAAGTGAAGATCTTCAAGACCAAACGCAGAGAAGGTCAAGTAGAGAGAGTTAATGATGCTTATACTTTGATTGCAAAGAATTTGTTCAAAAAAGAAACAAATATTCAAGCTTTTGCCAATCTAAAGGTGAAATTATCCAGTGGAGAAGATGGAATCATTGAAGGTGGATTTGGACAAAGTGGGAAAGTGAAGATTCAAATTCCAAGTAAGAAGAGAATTTTCTTTCTTTCTTATCCTTTCTCATGCGAGTTGTTACATTTGTATTTATCCTCTGTTGAGTGGATAAAACCCCCTCACCTTCCAAAAAGTGGGTGTTTGGGCTACGACACTAAACTCCATCCATTTCTTGGGAGTATAGAGTCAGCCCTTCATTGCCATTTACATTTAGGTCCACTCTAACTCAGAATGATAAGACCTGTTAGGATCCCAAAGATCTTTGAAGATTATTACATAGGAATACTTGCTATTATATAATTGTGCAAAACAAATTATTATAGTCAGAAAAAACAAAATTTGCAATGAAACATTGAAAATATAGTTATCATTCTCATCAAACATTTACAAATGAATCAAATTTTGGTATTAATTAACCCATAAAGAGTTGATATACCAATAAATAAAATGAAACAATTTGAATATAAATTCCATACAAAAATGTAACAACTTTTATGGGACACAGGTTGTATTTTAATATTTTTTTATATAAGCATTCATTCACATTTTATTTGATGTACAGAAAAGTATTTATTTGAAAAAAAAACCAAATCTTGAAGGATTCAAATTAATTTCTTGGTTTTTCTGATATAATTTAGTGGTGTAAATAATTCTCTGTATTTCATATTAAAAAAAATTACTTTTACGTTTATTAAATTCCTGAATCTGAGAATCTACATTAAGGTCTCTTTGAATTGTGCTGAGGAGTCCTAGTAAACTTAATTGACTTTTAAGAGGCCTGTCTCCCTTTCTATTAGATTTAATTGGAGAGGGTCAAGATTTGTCCCTGATATTAAAAAAAAAAAAAAGGGGAAATCCTAATGTGACTTAGTCCAGTTTAAAATTGCAGTTAGGGTAAACCAAACTTTTTTTACATCTTGTTTTTCAAATGTAGGTATCATTATTGAACAAGAAAAGCTTTGACAATTTCTTGAATTACAAAGTGAAGAGTTCCACATTAAAATTGACCTTGGGTTAAGGTTAAATGAAATATCAACAAATGACTGTAAGAAAATATTAACCTGTGCTGTTAGAAGTAGAAAAATGGCCAATGATGATAAAACTCTGCGCAAATCTGATGTTGGGTTATTTGCTCAATTAGTGGTGTCTCCATTCACAAAGTGGTTGTTGAGCCTGCTTTGAGCCCCACCTAACAATGATCTCCTTGAATTCTGAGGCTTTGTTTCTTACAAGTTACATCTATCATAACATTGAAAAAGCATCACGACTCTTTAAGAATGTAAAAGTTTTGTTTTGTTTTTTGTTACTCATAGTCCATCTGTTAATAGACTAAGGATGACAAAAAAAATTAACTTCCCAATGTTCTGTAAAATATATTAAGAAATAATTTGAAATTTATTTTTATTTTTTCTTACCTTTGAATATTTTAGGTTTGTGGTTTGAACTTATAGGCTCTTCATATTTTTCAGAGTTGCTGATTATCTTAGAAAAAAAGCCAATTATTTTTGCACAGTAATCTAACCCTTTTCTGTTAGATTAGTTAATGAAACTATCTAGTTCACTTGTGTATTGTTGTTTCTATTACTTCTATATGTTGAGATCTGTATTGAACAAATCTAACAACCACCACAGAATTCTACTTAGAAAATGTGACCAAGAACTGATTGCAGTATTAAGAATATTTCTTTTAAAATTTCAATTCAGGTTCTTTTAAATTTCTGGAAAATTTTTCTGATAACATTTTAAAATATTAATGGTATTTTTATTAAAAAAAAAACTGAATAAAGAACTAAATTTTTTGTATGAGACAGTTTATCATAAAATTTACTTTCTTCTTTTTATATATAGATGGCTTGAATCCTGAAGTGATACAAAAATATTCTCGTTCTAAAAAGAAAAGCAAAGATAAAGAGACCAGTGATGTAACTTCAGAAACTTGTGCACCAGTGAAAGTCATTTTGACCTTTAAACGTTATATTTTTGACCCTAAGAAAAAAATGATTCAAACATGATGGCTGACATCAACCTTGACAACAAATTTGTATTCTGATGTGGAGGATTGGAAAAGTAACTCTTACCTCCTTGCAGCTGCTGTGATATATTTTTCAACCCAAACATTTTTTTTAAATATATAAGCAATTTAAAATGTTGTGCTTTTAAGAGTATTTGAAGCACTGGAAATGGAAGTATTTTAGGAGTTTATGAAACACTTAATATTGCAGTGAAAAAAAAAAATTTAATGAAACTACAAATTTTATATTGATGAAAAGCTTTTTTTTCTGTCTCCTAAGTTTCTATTTGATATTATGCTATGTTCTTCATTAGACAAACAGGCAACATGTCTATAGAAAATGTAAATTTGTAACATTACTTTTACAGTATTAAACTTGTTATTCATAAGCAAAATAATTGTGCCAAATATAAAAAAGGGAAATTTTATTTTTGTGTTTAAAAAATTTGAAATTTCATAAATCAGATTCTAGAAATATTTGTCCTTTTAAAAATTTTAAATAAAATTACAACTGATTTAATCTTTGTTTTTAGATATGCCTTTAATTGGAAAATATAAAATTCTGTTTGTGAAAAATTTTCCCAAAGATTTTTCATTTAAAATTTTAAAACCATTTAAAATTTTTCTTTATAATGAAAATAGAGAAAGACAAAAGTTTAGATTTCAAAGAATCTTTTGTGTTTGGCCTGATGTTAAAAGACCTAATACTTTGCTGAGGATGCCTTCATTGAAATTTGAGAAATTGTCAGTGTCAGAAAACATTAATAAAATAATTGCAAAACCATAAACATGAATGTTGGGAGTTGATTGAACTATTAAAAAAATTTCTTTTCTTGCAAAATAGTCTAGTTATTATGTCAAGGATAATCTCCAGACTTCCAATCAATATTATAAATTCTGTAATTGACATCTAATGTAAATATTTTTCAGTATTCAAACCCCAAGTAAAATTTATTTTGGGTTAAATGTAATGTAACACATACAGAAGTAATTTTTATAACTAACTTTATGCAATGACCTTTCAGTTAAAACCAATACTGAAATATCAAATATTTAAATTCTAAGTCTTGAGGTCTCTATTCTTTTATAAAAGTATAAAGAAAATAGTTTCACTTATTTTATTCAAGTAGACTACTCAAAGAATTAAAAAAAAAATGTCTAAATATTAAAATCTCATGAATTACTTGAAAGTGAATTATATACTTTATGTATTTTATCTTAAATTTGTATGAAAAATGTTTCAGTGTTTGCTTGACTCTTACACATTTTTATTTTAATTCTTAGATTAATTGATCTTAAAATTTATTTGCTTAATTAAAACATCTTTGTTCAAGTTTGAATCCTTTAAAAACTTAACACAAAAATCTTGTGTTTTTTTTTTTTTAAAAGCTGTCTAAAATAACAATCTTAAAGTATCCTAACTTCGTTTTTCAAAATTTTTTTTATAAGAGAGATTCAACCTTAACTGAAATAGCTCTGACCTGAACAAGAAATCAAAGCTGATAAGAAACCTTTTCTTTTTATAAGGTCAAGGAAACGTTTTTTTTTTTTTTTTAAACTTGTAAAATACACTAGCCTATATATATATATATTTTTTTTTTAACAATTTATTTAATTAAACCCTACCAAAAGTTGGACTCTCACTTCATGTTTACTCCCTTTACCAGTGACTGAATTTATAATATTCAGTCCTCAATACTTTTGGAAAATAGGAACCTTTTAGCTACTAAGTACTCATCACTAATCATATTTATACTAACTTTCTAGTTTTTCTGATATACAAGCTCTTTATTTCAAGGTAATCATGAAATTATTTTTCATATTGAGTCTCTACCAAGACATTTTCATGTATCACATTTAACCTAAAATCAGCAGAAAAATCCAAGTTGCAATGAACTTAAAATTAACATTGAAGAACTAAAAGAGAAAAAAAAAAAAAAAACACACACACACACACACACACAATCTAAAATTAGCTGTTGTCATTTTGACTTGTATTTTCATCATTGCAGATTTCCTGTATGATGACACAATGCGACATGATTTTTTAAAAACCATTCATGGGTCTTTCCCCCAAGACATTAAACATACATACCCCCACCTTCATAATCTTTTAATACAATAGAAATTGGTGGTCTTTCTTATCCAGGATTTAAAAAAAAATCTTTTACATCTATGAAGATTATTTTGTAAAATGCATTTTCTTTTCTTTTCATATATAGTCATTCAACCACAGGATTTCAACTTAAATTATGACTTGCTTAATTTTCCATTACAATTGCATATGGTGTTTGAATTTTTCTTGGCAAATAGGTTGCATTGTGTCAATTGTTCAGTAGAAAATTACAATGATGAAAGTACCAGTAAAAGAAATAGCAATGTGGATATATATATATATATATATATATATATATAACCACGCAAACTGAGAATAATTAAGGCCAAGATAAATTGCAACAGAATTTTCATCTTTTTTGTCACTTTTTTTTATACAAATGCATTTTTATTAATTTTTCTGTTTTATTTATTTTTTTTCCCAACTTTTTCTTCACCAAAAATTCTTTATTTCAAATTTTCTACCTTTCAAACGTCGCTGCCAGCCCCGCCATAGAAAAAAAGAGAATGGAAGGGCAGGTAACTCTTATCTCAATTCGCACAGTAACGAGATTTGTCTCTTCTTGGATACAAGCATGACAATATTACAAGATTTAAAAACTTGAGCGAATTAATTTGGAAAGTCCTATGTACAAAATGTCGACGTCCGAAACGAGTCGGACCACATTCGTTCTCCATTCGCTCCACAGCGATTGTAGTTGGCTTATGATACTTTTTTTTCTCTCTCTCAAATTAGAATGATGCTTGAAGGCCCATTGGGGTTTTATCATTTCTTAGAGGCTGCAACTGAGGAAAAATTATCTTTATTACGGGGGTGGGGGGAACTGTTCATAACGGGGAACCATGAAATTATTGAAGGTGAAAATGTTCTGCAAAGTACTTGAAATATCAATTCACCATTGTCCACACTAAACAAGGCAGGCAGATAAACAGTCAAAAGTACTAACCAAATAACCATTATTACCACCTCCCTATTGAGCCTTATTTTTTCTCTTTTGCCTCTTAAAACAAAAAACAAAACAAAAACATCACAACTTTCTAAACTGAAGCTCGTAGGTTCCAGTTTACCATCTGAAAAAAACCCAACAATAACCAGGAGAAAAGAAAAACTGACCGCAGAGAACACTTTACAAAATTTAGCTGGTTAACCAAGAGAAAGAAGGAAAAAATCTAAATTAATACTGGAAAAAAACCCCCAGCCCAAATTCATTTTTGTATAGTTACGTGTCAGTGCTAAAATGAAAAATTTAGGTTCTTAAATGCCTAACGACTGGCAGAGCAAATTGTGTGCGCGTATTTATATGTTTAAGTGAAGGAAGACTATGTTTAAAAGAATAATAGCAAGGGAGAAAACTAGGTACTAATCTTTATTCTATCTGCTACAAGAGTTATTCCCCTTTTAATCCTGGATTCCTTTGCATAGACAACTGTGATTTGAAACTGGGGAGAAAACTCAAAAATTTAGGATGACAATATGAAAATAAAAAATAAATATATTTACGACAAATGGATTCCTTAATATGATGAAGTATAATTATCAAAGAGTTTTTCTTTTCTTTTTGCAGTCTTTCAGGCAAGCATTAATAATCAACTAGAAACAGTGGTCAATATTCATGTGGGGACAGACTCAAAAATTTAACAAATAGAACTATGGTTTTTCTTATTCTTCCATCCTACAAACAACCCAGACAAATCTTTAAACTTTCTTAAATGTGTACATATGAGTTTGATATACACAAGTCAGCAGTCAAATGGACTGACCAAATACAAGACAAACACAAAAACTAATTTGAAAACAATTTGGTATTTAAATATTCCCCAATTGGCCAGTCAAATAGAAATGAGAAAATATAAATTTATTAAATGCCATATTAAAAAACCTAACAGGAAACAACAACAAAAAACGTTTATATAAAAAGTATTTTGAAAGTTATTCTTTCAGACATAAATGATGTTTTAGTGGTCTTATTTTGTTTGCTCTAACCAAGACAAAAGCCAAATTAGTTGAGGTTAATAGCATGGTTAGGATAACCTAAAGTCAAAAATTTTTAGACATTTTTCTGATGCAGGTATCATTGGGAAATAAGAAAAATTTTAATAAACAGGCCAGGCCTTTTCTTATTCCACAGTGATACCTACATTGGAAAAATAAGGTCTAAAATTGTTTAGCTCTGGAGTTACCCTAACTGTGCTTTTAACCTGGACTAAATTATCTTCTAAACAAGTTCCATATTTGAAGATTCAAAAAAAAAAAAAGAAAAAAAAAAAAACTCAGTAAAATGAAATATTGTGCTGTCTGAATAATTAACTACAAATATCCATGCATAATGTCTCAGACAAAGGTGTGTCTGTCTTATTGACTTTAAACTTGTCTTAATTGAAGATTTCTTTAAAGTGAAAATACAAGAAAATATCGACAAATAATCCTACAAGTTGACTGTAGGTAAAAATCACTGATTAGAAACGAGAGATGATCGGGTTAATATCAGTTGCACAATTTTTTTCCTTTTTTAGTGGATAGAGATTAAAAATAATATTTTTTTTGGTTTCTCAAATTACACTTAAATTTCCATACACAAAGTGAATGTGGATAGGCATATAATGTGCCACTGTTTCAGAAAATGGTAAATCTAAGTCCCATTTGATCAACTTGTATTGCGCATGTAGAGTCAAACCCATTAAAATGTTTATTTTATTTATTTTTTTAAAAAAATGTTTGTGTGGGAGGACCTTCAATAGTAAATTCTAGAGAAATTCACAGATAATAAAAATAGTTCTTGGGCCTTAGCAGTTGTCTCCCTTCATTTAACTACTGAGCCTCGGGTTTTTTTTTTTTGGTTGTTAACTGCTGTCTTATGTCTTTCTCTGGCAGACTGGGGTGTGGGGGAGCTGATACAGCTGGTGTTGGGGAATAAGAGGGTGTAGCAGAAACAACTTTGGAAAAAATGTAGGTAAACTATCCAGTGGTGGTAGTGGTTAAGCTTAGGAAGGGCTGAGAGAATAATAGTCGGTTTGTAGTCACAGTTGTAGGAATGTTACCTTAAAAAAATAAAATTGGAGAAAAAAAAAGTATTGTCACTGTCAACTGTTATGAGGTCAGATGGAAGGGGTTGGGGAAATGGGTATGGAGGTGGTTGTGGAAATTAGGAACACACAACCATAAAATAAGTGAGCATTCCTGTCTGTAGTGATGCCAACCATTTTTTTCTTCTTTTAACTGTTGTGACATTTTACCAAAGTGCAGGCAGCAGAGCTTGCTCTCAAAGTACAAAGAACAAGACAATAATGATCACCATGATGACTAGCAATACAACAATTGCACACCATTGTCGACGATCTGCAAAGGAAATAAAAAAAGATAAACTTGGTAAGTAGCACATTAAGTTTTCATAGAAACATTGAAAAATTCAAAAACAGATATATTCAAGTAATGAATGATGTCTAAATTTTAGCCACAGAGAAGTGTTTTTATCATATTGTTTGTAATGAACAACCCCTAACTTGGTTATGAGCCAACAAAGATATTTCTTCAACATCCAATCATATAAAGAGAAAATATTCAAAACTCGAGTAATACCATCAAAATCAATGCAATCCTCATCAAGTTGCACTGACAGCATGGATTTCCCTGACTCTTCTCATTTGTCCCTATCATCTGGTAGGCCTTCCAAACTACATCCTGTGTCTGCACAGAGCAAACAGCCAATGAAAGATTACCATCAATGTAATACTGTAAATAAACAATGTAGTCTAGACCTTGATGTAGCCTATTGTGTTTACTTGGATACTCCAAACATACTAAAACCCCCACCACTGATACACAATATCTTAGTTTTATTAAAACCAACAAAAAACTAAGACCAGGCTGTCAAGTGGGGGAAGGAAGAAAAAAAAATCCCATTTATATTGACTGGTTTTAAAGGCATGTCAACTTGTATAGACGTTAGGCAATCACATTCATTGCATGTTCACATTTAGATTTTTTATGTTTCTTAAGAGTTTTTTTTTTTTTTTTTTGCACACAGTTATGCGATATCAAGTATTCCTATTTAATACAAATAATGTGCACACAGTTGTATAGTTTCAAGTAACTAATAATATTCCTTAGTAAATGATTGAACAGTTCTATTTGAGCTTTAAGTAGGACCTGAACAGGTATTACTACTCTGAGTCAGAGTGTCTTTTATATATATATGTGTGTGTGTATGTAACCAGTACATCATAGTGACATTTTTATGAGAGCAATACACTTAAAATAAGGAATTTAAAGCAATTTCTCTTTGAATTTTCAACTGAATGATAATATTATTTTCTAATCATACAAATTCTAAATTTAAAGAAGATAACTATGAAATGCAAATTAGAATCCTTCATTAAATAGAAGCTTAAGTATCGTAATGAACTGCTGTTATGATGAGAGCATTATAAGTCTAGTCTAAAAATAGAAATGTTATTTTGTTTGCAATTTTGAAAATGAATGGCAATAACATTGCAATTATTCAAAATGAAAAAGAATTGAAATTTAATTTTGGTGTTAATTACTTATTGAGAAAGCTGAAAGTTTCATGTGCCATTGAATATTGTCATATTAATTAGAATGGAAAATAACGGAATCCTTTTTGATGTTGAGGTGAGGGAGGTGAGAGAAAAGAAAAGATGAAAAGAAAGGAACAAAGAAAAAAAAAACTAACTGAAAGTGAATTGTAAAGAATTGCTTTTGAGTTGATTTAGATTAAGCAATTAAAAACAACTTCTAATTAATAAGCATTATATCAATTTCTATTTTTATGTAATACTGAGGGGGGTTAGACAGTTGCATAAAGATCTGATATCTTTTTTTTTTTTTAATGCATGTAGATTTATTTTAACTACCTAACAAGATTCCCCCAAACTAAACTCTCAAATACTTTTACATGAATTACATGGTATACAATTCATCATTGATTGTTAATCTCCACTTTCCCAGGTTACTTAATTCCGATTTTGAATAAGGTTTAAAAAATCTTTTGACAAAGAATCATGTTGAAACTATTTTACAGGTGAGGAGGTCAATTGTTTTTGAGAAAAAATCTGTTTTTAGAATATACATAAATTTAACTGACATAACTTTGAAAATTATAGTCATTCAACCAAAAATCTAATTGCTGATCAGTGTGCACAAAATTTAAGAAAATCTTGAGAAATGAGGATAACAGTAATCAGAAGATTCATTACAGTTAACATCACAGGAGGAAATAAGATAATATTTGATCATTAAATTCAAGATAAATTTTATTTTACTACATTTATCTTTGCTTTAAAAGATTTTCTCTTAAAAAAGCCAACTACATAAAAATTAACTATGATAAAAATAATTTTTTTAAACATTTACAGAAGTCATTTTATATGATTATTTTTCTTTATAATAAATCTTGAACACGTAGCTGTGATCTAGATTATGAGGGTGGGCTGAAAAGTTCATATGTTCTGCTGATGATGACATTTTTGCCAATGAGATTCAAGCACAGTAACATCAATGAAAAAAGTGTGTGGACTGCAAGGGGGAGTATGTTGAAAAATAAACTTTATTTGGTCACATTCTTATGACAATATCTTGGTCGGCCTATGAACTTTTCAGCCAACTTTCATAAAATAAAACTGCACTTCATAACTCTTATAAAAGGAGAGTGAAAGATATTGACAAAATAGAATTTAACTGAAATATTTACATGTGAACAGTTAACAAGAGTAAGCTTCGTGTAATCATTCAGTTTATTGCAATTAAGCATAAAAAGCTATTGATATAACCTAAGAACAGTAAATATTTGAAAACTATTGATGTAACTCATAAAATGATTATAAAAAGAGATATAGCAAATTCTAGCATCATCAATCCATTCAGACATTAATCAGGTTTCTTCAATTCTTGCAATAATAATCACATTTTTTAGTATATTAGTTTCAAATGAAGTTAGTACTAAAATATTTAGTGCCAAATTCATTTGAAACTAACATAAAAATCACTCCCCACCGACAACCATTTCTCCAGGAGTCTGTAGTTCTGGCTGTCCTGTCAGTAGGGCTTAGGATACATCTAATGTATTTCCTGTATTAGGGGTAAGACTCCAGCCTTTTCTAAAAAAAAAAAAAAAAAAAAGAGAGACATGTCCTGGGTATGACACTAAACTGCATTTGGTGGTGAGGCTCAAGTTCTGGAGCTTTGGAATACCACTTCATTGCTATTATTTCCAGGTTCATTTAAACCTGGAGTGGTAATATCTGTTAGTTACAATAGATTATTAGTTACTTGAGGTCATATAACTGTGTATAAATTATTAGTATTAGATAAGAATACTTGAAACCATACAACTGTGTGCGAATTATTTGCATTAGGTTGGAATACTTGATATAAATGTCATATACACAAATGATTACAAACAAAAGAAAGATGCAATGGAACATAGATAATAGAATTTTAATTGTAATCAAAGAGAAATAAAATTTTGGTAGTGTAAAAATTTAGTTTGCTCTGAAAAGGAGACACACACACACACACACACACACACACACACAAAAGAGTTGATATGCTATTAAACAGATAAACCTAACCACCAAACTTTTAGTCATTTTATACATTATGATAAATTTTTCTGGATGAAAAGGAAAACATTGGATAAACATGAAATTTTGCAATTTTACCATAAATTTGTTTTTACTAAGTTTCAGAACTCAATGTAAATGTTGTAGATGTAAATTCAGTCAGAAAAGGATTATTGGTAGACAAGGATTAATTCAAGCATTACTTATAGAATGGGGCTGGGTATGTGTAGGTGGGACCAAAAACGAAAAGGATTTTCAAAGTTATAATGTAATCAATATGTAGCAATTTTCTTTTGATTATACAAAGTGAAAAACAAACAAAATATTTGAGAGCTAAGACAGAAACAGTTTGTCAAATATCAAGGCTGGTAAAGAGCTTCATAAATTTCGCAATAACTGCTGAATCTTAAAATGAAATAATTTTGAATTTCTTCATTTGTAGAAGAAGCGAATGAGGACTAGATCTTTGACTTGGGCATCATCCTAGGACATTTTTTTATATGTATGCTTCCTTTTTGAAATAAGCAAACTTTTTACAAGTACTAAACAAAGCATTCATACACACACACACATATAAATCTACTGTTAATCTGTACATTAGGCTTTGATGTTCAGTAATGACTAATAAGAATAGAGAAATGAAAGATGTTGGTTGGTTGGTTTTTATGGCATATCAACCTTTGTAGGTTATTTAATGCCAAATCCATTTTTATGAAAATAGTTCTATTTCAAAAAATTCAGTTTAGCATGAGTACACAGTTTAATTGTCAAAAACGTTTTTATCTCAAGCTATTCAGTTTTGTCAAACAGTTCTAATTTAGCTAATTCAGATTTTGTTTACACACAGTTAAATGTCAAAACGATTCAGTTTAGTGTAAGTAGAGTTTCAATGTCAAAAACAGTTCCATTTCAAACAATTCAGTTTAGCGTAAGTACACAGTTTATTTGTCAAAAACATTTCAATTTCAAGCTATTCAGTTTAGTCATACAGTTCTAATTCAAACAATTCAGTTTGGCATGAGTATGGAGTTCTATTTAACCCATAGATAGGACCCTATCAGGTGCTACCATTCTGGGCCAGAGTGAACCTGGCAGCAATGGCAATGAAGGAATACTCTGCATTCCCCAAAGCTCCAGCATCACTGGAATTTCACCATCAGATTGTTTAGTGTCATATCCAGGACACTCATTGGGGTGTGTGTGTGTGTCTTACCCCCTCTGCAGAGGTGCAGTTGGTGTATTCTACAACCCCAGCCAACTGGGCAATACACAGAGTTAATTTCAAAACAGTTTTATTTCAGATAATCCAGTTTAGCATAAGTACACAGTTTAGAGGTCAAAATAGTTATTTCAAGGAATTCAGTTTAGCATAAGTATGCAGTTTAAATGTCAAAACAGTTCTATTTTAAACAATTCAGTTTAGCATAAATACGCAGTTTAAATGCAAAAAATAGCAAACTCAAGAAACCACGGTTTAGTTCTATTTAAGCCATTGATAGGACCCTTATAAGGTGCTACCACACCGGGCCAGAGTGAACCTGAGAGTGATGGCAATAAAGGGGTACTCCGCATTCCCCAAAATTCCAGTATTACTAGAACCTCACCATCAGATTGTTTAGTGTCATATCCAGGACACTTGTTGGGGGGGGGGTCTTACTCCACGGCAGAGAAGCAGTTGGTATATTCTACAGCCCCAGCCGACTGGGCAAATAAAGAAAGAACAATAAATAAATATATAAATAAATAGATAAATGCATAAATAAATACAAGGTAGAAAATTCCTTCGGTAAACAAGAAAATATAAGCTTACATGAGTTTATCTTATAGAAAACGAGAACAAAATCTGTAATTTTTTGCTATACACAACATGCAGATTTCATAGTGATCAGCTCAAAAATATTTGAAAGAAAAAGATAATGAAATGAGAGAGAAATGAATTGAAGAGAGATCAGATAGACAGATAAAAACACAACAGACAACACACTTGGTATTTCAATTGTTGAGTAATGGAAACCATGAATAACAACATAATTGAATGCCTATGTGTGTGTGTTTGTAACATATTTACAATATGCATAATCAATAATCATGATAATAACTAGTCCTGTTGCAATCAAAATGATGGGATTATTTATGCATTGATTGAATTTCTGTCAAAGATCAGATCGTAGCCCTTTTCTCTTTGTCCTGGAGACTAAGTGTAGCATCTGTTCCTCTTTCTCCTTAAGATATATATATATATATATATATATATATAGAATTATAACTAAAAAAGGTTTTTAAAAATATTAAGGTTGAAAAAAAAAATTGAATTAAGTGTATAAAGTCATATTTTAAACAAACTTGTACAACTTTAGATAAACAAATCCTGGATGAAAGATTAATAATAATAATACAAAAGACCCAAATAAATATATACTGAAATGAGGTTTTAATATTAATCTTTAATTCAAATTCTATCAATTGTGGAGTCACACAAAGCCTTTTTTCATAAAATAACAACCAGGTCTTAGAAATGAGTAATGAGAATTCCATTGTTCCATAATAGAATTTCTCATTAATGAAACCAGGTTAAGTAACCAACAAGTCTTACAATATTTTATACAAGTTGTGGGTATTATCGCATAAACATAGATTAAAAATATAAGAAATGTTAATATTTCTCGCAAGAAATTAAGTGATGTATGAATAGTGACTATAAGATTCTTATAATTTTAACTATTTACAAATGTTTGAGTTAAGTTATAAAAAAAAATTATTACTTAATGGTGAATTTTTTATGCGAGTGTTAAATATGAATGTACATTCATATTTATACTTATAGACACTGAGAGCCAAAAATATTTCTTTTACTGACAATGAAGTATTGATAAAAGATTTAAATAGCCAAGTAATTTTTTAATCAAATTCCAAGCTTTTATACAATTGAAGCTTTATAAACCAAATGAAAGAAGAATGCCTAAAAAATCCTTAATGCAAATCTAAAAAGGATAGATTAGTGATAATCTCTATCCTGGTCAATGGAAGAACTCCATCACATGACAGGTAACAACCTTCTCATGATGAAGATTTTTAAAAAAAGTATATAAAAAAGGTCTAAATGAAATGACATATCTAACATGGCCATCATATAAATGTTGTCAAGACTGCAATATATCCAGACAGGGTGGAAGATATTGAGTATTTTGCTGTATAAAAAGAGACAACCTTTCTTCTTGGAAAGAAAAAAACTATTCCTCCAACCAGTATGATAAACTAACTCCCCTACCTTTTCTTCATATTTCAAAGGCCAGGAGAAATTCTACTGAAAATTCCATTATCAAATGAGCGAAGTTCTTCCTTTCACACTCTTTCATTATCTGCAGTACACTGCTTGAAAGAGTTCAAATCCCAACAGAATTCATTTAAAGTTCATCCCTTTAAGGGTGGGACCCAAAATCAGTGTCAATAAATTCTGTGGTAGAGAGCAGCTAAAATAAACACAGATAAGCGTGATGTGCAAACTGTGAAAAAAAAAAAAGATCAATAACCATGTGGCCTTTGATCTGTTGAAAAATCAATAACATTAATAGCAGATATATGAGAAATTGGTCAGAATCATTAATGACAGAAAAAAGTTCATCCTCAAAGCAAAAATTTGGTTTTCCTCAAAGACTAAAACAGAGCTCAAAGGAAAAATTTGTTATTTTTCAATATGTCAGGTTGGTAAATATTATCATATAGTCATTTATTTTAGGAAAAAGGTTTCTGAATTATACTTAAAAAAAATTCAAAGTAAAATAACAGTTTCAATATTGTCATATTGTATATGCAATTCAATTGTAAATGAATAGTAAATGAGCAAAATTAAGATGTAATTTCTAGAGCCAAATTCATGAATGGATTGGTCTATTTGTTTAATGGCACATCAATTCATTATGAGGGATTTAATGTCAAAATTTGATTCATTTCTAAATGTTTCATTATAATCATAACTATTTTCAACATTTTATTACATTTTTTTTAAATCTTACTTTTTTAAAAAACCCTATAATTATTTGGTTATATATGGTATCAAGTAATCTATATAATAGAAATAATTTACATAAGATTATTTACTTAGCTGTAAAATTATCCACTCAGAAAGGGTATATATGTGGTGTATTCAATAAGTTTCCAGACAATTTTGTACAGGGATTTAAAATTGTCATAGACTCTTGAAAATTCAGTATGTTATTGCTATACATACTATGAGATTACAGACCAATTTTTATGATTTCAGTTTCAAATGAACAGCTATAGCAGCAATTGGAATACACCCTACTAAAGCCTGATTATCACAGCTGGTGAATTTCAAAAATGCAATTTGGATGTCAGGACACTTTAGAAGAACGATATGCAATAAAATTCTGTTTTAAACTTGGAAAAAGTGCCACAGAAACGTATAGAATGCTTCAGACTGCTTTTCGACCATCTTGCATGAAATGAGCATCAGTTTTTGAGTGGAATAAGAGATTCAAGGAAGGCACAGAGTCTGTGAGGGATGATGAGAGGTGTGGCAGGAGTAAGGAAGTCAATACACCAGAGTTGATTGGTCAAAGGGTTAGGGTTAGGGTTACTATGCTGAGGTTTTAAGGGAGTTCAGGAAGAGGCCAGCACTCTTCAAATTGGGTCAGTGGCATTTTCATCAGGACAATGCACCAGTCCACAACTCCATCCTTGTCACAGGCTATTTGACCAAGATGGGCATCAAGACAGTTCCTCACCCTCCCTATAGTCCAGACCTTGCTCCCTGTGACTTTTGCTTATTCCCTAAGCTCAGAGGCTCTTGTTATGAGACAATTGAGGAGATGAAAGAGGCTGTGACAAAGGTCATTGACACACTCACACAAGTGGACTTCCATGGGGCCTTGAAGAAGTTGTTGGAACAGTACAAGTTCATTGCAGCCGGAGGAGATTACTTCAAAGGGGACTAGAGTTTCATGTGTGTACTATCAATAAAAGTGCCCATACGAAAAATGTCTGGAAACTTTTTAATGATCCTCGTAATGAAGTCTATAAATAAAATATGGTTTCAAGCGTTCCTATCTAATATTAATAGATCTTACACAATTATATAGTTTCAATTGACTTTTCCTATTTATTTTCACAGTTATATGGTTTCAAGAATTCCTATTCAATACTAATAATTTTCAAACAGATCTATTTTATCCCAAGATGAGACTCTAACAGGTACTAGCACTCCAAATCAGAGTGAACCTGGCAGTAATGGCACTTTGACATTTAGTCATTAGCTGAAATGTGATCTGAAATTTTCATTAAATCATGATCAAGTTGCATGATTAATATTCGCTTCTGAATTAGGTGAAGTGATAAGTAAGATTATATCAAAAAAATGAATATTTGTTGTCTAAGATAAATGTTTTCTTTCAGCGTTAGACTTGACTTATTGATATTAAATTTCTCTTGAGATATTAGCTGGCACCAAGTGGTTAAAAGATATCAACAATGAAATCCAAACGAGTGAAGAAAAAAAAAATGAGAAGAGGAAACAAATTCATTCCACTGTTTAAGAGTTAAAATGTAGAAGATTATTTATTTATCAGTTGTAAAGTTTTCCACTCAGAATGAAGATTCTGTCTGTAATCAAATCTAACCTCATCAAAATGTGCAGTCTGCATAAAAGTCAGGAGTGTCAACAAGAAAGAAAAAAAATATATATAAAGAAATGATAATCTTCATAAAAACCCAAGAGAGCTGCAATAGCATCGGTGTCTTAACTTACCATTTGACATATGTAACACTTTGGCCATCTTTTTCATAACACTATCTAACCTGGAATCAGCATTCTCTAAATCTCTGTGAAAATCCTCCAACATTCTGAAAGAGTATAGAATAAAAAAAATTCAAAAGTGTCATTTGAGAATGAAAACAAAATATACACCAAACATAAAACAGAAAATGTATGAATCATCTGAATGCTAATCAAATCTGACACGTTCTAAGGTGACAATAAAAGACTTGCTGAAAGCCAATTTCTTTTAGCCCTCAGGTAAATGGTCAAATATACCACAATTATGTTGACTGTCTATGAATCTCTAAAGCAGAACTAGTTGATGTGCTTCTTTCTTTTCAAAGACAGTTTTTAATTTCAGACTTAATGATCTGTTATTCCTTAAGGGATTTCAAATTGGGGATTTCAAAAATATCTAATGATTATCATAATGGTAATAACTTACATACTTCTATGTAAACAACTACTTAAAATATATGCATTATTTTAATTATTATATTACAAGTATTTTTTTTCTTCATTGTTTTTTTTATCACAACTTAACCTCAGCAGGTACTTTTTGTACCACTACCAAGAAGTGTGTGTGTATGTAAGTATATATTGAAAAAAAAAAAAAAAAAAAAAAAAAAAAAAAGTTGACAACTATAGTCGAGGGTGACCCAATGGGTCTCTTTTCAATAGTTTCTACATTGAGGAGTAGGGGAAGGTGCTACTCCTTTCCCAGGATTTCCCCACTTTACCCTTGATCCATACCTTATAATGCTGAGTGTTAAGCAAGGAGCCATTAAGTACCATTTTTTGAGTCTTTGGTATGACTTGACCTGGGATTGGACCCAGGTCTCCCAAGCCATTGGTGAACACTCTAACCATTATGCCAGTGTACGGTTATATATATATATATATATATATATATATATATATATATATTATATAATAATGATAAATATATATTAGATTTATATATAATATATAAATATATATTTATTCATTGTTAGCTCGATCCTAGATATTGAGCACTCTCCATATTATATAGCACTTGGTTCGCCACAAACCCACAAAGTGATTTAGTGACAACCAACACTGTTATAATACATATAATATTTTAACAGTGTTGGTTGTCACTATCTCGCTTCATGGGTTTGTGGCAAACCAAATGTGATATAATTTGGAGAGTGCTCAATATCTGCGATAGAGCTATTATATAATAATAAGTAAATATATATTAGTTTTTATCTATATTTAATAGCATGGAAGCTTGTCTTCGATCTCAGGTTTCATAACATTTTATAAATGACAATTATCAGGCAGTTAACGAAAAATAATGAAGAAATTGAAAAATACAGTCAAAAGAATTTTCGAATTGTGTACAACTCTTTATGTGAGCATGAGTGTTTGTGTAGGTTATATTTGCGTATTATTGTGTGTGGATGTATAAATGATATTTCGTATGTGTGTGTGTATGAAGATACATGCGCCGCGTGATAAATTTGAGGTTGTCTCCTGGATCTATGAGACACGATGTGTAGTTAAAGTCATGACAGATTGACGGAGAAAAAAAAAATCTTTTTGTTTCTTTTTTTTATATATTTGTGTGTGTTTGTGCTTGTGTGTGTGTGGTGATGATTTTAACAAAGGAACAAAATATCATCATCATTGCATTACAAAGAAAAAGTTTTGATTTGTAAGCATAATAGGTGAAGGTGTATGATGGGTCAGAATTGGAATAAATATCATGATGATGAGATAGGTTATATTGTAATATACTATGGAGTATTATGCAATATTAGTATTTTATGCTGGAATAGGATTTGTGTTAGATTACAATGATAATTTGTATTAGTTATGATGTGTTAATGATATATTTATTGCATATACATCATTGTATATATGTAAGGAATATAGTGAATGTATTGTGCTAAGACGTTGCAATAATTGTTTGTATGACATTTTTTTTTGTTTTTTTTTAATGTGTATGAGTGTGTATGATGATGATTTTATCTAATGAAAAAAATTATTATCATTGCATAATTAAGGAAGTGAAGGTAAATTTTTACCCATTTACCATTTTTTAACCCATCCTATTTTAGCGAAAACTAAAAACCAGATTCTACTTTTTTTTGGTGAATACATGTAAACAGCCAGAAAAATACCTGCAATGAAGAAATTTTGAAGAAAACCCCAATATTTTAGAATTTAAGGAGGGGGATTACTTTGTTATATGAATTTAACGTAGAATGATCACCCACTTCCGGACCAGCAAGCATTACTGAAGACCAGAGATAGCAGCAAAGGGATGTGTAACCAAATTTTTTTAAAAATTTTTTGTAAGGAAATCAGATGGAGAGGGTAGAGGTGTTAACTAAGCTTATTTGGGGTGGGGATTCTTTTGCTAAATAAAAAAAGAAAAAGGGGGTGGAAACAATATTGCGGGGGGAGTCTTTTTTTTATAAGTGATGAAAAGACTTAAAATAAAAAAAAAACTCCATGTGGTGGGGGAAACCTACAACAAAAACAACCCAGAACTATTCACAGAAATAATGAAAAATCTAGAAGAACTTAAAAAAAATGACAAAATCAAAGAAATACTAGACACAACAAAAATCATTAAAAGCCAGAGACAACCCAAAACTCTTAAATGAATACTCACCTCTTCTACATTCAGAGAAAACTCAACACAAGGGGGTACCAAATGCAATAATAAATGATGCAAAATAAGTGATATAATTATAGAAGGGAAATCCTATATTTTTAAAAACCTGGAAACAAAATTCAAAATAAAGACTTAGGCTGCAACTCAAAAAATGTAGTCTACATAATTGAATGTTGCGAATGCAAAGAAACATATATATAGGGTCAATACAGGCTCTTTATTTGTCGCTGCCTCCCACCAGACAGGACTTGACACAAGGTCAAAAGCCCGAAGGTCGATTAAAGTGGGGATAAAGGGGAGGGGGAAGTTGGGAACAAGCCGAGACTCGAACCCTGCTGGTCTCTGCTGCTCATCGGCTCACTTGATGCAATGTGAGCCTGATGAGCCAAGCAGTTTCACGAACCCAAATGTGGGTCCGGGCATGTATGCCGGGTTTTGGCTTAAACTGGGGTCAAAACAGGCTCTTGATACAAAAATATCACTTCACAAGAGTAATATTAAAATAACAGAAAATTGAAAATTAAATGTATTCAAACACCATCATGAATGTAATCAGGGTGAATTTAAAATAATATCCACATACCAAACTAATGACTACATGCTACTTCAAATAAAAGGAAAAAAAAAATTATAGATAGATTTAAACCAAAGTTGAATAAAACATGAATCATACGCACACACTTTTAGTCGACCTTAGCCAAGGGTGAACTGAAGGTTCCCTTTTCAATAGCTACTACACCAAGGTGTAGAGGAGGACACTACTCCATTCCCTAGATTGCTCCACTTTACCCTTGATCCATACCTTTTAACGCTGAGTGTTAAGCAAGGTGGCATCAAGTACCAATTTTTGAGTCTTCAGTATGACTTGACCTGGGATTGAACTCAGGTCTTCCGAGCCATTGGTGAACGCTCTACTCATTAGGCTAATGGCCTGGTTAAACACAAAAGGATACAAACATACCGAGATATGTGTGCGTATATATATATATATATATATATAAGTAAAGTTGGCGACCATAGTCGAGGGCGACCCGAAGGCTCCCTTTTCAATAGCTACAACACCTAGGTGTAAGGGAGGGCACTACTCCTTCCTCAGATTGCTCCACTTTACCCTTGATCCTACCTTATAATGCTGAGTGTTAAGCAAGGAAGTATCAAATACCATTTTTAAGCCTTTAGTATGACTCAACCTGTGATTGAACCCTGGTCTCCTGGGTAATTAGCGAACACTCTAGCCGGATGTGTGTATGTGTGTATATATATATATATATATATATATATATATATATGCGCGCGCACACACACACAAAAATTATTAGTAAAAAATAATTACCAGTAAATTTCAAACTACACTACCACACAAAAAAATCTCAAGACACACACTCACACAGAGAAAAAAAAAATAAGTGAAATCTGAAATCATTCCAATACACACATACACAAGGAAAAAAAAAACATCAAATATCAAAGACCAATGATGGATAAAGCATGCTAAGGTAAGTACACTTGAGTGACCTTTATATAAACCCATAACCAACTGAAAACCATTCAAACTGCAAACATTTAAGTCTCATTGAGTATCCTATTAACAAAACCTTGTGCCATATATGTTTTCTGATGAAAGCAACAAGCTGGAAACATACAGGTATGTAAGAACAAAATAAATAAATAAATCCTAAAAAAAATACAAATCTCTTTGTGGACCTACTCATTTTATATATATATATATATGAGAGAGAGAGAGAGAGACTGAGAGTAACAAACATACATTTCTTCCCAAAGTGAAAGTTAAAACATATTTACTTTAAGTGAGAGAGACATATGATAATTTAATCTTAGACAAGTGGAAAAAAATTTTTTTCTTCACTTTTATTGCTACTTAATCAAACCCAACAAAAGTATCTGAAGTTATTTTGACTTATTGTTTCTAATTGCATATCAGAACCAAAAGAAAATGCACTCTTCAAGGAAATAAATTTTTCCTATCCACAATCATTGATCATGTGACATGTACAATAACTGAAAACATTCAACATAGTAGTTTAAATAATATATTGAATATACAAAAATATTTCAGGGATGAAAAATGCAATTATAATATGACAAAATGGACAAAGTTTTCTAGATGTTTTCATTGTAACCTTGAGCAAATCTTATTTTCATTGTCCGCTGAAAATGTATATTACCTGAAAAGTAATAAAATGATTATAACAAGACCAAAAAAAAAAAAAAAAAAAAGGAAAATAAAACCAAGAGAATAAGGAAGTGAAGAGGCAACCAAGCATAATTATATAGAATATTTGGTCTCTGGCACAAGCGAATCAATCAATGAAATCAGAAATGCAGCAGCAGCAACCGCAAGAGAGAAATGGGGACATATAAGGCAAGAGAAGCATTGTATAGGGATGGGTAAAATGTAATATATACAATTCTTATGATAGAAAAGAAGAATAACATTAAGTCAATATAATTTCAACTTTTAGTCCACCTTATGATTTAAACTTGATTTACAACATTTATAGTCAACACGATGTACTATATGACCTATAAGACAATAATATACTTTCTGCAATCACAATGAGTTGAAATGATTGATTTTGTAAATGATTTAGTAATATATTAAGGAAGTAACATGAATTAGTCTGTAGGAAAGGTAAATGGACAAAAGAAGAAGTGAAAATATTAATATACTTTACAAATATGTTTTATATGCATGATAATATACAGAGGTATTGGCATAAATCTATTTTGTAAGGAAAATGTGTATATCAGTATGCAAGAATGAATCCAAAAAACATGCACACAATTTAATCAGGTCAATCAAGCATGTATAAGCAAGGTCATCAGTGCATAAAATATGCATATGTATATAACTAAAAGCTGTACTTAAATACAAATATAAGTGGTTAATATTTGAAAAAGAAATAGAAAAATGAACTTTGGTTATGTTTATTTGGAACATACTCAAAAGTCATTTTAAAACTGGCTTATATATATATATATATATATAATTAACTGTATCTAATATAAACTTTCCCATGCATATATCCATAGTGTACACATAAGTAATATAAAAACAAAAGATGACAAAAAAGATGTTCAATGAATTGGGAAAAAAGCCAACAATATTCAAGAGATTCCAATTAAGAATTATTTACTCATTTCTTTAACCACCACCCCAAACGAGGGGGTAGGGTAAAGACCATAAAACCCTAACCCTGCCATTGTTTCATTCCCTGGGAATTTGACAATCCAATTTGACTTCAACGTTAGCAGCAAGAGAGAAGAGGGATGGAAAGGCATGGGAACTTGGAATTAATGCCAGACATTCTCACTGCTTTAGTGGCAGGGCTGAGAGAGAGAGAGAGAGAGAGTTGGAGGGATGAGGGAGGGTTTATAAAGAAACAGTTCATTAAAAGAACCAGAAAGCTTTGTTGTGGTAGATCTAGTTGTTTTAGGTTCAACCTTTTTTTTTTCAGCTAAACTATTTTCAGCTTCTTCACTTTTTTGTACATATAAACAAAATATTACAATTTGATGAATTCTTGAGTTTTCATCTTGAATGTTGATTTTATTGGGGGTGGGGGTGTTGGAGGTTGTGGCTAGAGTAATCCTACTACTCCCTTTCTCAACCCTGTTTAATGTTAATAACTGTTGTGTAATGAACTGCGTACTAATTAACATATTTTCCCTTTTTCTATCCTCATTCAGTTCACAAGACACAGCTTTCCTCATTAAGAAGACATCTTTTCTTTTTTGCTTCACAACACCTCCCACTTCTAACGAGTTAAAATGATGCATAAAATGTGTCAGAGAACAAAAGGAAAAAAATGTAAAATGCACACTGAATTGTTAAAAAGTTTACAATTTTAAAAAAGAAATTAGGCTTTTAAAGTTGAAATTTGATCATGTGACCTAACACAAAGATAAATGATACCTTTCAACTATACTCTGCCAGTTTTAATTATGGAATTAAACTACCAAGCTATTTGTGACTTACAGTAAAGTCACACTGAAAGTACCAGAATTTAAGTAGTAATGTGCCTGGTTAGTGCTTAGATGAGTGATCATTTCGTAACTGAGTATAGTAAGTAACCCAAGGCCTATGTAGCAGAGTAAGCAAAGCTAAATGACAATGATCAAGTTATTTGTAAATATTTTGATCAAGTAAACTTTGTATCTATATTAATATTGGTGTTGTAAACAAAGCTGTTATATAAGTACTCATGATAGATACAGTGAGAAAAATGAGTATTCAACCCTTTTCATAAATGTTTTGAAAAAGTAGTGCACTTTTAATTGTTAAAAACATCTGAAATATAACTAATTAGCTTAGACTTATATTGTCACCTGGTTCAGTCATAGAGGTGCTACTCATGTAGCATGTCTTGAGAAGCCCAACCCCTCTCCAGGCCTGGTTTGTATTCAGAGTTTTTCTTCTCCCAGACTGGTTCCCATACCAAGGTTAAAAGGGGCCAGCCTGTCCTGCTATTTACCCATAACTAGAACGAGAATAGTTGATGCTATATGAAATGCTAACTGTCTCTGGTAGCAGAGTCCACTTCCTCTGATGATGATCACTACACTACAAGTGCCTTCATTTAATTAACAAGGAAAGTAACTAAAACTACAACAAATGAAAATTATAAGTATATTTGATTATTCAGCAATATGGTGTTACACATGCAGTATTCAAACACTTTAAAATTGATATTTGTAAAAATTCTAAATTATAAAATTATTCCTAAACATTCTAGAAGTTTCCTAGATCAAAGCAATCCGAGTGAAAGGAAGATATAAAAATGTGCATATTTTTTTGATATCTGTTATAGGAACAATGTCACCATCACCTTTATATATATATTAAAAAAAAAAAAAAAAAAAAAAAAAAAAAAAAAAAAGAGTTGGCTGAAAAGTTCATATGACATATCTGCTGTAGATTACTTTTTTTACCAATGGGACCCAAGCACTGAAACACCAATGGAAGAAGTGTGTGGAGCATGAAGAGGACCATTTTAAAAAATAAACCTTATTTGGACATACATCATCATGAGAGTATTTTGGTCAGCCAATGAACTTTTCAGATGGCCCTCATATAAACCTTATTTGGACACATTTCATGAGAGTATCTTGGTCAGCCTATGAACCTTTCTGCCAACCCATATATTCAATTGACTTTAGAGACAAAAATGTTCAAGAATATTTGGCAGAAAAAGTAATAAAGTGTTTGCTAAGCAATTGAAATTTCATGTAACTATAATCAGCACAATAATTCTTAAGTGGAAACAACATAATGTTACACAGGGGTACATCACAAAATCCCTCAGCATACTGCCTCAAGGAAAGATAGGAGAACATGACTCAGAAGGAATCAATAGAATATTTAGGATAAGCAGAAATGGTTATCACTCATCAGATAGCAACTTACACTGACAACATGAATTGAGATTCTGCAAATTTGGTAAGTTTTAACTGTTGATGAAAAGCTCACAGCTGAATTTTGCCGACATGTTTAGCCAAAGAAGATGAATTTCAGCCATATATTTTGATCAGTTGAGCTAAAAATTTAATCATTTTATCTCAATTCTGCCAATAATGTTTGGATAAAACCAAAGGAAACTGACAAGCTACAGTTTCAACAATTAAACATGATTAAGTGTTTTAATCAAAATGGTGCTATCTCCTCATTAAATGGTAAACCTCAGAAATTAGTAGATCATTTTGTATTCCTCAGTAGCAATATCTCATCAACTGAAAGTGATGTCAACATATGCATAGGAAAGGCATGGATTGCTATTGACAAGTTATCAATAATAAAGAATTCTGATTTAATAAAATAAAATGGGAATTTTTCAAAGTTGTAGCTGTGTTAGTACTACACTATGGTTGCACCAGTTGAATTCTAATGAAACAATTGGAGAAAAAGCTAGATGGGAGCTTCAAAAGATACTGTTTTAAACAAATCCTAGAAGCAGCACCTGACCTGCAAAACAGCAGGTGTACAGCCACTTATCTTTCCCTCACAAACCAGACAAGTAAGACATGCTGGTTATTTCTGTAGAAACATAAATGAACTCAAGGAATGTTCTCCTACACATGGACACACCAGTGTTGGTTAACCAATAAAAACTTACAGCTCAGTGTGGACACTGGATGCCATCTAGAAGATTTACTGAGATGGATGGTAAGAGAGTCAAGGGGAGTCCATGTTGTCATCATGCTTTGATAATGAAATTAATGACATTTCTTTGGTAACCAAACAAAAAAAAAATTGAGATAGATTGGCTCAGGGGTTTTCACTCATTTTCCATATAGCATCTTTAAATTACTATTCAGAGAATGATCTTAATGAAAGACTGTAAAAGGCACTTAGAATATTTCTTTCTTGACAAAAGTAAATTCTGTGAGGATGGATTCATGAAGTTACCTGAAAGATGCCAGAAGATAGTGGAACAAAATGGTAAATTTGTTGTTTTATAAAGTTAATGCCCCCAATTTTTTTTTTTTAAATTGTCTTTTTTAGTTAATAAACTGGACACACAAAACAGCTATAATAACTAGTTGAAATACTTGTAATAATTCAAGACTTGACCTGAATCCGAGACATAATGAGACTAACAGATAAATCTAATTAATTTTTTTTAAAACAAAATCCACTTTATAATTTTTGTTGTCAATTAAGAATTCACACTCAACAATTTCAAATGGTCATCTATAAAGCAGCTTATTATGTTGGAAGAAATTTTGTAGCTTTTTTTCTTTTAATGGCCAAGTCATTTACAGTGAATGGATAAAGGTAAAAAAATAAATGCGATGTGTAAAAGGTATTAGGCATCAGGTAAAAGATACCAGGTAAAGATAACAGGTAAGGGTTATAATAGGTAATATGTATTACACAATATATGATGCGAATCTGTAATAATGTAATATGTTCTTGTATTTAAGTGAATACTGGTAAAATCTGGCCTACACAAACCAAATGAACAAGCCTTAGTGAGTGAAACCTATAGTATCTATCCTTTCTGACTGAGCTTTGCCTTCCAAATCAAACCAGTCCATTCTAAAATACCTTGAAAATTTTGATCAAACATAAACTTTGGATGAATTATAACTTTTGAGGACAGAATTCTTGAAAAATCAATTAGGGACGTCATAAAAAAATAAAAATAAATGAAAAGAATAGATAAAAAGGCTATTTAAAGACCTTGGTCGAAAAAGTGGTCAAATGTTTGAGTGCAGCTAGCCTGTTGCAAAGTTACCAAATTGCCTGCAGGGTTTAGCCAAAAAATGGCAAATTCACATAATAGATCTCTTTTGATCTACCATTTATAATTTTCATATCAAAGTTAATATTGTTCTGTGCAAAATTTCACAGAATTTGTTTAGAAAAAGTATTTTTTAAAGATTTAAGCAAGGGTTACTTAAGAGATTTGAACATTTGTTTTTTTTGTCCAGATTATTTATTTTAACTAAACAATAATGCGATGTAATTATTTTACATCTCCAGCTTGAAGAACTATCTATAAAATTAATTAGTAATATTTAATTAAACAAAAATAATTCTTTTCTTTGGAATTTGGAAATTTAAAACATGCCTTCCTGTTTATCATTATCTATTGTTAGAGACCCCCACCCCTCAATGAGATTTCTGCCTCCTTTTCCTATTAGGAACAGACATTTTCTTTTTTTAATGCTAAAACCTTCAACCTTGGTCCAATAAGTATGCATACTAAAATCATTTGGCCATCCAAAGAGGACAGACAAACAAACATTTCCCAACTATTAATACAGATATGACTAATTTTAGTAATAAAGAATTTTATGAAAAAATTATTTCAAACAATATAAAGCATACTGGCTTTAAAGTAAACAAATGAAAAAATAATTTCCTTGCAAAGAATAGACAGACTAAAAACCAAATATGAAAAGCTACAATGTTCTTGTAAATATTTTTAAAAGAAAATTCTTTGATCCTTACTTGGTGATACAACTAATTATATTAAACAGAACCAGAAAAATCAATATTTGGCTTTAAAGAGTTTTGTTCCATTAGTAAAGATTTCAAAGGAATATTGTACATGTTGAGGGCAAATGATTACAGCATCAGAGACTTTGTAAAGTCTCTGATGCTGCCATTTAAGAAACGTCTAAACAAAAACATTAAGAGTTTTCAAAGTAACATGTAAAAATATTTACACATTATGCAAAACCGATTTTGCAATGTACTTTTCATATAATATTGAATAAATCCTTTTTTTTGTTTTTTTTTTTTTAATCAAAGGAAAAAAGAAAATCTATTCTCAATGTTAAAATTTTCTTAAATATTTATAAAAAAAAAAATCATTCTCTTGACCAAGAACCAAAATAAAAAAAAAATAAAGAAGTTAAAGAAAGGATAATATTATACAGGATTAATCAGAACAATATGTTCATGTGATTGATAATAGTACTTGATCTTGATTCCTACATGATAGGATTGTATATCTGTAGACCTAAAGATGATATCAGATTACACTGGCCAGGCTTCAAAGAAAATAGTCTCAGTCTGCATCACTGATATTTACTATCAGAGTCAGAATGACATTGCCATAAGATTAATGTTCAAAGTAAGTATTTCTTAACAATGCCAAGAGAATATTTACTGCCTTTTAAGTCTTCTATGAAACAGATAGTAAAATTGAACCAAAGTCCTTGCATACAAGAGAGAAAGAGAGAGAGAGAGAGCATCAAGACTGTTTATTGTCTCAAATCAACGATGGTTAACATTGTCATGTACATAGTCAGGGTATTGAACTGGTGCCGTAATTGTGAGGCTTGGTAATCTTTGATTTTGGTTAACTTCAGAGCAGATAACAACCAATGGTAAGGAACGATAAGTACTAAATATATATTAAAAAATAATAGGAAACAAATGCATGTAAAAAATTATACATGGTGCTCAAAGACAAGATTTTCTTTTTTAATAGTTTATGATAAAAACAAAAAATGGTCTGTTAGCCCAGCTCACTAACCATTACACCACACAATATAATTTAATGTATCAAAGTATGTTCCACTTCCGCGTTAATTTCTCTTTGCAATAAATAGTGTTAAAACTTTAAGATATGGCTTTCTAAACCCTATCACTAATAGTCTATATACCAATTCTTTCTTTAACTACATGAGCAATGTTCTCCAAAGGACTATTACACATGGACACACCAGTGTTGGCTGACCAGCAAAAACTTACATTCATCAGTTCTGTGCAGACACTGGATGCTGTCTAGAGGACCTACCAAGAGGATTAGCTTATAAGGACAGATAGTGAGAGAAAGTCAAAGGAATCCATGCTGTCAGCATGGCTTTTCATGATAAATGATGATACAGTTGGAATTAAAATTTAGTTTTTAAGAATGTGTATTACCATCACAAAAAGTTTTGAAAGCTCTAGTTGCTGCCATTGATTGATTGGTGAATACATTGCAGAACTGAAGATCAATTGGGGAAAGAAAAGGCTGCTATTTTTTTTCTTCTAATTCTTTTCATAATAAAAGCTCTGCTTGCAACATGAAGCAATTCAAGCCAGAATTGAGCAAAATAGCATTAACACTTTGTTCATGATGGCACTTCTACATTTCATTGTTATTAGGAAAAAAAAAAAAAGGAGAAATTGACGCTTGTTGGTAAAGAGTTAATGATACCAATAATTAACTAAGATTAATGACATATGAAGGATTTTTCTTTCTTGTGAATGCTCATCCTTGTTGAAAGAGAAGGTCAAGTCTAAAGATAGTGGTCTCGTATTCAGACTGACAAATCCCTTAGAATACTTTCAGATCAGAAAGGGATGGGGGATGACAACAGGAATGGAAGTTTCAGAATTCTAGTCATGTTCTACTGAGAGTGAGCAGCTCAAAAACTTTTATAGGAAAATTTTCAACTGTCAATCACTTTTAAGAAAAACAAAATTGACATGATTTTTTTTAAAAAGCTAAAGAAAATACAATTCAATAGTAATTATATTTGTGGTGATGAGATAGAAGTTGATTGAAAAACTGAATATAAACAGAATGTAATTATGGCTGCATAAAAATGTTAAATATTGCATTTGACAGTTTCTCTAATGAATGAATGAATGAATAAATATATATATATATATATATATAGTGACACAATCAGTTATATAAAAGATGCAGAATCAATGTTTTATTGAACTTTTATTCATTTTTACTTGGAATTGTTAGCAATAGTTTCTTTGTAGCTGCCCATGTTAATCAATGTGAAGCCTGTTCACTGCAGAATAGTCCTGAATGCCAAGATGATTTGTTACAATGAGATACTTTTATCTATTATCCTTTCACTAGTTGTCTATATCTAATTTAGACAAATATTTACTTGTCTTTAAATTCTTATCACACCCTTGGCATAATCCATAACAAATAATATTTTACTTAAAAAAAAATAAAAAAATGAATCTTAAATAATTTTAAGTATCCTTATCTGATGCAGGCAGAAAATCAAAATTGAATAAGATAACTCCAAACAATATAAACTCAAATTTAAAGAAATGAATTTATGAATCTTTAAACAAATATTCAATACCACTTCTATAATACAATAGGTTCATGCACACTGTATATTGGAGAAATAATTTCGAGAATAAAACATTTTCCTAGTAGTTGGAGGATTCATAAAGCATAGTTTATAATAATCAAGAAAAAATTCAATATGTTCAAATTTGTTTTAAGGTGAAAATATTACTTGAATCTCTCATTGTCACCCCATTTTAAATTGGTTTATAGCATATCAACCCTTGTAGTTTATTTAAGACCAAATCCACTTTATACATGATTTATTTTGTCACTGTAATGTCAGAATATTCAACATTTTTTTTTTTTACAACAGTCAATTGCTCCTTTTAGGAGGATTACATGTCAACACCTCTCGTGAAAATATTTTGCAAATAGCTGTATCAATCCAAATTGTAGTTGGAAGCTTATCTTTTGGCTTTTATTCATTAAACAAAGCTGTGGATACAGTTCATATTAAATCTTTCCTTGAATGAAACAAGCTATTATACAATATTAATTTTTATTAGTATTTCTTTCAGGATAAATATTGAGTGATCAGGGAAGAATAAAAAAAAATTGATTTATCTTTTGTCAATCAAAACACCTGAAGCTAAAGTAGTAGAGTGGCTATTGTCAAAATTTTAGCCACCACAAGGTGCTAACAATGAAAAATAGTAGTGACCAGATTCAAGTAGTCAAATAGAAACTGGAGAGTCCCCATGGCAGAATGTCTAACTTGCTAGATTGCGACATTGTAATAAGTGAGTTCAAACAGCAGTTACCCTTTTATGTTCACTTTCAGGAAGAGTATGAACCCCCTTATCCCCACCCACCAGCTATGGGTTAAATAGTATTACTATTGTTCTTCCACAAAGATGACTTTGGCATTAAATAACCCACAAAGGTTAATATACAATAAAATAAAGAAACCAAACCCAATATAAACAGCAACCAAAAACCTATTTAAGACAGAAATCTTTGGAATAGTCTATTCCTAATAGGTAATGTGGTCTATATCATTCTTTAAATAGAAACTTTGAAATTCATTATTTAACAGTCATAAAAAAAGAAAAGAAAAAATGACAGGATTCCCAAAGAAAAAGGACTAAGTTTAAATCTCACAGATAGTTTATCTATTTCCAATCTGTACTGTTTACTTTATGATTGTAGACTGACAGCTTTCAGTGATGAGAAGAAACTAAAATCAAGATGAAAGAAATACTAGTCAAAAATTAATAAGGGTTGACAATGCTTTATCAAAAAAATAAAAATAAAATAAAATAAATAAATAAAATAAAAATATCATTATCATATTCAAAGTAATCTGCAAGACATTTGGAATTGGGTACTGATTTTTTTTTTTTTTAAAGTCAAGACCATTCTTCTTTATATGACCTTCTGCATTGAGATAAATTATCAGTGTAACCTGATGTCACCTTGAAATATGAGGCTCATCTCTTCAGCTGTTAACATATCCAAAGGCATCTTCTTTCAAACTAATGCAGTCTGAAGAGACTGTTCAGTTTTATTATTTCTTCTTGATGAGAGTCTTGAGTTGCACAGAACAGGACTTAGTGGACTTACAAGCAGTGGAAATAGACACTGAAGAAAAAAACACCTGTTAAATTGTTGGAATCAACTTTTGCAGGTGCAAAGAATTTGCTGCTTGAATTTCTAGTATAAAACTTGACGATTACAGAAAAATCATGTTTCCAACCAAGTCTTTCTAGTGCTGGTTTCCATATTTAACATATATACAGAAGTTTTGTATTTACTGATATCAATTCCATCAATACTAACTGATTTTTTTATTTGAGTTCCTTCTTTTCATATGCATTGTGTAGCACTTTTGCTGATACAGCAAATCTTTTGAAAGAACAGCATTTCTAAAGAATTAACTTTTACTCTGCTACACTCAATTTATATGATGTTAATACATCCAGAGAGAAAAAGGACATGAATACATTACTTACACATTCTGTTCATCAAGTTCATTACCAATTTGGTGGCTCATGTTTTTGAGAACTCCAACACTGGCTCCTATCATATCCAGTTGATCATCTTGGTTACTGATCAGCATCTGAAAATACATCATCGATATTAGCTTACTTATTGACCTTTATCAAATCAATGATGGTTAATGGGGGGGGGGGAGTTAAAAAAAAAAAAAAAAGATGCTTTTTGTTGATTTTGCCTGTGAAGTTAAGTTGTTTGCCTAGATGCCCACTTAGCTGCTCTTCAGAATCAAACTATTAGGCATGTCAATGAAGAGAAATTTTGTCAAGATATCTAGTAACAGGGCATAGGGAAGTGGATTCATGCCTTTACAAATGGTATACATGTCAAGTAAACATAAGCAGTCCCAGTCAAGATTTGAATTTGATTTGCTGATTCTGTTTCCTGTTGGTAATTATTTCACTAGCCATATAGGCTAGTGTAATAATTACTAACAGAAAGTAATAGAAGAATTAATGTAATTTTTTTTATTCATTTACTCAGTAGTTCTGTGCCATGCTAAGGTGTATGTGATATAAGGGTTATTGTTGTTAAAAATGAATCCTGGTGACTCGGGTTCAAATCCTTGACAAAGCTGTTGGAATTTCACTTTACACCAATATTCTAGTGAAAACTATGAATCCAACTATTCTCCTACAAGCTCTAGGTAAATAATAGGGCAGATAGGGCTCTTTAATCTTGGTATGACAACCAGTTTAGAAGGAAAACTGATATGAAGCTAGTTGTATTCAGTTTAAAAATTGACCTTGTATTGCATCCTACTTGTGGTTGAAGGGTTAAGTAAATACAACCTTCCATGTAATCCTAAGATGGTTAGAGAATTACACAAGAATGCTGCATGCTGTTCTGAACAAATCTTGGAAGTAGCATTCAATAAAACAGCAGCTGAATGGCCACTTACCTCCCCATCTCACAAACCATTCAAGATAAGCATGCTGGGCACTGCTGGAGAAATAAAGATGAACTCATAAATGATGTTCTATGAACCCATATACATCAACATACCAGTGACGGCTGACCAGCAAAAACTTACAATCATCAGCTATGTGTGGGCACTGGATGCAGTCTAGAGGATTTGCAAAGAGTGATAGGGACAGATGACAAGAGAGAGTCTAAGGATTCTGTGCCGTTAATACACCTTGACAATTATTCACTTATTTCCATTCCAGCATTACGTGTGCAGGCATTTTTGTCAACTGGCCACAAAAGCAGCCGGTTATTTAAATTGATTTTTTAATACAATAACCAGAGAGAGGGATATAAAGAGAAACAATTTCAAATTGAAAACTGAATGTAGAAAAACAAAACAAACATTTTGATAAAAATAATCTATTTGTTATTTTCTTTAAACTTTAAAATAATGGTTTATTAAACAGGTCCATTTTCATTATAGCACAAAATTAATGAGTAAATAAAAAAATTACATCAATTCTATTCCATTAAAAAAAAAAAAATTCTCATACTGAATGTGATTCTGTCAAAATATTATTTTAATGACATCAGACTGAAATGTTTCGCCCAGTTAACAACCATACCACACATGAATTCAGTATTTTGGGGGCGGGGGATAGTAATCTTATAATTCACCAAATGTTTTTAGCCATCTGTCTATCATTGCACAACTTAAAAGACAGCTAGAATATTCCCATCAAATTTTCTATTGTTACTAATAGAACCCTGAAGCATGTTTTTAGCATTATAAAGTTTTTGAAAATTCCAAACTAAGTTTTTAACAAGGGGTTTGTTTTATAATGCTAATATATTATTGAATTGGACATTTTCTTTGTATCTGTCAGGTTGGCTAAAAATTTTCAAGCTAGAAAAAAGAATTATGTCCATATTTTAATATGAGCAATAACCATGTTGGAGCCATAAATATTAACCTCTCCATTACATTTATAAGTCCACACTATGCCTGTGTTCATTGTTGCAATAAAAAGTGGCGTGGACAAATTTAGGTCAGTTTCCAACCCACAATGTCTTATTGGAAACTAGTCAGATTTTTAGCAAATTATTACAACTTTATAATGGCATAGAGAGCTGTGTTTAGTGTCATGATTATCATCATAGGTGATGGAATCAGCGATCTCAAGTTCAAATCCTGGATGAAGCTGTTGGTGTTTCACTTTATTGTAATGCCCTTAGAAAAGGCATGATTCCATCTGTTCTTCACCCACCTGAGTAAATATCAGGGCAAACTGGGTTCTTTAGCCTTAGTTAGGCAACAAGTCTAAAAGGAAAATTCTGGATTCAAACTGGCTGTACTCTGCTTAAAAATTGACATTGTGCCCCATCCTGCCTGGAATGGAGGTGTTGAGTAAACATAAAAAACAAACATGTCAGTGTTATTGGTGTTGTAATTAGTATATAATTCCTTGATGTTTAAGTATATATTTTATTCTTTGCTGACAAGATTTTTTTTTAAACAAATTTGTCTTTGCATTTATTAATATTCCTTAGAAAGATGATTGTATAACATACATTATTTATTACTTGTATCATCCTTTAATAAGAAGCTGAGTAATAGTGTGTGTGTGTGTATGTATATATATATATATATATATATATATAAATACATAGGTTATATGTTATAGGTTATATATATATATATATATATATATATATATAAATATGTAGGTTATATGTTATAGGTTATATATATATAAATATGTAGGTTATATGTTATAGGTTATATATATATATATATAAATATGTAGGTTATATATAGATTATATGTTGTAGGTTATATGCATGGGCACAATCACAAGTTGAAATTGAATTTAAAAAAATAAAACAAAGATGCTAGTTCAAGTTATTGAGCATTAACAAAGATTTTTTCTCTCTCTCCCTACCCCTTTTTTTCAGTGAACATATTGCATAATTTATACCAACTGCTTGGACTCACTAGTTGAACACATTTCTTCTATAGCTTGAAAACAAAAACAAGAGAGACACTCAAAAATAAAAAAAAGACACTCAATGAAAGTAAATATGTTCAGCAGTCAAGAAACTATGGTAACCATAGAGATTCGGTTTGTTGTTCTGCAACAGTCACATTTACAACTTGACCAATACAACACATTGTATTTCATTTAATGTGCTGAGACAGAAAGAGAAATAGGCAAATATATTTATACCATGTATAACAGATTTTACTAGAGCTTTAATAGTGACCAAGAGGGAGCAGAGAAAGCAAACTGAAATCATTTTAACCACAAGTACACCCACCCGAGAGCAATACAACATAAAAAAAGTTCAAGCATGGATAACTTACCTGTTGTTGCTGATCATTGTCATCAATAAACCTCTGGTTACTCCGCTCCATCTCGGAGTCGAGCCTTGAGTAGCGAGTGTCCATTCTGCTGTTACTGGGACCATTAGATGTTAATAATGCCTGTAAATAATAGATTAACAGTCAATGGGAGGGAGTGATTGGTAGGTAACAACAACAAAAAAAAAGGTCTTTAGTATATGTTTTTAAGCACAATTACTCAAACACACGCACACACACACACACAAAAGAACAATCAACTCGCATTGCAAATACAAAGTGTACAAGGTGCTGAAAATTTCCCAAGAATAAACTAGAACCATTAAGCAATTCACGTAATGACACATAGCTACCCTTTTGATACACTTAACTAACATATCCTTTGTTAAATTTCTTTAACTGTCTACTGAAGGAAAAAAAAAGTCATTCCCTTTTTTAGTTGGGTGGAGAACTTTTCATCATCCTCTCGTAGAATTATATTATTTACATATCTTAGACTATCGTCATCTTGGTTGTTATACTTACAATATTTCTGCCACTGTGCCCTCTGGCTTTCTTCAGGAGTCTTTTGTTGTAGTTGGTAACCCTGAGGGAATTTGAAACTGAAGCCTTTATTCAATCCACAGAGGTAGACAGTTCTCATTTCACAGTCTATGTTGTAGATTGAATAAAGGGTTAGGTTTGAAATTCTCTGAAGGTTACAGACTACGTCAAAAGACACCTGAATAAAGCTGGAGGGTAGACGTGTGAATAATGTAAATAACTAATCTCAGAAATTTAGATGGATTCCTCTTGTAAAAGTTAAATAAAATTACTGTATTAGTCAAGTACAAGGTTTACAGCAAAAAAAACTTTAAAACTGTTTATTCAGTTTCTAATTTTCAACGAAGATTAGAAAATTTGCCCATATCGAGAATGTTAAAAATACTAATTCTCACTTTTAATCTTTTTTCCAATACGATATCAATTTTTTTAAAACATTCTGTATTTATAAGGTTAAACTGGCATTTATACTCCAAAAATACAAATACTTGTAGTTTTAACTTTACAGAAATATATATGATTAAAAAAAGCCCAAGACAAATGTGAAATTAATTAAATTTCTGGCCTTGACAATCATGATAATGAGTTTGCAATTCACCTTAATTGTTGTCATCTATTTATTTCAAGAGCAAAGCATGAGAATTAATCTTAAGCATTTTTCGTAGGAATGATAATTAAACTTAAGAAAAGGAAAAGAAAGCAATTTAAAACTTAAATATTTTGTACCAATTTGTGAACAGAGGTAAAAAAAAATAATTACTTCTGCCGAAAAAAATCAATAGAAATTAAACTCCTTGAAATATTTACAATTCTAATGTCCCCTCCAATGTCTACATTCAATTCTCTTTTCAAATAAGTTAAATATAGTTATTTTCTGTTTTAAGAAGTTTAACTCATAGAAAATCAATCAAAATTAAATAACCCAATAATTATATACACCTGCAAAAAGTCACAAAGTACTTTAATAAAAAAAAAAAAATCCAATCTAAGTTCTGTAAAGAATCAAGTAGATGTCAAAAATAAAAATACAAATAAAACCACAATATACTATGCTAACTGTATCAAATGTTTAAAAATGAAAATACCTTATGGTTGAAAAAAAAAATGTAATAATTATGATATCTGTTTATTATGTAAGACTTGAGAATTTGTGATAATGCCTTTGTGTTAAAACATGAGACTGAAAGTTAAGAGGCCAGAAGAATAAATTGCTTTAAAATAGCTATGTCATCAATATTATATAAGCCCAGTAAACTGGGGCTGTAGAAAGCTCTTTGCAGAGGTGCAGTCAGTGTAAGACCTATGTATGTTGCTTTGAGCTATGGCAACAGAGAGGCATTCAAATAGCCAAGATGTCTCCCGTGGTTCATCTTGGTTGGTTGGGAATTTTGTTTAATGGCATATCTGATGCCAAATTTTTTTTTTTGCATATATTATTTGTATGCAAATAAACAGGTGGATTAGTTAGTTATTTTGTTAAATGGCATATCAACATTTGTGGGTTATTTTATACTAATCATTTTTTTTCTTTATATATCTGATCTGTAAGTAAATAGTTTGAATTGTTAGAGAGCAAGTTAAAAGTTAGGATAACTTTGATTTATAAACATATACTTAGTAGATGGTTTTGCTTTGTAGATGTGTCCAAGTTTGCTTTTATTGAATTTTTTTTTTTATATAGTCACTAACTTGAGGTTTGCAAATATGTTACCTGCTTTAATATCCATACTTTCTACACTCTCAGATCTATTCAGGGTTTTAGTTTTATCGTGTTTTCATCCTTGTTGTTAGTATGGTCTTGTTTAATATTTGGTTTCTCATTTTTTTTTTTTTTTTTTGGTGATTGTATTCTTGATGTTGAGGGAATCTCTGGATTGAGAAGATGAGGGGTTTGATATTATCAGTTATTTTTGTTCAGTGATTACTTTGGTTATGATTTATTTTGGATTGGTAGGAAGGTTCAAGTCTGGCTAAGGGTAGTTAGAATGTATTTTGCTTTGGTGTGTAGTTTTGAATTGGGGGATATTGTTTTTTCAAGAGTTATCTAGGAATTGGTGGGCAGATTGGTGATCTTTGTAATCTTCTTTTTATACTACTTATTTCAGTTAATTTGAAGTTTTCTGCAGATACTTTTTGGTAGAGGTATGGGTGTTTGTCAAACACAAATAAAAAGGACCCAAAACAGATTTCAACTGAGTGTAGTTTCTTTAACTGTTCTTGGAACTTTGTTTGTTCCTAGGTGCAGTAGTTTTCCAATGAAAGCTCTGTATTGATCTGGTTGATTGTTGTTATTGCTGATTGGATTCACCTTCTATCCTATATTGGCAGAAGTGTTATCTTTCATATTGGTTTCCATTATTTTCCTTGCCTCTAAAAATGTTATATTTCTTTGATACTTTACTTCCAAGATTTTCTTCTCTTTTTTGTATGTAATACAAATTCTTGAAAATGAGGGGTGGTTCTCTTGACAATTTGTGCGTTTAGTTTCTTTAGGACAATCCTCCTCCTTGTGGTCTAGGTCTTTTTGGCCATACCTTTCCTTATAGTGTCCATTATTTCTGATGTTTAAAGAACCGTAAAGGTGTAGGGATATATTGTTCTACCTTTTCAAAGCAGTCTCTAATTTTCATTTCCTTGGGAATTAAGGGTTTGTTAAATGTCAAAATGTGTTCAAGGTTAGGTTTGTAATCCTTTTGTAGTCCATGACTCCTTGCTTTCCTAAGGATGTTTTTATTTCCTCTAGTGTAGCTAGGGAAAACTCCCTGTTTCTGATAATTCTCTTTGAGATGTTAGGCTTTTCATGCAGGAAAGTTTTAATTTTGATTAGGTTTTCAGCATGTTTTTTTGTTATCTACTTCTACAAATAGATTGCCACTTCTAATTTTCTTCACAGTTTGAAAAAAATCTCCAGCAGAGCAAACCCTCAATCAAGAAAGGGGACAGTTTGGCTAGAGGAGTTTCTTCAAGTGGTTCAATTACAATAAATTTTGGGAATTCTGTTATTTCATTTTCTGATTAGGATTTAGAGAGATTTCATTTTTGTTGTTTGTATTAGCCATATGTGTTTTTTTTTTTTGCTGAGTCCAACTTTAGTTGGGAAATTACCAAGTGATATACCCATTTACCTTGGCTGAGACAGGAATATATTGGCAAGCATACTTGTGTCAGGAAAAGGATTTTGAGCCTGTATTAATTGGAGGTTTTTAGAAACCACAACCTAGTGCCTTAAAGTTAGACAGGATTTGGTATTACAAGAGTTGATATACCATAAAACAAAACCAACCAACCAACCAACCAACCAACCAACTTGGTTTTTCTTGACTTGATTAAGCCTTGATCATTGCTTTCAAGCACCTTCAAGATAAAAAGGGTTGGGTGGGTGTTTGCCATAAAAACAATTTGAAGTTGGAACATATCTGCTAGGATTTGACATGACCAACTGATTGATTGGATTGAGCTTTTCTGACTGCCTGTCTAGCCCAAGTAAGGGTCTAAGTGGAGTGTTGCATGTTATATGATTACTTCAGCATCCAGGTCACAGACACTTCAGATACCAGGATCCTATCCTCGAGCATTACAAGTCACCACCTACAGCCAACAGGTGGCCCCAATGGAAGGGATCTCTGCAATGGTACTGTTGGCATATTCTACAGCCCCAGCTGAAAGAGTGAGGTTCATCCTGGAGTTTGGATGCAGCCACATTGATTTGAGATGGCTTGTAAGCCAGTATATACCAACTTCTTTGATGGCAATGGGTATGAACATGTATTTTTCAGCCAGAAGTGATATTTTGCAATTTTTCACTCCTCAGTAGAGTAGACAGCTGATCTAGGAGAGCTACCATACAAAAAAGCATTTTAAGGTGGTAAAAAGAAAAAAAATCTTATTTCAATGATAAGAACAAAAAGGGTTTTTCTTTAATCATTAGGCATGGAGTTGTATTGCCAAAAATTTAAACACTACAAAATGGAACATGAATTTTAAGGAAAATAAGGACTTTCAAAAATATTCATAATAGAAGGAGAAGCATTTAAATAATGTGATGAGATTTAATATCTAAAGGAACATAAAAACTTAATTCAAAATATCTAAACAAAAAAACGGTGAATATTGTATCAGATTTTACATGCATATAACCTGATCTTTAGGGATAAAAGGCCAAGATATTTTTGAACCTGATATCCCAATACTTTTTCACCAAAAGCAATTTCAAAAAGTCATCAAAATGTAAGTAAAGTTATTTTTTTTGCAATATATATATATATATATATATATATATATATATATATATATATATATATATAAAATTTGTATTAAGTTATTAACTAAATCTTTTTAGATTTTATTGTAAACATACCAAAATTTTATTCAGTGCAGCTTTATCAATAAATTTCAGTGTGATCTTTAAATATAAGAAGGTTTCTCATTCTTGGATTGAATATTGTACTTTAAATTGAACTAAATCTAATAGGATTTTAAAACATTTATGCAAAGAATATTCTTTAAAGATTTTGTTGCAGTCAGCAAATAAAACTGGGTGGAGCTTTGTAGATAAAAATATCTTAACTGATATCTCACAATCTTCAATCAAGGATTAAAATTTGGATTGTAGGTAAAAATCACATAATGAAACTAATGAAACACTCAAGGAATCAAAATATAGCCTTTTCAAGTTGTTTATACATATGCAACAATAACAAGAGTTCACTTTGAATATTAAGTTTTGTTTTGGTTAAAGTGAAAAGAGATACTCTCCCACAAGGTGTGGGCAGGGATCCTTAATTAACCAAGCCTTTATATTGTGGTTTTATTGGATGACCAATCAAAATCTGATATGTGGAAGGGATATTCTTCCCACAGGCATAGATCAGTGCATTTGATTGGCTGACCAGTCAAAAAGTAATAAAAGTATACAAAATGATCTGTGATTGGTTAGCCAATCAGGAATGTTTGTTCCCAAGAAAATTCTCTATAAGAATAGATGTTTTTTTTAGGGTTAGAAGAGAGAATAGATCTGATGTCCATACCAAAGACAAAAGAATAAGAAAAGAAATCTCTCCAAGAACTAAAGCCTCTCCAGCAAAAGCCTCAATCTCTGAAAAATTTAATAAGAAAGAAAAACTGCACCAGACAAATACTTCAATTGTCTGTCTCTCAAACACAACAAAAGCAGCAATTTCTCTCTATAAATATATTGTACCTATTATTGTTGTTACACCACTATGTTTTAATAAATAATTGTTAACAGAGTTTTTCTTGTCTTTGAGTAGCTAAAATCCAGGCAACTTGTTCCAACAAACCACCCTGATCATTTGAAGTTGTTTCAGATAGATTGTGTCATCCTACATTCATGCGGATCTTTTCAAACACCACATGGGCACAAAAGGACCTAATAAACAAACAACTTAGAAATGCAAGTGGTAGACATGGAACCAAGGCCACAATAAAGCACTGTAACAAGCATAGTACCACAAAGGGGAAAAGGGGGATCATACCTTTCTCAAGGACATTAGTCTAAAAGTGAATGTAATAACATGACTAGAGTTTAAACTAACTACAATGACAGTTCAGAATGTTAGCCATTACACCATAGGGACTCTGCCCTTTTTATCTATTAAATAGATAAAAAACACATTGCCATCAAGAATTTTGCACCCATCAACATTTAGTATATAAAAAAAGAAAGTTATACCCATTCTCATAATAACTAATTCTAAAAATAAAATAAATGATATGCCAAATATTACATACACACACACACACACACACCTGGTTAAAGGGGTGGTAAGAGTAACTTGAAGTCAAACATTTTTAGACCTTATTTTTCCAATGCAGGTGTCATAAGTCTTGGATAACTAGCCAGGCTTTGGCCTGTTTTTGCTCATATCTAAGAATTTAATCCAGATTCAGTCTTATATTTTGCACATAAACCCCAAAATATGAGAATATTTTAATATACATTTGCCACTGTAGATAATATCAGATTTTGTTCATACTTCAATTATTCTATAAGACACTCACATAAAGTTAAGCAGGTTTTCATCACCATTGCATAAAGAAAGATGACTGAAATTGGCTATCAAATTAGGTTGATAAGTAACTTATGTAAAAAATATATATTTTTCACTATTTTGAATGAAAATCAATTTTTTTTTTACCAATCATTAACAGATGTTTATTTCACAAAATTTAAAGATAAAAATTTAGTCCCTACTTTTTGTTAAAGCTGCTAAAAATACAGTAGAAGATTTTACAAATCTTTCATTGAGATGTCAATATAAAATATAGTGACATATTGGGTCTGCTCTTAAACTTTACAAATTCAAAAACAAAATGATACATATCAGAATTATATCTGTCAGGTCTTTAATTCCTGCTGTCAAATGCAGGAAAATATATGTCATAACAGGATGAATTTATATATAGACATCCATGTGCGCACACGCACACACACACACAATAAAATTATAAGACCTTGAAAGCTGATGCAAATTTTTATAATAAAAATAATAATCACCTTATAAAATTACATAAGTTGTAGTAAAAATAGCCATCATACTACAACAGCATATTAGCAATAGTAGTAATGCCAATTATACAAGGCTATATGAAAAGTAGTAGAAATAATAATCATTAGACACCATGGTATTTTAACAGGAATAAAAATTATATTGAGGTATGATAGTATTAGTGCATGAGATCTAAGTACTATTGTTACACCCCTTATCTTAGAACCTGCACATATATTGATTTGTATCCATCTATGAACATTTACTGCAATTCACTTATATCTGTATGTATAATCTTGAGTAAATTTAAACCCAAATTGATGGATGTTGCAATTTTATTTTCTATCAGTGTGCCACAGCTAATGATTGGACACTGGTGTGTGTGTGTGTATATATATATATATAAGCAAATGATTAATTTGTAAAACTTGAAAATTCTGAGTATCAGAAGAATGGACAAATACAATTGGAAAGTATAAGGTTTTTCAAAGGATAAACATGAAAATTGAAAAGTTTGTACTAAGTAGCAGGTGCATTCGTGCAGAAAACCAATAAAAATTTTGTCTTACTAAATTATCCTTCTTAATATTGGTGTAATGGTAATAGTAGTAATAGTTACTAGGCAAGTAGAAGTAATGAGAATAATCATAGCGTTGTATTTAAGTAGAAGGAATAGGTGGTTGGTTGTGTTTTATGGCATGTCAACCCTTGTAGGTCTTTTAATGCTAAATCTTCTTTATATATGACTTGTAAATGAACAGTTTGTAGGTTATAATTTTTAAATAGCCAAGAACTCATTTGTTTGCACACAGTTAAATGGTTCTAAGTATGGAAAATGATTAAACAGTTCTATTTGACCAATAGATGGGACTCTAATAGGTTTCTACCACTACAGATAAGTAGACCTGAGAATAATGGCAATGAAGGGGTACTTCAGAGCTAGGGGGCTGAAACTTTGTCATCAGATGGTTTAGTGTCATATCCAGAACACTTATTGAGGAGGGTAACTTACCCCTCGGTAGAAATGCAGTTGGCATATTCTACAGCCTGAGCCGACTGGGCTCAATAATTATAGGATTGTTATATATATCTATGTTAGTTGTAGTAGAAGTAATAATAAGCATACAACATCATAATAGTAATAATATAAATAATTACACTATATGTTAATAGTAGTAGTAGTAGTAATCCTTATATAATAGCATGTAAGTAATAATAAAAATAGTCACCCAATAAAAGTACATAAGTAGGAATAACCATCATATTACAGCATGTTAGCAATAGTAGTAATAATAATCATACTGTTATATTATAAGCAGAAGTAATAAAAACTATTATTACCAGACACTATGGTGTTCTAGTGACAGGGTTAAAATTTAAATATTGTATAATAAAAGTATTAGGAGTTGTAATGATAGTAGTCAGCATTTAGTAACTTTAAAATAATAAAACTAAAAAAAAAAAAATTGGTGGAATATTCTTTTTCTACAGCAGGTCAGCCTTTGCTGTCACAGCCCACTTTTGAAATGAATATAATCCCTACAGACTGCACACTATTTATGCATGAATGAATGGCAACATTTATTTTACTTGAGAGGCACCATGTCCACTCTTCTTTAACACTGGACAGAGAGAGAGACATGTAGACAGAAGGAGTGTGTCCATTCTCCCATGCCTCTGGGCAGAGAAACAGACAGACCAAAGAATCAATTGAATCTAAAGATTTATATAAATAAGATCAGCAAGTGCACTACACTCTTCTACGCACAGTTTCCTTGGCAAAAGTGAAAAACAATGAGTTGCATTGGGAAAGAAAAAGACAGTAAAAATGTCATGGGTCAGATTAAGGTGTCTTTACACAAGAAAAAGATTTGATAACAAACAGCAAATTTGATAGAAATATTCTTTCATGATGCAAAATTGTGACCTTTAAGAAAGACAAAAATCTAAAACAGTTCAAGAGAACATTTATGACCATAACACTGTTGTCTATTTAATTACTGAAATAAAGAAATGTTTACCTTATTTTCAACTGAAGTGATGTAAATATAAATCAGCATTTTGGGGAAAGATTCTTTAGTAATTGTACAACTGTCTGGTTGGGAACCCCTATAGGTAGTCATCTTCAAAGTGAATCACTAAATTGCTTCATTGGTGTTAGAACAGTTATAAATAAAATCGGAATTCTTTCAGGTTATAGCTGAGTTAGTACTATTGAGCAGTTGCACCACTTTGATTTTAACAAGATGCCTGAAGCAGAAGCAAAAGCTAAGTAGGAACTACACAAAGATGCTGCATACTATTTTGAACAAATCCTGGAAGCAGCACCCAACAAAACAGAAGCTCTCCTCACACAAACCACCCAAGATAGGCATTTAGAGCATTGCTGGCAAAGTAAAGACAAACTCATAAGTAACATTTTGCTATAGATTCCTATACATGGACACACCAGTTTAGCTGACCAGCAAAAACTTAGACAGTGGATGCCATCTAGAGGACTTAGCATGAACATATGGCAAAAAAGTGCCAAGAGAATCTGTGCTGTTAGTATTTCATGATATATCAAGTATTCTAAAATTTACTATCAAAATAATTTACATACAGTTATATGGTTTCAACGGTTTCCACCTAATACTAATATCTTATAAACATTTATATAGTTTTCAGTAACTATTTCTATTCTCTAATAATTATTTGTTTGCACACAGTTATATGGTTTCAAGTATTACTATTTAATATCATTAATTTGGAAACATATCTCTGACCCATAGATGGGACTCTAACAAGTACTACCACTCTAGGTCAGAGTAAACTTAAGATTAATGCCAATGAAGGGGTACTTTACACTCCCAAGAGCTCCAGAACTTGAATCTCCTCACCAGATGCAGTTTAATATCATAACCAGGACAACGTGTAGGGTGGGGGAGGGGTGTTTGGATATTGGTGTCCCACCCCTCTGCAGAGAATAGTCAGCAAGATTGGAGGCCATGATTCATTTGAGAAAAATATTGGTACTTCTATAGGACAAGATTGAATTTCTTACCAATAAGTCAAGCATGAGATCTAATTTTCAGCAAGTCTTTCCAATACTTAAATCTTTTTCCAATACTTAAATTATTCATTTGTACAGCTTAAAATTTATAAATTAATTATATTTAATAATATTTTCATATTTGCTGTACATAGTAATTGCTATTTTTGAATCATTATGAAGTAATATGTTATTAATTTATCAAATTTGTTGCACATAACAAATGAAGGTAAATGAAACAAGAGGAACAAATATCTACTTTGCATATGAGAGAACAGACACAGAACCTGTTTCTATTTACTTATGTATAATTTTGATAGCAGATGTTGTTAATGAATTCCTAGGCATAAATACTAATATTTGATCTCTCAGCTTGCTGGTCTATATTTCTTTAAATTAACCTAGCAAAAAAGAGAAAATTCAGCTTATCAAACACTATCAGCTGAAATGAACAAGATAATAAACAACTTGAAAAATTATTTAATCAGATAAACAACAAGTATTTCTCATGCCAAGATTTTTCTCTAAAAATCAAGATGCTTTAGTTTTACAAGAAAAAGCTAAATGAGAACTGCACAAGGGTGTCATATGCTGTTTTAAACAAAACCTGGAAGCAGCTGTAGGGACATTTATCTCCCAACTCACAAACCATCAAAGACAAACAAAACATGCTGAGCACCATTGAAGTAGTAAGGACAAAATCACGAGCGACATTTTCCCCAAGGACTCCTACACACGGATACACCAGTGTTGGCCAACCAGCAAAAATTTCTGTCAACCAGTTCGGTGCAGACACTGAATGTTGTCTAGAGGACTTACTAAGAGCAATGGTCAATAAGTATTGATGAAATGCCTGATGATGATGATGATGATAATCTAATGCAAAATGTTTCCTTTCTAGGATTTTTTTATAAGAATGAAAAAAAAAAATTTACATTGATCAATATCATCAATTCTGAAAGCTTGATATTATTACAGCAGACAAGACTGGGTATGACACTAAAATGCACTTGATGGTGAGGCTTCAATTCAAGAAATTTGGGACTGTAGAATATACCAACTACATCACTGCAAAGAGGTAACACCCACTCCCAAACTAGTGTCCTAAACCGTGAGGCTTCACTCCTGGAGCTTTGGGAAATGCGGAGTACTTTTTCATTGCTATTACCCCCAGGTGCATCCCGATCCAGAGTGGTAGTACCTGTTAGGATCCCATCTATAGGTCAAGTAGAGCTGTTTAATCATTTACTATACTTGAAACCATTTAACTGTATGCAAACAAATGATTATTAAATTGAATTATTAGTATTAGATGGAAATGCTTGAAAACATTTAACTGTGTGCAAATAAATGAACTCTGGCTCATTTAAAAAATGTTACTAACAAACTATCCATTTAATACTCATGTATAAACAGGATATGGCTTTAAATAACCATCAAGAGTTGATATGCCATTAAACCAAATAACCAAACCAAACTTCATTGCCATTATTCCTAGGTTCCTCGAGTGATAGTACCTGTTAGAGTTCAATCTATGGGTCATATAGATCCGTTTACAAATCATTTCTATTTAATAGTACTATGTATAAAAAAAAATCTGAAGAAACAACTACACAACAAATGTAAATATGAACATACAATGAAAGCAATTCTCTAATCTAGGCAATAGAGTAACCCTGGATAGATGGACATGCTATAAAAATCTACTTCAAAGGAAGAATATTGTCATAATTGCAAGGAAAATTTATCCAAATCTATGAGTAAAATATTCAAGACTAAACAGGAAAATGTAAATATTAAGAAAAGGAAATAAAATATTTTAGAAACTGTTTTCCAATATCATTATAATTTATGCATCTGACTAACTAGATTTAAGGTTTTACTTAAAATCCAGCACTCAGCACTATTCAATAGTATAACTTCACTTTCTAATCCATTCTTTTTCAAAAGCATCAAGATTTTATGCACTTAGTAACTTTGAAAGCCTCATTTTAGTCAATGTTGTTTTTGTTGTGACTATAACAGAGCATGACAATACAACCACGAAATTCAAACACTATTCTTCAACAAATAAAGCTGCCTGAAGTGGTAGGACAATTTTTTTTTTTCACAATAAACAAAGTTACCTACACAGTATTAAAGGCCATACAAATCTTTTACATTTGCATTTTATTAAATAACTAAGCAGTAGATACGCCAAAAGATCTTCAGTTCCATTCTAAGAGACAGGTCAAATTAATCTTCAAAGTATCTTTGTAATAGTAATCAATCACATATTTGTAAAATCTATAAAACCAAAGAATATATATTTAACCAACCACTCTGCCATGGGTAGAGTGTAACACAAGGTCAATTCTTAAGCAGAGTAAAGCTGGTTTGAACTCAGAATTTTCCTTCTCCTAGACTGATTGCCTAATTCAGTCTGCCCTACTATTACCCCATAGCTGGGAGGAGAACAGGTGGATTCATGTCTTTCCTAAAGGCATTAGTACAAACTGAAAAGCAGACAGCCTTGTCTAGGATTTGAACTTTGGCCACAAATTCCATTTCCTATGACAATAACTATAATGCTAAGTGTGCCTCTATTCTCCATAAAACCAAAGAGAATATTAGAATTAACACAAGTTGTCAAAAATAACTTCTTGTAACTTCATGTCAGGTATACACTTTTAAAGCAACAACTGAAAAATCTGTTATAATAAATGTATATAAAAATAAATTTGTATGAACCAATTTTTGAGTATAAAGGACCATTTGTATCATTAAATTTGGAGAATTATTAATTACATATGTAGACCTGAATTTATAAAAATGCTAAGAACCAAATTATTGCAGTCATCTTCATCCTTCATAGCAAATACAAAAACATCCTTAACAAATAAACTCTAGTGAAATATAAGATATTCAAATATTAAGCCCAAACATAATAGAATCTACTATATTAACTTGATCTCTGCTAGTATTGACAAAAGACTGCTTCAGTTGCAGATCATCTATGGCACACTAATATGAGCAGCAGGAACACATTTTATTGTTAAAGAGACTACAAGTACTACAGGAGAGAATGTGTGCATTAAATGCAAAAATTGTATAGCAGTTGCAACAACTGTGCAGCTTTTACACTGTCAATTGCAGGTAGAGACTGAACAAATCAAAGCCAATATGGAAAAAGGCCTACATCTTTTCACCTGATTTAAACAATTAATTTTGTTCATTGATATCACACAATGGCCTCCCTAATATCAAACTAATAATTTTTAAATGAGAAGTGATGACAATTTGTGTACAAGCGTACACACACACACACACACACACACACACACACACAGAGCAGTTTAATAAATCCTGTTGGTGAGGTTTAGAATATACTGACTGTATCCACTGCAGAAGGGTAAACCCTCTACAAAAAAAAAGGTTGACCTAGGTAGAAAACTAAACTAAATCTGATGGTGAGGGTCCAGTATTAGAGATCAGGGGGAATGTGTAATATTTCATTGCCATTACTCCCAAGTCTATTCTGACCTTGTTAGGGTCCAATCTATGAATCAAATAGATCAGTTTAAAAATTGTTTGTATTCAATAGGACTATGGTGGGATGGGTGGGGAGAAAGAAACAACTACACAAAAAATATAAATATGAATGTATAGTGAATTCATTTCCCTAACCTCTGGGCATAAAATAATGCTAGACAGATTGACATGACATTAAAATAAAACAATCAGAACAGTTTAATCTTACATTATAAGAATAAACTAATTTCAGATGTATGAAGGAGGTTTGAAAAACAGTAAAGACATTTACAAATCGCACATGTTTATTACTATATGAATAAAACATGCATATTTTACCAGCACTACTATGCTACTTTTTCACAAAATTGCAATTTAAACTGGTACACAAGAACATAAATACTCTCTTCAAAGAATGTAGCATCAAGTAACTGTCAACTTTGGGACCCAATAAGATAACACTTTCCAATATCCCATCTTTTCATGGATGATTTCATGGACCACTGACACCTGAAGATGAAACTTCAATGCATAAAATGTTTTCTTTTATTGTTGATGACTGAAGATGCTCTGCATGAAGCGTGTCCTGCAGAACTGTAAGTCTCTTTGCAAATGCACTACATCAAATTGATAGCTGCCTTCTGCTCATTAATTGTTTGCCACAGTTCACAATTTCATTTGGATTTTGCTTTTAGCATGCAAAATATAGCCTGCACCTCTGATTATGTTTCATGTTTTATGGTGGCAGAGATCTTTGTTGTGATGTTGCATGTGCTCAATATTAAGAGTGTTGTATATTCCCTATTTTTTTGCATTTACAGTTTTCACTATGCTTTAATTCAGGTTAGAAAATGGAATTAGTGAGTCTAGTTCAAATTATGGATCAGACTAATATCATCTCTTCATCAGTCAACAATGGATATATAGTAAGGCAAACTAGGCTGTCCAGCCTTAGTATGGTAACCTGTATTAAAGGAAAATTTTGAATTCAAACTAACAGCACATTATGGCAGGGTAAGACCCATAACTTTCCATGTCTTACAGAACTTAGTGAAGAAATAAGACATGGGATATATATATATATATATATATATATATATATATATATATATATCTTTGGTTAGTGTAGACACTGAGTCAACAGTGTTTGGTGACTGTCAGTTTTTCAAATATGCAATCACAGAACAAATGATAGGATTACTGTCAATGCATTTCTGTTTGTAAACCAAAGCCATAAAGACTCATTCTTGTATTGAACCAAATTGTTTCTAACTATTTTGCTAAACACACACAACACTATCAAAGAAGAAAGATACACTGATCCAATGATCACATATGCAAAGAAATGGCAGTCTGCAAGTGCTGTTGACTGTATCTATGCTAGCCTAACTTCATACACTTTATTACTGATATTGAGCACTCTTCATTTATAAATATAGCAACCTCGGTGTGTGTGTGTGTGTGTGTATATGTGTATATATATATATATATATATATATATATACATACACACACACACACAAATAAAATGATAAATGTTAGAAACACTCCAGTGTAAATCTCTCAAAAAAACATTTCACCTGAGTTTAACACCGATTACAAGCCACAAGCAATTTTTTTAACATAATCCAAATGTAACAAAAACTACATGCGTGACCCACTCAACTAAAGTCTTAATCAGATAATCAAATTTTTTTTTAAACTACAAAAGTGAGAAGATTTTATTTATTTATTTTTGTTCAATTTGATTATACTGACCATCTTAAATATAATCATATTAAGAAGCTTCCAAAAAGCCCAAAGATACAAACATTGAATAATAAATAAAAATAAAATGACCAGCTAAGTGATTGCTTTCTGCCTCCCAAGTAATTTGCATTTATATATTATATTTATGGCTGACACAGATATCAGCATCAGGCTTTCATAGCAAAATGTTAATCTACTGTATGGTTTTGGACTAGTCAAAATGTAAATGCCTAATACAAGACGGATGCAGATCAAATACAACACCAAACACTTGTGGACATCTATATTGAATATCGGAGGAATGAAAGAGCACGATTCAATGTCCAACAGAGATATTCACATACAAAACACAAATAGATAGATAAAAAATAAAATTAATTCCCAATCAATAAACCACCAAATTGGATGTGTTCTTGTGAGGTAGCGATTAACAGGCTAGTCTAGGAGACCAATACTATTGTGTAGAGAGTTCAATGCTCACTATATTGTATACTAGGGGCCTTGTGTCAGGCCAAGCTACATAAATCTCAAGATACCACTGAAATATAAAAATAGCCTTCTCTGACATAAGCACACAAAAGTGTATCTTTCTTATTTGGTAGTGTGTGTTCAGCAAGATGCTTAGATGATTAGAAACAATTCAGTCCAAAACAAGAATGAGCGTCTTTATGGCTTTGGACACAAACAGAAACACATTTACAACTTTTTATGAATTGACAGCAATCCTATCATTGGTAAAAGCATGGTGCCACTGAACAATAAAAGGAAATCTCCTTGACAAAGAGCTAAAATACAATCAGATGGGTGATGGAGTATATCACTGACATCTCCCGAATCTTACAAAACATACACATATGCATACAAGAGATAACAGTCTATAGGGCCAGTTTAACAGAGAAATGAACTGTGATATGAAAAGATCATGCGATGTTGAAATGCCAATTGCCTTGTATATTTGCAACAAAGAGAACTAAGTAGAATAGATCAGGAGGCATGATGGTGGTTAAGTAGGTGGGGAAAACTTGAGGGTATGTGAGAATGGAGGTTGCTTGCTTCTACAAAGTTGACCGACACGTCAACTAGGAAAGGTTAGCAAAGTTGACTGTAGAGTGCAAAACAAAAAACAAAAAAACAAAGAAAAAAGAAGACAACATATTATAGCCATGTCATCTAGCATGAAAAGCACCCATTCAAAAAAGGTCTAAACTGATGGCCAAGATTTGTTTTGTGCAACCACTCATTCTTTGAACATCTTCAGAAAGAGATACAAAAAAATAAGTTTTTCATAAATCTGATGTGAACTATGGGAAAAATGATATAAAAAGAATTTAACATAGCTTGTCTTTCATAAGTTTTTACAGAATCTAGCATGATTCCAGCCTTAGATCAAGCAAATTGAATCACCTGCTACAGTAATGGTACTTTGAAAATTAGTAACTTTTCAATTTTTTAAAATTCATGTCATTCTTTGAAAAAAAGCAATGAATCCACTTCTTCCTAAACACTATCCTATAGTAAGATATCTAGAGAAAATAATTCATCAATGTCCTGCTATGATGCTTAACAGATAAAAAAGCAGTTGAGTGGGCACTTGATAAAGCGATTCTCCCATAATTGCCTTACCTGTCCAGCTAAAAGCTGTTTCCTTAATTAATATCAGATAGTGGTACTTTATTTTTAATAAGACTAAAAGAATGAAAGGTTTAACATATACAGGTTTGTGCCTCTTGGAAAAAAATAAAATAAAAAAATCATAAATCCTGAAGCAAACTGAACTGAGAACAAACAGAAATCAACACTTATCCGTGAGGTTACTTCCCACACAATCGGATTTAAAAAAAAAAAAGTACTTATGACTACTAGAGTTCAAAAGCTCAAAGCAATATTTCTAGTCATAAATTTAATCTGCAGTTAAGAGATATATAAGATGAAAAATGTCTGTCTAACTTCTTAGAAACAATACAGAAGAGTAAATATTTCAACTATATTTACCAAGATACATTTCTAAATAATGTACTGAGACTAATTACTAATTATAGCCATTTTCAATTGTCACCCTGTATGTAGGGGTAGGTTCTTAATCTTTTTAAAATATCAAAGTCTCTTTAAGTTACTCGCATAGTAGAGTAGTCTAACAGGTACCACACTTTGTTCAAAAGTAGTCCAGATTAGTACAAAACCATCATTTTCAACTTCTTTAGGTAATAACACATAAGGAATTATATATTTCTTTTTACAAGCATGTTGATAGTCATGAGAATGAACCAAAATTTAAGAATTAATCAAACATGGCTTTATAAACATTTTTTTCTGCTTAATTTCAATTATCTCAGAAGCTTTATTTAAAAATAACACACACACAATTTGTTACCATATTTCATAATTTCTGGTAGCACCCTTTTTTTAATGGAAAAAAAGACAAAATACACATAAATTAACAATAAAAATAATAATCTTTACAAATTGTAGAGAAACTGTTCAATTTAGCTAAAACAGTTAAACTGTCATAAAATCCTTTTAGTAAGCAAATGTGACTCATGGGTTTAGGGGATCTCCATAATCAAAGTTATTCTAACATGAATTTAAATCTGTTATATCTAATAGTGAAAAGAAATTTAATAAAGAAATATTTTTGACACTATAGAAAACATGGGTGCAATTGATTAAAATCCCAATCTACAAATATCCCAGTGTAATAAATATATTTTCACTGTCCAAAATTTCAAGCAAACAGCTGCTGGCCTCTGGTGGTATTCAAATATTGTTTTATTTGCATCAGTGTTTCATGAGATGATACTACTAGGCAGTAGCCTTGTGTTGTGTTGTCTATAACCTCTTGGGATAAGAGTAAGTGGGCAAAAATAGCTTTCAAAGTAAAGCCACAAACATCAAAGAATAACTAAAGCATGGGTCAGGAGTCCATTGGGTAATTACAATGGATAAACATCAAATAAAAATATGGTCTGAATATAGAATTTTCAGTGTCTAGTTTGAAAAAAAATCTACTTTTTGTTGTCAGGAATTAGCAAAAGGTCAAGATGACCAAAAAAAACTTATTTGAACAATAAAATTGCTGGAGAGAAATCAAAAATTTCTGTGTATTACATCCATCAAGATTATGTATTGATCATCATACAAAGTAAATAGTATACAATTTACAGCCATCTTGAAAAGCTAAAAGTACAAGATAATGTCTTATTTTGTAACTGATTTAAGCAATTCACAATTGTCAATATAACTAAGAGTCATACTTAGAAAGCAATTTTTTCATTACTAATTTTACAAGTGTTTGTAGTGTAATAGTTATTGTAGGAAATGGATTTGGGAACCCAAGTTCAAATCCATAACAAGGCTGTTTACATCTCACGTCATACTGATACCCTTGAGAAAGGTATGAATCCAACTATTCTCCCTCCAGTTATGGGTAAATAGTAGGGCAGACCGAGCTCTTTAACTTTTGTATAGCAACAAGTGTAGGAAAACGAAAACCGATTTCAAAAAGGTGTAAACTGGGAGAGGGATGGGCTGTCAGGCTATTCCTACCCAAGACATTGTATATGAATAGCACTTTAACAACCAAAACAAAGTTATGGGACTAGTGAGTGAGAGGAAGAAATAATCTTAAATAGATAAAAAGTATAATTATTACATATAACAAATTCTGAAATGAAGGTGCTTTTATGTTGAAATAATTGAACTTAGCTTTTTTTCAGATCTTGAAATATTTCAAAGTAAATTAGTTTCTTTTCTGTATTATTAATCTGTTGAAGGCTTATGAAGAATGGATCATGTTTTACATAGCTACAACATCCAAACACAAAGTTGGATTTTAAGTGTTCAAATAAAAATTCAGAATGTTAACTTTTTAAAAGTTAGAGACAAAATTTATCAATTCCTGAAAAATATTTTTCTGAAAATGAAATATTTTAGAGAATTTAGAGTTTTGTTATCATAAACAACAATTTGTTACTATATTGTTTTTCACTTTAAGCCTGAAAAAAAGAATAAAGTATTTTGGGAAAAAAACACTGTATTCAGTTTCACTAATCTAGCAAAGAAATATTTTTTAATAAAAATAAAACACTAGAAAGTTTAAAGAAACATTTTTAAAGAAAAAAATATTTTTTGTATGCAAGCATTTATCCAACCTCTCTATCGTGGGAAGAATGTGACACAAGATCAGTTTTTAAGTATAGTAAACCTGGTTTGAATACAGAGTTTTCCTCCTAGACTGGTTGCCTAAAGGTTAAAAAACCCAGTCTTCCTTACTATTTACCTATAGATAGTGGAGGAGAGCTGATAGATTCATGCCTTTCTCAAAAGCATTGACACAAAATGTAATACAGTCTTGTTCTAGACTTGATCTTAGGTCATAGATTCCATTTCCTACAATGATAACCATTATGTTCAGATCTTTTTGCATGTATTTAAAGACCAGTGAAAAACAGAAAACAAAATTAGTCCATGTATAAGTGTAAAATTTGTCTATTACAAGTCTGATTAGAGACATGACTATCAGTCCTTCCAAATTAAATTTGTATTTGATTTTCTAGCATTAAAAAATCTAACAGTATATGATTTTTTGATACCTTTTGAGTGTAAAAAGTTAAATACGACAAAAAATTTCTTTTTTCTATAAAGTGAGACCAATGGCCTAATGGGTTGAGTGTTTGCCAATGGTCCAGGTTACGTTATACCAAAGACTTTAAAAAATGGTACTTGATACTTCCTTGCTTAACACTCAGCAATATAAGGTACATATTGAGGGTAAAGTGGAGCAATCCAGGGAAAGAAGTAGCACCCTCCCATATCCCCTACACTTCGGTGTAGTAGCTATTGAAAAGGGAGCATTCTGGTTGCTCTCGACTATGGTCGCCAACAACAAATTCAAAAACTAAGTATAATTGATTAAATATATAAGGTTACATCTAGTTAGTAACAATAGCATAATATATAACAGAAATAAGTAACTCAATCTTGAACAAATCAGTTTTAGTATTGATTTATTTATTGTAAACAAAAAGTATATGTATTCAGAGTAATTTTAAAAAAAATCTGAATTTTCAATGGAATCATATTTCTCATGGTTAAATCCAGTGAGCTAAATGATCAAAAGACTTTTCATTTCAAGAAATTTCAACTCCATTCTTAATCAACCTGACCAGTTATTTGTTTTTTTTCTCCAGCAAATCCCTTGTGTTTGGAAAATGAAAGTACAAGTCAGTTTTGATGAATTTCAAACTTGATATGTTTAGTTTCTAAGACTTATGTTCAGACAATTGATTTTGCTAGAACTACAGAGATGGCCAGAGGGCTCCTGTTTCATTGATATCTACCTAAAAGGTAAAAATTGAAGAATTGTGATGTTGGCTCTTTCTTTAACCATTTTTATCAATTTCTTTTAATATATGATTGCCATTTATTTTATTGACCAAAGATTGGAAGATCAAGTCCACTTTGATAGGTTTCAAATTCATTACCCTCGGGTTCTAATCCTGGCAACTGATCAAAAAATTGTACAGATCTTCCAATCATATTACTCCCCATCCCCACTGATGTCTATTCTTCCCTGATATTGTAAGATTTCCACAACACAGAACAGCATACCTAATAAGAATAGATAAAGAAAAAAAAAGACAGAAACTTTACAGTTTTTCATACTTTATCACATCTACAAAGTTAATTCATAAGTTTTGTATAAACAGGTGTATGGTGATAGCTTCATGGTTAAAGACCTGAATCAGAAGTTGAAAGATTTCTACTTTAGATATTACCAAGTAAGACATAAATGCAGTTTAACATTATAAGACCAAGTATAGTTGCTGTTCAATGATTTAAACTACTGGATGCAATATAAGAAAAGAAAACATTGAAGGGTTACATGACAAGGCCGTAACTTGATCTGGAATTCCCAAAATGTGGCAGAAAACCAATAAAGTATGGGGGTCTTATACTGCTGGAGTGTACTGAGGTGCTCAATAGTGTTTTGGCTAGGAGTTATCATCTGATGAAAGCTTTGTTGGTGGCATAGCTTTTTTTTCTTTTACAGCAGCTAGCATATATAATAAGTTGGTTGGTGTTTAAAGGCTTATCAACTCTTATGGGTTATTTAATGCCAAATTATGTGTGTGTGTGTGTATTATTTGTAAGCAAGTAGTTTGTAGGTAAATATTTTCTTTTTTAAATGAATTGTGAGAGCAAAAGAAAAGGTTAGTAGACAAATTTTACTTCACAAGTGTATGCTTTGTAGATAGTCTGGTTTTAAAGTGTCTCATATATATATATATATATATATATATATATATATATAGCACTCTAGTAAAGGAATTACTAGTTGCCACTCACATAATGCAAAGCTCTTCTAATGAATTGAGCACTTGAATTGCGCTAAGCATATATATGTAAACAAAACAAAAGTGATACATATACGTTAAAATCCCTTCATTGTGCAGTAGAATATCTGCCTGGTGTAAAAGTCAGCCAGGTTTTGATCCCAGCTTCAAGCATCTTGTGTGTCTAGCCATACTGAAGAGTTGTGATACAATGAAACTGTCTGTGGATGTGTGTATATATATATATATATCTATCTATCAACTAGATTGAGGGTTGCAATTATGTTGATCCATACTTTCTACATTTTAGGATTTGGGAGTTGCATTGTTTTTGTTTGTATGATTTTGTCTAATAATTTTTGTGGTGATTTCATTCTTGATGTTGAGGGGGATCTCTGAAGTGAGATGACGAGGGGTTTGATATTATCAGTCATTTTTGTTTAGAGGTTGGTTAGGATTTATCTTAGGTTGGTAGGAAGGTTCAAATCTGGTTGGAGTAGTTAGAATGTATTTTGGTTTTGCATTATTTGTTTTGGTGTTGATTTTGAATTGGGGAAATTGGTTTTTTCAGAGTTATCTATTTTGGGAATTGGTAGAGACCAGAGAACATATTAGCCAACACTTGTTCAAAATAACAAAGAGGAGGATAATCATCCAAATAATTCATTAAACAATGTTTACAATTACCACAAGGGCATGGAGGAAATGTCCATGATTAAAAAACTTAGAAATTGGAAAATAAAACAAAAATTCATTATGCTAAATATTCAACAGATAAGAAACTCAAATCCAAGTTATTATTTTCATAACTTTAGTTTTGTTTTCCTTGAGTTTAGAGTTCAAATCAAGTCGTTATCCAATTTTCTCTTATTTTTGAAGAAAAAAAATTATATATATGTCTACAATTTAATACTGAAATTTACTTGGCAATTTCAGAGATGTGTTGACATGCACAAATTAAAAACATTGCCAAAAAGTACCATTTTATCAATGATTTAAAAAATTACTTTTATTTTTTCTCTGGCAGATGGGTTTCATCAATACAAGTTGTCCTCATACATATAAAGATTTCTTTATATAGAATCAATAGTTTTTTTTTTATAAAGATAGCAACTACTACATTTTTTTAAAAATATGGTTTCCAATAAATAAATGACTTATATTTATAACAAAGATATTGAAAATGGTTTTTAATGTTTCGTAAAATGTATTTTTGAAAAAAATAATTGCATAAAGTTCAATCTGTATTATTCTGAAGAATTTGTAATAGTAGTAGTAGCATAAAAACTGTTCAATGCTGGGTGATAAATGCCAAGTTATAGAGATGATAATTTCTAAATACCATTTGTCAAAGTTTAAATTGTAAATTAAAACAGTAAGAAGATTTCTAAATTCCGAGATGAGGAGGAATTATAATAATACAAGGATTTACTCTAATCCCTATCACAGTTGTTATCATCATGTTACAGCTGCTGATCCTTCTGACAATCTTTAGATATCTATCAAAAGTGAGTAATTTTCTGGGAATTTTGAAATGAACCCTCTATTGAATACACAGGGGTATAGACTATTCTCATTTTGGTGTCCATGCTTAGAAAATATTTCATATATGGCGAAATGACTGAATATATAAAACACTGATTACTGTCTAACTAGTTATCTAGCTTTCTTGAGTTCAAATCCTTGCAACTTACTGTTTCAGTGAAAGAAACAGACAAGCAATAATACATGGACAATTAATAAAAAAGAATTAACTGATACAAGATATCACTCTAAGCACAGACAGCAGAATGAGAACAATTTTCTCTAAAAGAGTACCTATTTTGAAAATCACATGATAGGGTTTAGGTAGTCAGGATAGACTGGTGGATATCAGAGAAATAAGAGCTGCAAATCAGTTCTTTCTGTGACGGCAAAATTATTAAAATCCAAGACGGGAATTTATTTTTTGCATGTGTGAAGACGGGGCGGCCTGGCACTTGATCCCTCATAGAATAAGTCCTAGTTCAGAGTCCTTTCTCGGGCATACAGGAACCGGCAGATTATGTTGGGGTTAATTTGGGGCTAGACTGACCGCCGTTGGAAAGGGGTTTCCAAACTTCACGTTAACACACACCCACCAGGCCACTAGCTCTTCCTATCCCTAGGATAATGGAAGATATGAGCCTCTAGGTTTTGATATATTAATATTAACTATAGTCAACAATTTCGGTTTCCCGGATAATATTTTTAAAGGAAAGAATGGGACAATTTAGGCGAGAATAACATGAGGCAAACGAAGCTGAAAACAAACATGAAATAGACAACTTGACCAGCAGACAACACAATGAATAAATCTCAACATGTGGGGACATTAAAATATGACAAGGTTTTTTTTTATATACACGCGGACACACACATTCAAAGCGTCGGCTACATTATCAGCAGATAATACATAGATGTAAATGTCTTTCTTCCTTTTTGCTTTCTTTCTTTAAATTGAGAGAGATACAGAATATGTAAGTGCAGTACTTAGCTTTTTGACAGGTTCCTTCGGAGAGTATTTTCTCTTTTACGGGCTGGCGGAATTTTATATATATATATATAAATATAGCTCTGGCTTGAAGGCATAGGTTCTTCTTGTTCAAGATTCTTTCTGCTTCCCTCCCCCTGGTGATTTCGGCAGTAGTTTCAATATATCTTATCACTTCAACTACTGTCCTGCAAATCCCGGTTCTGTTTCTTCGCCCGGAGTTTGGCACGAGATTCACCCCATCTGTTCATGGTGACATCTCTCTTCAAAAACTGATATTCTTTACCCCTATTTCCACTGATGAAAAGGGGGTTACTTCCGCTTTAGGGTTCTGGCCAATCATTTAGCCTTTTTTCTTCCTTTCCCTGGCGATTCTTTAGGACTACTATCTCTTTCACCCGGTCACAGAGTGCAAACATCTGTTGGCTTTCATTCTGACCTAGATTTGTTACTTCAGCTGCGAGGAATTGACCTAGATTCCTATTCCTCTTTTAACGGTCAGTCTTTGGCGGCCTGCTAATTCAAACACGGAGGGGTAGGGGACATTCCTTATTCCTCTCCTCTCAGTGGTAGACCACGTGACATTTCAGAGGATTGGTAGTTTGGTATCTTTGTAGCTTGATTACTAAAGCTACTGAACAGCCATTGCCATTACTGTGCCACAATGAAACACTAAAGTAAGACTTGCATGCAGGAATTTGTAAAATACTTGAAGAAACTGAATGCTCTTTCATTGCATAATTGTAGGACTCATTCGGACAAAACAAACACTTGCCAATTTCAGACAAGAATTTGATGTTATTTCTATTCAGAAGCTTGAATATTTGGACTAAAACTTGCAGAGGTTGACCAGTCTGTATATTGATTCTCTCTTCAAAATACTAGGGTGAATCAAAAGTTTTGCAATATTTTGGCAATGTGAGGCACAATTTGGCAGCTCTGGATGCTTCTGCTGATATTGTGAAAGTAAAGAACCACATTGAACTATAAATTGTTGAGTTTGCCTGATACTCTCAAAGTACTATTTGCCAGATTTGCCTCTATGGCTTGAAACATAGCCTCAGAATCCATGGTTTTTGGCCTACCTGACCTCACATGATCATCAAGGTTCTTGAACCATCTGGTTACTGTACTGTGATCAACTGCACATTCAGCTTTAGCACAAATGTTTCTGGGGATGACTTCCGCACCATTATGGTCCAGTTTGAATTCATAAAGCATATATATTTCTGAATTAAACTACATTGCATGTTCATCTGTACAACTTTCTAATTACACAGTGTGAAGCAATACACAAGATGTGTGCTACCAACCACAGTTCATCTTTAATTCTCCAACTTCCACAGCTTGAAATTCTTCAGTTATATGATAAAAATGGTGCAAACTAGCATGTACTACCAAAATATTGCAAAACTTTTGACTCACCCTAATAGTTAAAAAACTTTGCCATTTTCATTTTTGCTTTATCCTGTTTGCACAAAGAATTATAAACAGATTAATACATTTAACAATATATTAATAGGATGAAATGTTCACCTTAGAATAGTGATTTATCTTAATTGAATAAATTTCTTATTAAACACACGCCTTATGGTAATGTGGATTTTATAAATATATAATTGATTATTGGATTTTGCTTCATTCTTTTTTTTATTCAATGAGCCCCACCCATGCAGATTGATTTTTAAATCTTATTGGCTTCATTGTTTGATCTGTCATTCTGTTTATAGTTTGCTAGCTTGAATACTATAACTGTTGATTGTGTAGAGTAGAAGTATTTCTCCCTGAAACCAGTCCTCTCCTACACCTCTCCAGTATGGTGTCTTGAGGGTTGTGATATATGACAAGGAATTCTAAGGCAGCTGTGGTTGGAAGAAGTTAGCCAATGATGTAAGAAAATCTCTTTCCATCAAGTGGACTATTGATCCCTGGTCACTTATTACCCAACCCACTTACTGTATACATCAATTAAGTTTTATGGGGCTGTTAGCATTTTCTAATGTTAAAAATTCCAGACACTTGCTTACATTTAATCAGAAAGATTCATTATTTGATTAAAATCAGCACAATCAAATTAAAATTTGATTATCCATTAGCTATGACTGCAATTTGTTTAATGCCATGAGATATATCATCTTGACTTCATTTGTTAACTCATTTATCAGTGCTGACTGTGTTGAATAAGTTCGTTCTTGTCTGTCATAAATTCTAAATTAAAGATTGGTAGATTCTATTTAATTTTTTTTTTCTTTGGGAACTTTACTTCTTTTATATTCAGCCAGATGTTTAGTTTATACTAAAGACCTTTGGTTTTCAAGGTGAACTTTTTAAAAGGCTTAAATGCTGTCTTTAGTGGCCAATAAGCTCAATATCAAGTCATATCCTACTTATAAAACTTATAATTAATTGCAAATTATTATTGGGATATATGTGTACACAAAACCTTACACTATTATTAAATTGCAAGTTGAATTGAAAATCGCTTTATTCTCTAAGTTAATTAATTGCCAATGAATAAATGGAAGTAAGTACTTTATAATCAGCATTTAATGGTTATCTTCATTCAAAAATTGAATGTAGTGATTGTATAAATAGACCATACACAATTGCAAATTGAGTTAGGAATTATTTTATTCTATTATGTAAAAGCATTTTAATTCTGTTGCACAAACAAAACTTTTGTTATGATAATATACATACAAAAATCAGATCATTATAATATACATTATTTTATTGTAATAAAGAAATGAAAGGTAGAAGGCCTTGTTCATAAGGATATGCCACTACATAGCTTAAAACCTAGATTATAACAAATTTGAGTGGATGCAATTTGTCTTGAACACTTAAATTGACTGATAAAGATAATTCTTATTGCTTTTTTATGAACAGGACAAGCTCAGTACCAGTTAATGTTGTTATTTCTTCTTGGTTCATGGCCACCAATTATAAAAGTTCATTACAATTTAAGTAGCTCTTTTCCTTTTCAGCAGTCATTCATAGTTCCCTCTTCAGCCCACAAGGAATTTAGATCCTAAAGAATGTGTCTCAGCATTGAGCTGCAATAGCACATTCACAAAACAGACCCTCTATAAATGTACTGACTTCAACCAAAGAAAGAATTAACACTTCAGTAATAAAAAAGAAGGTTTAATAAATTTGAGGTGTTGAAGAAAAATCTGTTGGTGCAGAGAATTAATGTCATATTTAAGCTATATGGAACCACAGATTTTACGAGTTAAACAAAAAAGCAGCAACGCTTTGTTATCACTCTGACTTGATATCTCTAGTTTTGACTGTCTTCCCACAATGAATTTTCTCAACCATCTAGTTTGATTTTTCCATTCAGCAAACTTCATAAATATTTCTGCCAATAACATCTATCAATGAGTTTGCAAGTCTCTTCTGCAAATGACTGACAAAAAAATCAGCCTGCAACAGTCAAATCTTTGTTGCACACTTGATTATATTTTTAAGGTGAACATTTCATCCTATTAATATATTGTTAAATGTATTAATCTGTTTATAATTCTTTGTGCAAACAGGATAAAGCAAAAATGAAAATGGCAAAGTTTTTTTAACTATTAGGGTGAGTCAAAAGTTTTGCAATATTTTGGTAGTACATGCTAGTTTGCACCATTTTTATCATATAACTGAAGAATTTCAAGCTGTGGAAGTTGGAGAATTAAAGATGAACTGTGGTTGGTAGCACACATCTTGTGTATTGCTTCACACTGTGTAATTAGAAAGTTGTACAGATGAACATGCAATGTAGTTTAATTCAGAAATATATATGCTTTATGAATTCAAACTGGACCATAATGGTGTGGAAGTCATCCCCAGAAACATTTGTGCTAAAGCTGAATGTGCAGTTGATCACAGTACAGTAACCAGATGGTTCAAGAACCTTGATGATCATGTGAGGTCAGGTAGGCCAAAAACCATGGATTCTGAGGCTATGTTTCAAGCCATAGAGGCAAATCTGGCAAATAGTACTTTGAGAGTATCAGGCAAACTCAACAATTTATAGTTCAATGTGGTTCTTTACTTTCACAATATCAGCAGAAGCATCCAGAGCTGCCAAATTGTGCCTCACATTGCCAAAATATTGCAAAACTTTTGATTCACCCTAGTATTTTGAAGAGAGAATCAATATACAGACTGGTCAACCTCTGCAAGTTTTAGTCCAAATATTCAAGCTTCTGAATAGAAATAACATCAAATTCTTGTCTGAAATTGGCAAGTGTTTGTTTTGTCCAAATGAGTCCTACAATTATGCAATGAAAGAGCATTCAGTTTCTTCAAGTATTTTACAAATTCCTGCATGCAAGTCTTACTTTAGTGTTTCATTGTGGCACAGTAATGGCAATGGCTGTTCAGTAGCTTTAGTAGTCGGGTATATATCCTGGCAGGTCCAATCAAGCTACAAAGATACCAAACTATCAATCCTATGAAAGAACTGATTTGTAAACACAAGCATTTTGTCTTATTTGCTGGAGGTTGCATCTAGCTCAATTGAAGGAGTAATAAAGGGCTGCTTACTTAGCCAGTGGGTAAGTGTCAGAAACAGCTAAAACAATTTTACCAATACATTCATTCTTTTCACACTTCTCATAAAACTAGACATTTCACACACACACACACACACTATATATATATATATATATATATATATATATATATATATATATATATATATATATAACCACATCCTATTGGCTACACATGATGGTTATATTGCCTAAAAGGCATCAGATATTAATTGATCTGACTTTTAAATCATGGCTGTTATGGTTACTCAGCTTGTAATACACTATTAACTTTATTTAAAGGAAAACTATTTGAGCTTTTTGAAGAATCTAGAAGAAAACCCCAAAAACACTGAAATAAAGCTACAGTGGCAAAGGCAAAGCAAAACAAATATCAATCAATAAAGAACTTTAAAAAAAAGAAAAAAAAAAAAAAAGAAAAATTAATGGAATTTTTTGTTTACAGTTAGTCTTTCAATCAAAATAAAACACTGAAATCTTTCTACCAACTAAAAACAAACAAAATGTTTTGAAAAGCAAAACTAATGAATTTTCAGAAATCAATTTTGTAATATAAACTGACAAGCAAAATCAAACATTATTTTCTCATATCTACACTAGTCATGGAACACCAACCACTTGTATCATTTTCAGGGTTACTAAACAAAACTATTTTTTATTTTGACTTCTTTGTAAACAAAACAGAAAAGCTATTTCGCAATCATGATTAAAAGAAAAGAAAAAAAAAATGTTCAAACAAAAGTAGAATAGCAATAAAATACAAAACAAACGAAAAAGATGCAGATACAAAAAAAAAAAGCATCTATCTAAAAAGTGCACGAACCTGTCTTACTTTTGCTTGTTCTTTTGACTTGGTGGCCGGACTGGCCATATGATCCTTTATTTCCTATAAAATAAATAAAAATAAAACATTTGATAAGATTCTTGTAGGTAGGAAGCAACATATAAAATATAGAAATTTTCATTGAAATTAAGATTTAACAGTCAATATTCATTTCTTTATAGGAAAATTCTTTGACACATTAAAATGCACCAAGAGAAAAAATATCTTTTTCAAACAATTTCAAAATTTCCATTATGACTTGCATAATTAGTCACTAAATTTTATGGTCTCATTGTATATTATAATTCTATTTTTCAAATTTCAACTGATCCTATCTTACGCATAGCATTTATTACAAATTTATAAAGTTACATTATTTTTGTGGAATTAAAATATCAATAAAATGCATTCACATTTAATTGATTTGGCTTTTAAGTAATGTGTCTCAACTGCTTGGGTTGTTAAATTCAACACAAGACTCCAGTCAGTTGTTAGCTTTTGAGAGAAATTCCTATCACCTTTCTATTGCCAAAAAAAAAAATAAAATAAAATAAATAAATAAAAAAATGGTGGAACCAGTACTTCCATTTTCCTGACACAATAAATAGAATTGGTACTTCTGGTTTCTTAAAACTCAAGAACTAAATTGCAACATGATACATTATTATGATCATTCTGTTTGTAAACAAGATTTACTTGGAGGGACAAAAAGGTATTTTACTTAAAATTAAAGGATACAGAACATTTTAGAGTTATATTTTTGAAGAGAAAAATTACAAAATCTATTAAGTTTATGAAATGTCCACAGAAAATAACTATATATTTTGTGATGTTAAGGTTGATAAATCAAATTGTTTTGCATAATCACTGTAAATTGATTTCCTTTTAAATTTTCACTTAAAAATATTGAATGGAAAAAAATCAATGAAAGGAACATACTTATGCTGAGAATAGTTGGTTGGTTGGGTTTTATGGCATATCAACACTTGTAGGTTATTTAATGCCACATCCATTTTTATACAAATAATCAGTTCTATTTAAAACAATTCATTTTAGCATGAGTACACAGTTTAATTGTCAAAAACATTTCTATTTCAAGCTATTCAGTTTATTCAAACAGTTCTAATTCGAATAATTCAGTTTAGCATAAGTATAGATTTTGTTTACACACAGTTAAATGTCAAAACAGTTCTATATTAAACAATTCAGTTTAGTGTAAGCAGAGTTTCAATGTCTAAAACAGTTACATTTCATCAAACAATTCGATTTAGCATACAAGAACAGTTCCATTTCAAACAATTCAGTTTGGCATAAGTACACAGTTTAATTGTCAAAAACATTTCTATTTCAAGCTATTCAGTTTATTCAAATGGTTCTATTTCAAACACTTCAGTTTAGCATAAGTACACACTTTAGTTCTATTTAGCACATAGACCGAGCTCTATCAGGTGCTACAACTCGGAGCCAGAATGGACCTGGGAGCAATGGCAATGAAGGGGTGCTCTGCAGTCCCCAAAGCTCCAGCATCACTGGAATCTCACCATGAGATTATTTAGTGTCATATCCAGGACACTCGTAGGGGGTGGTCTTACCCCCTCTGCAGAGGTGCAGTCACTGTATTCTACAGCCCCAGCCGACTGGGTAATACAGAGTTAAATGTAAAAACAGTTTTATTTCAGATAATTCAGTATAGCATAAGTACGCAGTTTAGATGTCAAAACAGTTCTATTTTGAGCAATTCAGTTTAGCATAAGTACACAGTTTAAATGCAAAAACAGTAAACTCTTGAAACCACAGTTTAGTTCTATTTGACCCATAGACATGACCCTAATCAGGTGGTACCACTCTGGGCCTAAGTGGACCTGGGAGTGATGGCAATGAAGGAGGTGCTCCACATTCCCGAAAGCTCCAGCATTACTGGAACCTTACCATCAGATTGTTTAGTGTCATATCCAGAACACTTGTGGGGTGGAGTGTCATACTCCACTGCAGTCGGTGTATTCTATAGCCTCAGCCGACTGGGCAACTGAGAATAGTAATGTAGAATATCATAAAATATTGATGGAGGTAGGTACCCCTGAAATACACATGGACCGAGCCAGAACAAAATTCTTGTTTTTCAGAATAAATAGTTTTAAGAGAAAATAGCAAAATATGAGAAAGATAATAAAAAAAATACCTATATTTAATGCTTAATATTCAAGTTTGTGGCTTATTTAAGGGTTTATACACTTATACACAAACTTTAATACAGATTTTAAAAATATATATTACAGAAGTTCAGCACAAGCTAAATCTCTGCTGCATAGTCTGGAACAGGTAGCAAGAGGAAATGGTCTTGATGTGAAGTCAGATAAAACAGAGTTCATGAGTTTTAAAACAAAATGGTGTCATCTTCAAATCAAATAATCATCTGATCATTTCAAAGACCTCGGTAGCAATATCTCAACTGAAAGTGACATCAACATATCACAGGAAAAGCATGGACTCTTATTGACAGGTTACTGACCATATGGAAATCTAATCTCTAATAAAATGAAATGAGAATTCCTCCCAGCAGTAACTGTATCAGTACTATTGTATGGTCACACTACAGACTTTAATGAAATGCTTGGAAAAAAAGAAGCTAAATGCAAACTATACAAAGATGCTGCACTCTGAACAAATCCTGGAAGCAGTACCCCATAAAACAGCAACTGTACAGTCACTTGCCTCCCATTTTGCAAACCATCCCAGTAAGGTGAATAAGACAAAATGGGCACTGCTAGAGAAACAGGAATGAACTCATAAGTGAAGTCCTATGTGCTCCCACACATGGACATACTAGTGTTGGCTGAGCAGAAAAGACATTCATCAGCTCTGTGCATATACTGGATGTCATCTAGAGGACGTGCCAAGAAAAATAAATGATAGGGACAAATGATGAGAGAGAGTCAAAGGAATCCATGCTATCAACACAACTTGATGATGACAGAAGTTATTGAATAACGATAGAACAATTGATTTTATTTGCATTATATAACAACAGGTTTATCTTAGAGCATCACTCCTTTAATTCATTTATGTCCTCTCTCTCCCCGACACAAAGTGAAATTGTTTTTCATTTTTGTAGACAAAATCAAGTTAACTATCCTAACTAGCAATCTGTGACCAATGAAAGTCTAAAAAGGAAAAAAATTACTAATACATCTACCACCTTCCCCACCATCCATATTCTACTGTAGTTAAATACAGAAAGGTTTCTCCCTCTCGAAACAATTATTTACTTAGAATAAAATAAATCGCATGTGACTTCAGTTAAAAGTCTGTGTGATATTTCAAAATGGAAGTATTTTTCATTCAAAAGTTAAAAGACACAGAAAAAGAGTATAGTGAGAAAGTGTACAGACACAAATGGTATTTTATTTTCCTTTGCTGAAAGAGATTGATCTTTTTTTTTTTTTTTTTTTTTTTTTAAGTGGGCAAAACTATCTACCCAGCATCATAGATAAGGGCAACCATTTGATTTCTCTTTCATCCAACAAATCAAAAAGAAAATAAGAACTTAAAAATGCTTAGCCCAAAATTGAAATCAAAATAGTTTATTCCTAAAGACTTTGAAGATTCAGTTAATTCCAATATAATTTTTAAATCAGCTCATATCTTTATGAACAAAAATTTGTTTCTTGCTATTTTTAAATAGATAAAATGAATATACCTAAAAGAAAAAAAAAATCACCTTTTAAGATTGACAGTACAAAATAGATGCACTTAAAACCAATTCATAAGTCCAGTTACTTGTTTTAGCACTACTAATATATATTGGCAATATACTGTTTATCAAAAGATTCTAAAAACAGTTTACAATTATCAGAATAATTTTCAACATCCAAACAAGAAAGATGATAAGGAAAAATATAAAGACTATGGTCTCAATAAAACAAAAGTCAGTTTGAAAAAATATTGCTATAAATATAAACCCTACAGATAAAACAATTCCTTAAACTCAACACTCATAACTAAAAGCATTTGAAAACATATTCAAGTCTGTTGGACCATTTCTGTTTTAGAAACAAAGCATTTAGGTAGATTGAACAGTTAAAATAATCTAGCATTTTGATTGTGACACAAGCCACTAAACCGAACCAGTTATATTAATACAAAACAAAATAATTTCAAGCTATCTTACTTTCTAAGTTGTATAAGATGGCAAAATAAAAGACAGAAAAAGAAGCTGGAAAGTTTTTATGATTGAAAGAAATTCATCTTTATATTCAATGTAACAGCAGGACAAATTCTGCAGAGGAAGAAGCAAGGTAAAGTAAGGACAATATATTCATTACTGCTTGTCAATTGAAAAAAAAAGATTTGAGATGGAAAGCAGATTCACTGAGGCTGGAAACAAGCAAACTAAACAAGAGAGAAGGTTAATAGGGGGGTGTGCATATATATATATATATATATCAAAAATAATAAAGAGGATATCATAAAAGGAGTCTAGCTGTTTCTCCCGAGACTGACAACATTCAGTATAAAAGCCTACTTTAACAATATATAAGAGATCTACTAGTTTAAACCCTGCTCTGGGCATCTAGGCTATTTATATTCTGTATGTATGATGCTAATAGGTGGTTGCTTTCAGAAAGCTTATAATCATTAAAAACAACAAAAAATATTGGTTGCTGATTATATAATGATTCAATAAAAACAATCTTGTTCTAGAAATTGAAATGAGTTTTTGATAAGACACTCCAGTATGAATGGCATAGAGGAATAAAGACAAGAATATCAGTAATAATGAACTAATAAGAAATATTGATGCCGGAATTAATAAATAAAAGCAGCTTAAAAATTCTTAGGAGAAATATTAGAATGGACAAAGCACATTAAAACAAATATACAAGAGAATACATTATAAAAAATAAATGAATCTTTCAAAGCAAGAACCAAAGAATTTTATAGTAATCTGATAATTTGTCTATCTGATTCATTTTTACTTGCAAAAAGAAATCAATAATATTTAAGGAAAATTGGACTTGTTGGTAAGGAGAAAGGAACTCCATTTTATACTTGGAGCAAAATACTAAACATTATTGCAAATAGATTCAAGCAAAATTGAAACTCAATAACCCTCCTTTAAATTTACATTTATAAAGTAAGTTCAACTCTGATAAATCTTAGTTCCCTAGAGTTTTTAAATAAATCAATGTACAGATTTTTGAAGCTATAGTGTAAAGATTATACAAACATCAATTGCAAAAAGTAATACTGTCATAAATTATGAGAGTTTTGGAATTCGATAGCATTTTTATTATGGTGATTTTATCCTTTTATCTATAGGCAAGATGTCACCAGAAATAACTTTAAAATGTAAAGAATTTATAGCAGCATGTTAACATAAATATCTGGTCAGTGACACTGCCTTTTTGTTAAAATTATCAATAAATAAACTTTATCACATAAATATTTAAATCTTATAATTCTGTTAGTGTACAGAATTTATTAATTTTTTAAAATTCAGTGAAACATACAGTTAAGATAAATTAAAACACTAATATTTCTATATGTCCATCTGTCAAGGGTTATTTCATGCCAAGAGGTTAAGGAATCATGTTCATTGTACATTTATATGTTTTTGCGTAATAGTTTCTTAAGTTCTTTGGCGGGGTGTACAAGGTCTTATCAAATATGGATAATTTTTAAACAGATATATTTGACCCATCAATGGAACCCTAACAGCTATTACCACTTTAGGTTAGAGTGGACCTGGAATTAATGGCAATGAAGGGGTAATCCAAACTCCCCAGATCTCCAGAACTGGAACCTCACCATCAGATGCAGTTTAGAGTCATACCCAGGACACCTTTTATGGAAGGATCTTACCTCACAAAAGGGATATAGACAGTGTATTCTAAGCTCTGCAGACAGACCATTGAGATTATTAGACAAAAAATATCAAATAACTTACCAAATGTGGAAAAAAAAAAATTAAATAGTGAAAATATTTTACCTTTTCTTAAATCACAATTTCAGGCTGTTTCGACAAAATTTTAATGAAAGATCTACTTAAGACTTCTTTCTTCTAAAATTAACAGTTATTAATTTTGTATTTAGCTTAATTTATTGCCATTTAACAAATTTATGAAAAGCTATTTTGTATTTCAATATAAAAGAATATATCTAATAAACTGACAGAAGTCAATTAGCCAGAACAGACATTTTAATTCTTTGAAATAATTTAATCAAGTCATAATCTGAATAATAACAAAATAAAAACAAAAAAACACAATAAGCAGCAGTAGCATTGTAGGGGTCTGGTTTTAATTTGAAAGGTTAAATATCAGGAAAGTGGCAGTTGACTTTCTGTTAGATTACTGAAGTTAAGCAGCAAGGAACTGGTTTAGTATTTAAATGGGTAATCACTTAATAACAGAAGGTACAGCATGTCAAACAAAGAAAAACTTAAATAACAAGAGGCAGTTGATATGAAATTTAAAGAACCTTATCCAACCAGGATGCATTGATATAAAAGTCTTGGGTTTAGATCAAATTGGATTGATTGTATAATGAGTCTTAAAAATATTACATTCTCTAAATAGAATTGTTTATAACGGTAAAAGTTTACAAATTACAGTTAACAACCAGAGAAATTTCTAACCATGAAACAATCATTTTAACTAGCTGAACATGTAGAAAATACAGTTTAATTCATTCATACAAATAAAATTATATGATGTACACATCATATAATATTACATATACAATAAAATGAAATGAATAAATAGATAAACTGAACTAGAAAATAATCTTTTACTCAGTTAAAACTTCATAAACAATATTTTTTCTAAAATTACTTCCTCCTTTCATATCTTGACTTTCTTTAAAATTTGGATTGCATAATTTTCCTTTCATCATTATCAAATGGTCAAACTCTTGAAATCATCAAGTTGTCCATCTTATGTCTCCTAATCAATGTAGTAAAAGCATATGTGCATAGGTAAGAGGGTGGATAGATTTAACAGTCTATCCCCTGACTTTCTAGTGTGATGTAAGCCAAATCCTAAAGATGAATTTAGATACATAGATAAGAGTATTAATCTAGAGATATGAAACTATAACATTTTAAAGACAGCAATATCAAAAAAATAATTAGAATTGTATGTTTTATGTATTCAAATAATTCCTTTATTTTGTAATAAGATATGACATATATTCAAAAAGTTGTATTTACCATGACAGAAATGAATAACAAATGAAATGTTGATTTTTACAAAATAATCCTCTTGGCATTGAACATACTTATTTTAGCAAGTTTTTTATTGATCAAAGAACCTTTAATGCATCTTTTAATATGCTGAGAAACTACACTTTCATATTTCTTTTAATGTTCACTACATCTTCAAATTCTACATTTAAGAGTTTAGATGAAAGATGATGCACTTGCATAATGCTGTGTTTCACCAAACCCATTTTGTTCAAAAAAGTATTGACACTAACTTCACAATGGTGCCAACTTTTTTAAACAGCAGTTAAGGTATCTAGACATGATCACTTAAATCACAATTTGTTCAACCATGCACATGTCTTTATTTGAATTAAAAAAAATTTATAGCTTCAATTTTTGATATTTTTTTTAATCACACTTTGTAGGTTTTACAAATTTTTACTTTCACTAAATAACTTTTCTCTAGTATACTTTTTTTTTTACTGATTATGTAGAGAGGTGTAAAAGGTTGCTTTTGTAGTAAGATTTTCTTACAAATGAAAGAAACATTTTCAAACTTGTTTTGTTATTAATATTCAACTGAAAACAATCTAAAATAAATACAAGAATAACAGTTTTTCTGTAGTTTTCAATTTATAAAAAATAATCCCAAAATTCAAATGAATAACTCCCAACTATATATATATATATATATATATATATATATATATATATATATATATATATGTAGTTTGCTACTGTTATAAATAGAGTGCTCAATATTAGTGATAGAGTATATATATCAAAGTTAGGATAGTGTAGACAGAGTCAATGGCATTTAGTAACTGTCAGTTTGTAGCCTACCCAATTGTCAGACCAATTGATCTGGTGATTGTATAGGTAAGAAAATGACAGTTATCAAGTTATATATATATGTGTGTGTGTGTGTGTAGAGAAAATTCAATTCAGTCTTAAGATTGCCTTCATAATCAGAAAAAAAGAAAGATAAAAACATGAATAGTTCAGAGTTTATATAAGTAATAAATGTAAAGCAAATTGATTTCAGAATAAATAAATAAAATTTGGATAGTCAAAACAAATCATAATTTCAGGTTTCACTATGGGATAATTTGCAAGATTATTGATGCCCATCATTTGTTGAAAAAGCAACAAAATGTCATGAAACAGATCAAATCTTGATACTGGATGATACAAAACTGAGAATTACATTGGTGAAAAACAATAAAAGAGTGATAAAAAGAAAGCAATATCTTAAACTTGTGTGATCTTTTGACTAACGATCCCCATAAGATTTGGCACAATCATAGATAATACAGAATCTGAGAACCCTGAACGTATCAGTGCCAGTGAACCTGTCACATCCTATCAAACAGGAAGTAGTTTCTTCAGATTAAAGATATTGTAACCTCCAGCCATTTGGAATAATTTACTCAGCTCCATCAGACATGTCCAAAATCTTCACAAAAGTTTCAAAATAAGCCAATCTTTCATGTTTTTACACAGATTGAGATTACTTGCCCTGATCAGAGCAGCAGACTGGAAGTGGTGAGGCTAACAGTTTATGACATTATTTCATATAATATCAGCATTGTTATAGTTGCAAAGGGAAGATTTTTAGGCTCACACAATGATTTCTTTATCACAATTCTTTGATTTTTAAAGTATGCATTTTATGAGTGTTTGACAGTTCTGTAATCTTATTGACTAATATGAAGTAACTGATACATGCAAACATATAGAAAAAACATTTCATACACAAATAAAGTGAGTAGAAAAAAAACAACAAAAAAAACACAAACTTGATATATCAAATGATTATGTTAAACTGGAGGTGAAATATTTTTAAAAAGAGTACATAGTAAAAAGTCTTGAACAAAAGATGGATTTCCCTGAGAAAATATTAAGTCTTTGAAGCCATAAACCCATCATTTCAAGTTGCGTGATATCTTAAAATATATTATAAGCCTGATATTTTGGATTGACTATCATCTAACTATACATAATAAAACTGGAGGTAAGCTTAGTGTGAAGGTTATCATAATAGGGGATGAAATAGGCAGCCTGAGTTCAAATCCTGGATGAAACTGTTTGTTTTACACTTCATGCTTAGGAAAGGCATGAATCCATTTTTTTTTCCCCCAGCTATGAGTAAATAGTAGAGCAGACTGGGTTCTTTAACCTTGGTAAAGCAACCTATCTAAGAGAAAGAAAACTGAAACCAGCTGTACTCTGCTTTAAAAAATTGACCTTATATCACATCATGCTTGTGGAGGGGTTGGGTAAATACATATACCATAAAACCGATTTCAAGCTCAAATAGATGACATTAGATACTATAAATAAAATGCTTAATATAGCAACAATTCCCAGCCTTTCTTTCAATAGAATGATGGGATTGTTTTAAACAAAGATATCTATACTCTGGAGCAAAGTTGAGTGTGTTTTTTAGGGGAATTTTTATTGATTTTTGTGAATTCAGACAGAGTATCTGAGAAAAAGGGAGATAGTACAAAGAATTAGACTTGACCTAATAGTTTTACACATTTTAACTTTCACTAAAATCAAAATCTTTTATTTTTGCTGTATTTATTTCCAAAAACATAGTTTTTTTTCATTGAGCACTTTTAATTTCCATTTTGTTTTGTCTTATGTGGATGTCAAAGACTTTTCCCTGGGAACCATAAGGCTTGGATAGTTCTAAAATTAGGTTTCTGTATTTTTTCCTAAGAAATTTGTTTTTCTTTAATGTAAATCAAACAACTAAGATGAAGACTAATTCATTCACAAGGAAACTTAACATTTAACTCTTAACAATCAAAAGCTTCAAGTCATTATACTGCATAAATATAAAATAACATTTCTCCAAGAAAACAAAATTTGTTACCTCAAAATTAGATATTCAAATTTTTAATCAGTTATCACAGTTAGGTACCATCATAAGTTTTTTAAAACTATTTTCTAAGCTTCTAGCTGTTTTTTTTTGTGATTTACAAGAATCATTAAATAAGTTTCAGACTTTTTTCGTATGGGCACTTTTATTGATAGTACACACATGAAACTCTAGTCCCCTTTGAAGTCATCTCCTTTGGCTAAAATGCACTTGTTCTACCGTTCCAACAACTTCTGGAAGGCCCCATGGAAGTCCTCTTGTGTGAGCGTGTCAATGACCTTCATCACAGCCTCTTTCATCTCCTCAATTGTCTCATAAAGACAGCCTCTGGGCTTAGGGAATAACCAAAAGTCACAGGGAGCAAGGTCTGGACTGTAGGGAGGCTGAGGAACTGTCTTGATGCCCATCTTGGTCAAATAGTCAGTGACAAGGATGGAGTTGTGGACTGGTGCATTGTCCTGGTGGAAATGCCACTGATCCGATTTGAAGAGTGCTGGCCTCTTCCGACGGAATCTCTTCTTGAACTCCCTTAAAACTTCAACATAGTAACCCTAACCCTTTGGCCAATCAACTCTGATGTATTGACTTTCTTACTCCTCCCACACCTCATTATCTCTCACAGACTCCGTGCCTTCCTTGAATCTCTTATGCCACTCAAAAACTGATGCTTGATTCATGCAAGATGCTCCAAAAGTAGTCTGAAGCATTCCATACATCTTTGTGGCATTTTTTCCAAGTTTAAAACAGAATTTTATTGCATATCATTCTTCTAAAGCATCCTCACGTCCAGATCACATTTTTGAAATTCACCAGCTGTGATAATCAGGCTTTAGTAGGATGTATTCCAATTGCTGCTGTAGCTGTTCATTTGAAGCTGAAATCATAAAAATTGGTCAGTCATCTCATAAGATGTATAGCAATAATATACTGAATTTTCAAGAGTCTACAACAATTTTAAATGCCTGTACAAAAAATTCTGGAAACTTATTGAATGCACCACGTATGAGTCAGTATATAAATAGTGGGCAAGGAACTACTATATATGTGTGTGTGTGTGTGTGTACACGCATAAAACTAGTGGATATTAAATGTTACAATAACGAAGGATTTTAAGAAATCTTATCGTCAAAGGCTCCAAATTTTTTTGGTATCATCTTGTAAATAAATATATAGAAAACAGTAACACTATTGTTTAAATTTTGCACTTAAAATCAAACTAGGTCAATACAACAACAGCAAAAAAATCAGCGTTAGTTCGGGGAGATGGTTGCTAAATAATCTAATACCGATAAATATAATTTTTTTCTAGATAACACAATAAGAAAAGAAAGATTCCAAAGCTATCAATGAATGGAGATATACTGATTGATTAATATTAGATAACAGGTGAATTTGTTAGGTTCCCTTCATAACAACAGTTGATGATAATGATTTAAGAAAGAGTGAAAGGTTTTAATTAACATTTCATAGTTATTTGTTATATTAAACATTTTGTACGATTAAAAAAATGATAGTCACTATGAACGCAAAAGACAAAAATTATCATTCTTTTGCAAATTGGCTTGGAATCTGCTTTATTCTCAAAGAATATTTTAAGAGTATTGCTCTAATAAAAATCTTGATATTGATGTGTTGTTTTTGCTGGGTTATGGCTGGATACATGCACACACAACTAGTGAGAATCTTAGCCATATAGAGATATGAAGAGGATATATATAGCAAATGCTCATTGGTCGAGTGGGGAGAGTGTTCGCAAATGGTCCGGGAGACCTGGGTTCAATCCAAGGTCATGTCATACCAAAGACTTTAAAAATGGTACTTGATACCTCCTTACTTAACACTCAGCAATACAAGGTATGTATCGAGAGTAAATTGGAGCAATCCAGGAAAAGGAGTAGTGCCCTCCCCTACACCTTGGTGTAGTAGCGTTTGAAAAGAGTGCCTTCTGGTCATGCTCGACTACGGTTGCCAACTTTACTTAGGCATCCAAGGTAAATCGAAAGTTTTGCAATATTTTGGTAATGTAAGGTAAATTCTGATGCTTTTGATGTATTGTGAGATGTCAAGCTCACCAGATACTCTCAGAATGCTATTCATCAAATTTACTTCTATGGCTAGGAGCAGAGCCTTGAAATATACAATTTTAGGCCTACCTGACTTTGTATGATTGTCAATGTTCTTCCAACCTAAGTGAAATTTCTTGAATCATCTGATTACTGTACTGTGATCAACAGCACATTCAGTTTTCAAACAACAAATAGCTTTGGTTGATTCCAGTGTTATGGCCCTATACAAACTTATAAAGCATAAGTTCCCGTTCCTCTGTGCAGCTTTCAAATCACACACAGTGTGAAGTAATACACAATGTGTCACCACATCAACTACTACAGTTCTACCAACAGTACTTTTCATGGCTTGAACTACTTTGATTATATGATAAACATGCTGCAAACTAACACATATCAAAATATTGGAAAACTTTTGACTCACTCTAGTATTATATGTACATATATTATTAAAGGTTTCTATGCACAACTCACACAATCTTTTATGTTTATATATTAACTGAAACTGGCTTTGTGTTCCCTTTTAAAAGCCTAAGGGCAAAACAGCGATATTTCCTTGACTGTATAACAATGCATGTTTTAACTAAATAAAATTTAAAGATTAATACTGCAACTACTGGATTGTTAAGGAGAGACTAACATGTACTCCAATTCAACACCAAAAAAGCAAAATAGACAGTCCCCCCCAAGAGTTTTTCAATAATCTCAACAAAGATTCTTATGTCTATATTGCCTGATACACCACAAAGAATATGGAATGCTCAGTTGAATTTTATTCTATTGTTTGAGCTGACAAGATCTAACAATTTTTTTCCTTCTTTATTTCCTTTGATTAAATCTAAACTTCTCTATTCTTAAATTTGCATTTTCAAGATATATACCTTTTTGTATATTCACTTAGGACCTGAGAAAAAGAAAACAAATCTTTTCCCATTGCAGTTGATTTCTTCTGCAGTCACCTAAAACTGAAAAAGATTAAACCTAGAGAACTAATTACGCAGTGTGACATAGCCATATGTTATACAGAACATACAGTCCCACTGATATGAATAAAGATTTTTTTTTAAAAAGAAACTCTTAAAGACTGCTTTTTAGGTGGCCATTAGGTTCAAATCATTTGCAATTTACAGAATTGTATAAGGCATCACAAATAAGAGTAAGTACTCTTGAAAAAAGAAAAAAAAAGTTCTATTATTGCAAACAATGAGTTCCTAACAGTTCAGTTAAAGATATGGAACACTAAACTTCTTGTGTAGTAACAGCCAAACCAGCTGAATGAGCTGATAACAGAATTGTGCCATAAATTCTCAAAAAACAATTTACATTTTGAATCCAGAGACCTTCCTTCTCCAAGACTAGTTACCCTCCTGAAGATAGACAGTCTAATGTGCTCTAATTTTTTTTCTTTCTTGTAGCTGATTATGAAGAGATGGATAAATATCTTTCCAAAGAGCATTAGTGTAAAATAATTAGGGACAGCCGGGTTAAAAATCGAAACATAGCAGAGAACCGACAAGTTCTGATTGGCAGAAGGAACTCAAATGTAAACACTGTTAGAGCAGTGGGCATGAGATAGGAAACAAGAAAGAGTTAGTTGGCTGCAAGACACGATGAGGTAAAGACAAGATTGGCCTGTGGCATACAATGCTGACATGTGTTAGAACTACAAGAGAAAATGTGGAAGATAATTCAAGGTCTGTGTCTACTCTCTTTCTTCATGACATATTGTTTCTCTTTGTCCAGCTAACACAGTCAACTCAGCTTTCATACTCTTTTTCTCTCTCCTTGATGACTACTCTAAAAGTGTAGTAGTGAATAAACTTTTGTGTTAGAGAACCAGGAGAGGGTTTCTGTATGTTTGTCACTTTCTCCAATGGCGAGGTTACAACAAGGTCCAACTAACACTTAAGACATAGCACTACACTCATAAACCTGTTCACCATGTGGTGGTACAAATGATTACGCATAGTAGTGGTAGTACAGATGTCTATTGGTATTGCACCAGCACAAACTTCTATTTTAACACCATAGCATTGCAAGTGCATATTTGTGCAGTGCAATGTTACAACTGTACATTTGGTGCAGTAGCAGTACAATCTTCTATTTGAGACCCATAGTTGTATATTAGCACAAAGGGAAATTCAAACAGCCTTATCCAGGATTTTTAACTTGGCTTGTCAAGTTCATTTTCTCAATAAACATTACACCAAACATGGGTGGTAAGTACTCTATAATAAGTTAAATAATAATTGTATTTCTTAAATCTAAAAGGTGTGAATGTGAACAAAGACACCAAACTATTATCATGCTGCAAATTGAATTAGAAATATTAGTGAGCAGAAGAGCAGACAAACTTAAAAGTCATTTAAATGCATAGATTAAGAGTTGTGTACAAGAGAAAAATGAAAAAAGTAGCAAATAGCACTGATTGACCCAGGAAGTAGTTTGGATAGTAAATCACAGTTAATACTTAAAAAAAAATGAATAAAGAAAAAAAAAAGATAAGTGTTGCAGAAAAGCAATAGTACTACCATTTCCAACCAATTTAAAAATGGATGAGTAGCTGGCGAGCTGAGAGGATGGGTTCTTTTAAAAACAAAAGGCAAATTACTGTCAGGGTCATGAAGGGAAGTAAGTAAATTGGAATTTGGATTAAAAAAATAAAATATTTCCAGCACTTGAATGAATAGATTTTGTAAAGTGCTTTATCTTTAATTTCTATTAATCATCCACAGACAATAGAAACAATCAGAATTAGTACTCAAATAACACAAAATTATGGTTTAGTTTATTTAACCATTTTAGTGCAGTACATTTGGCAACAGATTTAATAGCTAGAATGCACTTTTGACCATAAAGTCAAACAAAGCTAGCTTCAAATCTTGTGATTGCAAAGATATATAATTCAGAAGTGACTCAATTTGAGTCCAACAAATATCAACGTATGCTGCTTTGAAGAGAAAAAACATAGCACAAGTGTGTTTGAAAGAGATTTTTTTAGTCATGATACTTCTAAAAATGACTGTTTTATTAAAGTTTTAGAAGTAATAAAATACTTTTTTTTTAATTCTAGGACCAGGGTACATCGAACAAGATCCTAAATTTTTAAATAATGTGGACTCAAGTTGCATCTTGCCCTCAGGTATTAAATATATTTGGGCAACTTAAATTGCTCTCAAAAAGGGGTTAATAAACTGTTGATTACCATATCTTTCCAAGATACAATAAAATGAATCGGTAAACCAGTCAGTCATATCTAAGAAATAAATGTATTTGAAATGTAATCCTCACCTAGAAGATAAGAGTTTCTTTCTTGACAGTAAAAATATGGAAGTGTCAATATAAGTAAGAGAGATTATAATAGCAAATGAAGATGGATTAGACCAGCAAAATCTACCTGTAAACAGATTATCAAGTGACATCACAATCAGCCCTTACTTTTTGAGAACAGAAAGCTTAAATGTCAACAACATGCAGATTTAAAATACCAAAGAGCTTATCAACTAACCCTAACTTTATGAAGACATAAAGACTGAAAAATCCATAGTAAAGGCAAAAGAAAAAATTCATCAACTAGGTAACTGGTTTCATCCTGAATCCTCCAAGTTAGAAATCCTATTTTTGACAGAATCAGCCAGAAAATTTAGCTTTCAGAATTTCATTTCTTCATGAACAAATCACAGCAAGCAAAGAAAAAAAAAGCAACTTGCCATATATTTTTTATTTAATCCCCTAAGGCAGACAATCGATAACAGGTCATAATTTTGAAAAGAACAAAGAAAAAAAATGAGCCATTGTTGTTGTCAGGAAAAACTGGGGCAAACTGTCATTCTTTCCTTATCAACAAAATTATCATATTCTAGAGAGATGAATCAAAATGACTTACCAATAAAATATGTTCTCTAAAAAGTCAACCATTAATCAATAAAGGCAAACTATCCTATAACTACTTCAAAATATATTCTTAATAGTTTGAGGAATAACACAAAGAAACATTTAAAAGGGAATAAATTAAAATATGCCAGTACCTAATTCTTTATATATGAGAATCACAAAAAGCCATATCTTATCATTAATTAGAGAGAAAATAATCCAAGTGATTGTTCTTATTATATTAGAAAATAAGTGAATGCTACTAGTAATGATTGTTTTACTAATTAGAAAATAAATTGTGTTCATCAAAATTTAATTAAAGAAAAAGTATGAAGACGGAAGAATATGTTCATCAGTATAAAAAAGATTATGATTAACTAATGCAAATCTCAATAGGAATGTTCAATACCAGACAGAAGAAATGTAGATAAAAGGTCATGAGAATGAAGTATGAGATATAAATAAGTTCAAAAAGCTTTGTTACAAAGATGATATACAGGGTGATTAAAAAAAATGTTAATACCCTTATAAGAATACCTTTATGATATAATTTTAAACTGTCTCCATATGTTCACCATCCTATCAACACTTTCTTAGAATCTTCCACAGGTGAAAAAAAAAATGTTAATATTTCTATAGGAATATCTTCATTAGAAAAGCAGAACTGATATTATGGAGATCACCTGGGAAAGGTCAAAATAATGCTGTAACAGCAGCAACTGGGGTCAGAAATCAAAGACACGAGTCTCGTACTGGTGAAGTTGTATATCTTTATTTCCGCACGTGTTTGGCATAAAATGCGTACATTCTACAAGTATACACTCTTCAACGTATAGACATTCTCCAACATACAATCTTCAACTTGAAAACTCCTTTTGCCTTGCTAGTGACCCACGACAAGAGAAACGTCAGTCTCGCATGCCAGTCGATTTGAAAAGGGCTCAATTCGCGCCAGCCGGTGTTCAAGCTGGAAGTGACCAGTGCGGGAGGCAAATTTCAATCTAAAAACTATACCGGCTGAAACGTAAACTCTTACATTAACAAACGTGTTGACAGGGATGATAAACAGGAGAATACTTTAAAATCATAATATCAGAAAAGAACTTTCATAGAAATGTTAACTTTTTTTTTTAAACACACTGTATAAATGACTAATAAGTTCAACTTAGCATGCACATTTATATTTTGGTAATCAGTTCACTGCTATAACAACTCATTTAAAGAAATGTCAATCATTTCATATGCACTTGTTTCTTTGGGTTAGTGGTTATAACAATAAATTGATAATAAAAGAACTTCAGACTTCCTTTTCAAATGCTGGATGAATTGGACATAGTATTGTACAGTAAATATCTAACTGCTTACCGTCAAGGTCAAGTTTAACAATAAGCTTTTCACACATAAAAATTGGTCAGCTTCTTGGGTATTCATCTTTTAAAGATACCTCAGGCATCATGGACTGACCTTGACCCTAATGCTGTAAGTGTAATGGGGAAGTGTTGCTTGGGAGAAGTAAACCCCTGAAGCTGGGCAATATATTTATATACTCAGTTACAAATGACCAAGATAATTCTAGCCTTGGACAGGTAAGCATCATACAATAATTATTTCAAACCAGCATGAAAAATACTTCTTACCAAAAGTATTTAAACAATATATTTATACTTTGTATAAATATAAGAGCATATAAAAATAAACATAGTGGTTATTTATGGAAGTTTAAAATCAACAGTTATAGAGCTTGGAAGGGTTGCAGTGAATAGTAGTTAGCCAAACATTTTTATAAGCCATGTGTCTTATATGTGGTTAATTAAGCAAGTACATTTAGGATAATTGTTATCATAATAGGAAATTGAATCACTGATCCAAGTTCAAATCCTGTGCAAAGCTGTTTGCACTAATGCCCTAGAAAAAGGCATGAATACATTTGTTCTCCCAGCTCTGGGTAAATAATAAGGCAGACTGGGTTCTTTAATCTTGGGCGGGTAACTAATCTAGAAGGAAAATTCCATATCCAAATTAGTTTTACTCAGTTTAAAAAAAGTGTCACATCCTGCCCATGGTGGGATAGTTGAGTAAATACATATATGTGGTCAAATATGGTACTTTGTAGTATAAATATGAAAGTAAAGTGTATTGTAGGATCAAATATCATAGAATGTAAGTGAAAAATTGGATAATCTTTAACTGAATTTCCCTAATTTTTAGTGAGAGTGGAAAGAACTCCTGATCCAGTGGTGGTGGGTGGGGTATTTATTAGTCAGAAAAATAATTAGTTTCATGTTCCCATGATACACTGAATCACTTGGAACTATGAGTCATTGCACACAGACATTTTGAGACATTTTGCTTTGAGAATATTAATTTTTTAAAAAGTCAATAAGTAACATTGATGAGGACTTCTTTAGGTGTATCGATTGAGATCAGAAAAAATCTATATATCATGTCACCTGTTGATGATGATTAGATAATTTGCCAACTGAGATATAATATTAATTAAATAAAATCAATAGATGTCAGAATTATCTATTTTTAACAGGTCAGATATTGGAGAGAATAAGAAAAGAAAAAAAAAACATTATTAAACACCATGTTGATAGATATTATGGGAACATGTTAAGTAAATACTTTTGAAAAATAAGCCAAGATCTTAATTTATCTTATACATGATATACAATGTAGTTGATATATATCATACAACCTGAATTCATTGGAGTGTGTGTATGTGTGTGTGTGTGTATATATATATATATATATATAGAGAGAGAGAGAGAGAGAGAGAGGGGGGAGGGGAAAGAGAGAAGGAATAGAATGTTATTTGTTGTTTTTGGTGGGAAGTAGCAGAACATTCTTTTTAATCTGACAAATTAACAGATCTGTATACATATTAATACTGGAAATATTGCATTAAATTTAATTGGCCTTTCAGATAAATAAACTTTCAAAGAAGTGTTTAAATAAAGCCCGGTTTATTTATGAAAACTTTTCTCATTCCCCAATGTTACTTGCATTGGAAAAATAATGCCTAAAAAATTTGGCTTCAGGTTATTCTTACTGAATTTTTAACTTAGACTATAAATTTAGATTCTAGAATAAAACTATACAAACTGATAAATACATCAGATAGGGATGAAAAAATGGTATAGAATTGAAGATTGTATAAAAATCTTTTTAATTTGCCTTGATGTTATAAGTATAGAGATCCCTTGAAAAAGAGGGGTCAAACTGCGTGGTGATGCAGTTATGGGGGGTAATCTTTTGGTGTTTTGTTTTCAGATAAGGATAATGAGAGGACAACAAATAAGTTATTTCTCTTCTGATGCACATCAATGTTATCTAACCATTCAAAATGCATAGCGCTCCTGAAGTCAAGTGGAAAGTCAACTTTATAATATATTATATTGGTTGAGTACACTTTCTAACACTACAGACAAATGTTTGCTTTTTTCACTTATTTGCTCTGATGACGTCTACAAGCTGATAGCAATCTTCAGTTTTTGACTTATTTTATTTTGCTTTTGAAACAATTCATCTAAAATATCAAAGAAAATATCCTTTCTAATTGGACACAAATAGTACAGAGACATTTATCTGAAAATGTCTCAGTCATTTAATTGAAAAAGGAATTTCTCATAACTGTCTAATTGTTCTTATATCAGAGGTTTTCATTTCTGCTTGGCACAATGTTACTTAGTTTGTTTAGCAATATTCACCAGCAAGATGATTTTTTTTTTTGTTTTGGTTCCACCTTTGCTCAATACAATTTTCTGGTGATTCAAGACTTGTTGGTATCTTAAAGAATCATTCACTCTGCTAGCAGGCTTAGAATATGCTATCTGCATCAGAAGCAGAAGGGATAAAACCCCTTCTCAAGAGAGGGGCCTTGAGTATGAAATTAAGCTGCATTTTGATGGCGACACTCTAGTTTTGGAGAGTACCTCTTCATTGCTAGGTCCACTCAAACCCAGTTAGAGTCCCATCACTGGGTCTAATAGATCTGTTTAAGAATTATCCATATTTGATACGATCCCCCCCCACACACAACTAGACAAAAAATGTGAATATGAATTTACTATGAACATGATTACCTAACTTATAGGCATAAAATAACCCTAGATAAGTTGACAAGCAATTAAAATCAATCAATCATTAAAAGATGGATTTTCAATAAAAACTTTCATGAAATACTCTAATTAATATCCTAAGAGTACTCAGCACTTTTTATATTTAATATTATAGTACTATAAAGTTAGGTACAAATACTGGGTAACATCAGCTTGTCAGATACTTCCTTTACAAAATCCAGGAGATATTTTCATACCATTTTTCTTCTTTTTGTTTTTTGGGAGAGAAAAGGCTTTATATGCCATCAAATACAGCCAATCAACAAACTTGATCGATATTTTATAATTTAAAACATTTGCTGAGCAAAGCTTTGGTGGTACTCCTTGTTGATCAATCTGTAATATTTGTTTACCCAACAAATATCACAGACTGCAAGACTAGAATTCATTGATTCTGAGGATATTACATTGGTTTACTCTTAGAATATCCAGAGCCTTACGATAATATGTTAACAATGTTATTCCAAAAAGGGAAAATAAAAAGGAAAGCTGCAATTCATTTTTCTTAAAGAATTGAAACATCCATCCTAAGCAAACAATACATACAAAAATAATTTTAAAAATGTATTGAAGTGAGGTAATTGCTGTCAAAGGATCACTAGAATACCTGTCTATTTCAATAAATTAAAAAGAATATATCAGATTCAGATTGTGGTCTGAAAAATTTATGTTGATAAAAAGTTTTATAATGGCACTAAAGTAGAGTTTGATTAAGTTTAAAAGTTAAATAGGATGAACATCTTTCTTTTATAATGAAGACATTTTTTTCCATAATTCACAAAAAACTATAAAGTGATATAAATATGACACTGGAACAGAATTGTAAACTTATGAAACTTAACAGGAAGGAAAGAAAAGTAAAGTCAATCAATCTTGTAAAAGCAGCCCTATTTACATCTGAATACTAAAATTTAATATCTCTTAAGCAGCCCATTCAAAAGATCTTATTCAAAATCAAGTGTTGTTCTTTCCACACAATTATTACATTCATAAATTACTATTTAAATCAAGGAACATTTTCCACTGGTTAAATAAAACTTCAAATTATAAAAGGTAAAAAAAAAAAATTTTTTTAATTCCACCTTGAAATTCACATAAAAAATTTAGAGTTATTATTCAATAATTAAAGTCAAGAGAAACTCATCTCAATTTGCAGACACTGAGACGTCCACAGAAATACAGAAAACCAGGATTTGAGAATGGAATTACAAGTTTTAATTTACAATTCACAATCAACTTCTTGGATTTTTCCTTAAGAAATATCTGACATTTTTTCAAATTTGGATACTATAATGACTATATATATATATATATATATATATATATATATATATATATATATATTCCCTGAAAAAATAAGCAAGTCTTTATGTTATTGATTATGAAATAAGTAATTACCAACTAGTGGATTTTGCCATTCTAGCAGACCACAGGATGTAAATGAAAAGATAGACAATTCTGCCAAAGAGATGAAAAAAGTGTGGAACATTATGATGGTAGTGGTGATACCAATTATAAATAGCAGGTTTGGAAAAGAAACTGTAGGAATTGAAAATAAGCAAAAGAATAAAATCCATCCAGCACACTGCTTTATTAAGATCAGTTCGAATACTTAGAAGAGTCCTGGAGAACTAAGGAGACTTGCTGTCACTCAGTTTTCAGTGAAAAACCATCAATTAAAACTGGTATCAAAAACTTGCAATGAATAAAATAAGAATAAAATGCTTTGAAGATATATAACCATATGTTTATGTTGTTTCATTCAACTTGCATGGAATTGATAAAAAGATTTTTTCAAGATTTCTTTATAAATTTTATAATTGTCAAGAAAACTAATTTTTTTTTTTCAATAATATTAAATCTGAGTATGTTTGTAGCTAAATAATAGAGGAAAAAAAAAAACCCAAAATACAAAGGGACATTTTAGTATAATCTTTTTGATAAGGTATTTCTAGATTTACCAAGCAATGGAAGAGAAATTGGTTTCAAGTTGATTCAACAACCGGCAAGTTATGAGTACTTTTTGGCAATCCAAACTTGTAAAACTTTCAGATCTTACAACCCTACAGTTGTCTTCATTGTCTAACACTCTCAAAATTAACTACCAAAACAAGTTATGCATACATTAATGTTTCATTAAAACAGAAAGAATTAAATAATGTTCTTATTGTTATTTTTTTTTTGCTTATATTCTGTTTTTCATATTTTATCTTTAATGTAAAAAGAAAAAAAATTATGGGAAATTAAACGAATTTAAAAATTAAAAAAAAAACAACAACAAAAACTGTCAATGATTTAAAAAAAAAAAGTATTTTATTTCTTAATCACAATTATTTCTTTTTGTTATTTCCATAAACCCATCAATTACTTTTGGAATATATTCTGTAATAGGAAAAAAATATTCTAATAAAGATTATACTAACCATTTCTAAAAAATAAACAAATTCATTAATTTTTCAAGGAATACACAAAATATATTTCTCACTATACTGTTATATGGGATACTGTTCCCTTCACCAAGGCGGGGGGGGGCTCGTGGTGTTATGGTAAAAGCGCTGGACTGCGGAATTGTAGTAAGCAAGTTCGAACTCCAGTCACGCTATCACGATCACTTTCGGACAAATACCCATGGGAAAGGTATAAACCCCTTATCTTCCCAGCTATGGGTTAAATAGCATCACTACTGCCCTTCTAGAAGGATAGCTTTAGCATTAGATATCCCACGAAGGTTAATATGTCATTTAACAAAGAAACCTAACCCTTCACCCAGGCAACACCAAGTAGCTCTTCTAGTAACGACCTAATTATTTCACAAATTATACGTTTACACACTCAAAATAATAAGTACAGAGAAAAAAATGTACTTATTAGAATAAAATCAAAAACTTATTTTTAAAAACTTCAAATAAACTTTTAAGTGTATTTGAGATGAGAAATTATTACACACTAATACTAGTGTCATAATCAGGGCTGTTACAGTGACAATATTTTGGCTTTCAAGTACATGTTAGAAACAAAAACATCATCACTTGAACTGATACAAGAAATTCCCAAAGAATGGACAACAAAATAAGAACGATCTACCCCATAGATTCAATAAAGAGTTTGGTTAGAAATTCCCAGAAGATAACAAAATTATGACAGATATTCAGGTATCTAATAATCTATACAACAATTGAAATGTGACTTTAAACAACTAAGATGAGGACAATACCCAGGTACATCAGTATTCAAATAAACTTGACAGTTTTAATGTATTAACAAAAAAACAAAACAAAAACAACTGAATGTGTGTATAACATTTGTGAGAAAGTATATTAAATTTTAATTCTTAAAGAGTGAAACTTTTATAATCTTAGAGATTAAACATTAATATTTTTCACCAAATAAAAGCAATATTCATTGAGCGATAATTTTATCCTCTTACCCCTCCTTGTAATATAGAAATATCCAATACACAATAGAAAAGATTAAAAAGAAAATATAAATTGTAATAATCATACAATATTTAGATAATCAACTGGGACTAACTTTATATTACAATTTAAGAAAGTTTGTATTTCAACTCTTATCATAATTTACGAGGGAAAAAAACCCCCAAAAAAACAAAACAAAAAACGAATCATCTTCAAAATAATAGCAGCCTTATCAAGTTCCGCATAATTTCTTGAAAATATCAGTTCTGAGTCAGTGGTTTATCTAGTGAAAACAATTTGGGGATAAATATAAAAATATTTTCCTTTCCTTCCTAGATTTATCTGGGATAAGGATTCCTGTAAAAAATATAATTACTTAACTTAAAATGAGGTTGAGTAAAATAACATCAAATGTATATTGTTCGTCATCAAACCGACTTATTTTAATATGCATCAATATGTCAACAAAAACACATGATTAATGCATCGAAATCAAGTTTTAAAATAATGTAAGAAAGCAACAACAAAAAATATTTTCTTGTTGGAAGAGTAATATATGCATGTCATAGGTAAAAAAAGAAATTAATTCTCAAAGGGTTTCAAACAAATCCGGTCAGACAAAGCAATCATATGCAGATGCTTATGTCAATGTCATGTTTATTAGCCATTATTTTTTTATCGTCGTTGTCAGCACACAGAAAAATCATAGCAGAATAACCATCGTATTTACCAAATCTAATAGTTGCATAAGACGTATAAATTTAAAATATCAAATTAAAACTGGACAGTAAAAAAAAAAAAAATGCTTAAAAAGAATGAACTATACTTATCATTTAAGACTGATTTTAAAGCTGCAGAGAAATTAATAGAAATGTAAACGAAATATAATGTGTACTTCGTTAAAGTTTAAAACTATTTTTATTTCTCAACAGTAAACACGTGATATTACTAAGAATGAATGAAAACCTTAAAGGACCTTTTATTATTACCCTTATAGAAGTATTTTCTTTGAGAAGGAAGTGCCTTTAAACAAGTAAATAGAAGTAATTTGTACATTCGTTTCTTGTGGATAACTTTTTTTGTGAGCAAGCTTGTTCTGTGGGACATTTCTGCTACAGGTGAGTTCGAGCCGAAGTCTCCAATATTTGTGATTTATTTCTGTTAAGAAGCCATCACAAGCATTTAATTTTCAATAGTACTGTCAAACGATAGGAAATAAAAATAGTTTTAAAAACCCGTTAATAACAATCTATTTAAACAGGTCACTTGATAATTTTTAAAAAAAATTTAGAATGATAATGAAATAAAATTAATGGATCTTGCCAATTTCAGTATTCCGTATTTATATTTATTTACTATTCTCAACAAAATAAAACAAAGAACTTTACAGTAAAACCTTCGAAAATAGATTTTTTTTTAAGTACATAAAGACGCAACATGTGTTTAGTTCTACGAACAATATGTAAACTTAAATTTTTTAAGTCAATCTTTTAATATTTTATATTAAAAGATTATTATGCAGAGTAGATTAAAAAAGAAAAAGAAAAAAGAAAGAAAAGCTTTTTATAAAAAAAACAAAAACAAAATGTAGCGCACTGGAGATTTTTTTGAGACAAAAAAATTATTGTAATTAATTAGCGAACAAGGATGTATGGCTATTAATGTGAAGGAATAAAGCAGATTTTAAAAGTAGTAAAATGTTCAAGAAAATTTTTTTTAAATGTAAAAATACAATAGAAAAGATCGAATCGAACGAAGTCAAGTGCGATTAAAGAAAGTGTTCATACGTGACGTGTTATGTAAACATGAAATAAATACAAAAAGAAAGATATTTCGCAAGAATTTCTTTTATAAAGTAATTTATCTTTAATAAAATAGCTCCTTCAATTAATTACAAATTATGAGAATTAAACTGTTTTTTTTACGTCTACTTAGACATAACCTAAACTATAACTTATTGTAAATTGTATGACATTTTATTTTTCAACTCAACCCATCCAACCTAATTTCGTCCGATTAAAGAGAATTTTAATCAACATTTAATGTCACAGGCCGGAAATGATCTGAATTGGGCAGCAAAAATGTTCGTGCGGTAAAAATAGTATTTAAGGTTTAGAAAAAGAAAAAAACCCAGATAAAACGAAAACAGCTGAAGTTAACAAACAAAGCGATAGCGCAAATTGACCAAGAAAAAAGATTAAACGATAAATGAATTATATAGTAGATACTTAGGCATTAATCTGATATCCACAAGAAGAATTTATGAAGCAACAGTAGAAAAGTAAGAAAAAAAAAAAAAGCCAATACGGAATCCGGGAATTTCCTGCGCTCCAAGTACCATCCAGGGAAAAAGAACAGTAGCAATAGTTGGGGCAGAGGATGGTAATGGGGGTAAATAGTAGTAATAGTAGTATCCATCGAAGATTAAATAGTTTTAACTTGGAGATAGTAGTTCAACTAGAGACCACACACGTTGTTGATTTATTGCTTGTTTCTTTTTACACTGAAGATTTTACAAGTGTACAAGTTACGTTCAACAAACAGAAAGTATTAATAGCTTTAGATTACCAACCTGTTGTTTTCCCTCCCACGTGGCATCAAGGATTTTACAAATAAGAACATATTGTTCTGGTTTCGAAATCAATACAATATTTTAGTCGTAGATCTAAGAGATATATTTAAAATAAAATTTAAAAAAAAAAAAAAAAAAAAAAAAAAAAAAAACTAAAACAAAACCCGGCATTTCTCTCTTTCTCAATCCATAATAGAAAAAGCTTGTTATAAACAACAACAAACTGTATATGTGATACTTTCTCTTTGGTTTCCTCTCATTTGTAATTTTACAGGACAGACCAGTCAAACCAGGAACCACATGACAGCTCGCGACAGGGTAGTATTGAAATTATTAGTTCGAGTGGTTGGTTCATCATAGTGATTTTTTCTAACTAGTGGAGGAAAAATGACTTGTGTTGGTACTTAACTAGCACCCGCCATTTCTAACAAGGAAAAGAAGAAAGTAATAAACTTAGGACTGAGTAGACTTGCTAGCACTTGATCTACACCTAAACTACTGGTGTCTTGTGTGAAAACTTAATGAATGAACGAATAAATAAAAGCAACAGTAGTAGTGAGAAATTTCTAAAATTCTTTAGAATAAATATGTTTCACTTAGAAAAATTTAACGGAAATATGTCCGATGTAGTACACATCCAAGGCTTAAATTTATGCTAGACAATAAATAAACAAAATTATTTTCATCAAGCAACACTACAATAGAAGCTCATCATTTCTTACATGTTTAGCAGAAGAACCCTTAAAAATTTATCTTTTGACGTTTCTTCAACTATTTTTTATCTATTTATTTACCATATCGGCTAGTCAGTATCAACATGATCTGTGAACGGGTACAGCACAGCTTCTGCAACAGTCTTAAAAAAATTATCAAACTGTTTCGTACCTAAGACACTGTTCGGTAGCAACAGACAACGTAAGCTACAAGTCGTTCCCCTTAATGAAAAGGAGAGATAGAAAAAAAAAAAAAATCAAATATCCGCTCTACTGTGTTTGTGTGTCTTTCATCTTAAGGCTTAAGTGGCACATGTTGTCTTCCTCGTCTTTTTACGCTGAACCGATTGGACCAAGAAAGCAGCAATGAGTCAGGGGCTAAGAATTAATATACAACCCAAATTCTACAAGAAAACAGAGGAATAGATTTAGAGGCCTCAAGGAAAGCTGTGATAAGGAGGGGGAAGGTTTTAGTCCACCAGTATTTCAATATTGTATTGAAAAAAAAAAAGAAAAAAGAATTCCAACCTCACACAGTTTTTACCTTAAGGACATTCTTCTTGACTCAGAATTCCAAGTTGTCAGCAAAAGTATGAAGAAAGCTTCCCCACCACTTGTAAAAGGACTTAATTCTTTATTGGTTGAAGTGAGGGTTGTCTTAACTAAATGCTAATGAAATGCTCCTCCTTCCTTCTAAAAACTTTTATGTCATCTCCAGACTTCCTAAGATATACTCTCAGACTCACTAAAATACAATTGACAAATTTTTAAACCGTGTTTTTTTTAGAATTTCATGTTTCATTACAGTCAAAAAGTCATACAAATATTTTAGTATGATAGGTTTAATGTTGTCAAAATAATTTTGATTAGGTACACAAGGAAACTATTCTAATCTTTCAGAGGAAAAAATCATTGATAGTGATTAATGTTAGAATGCTCACATGGTGTGTGTGTGTATATATATATATATATATATATATATATATATATAACTAAAAACAATATAAATCTTAACAATTGTTTACTATTTTATAGAAAACATGAAACAGCTAGGTAACAAACCTGAGATATAAATTGTTTTTAGATTTCATATTTCTCTGCTGGCCAGTATTCAAGCACTTTTGAATTTCAAACATTTTTTAAATCAGTGATTTTGTATGTGTGTGTATATATATATATATATATTACACAAACAGTAGTTGCCAGCATATAACATGAGTTGTTTTGAAGGAATTTGGGAGAATCTATAGCTCAATGAAACTCGCTCCATAGATATTTAGTCTGAGGTTTATTAGATACTCCCCTGCTCATAAACAGTACATTGGACACAGTGTAATATTTGCATTTTCTAATGCATAACAAACAAAACGCATACTTACCATTAATTTCAGAAACTTAGATTTGTAGTGAATAGAAAAATTAAAATAAAATTAAAAATACATTTAAAAAAAAATGCAGAAACTCCCAGAAGCTCAAAACAGGAAGTATGGGCAATGTATATGCAAAAAAAAAAAAAAAAAAAAAAAAAAAGGAACCATCCCAGCAAAAGAAAGAAACCTTTTCTCTTTCAACAATGACCATTGGATTGAAAACAATATCTTTCTTACTGCTGGTGGAGGGCCATGTGTCCATTTTATGCAGCACGTTGGTTAACCTTTCCACTAGTAACAACCGTCTCTGTTACCAGCAATCCACGATTAAAAACATCAAATAATGGACTTATCAAACCACAACTAGTAAGTAAGTAAAGTTGGCGACCGAAGTCGAGGGCGACCAGAAGGCTCCCTTTTCAATAGCTACTACACCGAGGTGTAAGGGAGGGCGCTACTCCTTTCCCTTGATAGCTCCACTTTACCCTTAATACGTACCTTATATTGCTGAGTGTTAACCAAGGACAAATCAAGTACCATTTTTTAAGTCTTTGGTATGACTCGACCTGGGATTGCACCCCGGTCTCCCGGACCATAAGTGAACACTCTACCCACTCGGTTAAAAATAAAAATTAATAGACATATCTACCTAATAGCAGCTATATTTGTTAACAGTGGCCAATATTAAAAGTACCAAATGGACTTATCAAATAATGACTAAAAAACACCGAATCTGGACATATCAATTCTGAAAATGGCAACTGAATTTCAACGCCCGATTTGGGAAAAATGACTGTTCTCAAATAGTCCAGGAAGACATTTCCTCACTACTGAGTTCATGTGAAAATCCCAAAAGAAATAAAATTGAAATTAAAAGATATCTTGGCCTCCTTTCTTCTTTTTTCCAGTAATTCTTTTGCAGCCTTCATAGACCAGAAGGAACCAGCAAATTAAGATGGGGTTAGAAGTAACCAAAATGGAGTCAGATATAATAACACCCACACCAAATGAAGAACAAACAACCACCAAAATATCCCAGCCCCATACATTTAACATACTACATCACTTTTTTTCCTTCAAGTATACTAAATATAAGTAGAAATATTTTCAATCCACATAAAGAGTTTCTTCAACATGTTAGTGAAGCAAGTACCAGAGTTCATTTCTACTGCAAATGTTTGGTCTAATTGAAAATAACTTATCTTTTTATTACACATGCAATGATTTTTTTATTCAAAAGTATTAACTAATGAATTTCAAAAACTAAAATCTTATTTAACAATTCTAATTACTTGCTGAGAATTAACCCTTAAAACTGAAGCCTTTAGTCCCAATATGATTTATTAATCAAAATATACCATATTTGAAAATCAACATGAAATCTTGGATCACATTTAATTTAAATATCTGGAAGGATTTCATTAATGAAATCAAGTACCCAAATTTTTTGTGAGGATTTAACAATAAAAATCATTAAAGGTTAACCTTTGCGGCATCCTGGGGGGTCATTACTCGTAATATAAGTGTAAACAACATTTTTTGGTAAGTCTTGATTTTTCCAGTGTCCAGAAAAAAGTTAATAACTTGTATTCCTGGCAAATTTTCAGCTGAATATCTGCTTTATACAGTTAACAAAAAGATTTAGTTTAGCTAACCTGATGGAAACAAAGTAGGGTCCAGTTTAGTATTTATATTGAAACACTTGCTTAAAAAATGCTTTAGAAATTTATATATTAAAAAACCCCAAAAAACAAACTAATTTGCTAAAAACATGCACTGGAGACTCCATTAGTAACTCTGCTAAAATTCATAACTATAGCTCTATCCATCCTTTAATGATAAGATAAAGAGAGAAAAAGAAAATTGGGGATTATAATAAAAAATAACTTGGTATCCCAAGGTACATTGAATATAGAAAGTTAATCATGAAGAAAAAAAAAAAAAAAAAAAAAAATGCAAACATTAACAATTAGCATTGAGTAAAACTCTTTAGTATCCCACAATTCATAAATATTGTTTCTAACCTTTCAGACATTAATTTCTTTGAGATAAGCTGCCAAATTAGGTCATCAATGTAAAAACTAATTTCCCTATACATTCAATTTCATTTGGCTTTTATTACTTATAGTAGTAGTAATTCTAGAGTGAGAACATAATATGTATAAAGAGATCTTCACTAATTGTATTGCCCAATTATCATAAAATAAACTTAGAGAAATAATAACAGGCTATAAATTTGAAAAGACCAAACACTAATTGTTAAAAATGGAGAAATATAAACAGCAATGTTATGTCTTTATACATTTTTAGAATTGAATTACAGAAGAAATCTGGTTCCATGAAAATGAAATCCAAATCATTTGCAATTCCTTTACTTTAGAACAGCTACAATCCATTTGTGTCTTCAGCATTAATATATAAATACAGACACAATCTCAAGGATCAATACTGGCATCTTTTTCCTCAACTATAAAATGTAATCAAGGGCAGACATACTGACAACCTTTTTATTCTGATCTTTGAACAAAGAAAATAATCCAATAAATGAAGATCACACACACACATCCATTCATCCATCCATCTAAATGGCAAAGTTTGACAAATAAGAGCTTTTAACACATTTACAGAAACAGAGATTACATCATAAAACATGTTAACTTTTGCCAAGGTTGTTGAAGTTGATAAAGAGCTTCTTGAATCAATTAGTTCATATTTGATGACAAGAGCAAATAATCTATCAAAACAAAACTTTTTACAACTAGTTTACTTTATAGAAAGTAAACAAAAAATTACAAGAAAGGAAAATATATCATTTTCTGTTAAATGTTTATATTTGTATTTGAAAGGATTTTGCTGGTCTGCTAAAGCTGGTGTGTCTATATGTATGAGTGCACAGGAGAATGTTGCTAATGAGTTTGTCTTTGCTTCTCCAGCAATATTCAGGATATCTTGCTCATCTTCCTTGGATGATTTGTGAGATGGAAGGTAAGTGGCTATATAGCTGCTGTTTTGTGGCATGCAGCTTCCAGGATTTGTTTAGAAGAGCATGTAGCACCCTTGTGTAGTTCCCATCTAACTTTTTCTCCAAGTGTTTTGTTCATGTAGTGAAACTGTTCAGTAGTATTGACACACCTACAGCTGGGAAGAAATCCAATTTTTTTTTTCTTTTTTGCATTCTATTGCTGATGAATTATAAACTATGATTACACAAGTGCTACACACTAGATCATTAATGGTAATACATATGTATAGGCATTTTTCCCCTATTCACAAGAGTAGAATGTGATAGAAGATCAAGTTTATTATGAGAACCACATATATATGTGGAGAGGAACAAAACTGTCTCAGTTGTGTGTAAACAAATGAATATTATCAAATAGAAATAATTACTTGAAACCATATAATTATTAGTATTAGAAAGGAATACTTGAAACCATACAATTAGATTGGAATACTTGATATCTTAACTGAGCAAAAAACTCAGAAGAAACAAAAAATGTAAATATGAATGTACAATGAATGCAATTCCTTAACCTCTAGAAATAAAATGACCCAAGGTGGGTTGACATGCTGTTAAAAATCAATCAATTAAAATTGATTTGGTTGTGTTTCATGGCATATCAACCCTTGTGAGTTATTCAATGCCAAATCCTGTTTATACATTCATATTATATATGATTTGTAAGTGAAAAGTTTGTAGGTAACATTTTTAAAGAAGACAGAATTGCACACAGTTACATGGTTTCAAGTATTGCTATTTAACACTAGTAATTCTATTTAGTATTAATCATTTGCTTGCATACAGTTAAATAGTTTCAATTTTAGTAAATGATTAAATAGTTTTGCCTGACTAGATGGGACCCTAACAGATATTACCCCTTTGGGTCAGAGTGGAATAATGGCAATGAAGAGGTAATCCACATCCCCCAAAGCTCCAGAACTGGAGCCTCACCATCAGATGGTTTAGAGTCAAAACTCAGGAAACTAGGTCTTCTTGTCCCATAGATGGGATCATAACAGGTACTACCATTCTGGGTCAGAGTGGACCTGGAAGTAATTGGAATGAAAGGATACTCCACATTTCCCAAAGCTTGAGGACTGGAGCCTCACCATTAGATGGTTTAGTGTTATATCCAGGACATTCATTGCAGGGGACTTCCTCCCTTCTGCAGAGGTGCAGTCCACATATTCTACAACCCTGGCCTAGCCAACAGAACTAAAATTGTAGAATGAAAGACATTCTATAATTTGATGTGAGTCCAACTGCTGTGATATGGATTTAAAGAATACCAATAAAAAGCTGAAATATTTTTTATGCTTTTAGCTCTATGAATCAGAATACTTTTGAAAGAAAGCAATGTCATTTTTATTGGAAACTTCATGTTTAAAGCCAAGCTGAAGGTAATGTCCTTCCCATCATTCTCTTGATCACTTTATCCAATCCATATTCAGTTAGGTTTACAATATCACAATTCTCCATACTAGCGACAAAAAAAAAAAAAAAGTCTTAGCTCCAAGGAATAACCAATATTGACAATATAATCAATTTACAACCATTCAAATGAAGCATCAACAACTCTTATTTGAAGGAACCATTTCCTAATCCAGTTTTTTTTTTGCACCAGGGAAGCTTACAATTTTCTATGTCTCTCAAAATGGTGAAATTGCAGAAAGTTTTTTTAAAACTAATCTGTCATTTTAGTTGCATTTTATCTATGGACAAATCTTGAATATTTCTCAGGTATTACAAGAGAATAAGGAGGCAATCATAGTGTAATGGTTATCATCATAGGAAATGGACATGGTAACCAGAGTTCAAATCCTGGATGAGTCTTTTTCATTCCATTTAGAACTAATACTCTTGGGAAAGGTATGAATTCAACTAATCTCCCTCCAGCTATGAGTAAATAGTAGAATGGACTGGGATCTTTAACCTTGGTATGGCAACTAGTCTAGGAGAAAGAAAACTGAATTCATACCCATTAAAATTTGTTTAAAAATTGACCTTATGTCACATGCTGCTCATGCAGAGTGTTGGGTAAATTCATATAACTGAAGAAAAACAAAAGTGAACAATTTAAAAGTGTTTGGATTAACATAAAAGTAGACATTATTTTTTATCTCCTTGAAAAAAAAAAAATTTCAACACCTAGAAAATAAGCTAACAAACCTTTTATAATCATACTCACAATAGTGGTAGTGGTGGTGGTGGTAGTAGTAGTAGTGATGGTAAGAGTAAAGATCTTGAGGTAGGAAATATTTGTTCTAAATATAAATCAAGTAACTGTTGCCGGCAGTAATCTGGTCCCTGAATGTGTGAGTAATCCTGGATCACGACTCAAATTTAACTGATTTCCTCAGGCATGAGATAATATCATGCTTCTCAATCTCGCTGGCAGTAAATTAGTATTAAAATAAAAACTTTACTCAAAATACATGAAATCATTTAACAAGCAAATGTTAAGCCAGTAACAAAATTATTTGCTAAATAGCATCATTACCAAGACATAATGAAACATTACACAAATACAACATACAGTGTATTAAAATAATTTTAGATTTATTGGTTGGTTGGTTGGTTGGTTGTTTTGTTTTACAGTATATCAACACTTTTCAGGTCATTTAACGCTGAATTAAATTTCAAACAACTCAGTTTAGTATATGTATAGATTTTGTTTATAAATAGTTAAATGTCAAAAGAGTTCTATTTCAAACAATTCAGTTTAGCATAAGTACATAGTGTCCTAATTATGGGTTAAATAGAACTAAACTATCAGATGCTATCACTCCAGGCCAGAGTGGACCTAGGAGCGATGGCAATGAAGGGGTACTTCCCAAAACTCCAGCATTACTGGAACTTCACCATCAGATTGTTTAGTGTCATATCCAGGACACATTGGGGAGGGGGGGTTTACCCCTCTGCAGAGAAGCAGTCGGTGTATTCTACAGCATCAGCCAACTGGGCAATTTAGATTCATTGTTCATCATTTCAAAAAAAATCTAAAAGAACTGAAGAAAATAATTATGTTATATGAAGATTTTTTTTTAGATTAAGTGCATTTCATATAATAATTTTACAATTCTACAATTAATGATTGTTTTTTTTTAAATTTAGATATTTTGTTAGTAAATATTGTGATATATGTATTCAAACTTTAAATCAAAGAATGAAAATCAGAATATAGAAATTATATATATCAAAATTATGTGATTTATATCAAGAATTAATAAAACAACTTCACAAAATTGTGCCAAGAGGCAAGATTTCTTCTATGCCATTTTGTGAAAGAAAAATTGTAAATTTTAGCTACAATTTAGTATGTATTTCTATTAAAATATTGTCTGATAATACAACCAAAAATAAAGTTCAATTTCTCTTCCTCTTAATTCATTTAAAAATCTCTCAAGCCATTATTATAAATACAAATCTAACATTCATTAGAAATACTGAAAATGAAAAATGTATAAAAATTTATTCATACAACTTTTGTAGATATGTGAAAATATATTTTAAAATACCTTTAATATTAAGCCTTTAAAAAGGTGATGGTTTGAATTATGTCAAAACTAATTTTTTGCTTAATTTAGTATTTTATGATGTAACTTTATCTTGTATATATTGCATGAAAAACAATGAAGATAATAGTCTAAATAATCTTTACTTCCAATCCTTATTTTGGTCTTGTTTCAGCAAAATTTCTAAGATCACTGCTATTTTATCAATCTTTTCAAAATATCATTGATTGGCTTTTAAAACAGAACCTATCATAATTTGTTTAATGCAAATTAGCAAGTGAAATTCAATGCCTGATTAATTAATGGGATTTGCATAAATCAATTGTTCAAAATATGAAAGCAAGAGTTGCACTCTAACCCCTTGTTTGTCATGATAACAGTTACAATTTGTGAAGGAAGGATTTAAGAAACCTGTCAGAATGAGTAAACAGAAAAATATTCTTGTTTGGACTAATCGCAGGCACAACATTCAGATGAAAACTTAAAGAATAACTGACAGAATTGCTATTCATCACCAGGATCTTTCAGGGTGTTGGGGTGGAAGCTGGTAAATCAAGTTGAGCTGGTTGAAAGTTCTCAAATTCAGAGGGATAGATTCTCAGGAAAATTCTCCTATGTCTGGATATTATGTTTATCCTAATAGAATCAAACTCAGTACTAAAGAACAGTATCAGTAGCAGAAGAAAAAGAACAGTCCAGGTTAAAAGCTTGGTAAAGGTAACCTGAAGACAAACTTTTTTAGACCTTATTTTTCTGATACAGGTATCATTGGGGAATAAGAAAAGTTTTGATAAAGTCTAGCCCATTCACAAAAACTTACCAAAAAAGACGTTCATTTGTTTAAACTATTTCTAGTTTGCAAAGCATTATTTACTGGGAACTGCTCAATCTAAACAAGACCATCACTGACAAAGTGTGTTGCATACAAAGGTAAAGTATAATTGATATAGATTTACTGAGAGAGGCGTACTTAGTGTAATGGTTATCATCATAAGAAATGGAATTAGTAATCTGAGGTTAAAACCTGGACAAGTCTGTTTACATTTTACTTAGTAATAAAACTTTTCTCATTCATCAATGATACCTGCATTGGAAAAAAATATGGTCTAAAAAAAAAAAAAAAAAAAAAAAAAAAAAAAAAAAAAAAGCAAGCGTTGAGTTACCCTTACTGCGCTTTTAACCTAGACTAAACAATGCTTGTTACTTGATTTAATGAAAGTTATTTTACATATGGGCACATTTTCAATGTAATAGATTCATTCATTTTTAGGAAATATGTTGGAATAATTTGACCAGTTATGCTTTGAAAATTTTAGACATTCATAAGATGAAATGTCTTTAGTATCAAAGATATGATTTTAGACATTTTTTTTCCTTCACACTTTTTCTTACTTTATTTGTTGTCAACAATCTAATGGAAAAAAAAAAACAAAACAAAAAAACTCAACAGCCAAAAGATGATAAAAAATATGAAAATGAAAATCTAAATATAAAAAAAAGAAAAGAAAAGAAATGAATAAATTTAATATACAAGAATCAAAATGTATATTAACATCAGGGATTCTCAATGATAATTGAGCAAAACTAAACAAAGTAATTAATAATCATCAAATTTTTAACTTCATTTGTTTTACCTTATGACAGATATAAATGGACACACCAGTATTAACAGACTAGCCGAAAGTTACATTCATCAGCTCTATAAAGACATTGGATGCTGTCTAGAGGACCAGCCAATAGAGATGGATGGCGAGAGAGAATCAAATGATTCAGTGTTATCAGCATGACTTGATAACTTAAATTATGTCTTACAAAATGCAAATTTGTAATTTTCATCAGTTTTTATTGTTTTCCTTCAACCGCACATGGCTCCAAAATTGAAGTCCTATGTGTTTATGACATTTTGGATAAATAGGCAATCCTTACAAAATCACCTTAACATTTCTAAAGGGGTCTATATTGATTGATATTGAAAGAGACAAATATATAATAGATTGAAACTAATTTTTGTCCACATCTAAATTAACAGGTAAGATCTATTTGTAATGTAGCCTCCTCACTCCTCATAGTAGATTTTCTCTAATAACAGTGATCTACATTTTATTCAAAAATACATATGAATTGCAACAACTGTGGTTCTCTAATATCTCATTTATTGCATATAAATGTGACAGGAAAGAAGATACAGCCATTGATTGAGAACAAAAGCTTTATATTATCAATAGGAGCAGTTAGAAAACCCAACTCAGAGCAATTTGTTTAGTGACCACTTGATAAAAAAAAAAGATTCCATGCTAATTTTACCTGAATTATAATTTGTTTAGATTAGAACTTTTTTTTGTAAAAGAACAATTTTAAAAAATTGCTTTGTCACTAATATAGTCAGCTGAGGGTTTCATGAAAATATAATTAAAGATCTTATGGTAAACAATCTTCATTAGACAGTCACTAACAAGTTATTTGAGATACTTTTCTCCGTTTTTTTTTTCCATGCATAAAGACATTAAATTTAAAGGCCCATGGGAGCCATGAATAATTTTTTTATTGTGTTAAAGAATCTTTAATCATTTATAGGATCAGGTTAACATGTTTGAAATTTATTTTCACAAATTTTTGATAACTGACTGATTTTCAACAGTTTTTATTGTTTCTCTGCAATCTCAAATGACTTCAAAATTGAAATCTAATGTGTTTATGACATTCTGGATAAAAAAAGCAATCCTTTCAAAATTATTCTAACATTTCTAAAGTGGTCTATATTGATTGATATTGAAATCACAAATATACAATCAACTGAAACTAATTTGTATCCACAAACAGACATGTGAATATTTTACTTTAATAAAAAACAAAATAATGGTCAGCAAATATTTATTCATTGCTAACAAATTCTTAAAATCCATGATTTCTGATGATATAAAACCTGTCTGAAACTAACTGACAGTTTTTCATTAAATTATCAGCAAATCATGAGAATTACAATCATTCCAATTTAAAATTCCTATTTTCATCAGCAAAAAAAAAAATCAGACTAAAACTTCATACAGAATTCACACATTTTCAGGAAGTGTAGTAAGAGACCAAATCATTGAAGCAAAAATTGTATCCAAATTTAAAAGTCATGAAGCTGCCAAATATTTAAAATAGAAAAATGAAAAGTTTTAAATAAAAATTTAAAAACCAACTTTTCCTGCCAATTCATATTGACAAGAACTTTGTCATTTTGAATATGGAAATTGTCCTTTCTGGATAAAGATGAGAAAAATTATCAAAGTATAAAAAAAGAAAAAAAAAAGAATAAAATCCAACTCATCCAGTTTAGGAAATTAAATGGGGGGGTGGGGAAGAACACTGACAAATTTCCCAATAGGCAAGAATATTTAGTCCTTTTTATAATCAATTTTTGATTTAGTATGATTTCTTAACCGTCTGACCCTTCCAAATATTCACCTTAGGAAATATTTGGCATTTATTTAATCATTTCTATCAAAATATTGTTTGATAATATAACCAGAAAAGAAACTAATTCTCTTTCCCTACTCTCAATTCATTAAAATGTATAATCAGCTATTAGTTATCTGTTAATTATTGAAAATGCAGATCTATTCATTAAAAAAACTCAAAGATAAAGGTTTACCAATAGAACTATAGTAGATATATAAAACATGTTTTTAAATATAAATCACCTTTGATATAAAGCTTTTAAAGACTCTAAAATGGTTAATAATCAAATGGGTGTACTCTAATAAAAGCAACAGAAATTAATTTTTCATGAATTTTTTTTCATCTTAAAATTTCTTATTAGTCTCTTAAACATAAGAGTAACCCAAGCAAAATTCTAATGACATGTAATATATTTGCTGATCAGATTACTCTTTTCCAAGATATATTATAGTTACTCATGTGCAATGAAGAGGTCAGAATGGGATCCATATCCATTTTATTTACCTGTCATAAAGCAAGATAAATGAGGTTCAAAATTTGATATCATCTCTTCCTAGCCATAAAAGATTTGACTATTTTTATCTTATTCAGAGGACATTGATTTAATAACAGAGTCAGAGCATTTATATATACGAAGTTAATAACTTTTTCTCATACTGATAGCAGATTCACATTCTTGCTAACCTAAATGATAACCTTCCTCTACAAACTCCATTTGTGGATATTTGTCAGTAGAGTAGATTAGTGTATGCTCCAAACAAGAAAAGGCTTTTGAAATGCTGTCATCAGAAATACCTTACCAAATTTAAAACAGTAATAAGGCATGCAGTGCAAAGCCCTTTTGCACTTGACAGAAATACTAACTGATGATGAAGATCAATGACATCCTGCTCTTTGAAAAGAGTACAAAAAAGTTTGTGCAAGAACTTTTGAAAGAAGGATTACTCAATTATCAAAACAGAACACAAATAGGTCCATTAATACAAAAGAGTGATGGTTGCATTCTAAAAAGTACAAAGTAATTTTTTTTTGCTTATTTTTAAGAGTCAGACATTTTATGGACATGGAATCTAATGTATAGACTAGAAATAAACTCTTAGCTTCATACAAATTTTGCTTCTTGATTGTTCCCCAGCCCCGACTCAATGCTTTTTATGATAAGACTAAACAACTAGTCCAATGTATGTGCATATCTACTTCAAATGAAGTCATCCTTAATAACTATTCTTGTCCGGCACCTGATCTCTCCAAATCTAATAAAATTTTACTCAATCACACAAATTCTAATACATTCACCTAATTAATGCAGCTTATAATTATAGCCACAATATTGACAGAAAGAAACAGGCCATGAATTGTTTGTTGAATTCTGGATTGCTATTCTAATTTACAATTTTCATTTCTAAATTCAATGTATATGGACTGAAAAATAATCAAGTGGTTCTAAAATATTTCTACTTTCCAAGCTAAGAGAGCAGGTGTTTGAAGAACAAGAGAAAAATACAATGAACAAAAATATGTCCATAAAATATGTCTTGATGATTTGGTTTATTTGTTTAATGGCATATCAACCTTTGTGTGTTATTTAATACGAATATCTTTGTAGAACAGTAGTTGTACTATTCCCCTCATAGCTGGGGAAGGGGATAAGTGGGTTCATACCTTTCCCAAGGGTATTAGCCTGAAAATGAATGTAATAGCATGACTGGAATTTGAACTTGTTTTCTACAATGTCGCAGTCCAACCTGTTTGACACAAAGACTTCCCCTCTTGAATCAACAAAACACAAACTTCACTCCAGGATGCAGAAATTTTTGTTTAATACGATCCCTCCATTCCATAAAAAGAAGGACTGTGAATGATTGCTATATTAAGCCTTTTATTATTAGAACCTTACTTGGTCTTCCTGAGTCTGAAATATCAACTTTATAGTATATAGTAAAACAGCATTCATCCCAAAATATAAGGCTTACAGGATTAAAGGGTTAAAAATAATTAATCGTTCTTATAATTTGAAGGTTCCATCCCCAAAAATCCATGTATGAAAAATTGGTTCATAAAGCCCTCTTTGCCTGGCATGGGAAAAGCAAATAAACAATAGATATCTTGCATGGATATCTTTTATCAGATTTACTATTTCAAGAGCTTTGTTTATTTGATTTTAACAGCATGTCAACTCTACTAGGGCAAAGGGGTTAGGGAATTGCATTCATAGTAAATTCATATTTGCATTTTTTGTGCAGTTGTTTCTTCAGAGTTTTTTTTTTGTTTTTTTTTTTGCACATGATCCTATCTAATATAAATAATTTTTAAACAGATCTATTTAACCCATATACAGGACTCTAAAATTTCAAGAGACACACCTCTTGAAATCTATGATAGTAAGCATACATTTTACATAACTTCAAAGACAAAAATATGTCATTCTGAATCCTTCACTTACAACAAATAAACTTAATTCTCAATCAGAAAATATCTTCAACATATTACTGAAATATTTCTTAAAAAACTAGCTCAATTCTTAGCAAGAAGAAAGTCAATAAAAATAGCTTTAAACAATGATAGAAACAGAAAAAAGAAATACTTTGTTTTTTAACTAATCAAGATTATTGATTAAAAAGTGAATAGACTACAACTTTAAATGATAATGTTTAGCAGTCTATTACTGCACACTATGTAACTATAGTTGATTATTTTACTTTTTTCAACTTATTCTATCAGGCTACTCCCTTTGCTTGCAACATCAAAGATCTATTTTTTCCAAGACCAGTGAGAGACTGAACTGGATAATAGCATCAAAATAATATTTTTTCATGTAACTTTTGTACATAAATTCTAAGTGCTGCTATTATAATAATGCCAAAGCCAAAGTTACTAAAGAAAAAAGGTTGTTTCATTATTAATACATACAATGTGTGTGTGTGTGTGTATATATATATATATATATATATATATATATATATATATGAAGAGTTGTCAACATACTGGAAATTTTTCAGACAACTGAACCTCTTCTTGGCATTCTTGTAAGGCAAGTAAAGATTTCAACACTAAGCATTATTTACTGGTAACTGCTCAATCTAAACAAGACCACCACTGACAAAGTGTATTGCATACAACTGTAAAGTATAATTGATATAGATTTACTGAGAGAGGCGTGCTTAGTGTAATGGTTATTATCATAGGAAATGTAATCAGTAATCTGAGTTCAAATCCAGGACAAATTTATTCGCATTTTACTTCATACTAAAACTTTTCTCATTTCCTGCAATGGAAAACATAAGGTAAAAAAAAACGTTTGGCTTCAGGTTACTCTAACTGCACTTTTAACCTGGTTACTGATTGTTTTGTTAACTGAACAAAATATTCAGAAACTTTCTTACCAACTCAGTAGTTGAAAGTATCTTCTGATTTCATTCAGTTTTAAAATTCATTAGACTTTTTTTTTTTTTTTTTATTGTGTTGATGTTTGTAAATATGAACAAATATATTTTTTTAGAAGCTGGGTGTTTACTGGATTTAGAAGCAGACACTTAGAATCTATGACTCATTGACAAGGCACAGACATACTGAGTCAGTGATAGCCAAAAATAAGATGTGTAAATGATGGAGGATTTTACTAAAGTAATTTTCATCATTTATTCTATTGGAGTTTAAAATACCCAATTTGACACGTGAGAGAAAAGCTAGATAATCTCAAAATCTTTCTGAAAATAGTAAGTATAGAGGGAAAGGAGAAAAAAAAAATTGGTATATAGAATATTTTTTGCTTCCATTTGAAACTCAGACATAATAAATAATCATGTATGCAAAGACGGGAGCCGAGATTTGCAATTATTTTAAAATGTTATCAAAATAATCTCCACATTCATCTTTCATAGCCATCAAACAACAAAAGGTTTTAATTTTTTTTTTTTTTTTCACTTTATAGAGATTGAAAGGAAACAATGGAATCTGTCTCATGTGCAACTACCAAATCAACACTTCCAAGTTGAATAATATAAATCCATAAATTTTTTCCTTTAAGTGGTTCAGCTTAAAGTGATTTTAAGTACACTGAGAACAGTCAATTTTGAACAAATGAAAATTACACTTTGCAGGGAAAAACAAAATTAAGTTCATTACTTACTATAGTTGATAAAATTCTATAACCAAGTCTGAGGAAGCATAAATCTTTCAGATATGTTTTTCTGCATACATTCTAATTTAAAGATCCAACCACCAGCCAAGACAAACTGTTTCCTTCCTGTTTCACTTTTGGCATGTAAAAGAAAACATTTGCTATTCTGATCATAACTTAACAATTTAGAAGGCAAAATCTAATTAATTATAATTCTTCAAAAAATAAGACTCAAAAGATTTTATTAAAGCATGTAAGCAAATAAATGTTTACATGTACAAAACAAAGGCAGTTATATGGAAACTTTGTTGGTTGCTTAAATTGAACTTGTCCTGGTGAAAGGAATTTGTCATTTGATTCTAATCCATTTACAAAATAAAAAGAAGGGGGGGGGGGTAGAAGCTGTTCAAAATAAATCATACCATATAAGTCATATGATTACATATGCTCAGTACAATGAGCAAGGGGGTGCTGAAAAGTCCTAGTCCCAACAAAGGAATTAACCTAGAACCATGGAAAATACATGCTTTTACAGATTAATCTCACAGTCTAACACACTATTTAACATTACTTAATCCTTTATATATAAAGTCATCAACAGACAGACTTTTGTTGTATCACAACTCATCAGTGTGGCTAGACATGTGAAATGCCTCAAGCTGGTTTGAAACCCAGCCAACTTTATGTCAGCCTGATAGCATAATCTCACAGCCACCAACAATCCCAAAGAGAGTGAGAAAATTTAGTATAAATGTATATATATATATATATATATATATATATATATATATATATAATAAATAAAGTAATTTTCTTTTTGGTTTAGATGAGAATTTTTCACCACCCTCTCATATAAATAATTAACTATTTTAATCAAACTATCATAACATTGATTAACTTTAAATTAAACATATATTTAATTAGGAAACACAAATGAAGCCTAGTTTTGATAATGTTACTCATTTTTATACACATTGCACTAAGTATTTAAAAACTGACATTTAAATAAAGATCTTAACAAGCTAAATAGTATCTTAAGATTTAATCACCTTATTTATAATTTAAATTATACTTGAACATTCTTCAAACTCCTTTGAAATTGTTTCTATTAATATTTCTTTTGGGCCATTTTTTTACCTTTGTTTCAATCATAAATTTCCAGTGCGTCAGATTTAAAAACCTTTTTAGAATATTATAGCCCTTTACTTGATCTACAAGAACATATTCTCAAGAATTTCAGAACCACCAAGAATCCTTGTAAAGCTGCTCTACCTCTCCAGTGAAGCAAGTGCCTATCTTTACATTAACAGTCAGAAATTTTACTTCAATGGAACCATAATTAACTTTACCAGTACTTTTAGATATTAGGTCATATTCTGTATAATAAACAAAGTATACAAACACAGCAATATTAATGTGTTTTGCATGAATTCATTGTAAGAGATTTCTTTTAAAGATACATAAACAAGATGTAACAAAAAAGAAAAAGATCAGAGTATACAAAATGGAAAAAAAAAACCAAACAAAAAACCAAATACTTAAAAATAAAGTGCCACAAAAAAGTTATACTAAGCTAACTCATAAAGTGGTCATATGCTAGAGCAACTTCTTTGTATATTTAAAAGTAAAATCCCTTGTGAAATTAGCAAAGAGCTATTTCTTTTTTTTTTTTTTAATTTGTTGCTCTTAAAAGAAAATTCTATGTATTTTTTGCTCAACTCAAATTAGCAATTTTGCAAAAGTTTTATATTCTATATTGTTCAAACAATAAGACATAAAAACCCAGAAATCTTTATACATATTATTTTACCATTCCACAAAAAAAGGAAACTTTTCATGCTGAAAATCTCTTAAATCTAAATAGAAATCTAAAAGGGAGGGGGGTATTAGTTTTTAGAAGCTATATTCAAATGATATATTTCATTAAATTTTAGATTATTCAAGTTTTTATAAAACTTGTACAAATTGCTTTCATCAAATCATCTAACAAGACAAATAATGTAGTGATGTACTTATATAGATAAAAGGTCTTTAGTTTTAGAAAAGAAAAGGAAAACATTTTAATATGCAATTATCATGAAAGTAAAAGGCAAGAATTTGTAAATAAAGCAAAAATGAAAGAAAACCTTTTTTTTCCTTCATGTGTCTTAATTAAACTATCAGCTGAATTGGAAATTAAACATATCAAAAACAATATTTCTTGTTTTTCATATATATATATATATATATATATATATATAAAATCAAAGCTACATTAAAAATCAGCTTAATCTGGTGCAAAGAATTTATAATAAGAAATAGACTATTATTGATACAGAAAGGCTTCATTGTACTCAAGCACCTTGTTGATACACTAAAAAAATTCCCTGGAGAAGGGTAAGACCATACCCTATAGAGGTGTCCAAGGTATGACACTAAAATGCATCTGATAGTGTCACTTCAATTCTGTTGATTTAGGGGAGTGTGGAATATCACTTCATTGCCATTACTCTCAGGCCCACTCTAATAGTATGTCAAATACATCTATTTAAAAATTATTTGTATTCAATAGGAAAAGAAAAATGGGAAAAAAATGAACATACAATGAACATGATTCCCTAACCTCTAGACATAAAATAAACCCAGACAGGTTGACATGCCGTTAAAATCAAACACTTAGTCAATCATTGTGCTTGAATAGTTTAATATAAATATAGTTAAGTATATTAAACTGTGAATAAAAGATGTACAAACTGCACTGCCATTAAATTTGCATTGTTTATAACAGAAGAAAAGCCAGACACTTTACTCAGATGTTGAAGTGTAAAAGAAATTAATCTGATAACCGATTTTGATTATGAGACACTAAAAATAATATTTAAGTATGCATTAAAATTTTTCTGCATACTTTATCTCATATCTATATTCTTCTAAATCAGAAAACAAACAATTGTCACACATTTGCTTTATAACAGATATAACTAATCTAAATTCAACAATTCATTTTTATGACAATGTAAACAAGCAAATAACTTGCATTTCTTATTGCAACTGTAAAGAAAAAAAACAAACTGAAATATTTTTCATTTTTGGCAGAATCAATTTCTTAGAAAAACCTTGAAAGAGAAGCTACTCCATTTAATTATATCAAAATTAATGAATGTTATCAAATCTGATGAAGAAATAGTAATAAGCTATTTTATTAAGCAAAATTGTATTTTGATTATAATAATGAATAAATCATTTATATGAAGAGGATATATGGACATACATTAAGAATTCATTTCATTATTTGTTTAAATTTCTGAGATGAAGCTTGGACCTTATCTTTATTGTTATAATAATAACAACGTTTTGGCTGATATGTTCATCAACCTTCTTCAGGTGTTTGATGTCGAATGCTAGAGTCCACACAAAATCTTGAATTGAACCCTTTATATGGACCTCGGGGGTAGACTGTTCCAATTCTGTTAACCATGACCGGGTACCAGTGTTAAGTTATAGTAAGTATTCTTTGTTATTCTTACCTGTTGAACCTGCAACTTCCAGATGATTTCACTCAGAAGCACCTTCCAACTTTATCCACTGTGCCATGAATCCTTGATGGACAATTCACAGTGAAAAAAAATTGCAATATGAGCTATGGTGAAAAAAAATCTGATATGATAGTGAAGAGGAGAATCTTGTGAGGTGATGGAGAAATTAGTTTTATAAATCCCAAAATTCACTCTGAATTGTCCATCAAGGACACATGACACAGTGGATAAGGCGTTTAGTTAGAAGATGCTTCTGAGTGAAATCATCTGGAGGTTACAGGTTCAATTCCAACAACAGGTAATAATAAGGAATACTTACATAACTTAACACTTGTACCCGGTCATGGTTAACAGAATTGGAACAGTCTACCCCTGTGGTTCAAATAAAGGGTATCATTGGGGAATGAAAAATGTTTGGGTAGACTGGCCAAAGTCTGGTCTGCATACCAAAACATCCCTGAGGTTACCCTTGCCATACTTTTAATATGGACAATATTGAATTCATTTATATATAAAGCAGAGCCAAATTCTATTTATTAATGAAATTGCTTTTTTTCAATCAATTTCTATGTTTTAAAATAAGATATTTCAGAATTAATTTTTATTTGATGCTATATTACCAAGAGAATTTAGTAAATCTATTTAAAAACTTAATAGCACAAAAAAGTGTGATGAAAATTCAATTTAAAAAAATGGAAATTAAGATTAATAATTGTCCAGGGTACAATATGTACATCCCTATAGCCACACAGAAGAAATTTTGAGTGTTTGGATATTTGTGATAAAAAAGAAAAAAAAAAACAGATTTAATTTAGCAAAACTGAATAAATAGACTTTTAATGAATACTAAGTTCACTTTTTAAAGAAAAGTTATACATAATATAATTTCTTTTCACTGACTTGAAGAAAAAAATCACTTTGATCATCATTCTACAATAACAAAGAACAGTGTAGATTAGAAATAATAAAAGATAAATCCTCAGTGAGATTCAAACTCATGTCTCCTTTTGCTTCAAAGAAGCCTAGTTAAATGCACCAGAATTTACTAGCTGAACAACAAAGATTCAGTGGTTTACAGATGCTCAAATCAAATCTATAAACTTATCCCTATTTTGTTTCACAATCTCTCTTAGCACCATATTTGTTTATATATATATATATATATATATATATATATATATATATATATATATATAATACTTTTAGTATTAAGAGCATATTTTAATTACTCCTATGTTTAGAGTAAACCTTATCAAAAATTATTAATTTAAGCTAGTATTTTCTTTAATTTCTAAAAATTTTTACTTGCATTTTTGAAAAAAGTTGCAAGTTACCCAGGTTGTCATTCAATGACAGTGAGAAACATTCCAACTCATACTATTCTTTGCTTTTATAGAATAACAACCTGTGATTAAAAAAAAAGCAACAAAAGATTAAAGGTGAAAGAAAATACTAATCAAAATTATTAATAATAATAATGGATAACAATGCTTCATCTAAAAATAAGATAAATAAAAAATACTATTAAAAGAATGTTATAAAAATTTGTTCCTGCCAATATTGCATCCTCTAAACAAAGTCAATTTCTTTTTTTAATTCAAAACTGGAAGCAAAAATTATCCATCTGTAAATAAAGACAAATTGATTGTTACACAATGTATAAAAAGAAAGGGGAGTGCAAAATAAATAAACGCAATTTTATATTGAAGTGAGAGGAAAGTCTGTAATAAATTGCTAGAATTGGATACAGAAGGTGTGGAACAGTCAGCACAGGAGTGGATCAGATAGACAGCTGGCTGCTTATCTTAATTTCATATAATTATCTTCCAGCATCTGAGAGGTGAGACGACAAGAAGTGGCTGGAGAAAATAGCCTCTTTAGCAGAGATATCAAGTCAGAGAAAATTGAAAACAATCAGAGAATAACGCAGAAGTATGATTCAAGGAAGGTGACTGGAGATTGATAATGTTGAAGCTTTTGGTGAAAAGTAGAAAATCATCTGTCCATTAATCAATGATACATCAATTCATAAATAACCAATGTCACAAACTTTCAAGGAAATCCACTAAAGAACATTCAATGTTACTTTGGTAAAGTCCCTAAGGAAATGTTTCCTTAATGGAAAACTATTTCACTGAATAAATATTATTGGTAAACATAAATAATTGCCTCATGAAATATCTAAGACATGGCTTTTAATAAAAAAAAATTGAAAAATAAATGACTTTAATAGTAGAGGTAAAATAATGAAAATAAAAGCCTTTATTTTAAGTCCCAAATATGTTAGTCAATATAGTAGGCTGAGTCAAAAGTTTTGCAATATTTTGGTATGTGCTAGTTTGCAGCATATATATTACATGACTGAAGCAGTTCAAGCCATAGATTTGAAAACCAAACAGATGAACCTGCAATGTACTCTAATTTGGGAATTTATCCTTTATGAGCTTGAACTGAACCATAGCACTGTTTTTGGTTACAAAAACATTTGTTGTGTGAAAGTCAAAGGTACAATTGATCACAGTACAATAACTAGATGGTTCAAGAATTTTACTTGGATAGCAAGAACTTTGATAATCAGGCAAGCTCTGGTAGGCCTAAAATCATTCTGAGAATATACTTCAAGCCATAGATGTAAATTAGGTGAGTAGAACTCAAAGAGTATCAGGCAAGATAGGCATCTCACAAGTCCAGCGTGGTTAATCACCTTCATGACATTGACAAAAGCATCCAGAGCTACCAAATTGTGCTTCACACTCGCAAAATATTGCAAAACTTTTGACTCACCCAAGTATTTGTCAGCGTACTAAGGCTAAGATCATTTTTATAGAAAAACAAAATGAAAGAGCAGAGACATATTCACCAATCGATTGGTCTAATTGATACATTACTGATCATGTTTCTGTCACTATGTTAGAAAAAGAAGCTTTCTTTTTTCTACACTGAATATACATTTGAGGAAGGCTGAAGAATAGATCAACCAAAAATTTATGCTCACAACATCAAGCAAACAAAAGAGTTTCAATTGTCTCAACAATATTTATAGTTATTCACCAACTTGTCAATGTTTATCTTAGTGTCAAGTCAAATTATACATCTTATAAACTATTGTTGAGAGGAAAATGCTTTCAAATCAGACAATTTATTTCTTTGCTTAGAGAATTATTTAGGATATATCTTTTCAAATAATTTTTTCTGAGTATTGATAAAAAAACTGTTTAAAATAAAAATGACTAATTTTTCAATCAGCAAGATTCTTGTCTTCATGAAACCAGTCTAAATGGTAAAATGGCTGACTTGCCTACAATTTTAGTTTTGTTTTGAATACCCATGCATATATCATACATTTTTAATTCAATGTCTTATGTTCACTAGAAAAGAATCTATTAAACTAAAAAGAATCACTCATAAGAAAGGAAGTTTGTCTTAAAAGAACAGATTTCTGAATTTTGGCCAAGTTTGAAGAATAAAATTTTATAGTGAATTAATAAAATTGTAAATTTTTTAGTGTGCATCTGATAAAGACATAACTTATTAAATGGCTTCTTAAAAATTGTGTGTGTGTATATATATGCAAGAGAGAGAGAGAGAAATTATTAACTTATTAGGGTCTTGTAACAACAGTTCATGACACTGATGCTTCTTATTTAAGTGAAAGATTTTATTCTGTATTTCATATTGAATTTCATTACATTGAAAATTTGAATGATTGAAAGATGATGTTCAACATAAACAAAAGTATCATTTAGTTGCAAATTGGACTGGAAATAGATTTATTATCTAAGTTATAGGTATATTGGCTTGCTTTCTTTGTTTTTAATGACATATTAACCTTTGTGGGTTATTTAATGCTAAAGCCATCCTTGTAGAAGGGCAGTAATGGTACTATTTAACCCATAGCTGAGAGGATAAGGGGGTTCATACCTTTCCCATTAATTATATTGCTCTAATAAAAATCTTTCTATAATGTGCTGTTTTTGCTGGGTTATGGTAATATACATATATAGAATTATACTTTAGTAATTATATTTACACATATAACAATATATTCAATAAACTATTTACTAACATCAAAAGATTCATCATAGTTCAACAAAAAACTCAATTTAATAAGCCTTGCAATACCCATGAAATAAATATATTAGGTTAATGTTAAGGTATCTAATCAAGTAAAGTTCTTCTTTTCAGCAACTGGAATTCTCAAGTGTCCAATGATGCAAATCCAAACTGGATTGAGCACTATATAAAACCAGGCAAATAACTTTTGATTTCAATATATGAAAGCTATAAACAGATGATTTAGATAATCCCTAAAAAGTAAATATTTGCATTTGACTGCATTCTGTTGAGACAAATATTTGCTATTCAAATTAACTTTGTTTTGCATCTATTTACAATTTGTTTAATTCGATCAGAAATCATCCTGAAAACATATCTTAATTTTTTTTTTCCTGATTAAATATTTTCTATCTTTGATAAAAACCAATGTAGAAAAAAGAAAAAAAGGGCTTATTGATCTATTATTTAATTTACAGTCAATGACAAAATTATTTGTACACCCATCAATTTTGAATATTTTTATCCAATTCTCTGAATCTAATGCCCATATGATACCAGTTGTTTTTATGTTAATAAGCACAAAAAAAAAAAAATCAATTTTATGAACAATAGGTTAGATACAATAAATTTGACAGGTGATTTATGCAAAATAGGAAACGATAAAATTATTCGTACAGTAGAAAATATTGTTTTAAATTGATTGATTCTTGTAAGCGTAAGTAATTACATGATTTTATTGGTAAAGCCTTCTAGACTATTTATTCAGTAGAAAATTTATGTTAATTCTAGCAAAGAATATAGCATGGTGCCTAGAGTATCACCATTGTTATTCTTACATTAACAACACAATGGGGAAGATAAAGGAGCTAAGTATCGACTTGAGACAGAGAATTATTAACGTCCACATGTCAAGAAATAGTTACAGTACAATTTCAAACTGGTTAGCTATCCCTAGATCTCTGATATAGTCCATTATGACGTGATGACAGTATGACATGACAGAATTTGCCTGGGCATGGAAGAAAAGTCAAACTGTCACCGAGAACTGTATGGAAATTGTGTCGCAAGATTAATATAAATCCAAGAGTTGTTTCAAAAGACAACACCAAAAGTTTGGGTATGATGGGTATCAGTGTAAGTATCTGCACAATACATTGTTCAAATAGGAATGGGTTGTATGGAAACCTAATATGACAAACCCCTTTTCATAAACAATATCACATTGTTGCTTGGTTTAATTTTCCCAAAACATTCTTGGACAAAGAAAATTGCTTTTGGGAACAAGTACTATAGAATGACGAAAGAAAAATTGAGCTTTTACAACATAATGATGTACAGAAGATTTGGCTCAAGAAAGATAAGGCTTTCTTTCCAAAGAACAATGCCAACATTAAAACATAGAGGCAGATCAATGATGTTTTGAACTTGTTTTTGCTCAAGAGGGACTAGACAATTAATTGCAATAAGAATAATAATGAAATCTGAAGACTATATAAAATTTCTGGATGAAAATCTACAACTATCAGCACAAGGTCGGTGATATACTTTCCAACAAGATAATGATCACAAACATACATCTAAATCAGTGACTGTGTGGCTTCAGAGAAAGATTAGTTCAACCATGGCCTTCAATGAGTCCTGACTTAAATCCTATTGAAAATCTATGGAAACAATTAAAAGATCAAATAAATTGTCAGTCATCAAAATACCTTTAGGAATTAGAATGTGTAACCATTGAAGAACGGGAGAAAATTCCAGAAAAGACTTGTTCAAATCTCATCAAAAACTACTGTATGAATAATTTTGTCTTTTCCCTTTTGGTTTATTTTCCTTCTTATATTTAGTAAATTTAACCCATCCTTCTCAAAACAGTTTTATATCCCTTTTTTGAAAGACACAAAAATTCTGGCACCATACACGTATTAAATTCTAAAAAATGGGTCAAAATATTCAATATTCATGGCTGTATGAATAATTTCATTGTTGACTGTATATGCTTTACTAAGAATAAAATGAAAACGTTTACGATGAGAATATTGTTACCAATTACCCTCACAACTGACAAGTCCGCAACAAAGAAAAAGAAAAATACTTTTATTTCTTTAAGAAATTCATATCACTCATTTTTGTATCATTGTTATTTTAAAATATTCAACTTTAAAAGGCTATTTAATGATGTTTCAAAAAACCAGGACTTTGTTTCATTCATATGCGACATTTAAAAAAAAAAAAAAAAAAAAAGCCAAATAAAGAAATGTAAAATTCATTTGTTGAATTAGTTATCCTAATAGTACGTGACAAATTGCTTCTTTTGCTAACCTTTAATCACTTTAGCTTTCAGTTCTTATAAATTAAAAGAGACATGTTTATTTAAATGTTAAATTATATCTATAATAAACTTTAATGTATGAATAGATATAAGGCCAGGAACATTTTCTTGCTTCAATTATGTATAACACATTTATGTACATTTATTCTTCATGCTTGAAAACAGATGGACAAAATTCTATTAAATTAAATATGTAAACCAGTATTAAAATAATTATTTATGTTGCAGTACTATGAGGTGCATATGGTAAGTTTCCTGAATTTTTTTCGTATGGGCATTTAAATTGGCGTAGACCCTTGAAAATTCAGTATGTTATTACTATACATCTTATGAGATGACTGACCGATTTTTATGATTTCAGGTTCAAATGAACAGCTACAGCAGGAATTGGAATACACCCTACTAAAGCCTGATTGTCACAGAGGGGGAATTTCAAAAATGCAATCTGACACTTTAGAAGAACGATATGCAACAAAATTGTTTTAAACTTGGAAAAAATGCCACAGAAATGTATGGAATGCTTCAGACTGCTTTTCGACCATCTTGCATGAATCGAGCATCAGTTTTTGAGTGGCATAAGAGATTCAAGGAAGGCACGGAGTCTGTGAGGGATGATGAGAGGTGTGGGAGGAGTAAGCAAGTCAATACACCAGAGTTGATTGGCCAAACGGTTAGGGTTAGGGTTACTATGTTGAGGTTTTAAGGGAGTTCAGGAAGAGATTCTGTCGGAAGAGGCCAGCACTCTTCAAATCGGACCAGTGGCATTTCCACCAGGACAATGCACCAGTCCACAACTCCATCCTTGTCACAGACTATTTGACCAAGATGGGCATCAAGACAGTTCCTCACCGTCCTTATAGTTCAGACCTTGCTCCCTGTGACTTTTGCTTATTCCCTAAGCTCAAAGGCTGTCGTTATGAGACAATTGAGGAGGTGAAAGAAGCTGTGATGAAAGTCATTGACATGCTCACACAAGAGGACTTCCATGGGGCCTTCCAGAAGTTGTTGGAACGGTAGAACAAGTGCATTGCAGCCGGAGGAGATTACTTCGAAGGGGACTAGAATTTCATGTGCGTACTATCAATAAAAGTGCCCCTACCAAAAAAGTCTGGAAACTTATCATATGCACCTTGTAGGTTTTATAAAGATATGAAAACATTAAGGATGTAAATAAAGATGAGGAAGGCATTGTGTTTTGGCTCTGCAAAAGGAACAATGGCAGACTTGGGGCCTTTAATTAGGCACCTAGTTTCGACTAGGCTACCTTTGGGTGGGCGAGCTGCACTTTTGTCTCCTTTGTCACCCATGTACGGCACTAGACCAAGCGTCTAGTTTAAGCCGTAAACTGGCATACGTGCCCGGACTCACATTTGGGTTCGTGAAACTGCTTGCCTCATCAGGCTCACATTGTACTAAGTGAGCCGATGAGCAGTACAGACAAGCAGGGTTCGAGTCTCGGCTCGTTCCCGATCTCCCCTCCCCTTTATCCCCACTTTAATCGGCCTTCGGGCTTTTGACCTTGTGTCAAGTCGTGTCTGGTGGGAGGCAGCGACAAATAATAGGCATTGTGTTTTGAGTGAATATTCCTACTCAACTTTTCAATATGAAAAATAACAGTGATATAGAAATTTAATTAGAATAAAAGTAATAAAACATTCTTCACATAGATAACTTGCTTGAAGCTATTTCTTTTTTTAGACACTGGTAAAAGAAGAAAAAAAAGAGATACAGGAAGAAATGCAACATGGAAAATGTTCTGTTCTATTTCTACATGGAATAAAAGAAAAAAAAAAATAATGCAAAAATATTAAGGAGTGACAATGAAGCTATTTTTATAGAGTTTTATTTTTAAATTTGAAAGTTTTTATGGAATTTGTAATAATATAGTTCAATAGATTACTGGAACCATATCTTTGTTTGGATTTCCAGATTAAAAAAAAAATTGACTCATAATTTCAACATTTTATTTTGGCTAAGTTGTTTTAGATTAGAATAGCTGTATCTTAGCAGTTACTATTATGCTTGAAGCCCCCCCACCCCTAAAAAAAACAAACATGCTTTTGTTATCTTCTAATAAAACTGAAGATACGTGAAGGAGGTGACCAATTATTCAATTATTTAAATAATTTTACTTCAAAACTTAGACATGCATTTCAAAAACCAATCCAATTAAGTGAGTCCCCATATTGTAAAGTCTTTATATCTGAGGTAATGGATACTTGCTAGGTATGGACTATTACCAAGATGAATCGATAGGATGGATGGTGATTAAAGACAGAGCGAGAACGAACATCTGCTGCTATGCCTGGTACATTCCTTTATTGACCAAATTCCCAGGATGTGGTAGGGGCCGTAACCCCTGTGGCATCAGAGGTTATTTCCCTTTTGTTAGTTAGGATATTACAATGCTCTTTTTTTTTTTTTTTTAAAAATAATGATAACGACAATGACAGTGGTGGTAATAATTATCTGGTGAGGGAGTTCATTCAGTCTGTGAAGTGATTGGGATGCTTGAACAGATGGCTTGGACTCTATGTCGGAGGAGATGTCTGTTAACCTGAATGAGAGAAAAGAAAATGATGATGGTTCAGACTATTATGTATGGGTATGTTTATTATTATTTTTTTTTTGTTAGTGGTCAAATCTTTTGGGTGGCTGTTTTGTTCTACTTGAACGCCTGAGGTTTAGAGTTGTGTGTTGTGTTTGGTTGTCTTTGTATTCTGGTGGTGTTGTCGTATGTGTGTAGCTTTCATCTTCAGATGAGGGGTAATCCAGTAGGTTATGTGCATGGTTTGTTGTTGGCTTAGGGATTTTTTTGAAGAAGCTGGAATTTCTTGTAGTTTGGCTACCTTTGTGTGTGGCGGTGATCATGGATCCCTTTTTCTTTATAATAGTCATTGGGTTAGGCTGGTAAGGTGTGAGAGCCTTTGAGGTGTTGTCGCTTTTTACAATGACTGTATCACCCACCCTGAGATCATTGGGTTTCACGTACGCTTTTCTATCAGCGTATTGCTTTATTTTTCTCTTGGCTTCGGTGTCATGCTCCCTAATGCTGGGGTCTTCAGCAATAGGTGTGATCAGGCGTGGCAGGCGGTTTTTTATGGTCTGGCCAAATAGGATTGTGGCTGGGGGTGTGCCGGTGGTGCAATGTGGTGTCGTCCGGTAGTCCAGCAGGAATTTGAATAATTCCTGCTTCCAGTTTCGACCTTTATTTAAGGCAGCTTTAATGGACTTTTTTACAGTGCGCATGAAGCGTTCTGATTTCCCGTTAGCCTGGGGCCAGAGGGGTGTTATTCTCCTGTGTCTGAATCCAGTGATGGAGGCATAGGTTTTGAATTCGTGGCTGTTGAATGGTAGGCCATTGTCCGTTTTGAGGGAGACTGGCACACCAAATTCGGCGAATATCTTGTCTAGGCGGGGTATGACTGATGTTGTTGAGATGGAGTCCAGGATGTCAATAACAACATAGCGTGAGTATTCGTCTGTGACAACGAGGAGGTACTTTCCATTTTGGAGGTGTCCAAAGTCAGCACTGACTTCTGCCCATGGGGCTGCTGGTAGTGGGGACATTTGCAGTGACTCTCTTGTCGGTTTATGGGTACTGATCTGACAGGTGTGGCAGTTCTTGATGTTTTCTTCCACTAGAGGCTGCATGTTTTTGAACCAGACCTTTTCTCGGAGGATAGCCATGGTTTTCACAATGCCTTGGTGTCCAGCAAGTGCTATTTTGACAGCTCTGTTTTGTAGTGCTTCAGGCAGTACTATTCGGTGCCCTTTGAGGATGATGCTATCCTTGTGTGCAAGTGATAGTTCGGCACGATTGGCATACAGAGTGTGGAATGTTGCTTTGTTTATGCCATCCTCGACACCATGCCATTTGTTGGTAAGGATGGCTTGGATGACGGTGGTAAGTGTCTTGTCTTTTGCCGTTTCCATTGCAACTTCATCAATTGTCATTGCTTTGGGGGTTGAGGTTGAGAGGATGTAGTTTATATATTCCTCTGCTATTTTTTGTTCTCTGTCGCTTGGTGGTAGGTGCGTTGGATGGCAGCTCAGATAGTCAGCTGGGTTGTCATGGCCTGGTCTGTATATGACGGTCATGTCGTATGGTTGCGTTCTCAAAACCCAGCGTTCAATGTGTGCTGATAGTTGGGAGCGGGTGTTGTTAAAAATGGATGTTAGGGGTTTGTGGTCTGTAAAGACAGTGAATGGAGCTCCAAAGATATATATGTGAAAGTGTTCACACGCCCATGTGATGGCAACTGCTTCACGTTCTGTTTGGGAGTATCTCTGTTCAACTGCGGATAGAGCACGACTTGCAAATTGTACTATCCATCCATTTTGTGACAGCACGGCAGAAATGCCTACCGGACTGGCATCCGTATGTATTTCAGTGTGTTTGTTCGGGTCAAAGTAGGCAAGTGAGCATGCTCTGCTCAGTGCCTCCTTAATGTTTTTTAGACATTCAGTGTGGCGTTCAGTCCAGGACCACTGTGTGTTTTTTTTTGTTAGTTGACGTAGTTCATGGGTGAGGGTTGCATAGTTTGGAATGAATTCTGCCCCACAGAAGTTAGTCATCCCCAACAAGCTTCTGACTTCTGATGCGTTTTTAGGGTCGGGTAATCCAAGGATTGCTTTTATTTTGAGGTCGCTTGGGCTGATGCCTTCATTACCGAAGGTGTGTCCAAGGAACTCCAGTGACCTCTTGTTGTACTCACATTTGCTGCCATTTAGGGTGAGCCCTTTTTCGAAGTCGTCTGAATATCGCGTGGAGGTTTTGGTCGTGGTCTTGCTGGTCTGATCCGAAGCAAAGGATGTCGTCACTGATGTTGATGGCTCCCTTGATCCCTGTAAGTGCTTGACTAATTTCTTCCTGGAATATCTCACTTGCGGAGTTGACACCAAAAAAGAGTCTTTTATATCTGTACAGGCCCAGGTGTGTTGCAAAGGTGGTTATATATCGGGATTCTTCAGCTAGTTCCAATTGGTTGTAGCCTTGGTTAAGATCCAATTTGCTGAAAACATTAGCTCCTGATAGAATAGTTTTCAGTTCATTGAGTGTGGGGGTTGGGTGTCGTTTCCTTTTGATAGCTTTGTTTGCCGCCCTCATGTCGATGCAAATCCTGATTTTATTTTGACCCTTTTTGGGTACTACAACAATAGGAGATACCCATGGGGTTGGTCCGTCTGCCTTTTCAATCACTCCCAGTTTCTCATCTTTGGCTATTAACTCTTCTATATCCTTCCTTACGTGAAAGGGGACCCTGCGGTATCTCTGAGCGATGGGTGGTATGTTTTCATCTATGTGTAGGTGAACTTTTTTTTCTTTGAGTTTACCCAGACCATTGAATAGGTCTGCGTAGTCCTCTAGAAGTTTAAGAGTGGGGAGTGGGGTCTGTGCATCAGAGTTACTGATGTGGTTGACTGAATGAGTGTTTGCTGACAGTAGTTTGAGCCTTTTACATGTTTCCCAGCTAATAATGGGTTTTTCTGGGTTCTTTATAATATGAATGTCTGCTTGGCAGGAGATGCCTCTAAACTTTAGAAGTGTGCTGAATTGACCTAGGAGTGGGGTGGCTTCCTTGACACCGAATCCAGATATTACGGTTTTTGTGGGTCGGAGGAGGGGCGTTGGTCTTAGGGATTTGTAATCTGCCTCAGACAAAATGTTTATGGTGGCGCCAGAGTCAGCTAACACATTGAACATTTGATGGCCATCACCAAAAGATAAGTCAAAGTAAGGAAGGTTTTTCACTTTACCTGTATGGAATACATATTCCATGTCACTGCCGCTGTTTGAGTCTCATTGATGGTCCTCAATGTAGTTTACCGGTCGTTGAGTGGTTTGAGCTTGTGGGCGTGGGGGGCGATTTGTTTTTCGCCGTCTGTCCTCGTCATTTAGTTTTCTGAAACAGACAGAGGCGAAGTGTCCCCATCTCCGGCAATAGGCACACTGGTTCTGGAATGCAGGGCAGGATGTCGGTCCCCGTTCATGTGGGTATTTCCCATTGCAATTTCTGCACCGGTTTTGCTGGGGGCGTTTGCGTGGCCATTGTTGTTCATGCGTGACTTTGTTGGCTACTGCATTAACGGATGTGGTAGGTTTTGTAGTAGAGTTGGCGTCTTCTAAGCACATCTGTTCCATTTGTTTGGATATGGTTTCTGTCATTTTGGCATAGTTTATTAGATCGCCTAGGAGCATGTTTGGGTTCATCAGTCCCTTTTGGCGAACTTTTTCTGATAAACAGCCCGTTATTAGCTGGGATTTTATTTCTGCATTTCTGTCTGTGAAACGGCACATAGCTGCTGCCTCTTTTAATTCCCGATGAAAGTCCTCTATGTTTGGGGTGGTTTGTTTTTTTTTTTTTGGAATATAAATCTGTTATACTCAGTGTTGTTTTCTGGGTTGAAGTGGTTTTGCACAGCTAGGACGAGCTTATCGAAGTGTGTTTCGTTTTTTTCTGGTGTGGTTTGTTCAGACGGTAGTTCGTCAATAATATCATTTACTTCTTCGCCAACAAAAGTTAAAAGCATAGCTTTTTTTCGTTCATCGTTTTCTATGTTGCATGCAGTGAAGTAATTTCTCAGTCTGTTGACATATTTTGTCCATTTTGCGGCTTTGTTTTTTGATTCATGGTTAAATTCTGGGTAATGTGGTAAAGCGGCCATGTTAGTTTTTTTTTCGGCACGTGGGCAGGTTTGTCCTTTTCTTTTTTTTTTTGTTGTTATTGGTGAGTAAACGACTCTTTCTTCGTCGCCAATGTAAAGTCTTTATATCTGAGGTAATGGATACTTGCTAGGTATGGACTATTACCAAGATGAATCGATAGGATGGATGGTGATTAAAGACAGAGCGAGAACGAACATCTGCTGCTATGCCTGGTACATTCCTTTATTGACCAAATCCCCAGGATGTGGTAGGGGCCGTAACCCCTGTGGCATCAGAGGTTATTTCCCTTTTGTTAGTTAGGATATTACACATATGAAATTCCTAAAGAAAATAAAAGATTCTGTTTAATAATTTGAGAGAAATATCAGTTAAACAAACTCCATTTTGGATAGGTAGAGGATAGTATTTAATTTTCAAAAATAAATAGGATATTCTTTAAGTAAGAATTCCTTTTAAGTGGAAATAAAATTCTAAGGCACAATCCCCCAGCCCCAGCAAAAAAAAAAACACAATGCTTCAACTGAGAAATGAGAAATAATAGTGAATAATTCTTGGGAGCAAGTAAAAAGAACCTCATCCAATTAACAAATTTTTAAACTGAATTTGTATTTCTTTTCCTTTCTATGCCTCAACTACTGGACCCTCTCTTGGCAACTGTTCATCTTAAGATATGTTGCATATAAAAGCTTAAACATATATTTCTTGTAGATAATTGCTTGCTTTTAAATACCATCTTTTAGATACTTAATCAGATTTCATTTGTTATTCACAGTAATGAGCATTTACTTACAAAAAGACATGACTCAAAAGCAAACAATACTTAATACTTGATTTAATTAAACAGGAATTTATTTGAAACAAGCAGAATCTTCTGTTACTTTGACATTTTCTTCTTCAGATTTTGATATTCCTTTATTTTGGATTTAAAAAAAAATTTCTATTCAACAGAAATATAAGATTTAAATTCCTACAATATAAAAATGAATGCATGTATATGGAGATACAAATTTCTCTGTACAAGATGTATAAATTGATTTCAACTATAGTGTGATCAATAAGTTTTTATATATATATATATATATATATATATATATATATATATATATATATCTACACATACACAAATTTTTGTATTATATATATAATACAAAAATTTGTCATTTTTCTATTACAGGGCTCAAACGCAAAAGATAGAGCCATGTATGTTGAAAAATATATAAAAATATAATAATATGAATTTTAAATTTATTAGAATTATAAGAAAAAGTGATTACAACTTAGAATGGATTTTCATAATATTATGTTTTAGATTTTCTGGTATTCTTTCTTTATAATTTGAACTTTTCTCTCCGAAATGAAAAAAAAAATGCTAATTAAAAAAAAATTGACATGGTGGGAATTCAGGAAAATTTTATATAAAGAATTATTTTCATATATATTTTTTTTAATTTTTCAAAATCTGCAATATAGATGTAGAAAAAAGAAGTCCCCCACTCCAGTAAAAAAAGAAAACTAAAAAACTTTCATCTCAACTTTACTTTCATCAATTTCCTCAAAATTGAATGACCAGAAGCAAAAGATTTTTCTTTACTTCTCTATACTTACAAAAGAGTTAGGACTCATTTTCAATTCATAAAATAATCAAACATGATCCTATTGCCATAAGAACAGGAATTCCTTACAGTGAAGAAGATAACAAGATTCATCTCACGACACTGGATTGCTTTTTATGAATCAATATTCTTATACATTGGAACCTTGCAAATCAACCCTACCATGCATTGCATAGAGATGAATGGACCTCATTCTATTTTTGTACAATAAATTTTTTTATGCATTAAATCTATTAAATTCATGTTCATTCCAGCTCAATGCAACTTGATATTTTGGCAGCAACTAATATAATAAGACATTTAGCATATTATTCTTGTTCAGATCATGAAATGATCAATTACTATTTGCATCAAATTATCCAAGCACTTCTGATATTTACATCTCCTTGTAAAAGATTTTACAAGTACATTAGAGTCCTGTGATAGTAATAAATGCAAAAAAGTTTGATTTATTTAAATAAATATTTATACATGGAAGAAAATAGCAATGATCATGATGTAACAGTTATTGTCATGGGAAATGGACACAGTGACCTGAATTCAAATCCTGGATGAGGCTGTTTGGATTTCCAATAGTGCTGAGAAAAGTATGACTCCACCTATTTCCCCTTCCAGGTATGGGTAAATAGAAGGGCAAACTGGGCCCTTTAACTCTGGTATGGCAACTGATCAGAGAGAAAGAAAACTCAGAATTCAAACCTGTAATTTCCTGAAATAGATCTTATGTCACAACTTGCTAATGACAAAGGGGTTGGGTAAATATATACATAGGAGAAAATGCAAGATAAACAATAAAATAAGTGAAGAAAGACTTTATTTCTTCTTTTACATGTGACTTTTTATACAAAAATGATATTGCTGGTACTTTTAAAAAATAACCTTGTGCTCATCTTGAACCCCCCTCTAAATAAATAATATTTTATGTATCTGGCCAAGCAAAGAGAATGAAAAATGTTCTTTAGAACAACTATACAAGAGAGTGGAGTTGATAGGTTCCCTTACCAAGACAGTTTTGATCAAAGTGAAATACACAATTCAATGTCCAAAACTCCTCATCAAGAAAGCAATTCAGAGATAAATCTTTTTGGTGACATGATTAAAATATATAACTGATGATGCCACTCAGTGACCTTTTATTAATCGAATAGGCATATTTCTAACATAGTGACATGATTAAAGCAATGAGATTTTAAGCAACAATGATATTATTTTGCACTGGCATTGTAAAATTAACAAAATGTTATCTAGTAACAAAATCCACTAAAATAAGAAATATAGCCCCTTGTATACACCACAAGAAATTAACTATCTGATCAGACTAAGCATATTTCTAGGAGCAATTACATTTGAAATGCCTTTATCTTGCATGGTTATATGAGCAATTAAAAAATATACATATATATTAATGGTTACTTTGATCTTATTATTAATCTATTAATTTGTATTTTGGTAACAATAAAAAAAATTCTAATATTTATAAAATTCTTGATATTACAGACTGTAAAATTTTTCCAAGTTGGAATTTTAAAACAATAAGATAATTTGCTATTTACAAATTAGAACATTTGTAAATAGCAAATTATCTTATTGTTTTAAAATTCCAACTTGGAAAAATTTGATCAAGTCAAACAAAGCATTTAGTAGACTATACAAACATTCATGGAAAAATAAGAGCTTTAAGAAATACACAAAAATAAAAAAAATCTACAAAGCTATCATACTAACTATTCATTGACATGGTACCAAATTGTGGTTAACTATAACAATCACCAACATTCTCATTAGTGCTGCTTCTAATTATTAACAGTAAAGCAGATTGAGTTCTTTAGCCTTGGTAAAGCAACTAATCTAGAAGGAGGAAAACTGAATTTAAATCAGCTGTACTCTGCTTAAAAATTGAGGATTCAGGCCTTTCTCAAGGGCATTAGCATGAAGTGAAACAAAAAGTTTTGTCCAGGATTTGAACCAGAGTTGCCAATTCTATTTCCCAAAACAACAACCACTAAGTGCACCCTAAATTGTGAAGTAACTGTCCCCCACTTTTTTTTCTTCACATCTATCTATCTTATGAGGGGTATTTAAAAAAGTTCTTAGCCTCACTCAGTGCCAAAGTTGAACATTTTTGTTGTGACAACACACTTTCACTTCTTATAAAACTAGAAAATCTAATTCAGATTTCTGTTTTAATTTCTGTATAAGTCAGGCCTAAATAAAAGTGAAAAGGGTGTGATAAATCTAAAAATGAATAAAACAAACCCAAGTAGGTATAAAGTATGAGCAAAAGAAAGGTGTCACACCTAAGGAAATCTATGAGGACATGGTATAGATATTTGTTGAGAACTCCTTTTCCAAAACAACCTTGAGGTGGGCTGCAGAATTCAAGCAAGACAGGGATAGCACAGAAGATGAATCTTGGTCAGGTTATTCAAAAATTCAACAACTGACGAACAAGTTGATGTCATTCACTGTATCGTTTGGGTTGGGTTGACAGATATTTTATTATCCAGCAGATAGCTAAGTCCATAAGCATTAGTTCTGGTTCTATCTACATTGTTCTGAGATCTTGGGGATGAGCAAGCTGTTTGTAAGATGGGTCCCAAGAATGTTAACACCAGAGCATAAGCTGAAAAAGATTGACATTTCCAGAACACTTCTGACTTATTTCCAAGCTAACTCAAAGAATTTCCACTGCAGATTAGTAACTCAAGATGAAATTTGAGTTCACCACTTCAAATCTTAATCAAACATCCAAAACAAACAGGGGAAACACTTTCTACCCCTGAAGAAGTTCAAGCAGGTAGTGTCTATTCGCAATGTGATAGCTTCTGTTTTTGGGGGATTCAGAAGGCATAATCATGTGAGACTACCTGGAAAAGGGAAAAACTATGCATCAAAATTAAGACAACTGAAGGAAGCAATCAAGTTGAAATGCAAAAGGAAGCCAAGGGCAGATATGCTCTTACTCCAGGATAACATACCTATTTACACTGCTCAGTTTGCAATAGCAGAAGCAGCTAACTGTGGCTTTGAATCACTACTTCATCCTTCTTATTCACCAAACTTAGCTCTATCTGACATCCTGTTTCCTAAACTCAAATCCCACCTGTGTGGTTACCATTTTGAAAAAAATGATGAGGTCAGATGTGTTGCAGAGGAGTTTTTGGAGGACTAGAATGCCACCTTCTGTGATGAGATTGTAATGCTTGAGTATCACTGGACTAAGTGCATTGATTTCATGAGGGTCTATATTGAAATATAGTGAAAAACTGTCTGGTTTTGCCGACGGTGAAACTTAGAACTTTTTGAAGGACCCCTGTACATGTATGATAAAGAATAAAAATTTTTCAAATTTCTACAATCTGGTTTATTCTTTCTAACTGTACATGAGTGGTTCTATCTTGATCATTATGGGGATGGGAATAGGCAATAAAAGTAGTGATTTATATCTGAAAACAGAGCCAAAACCTAGCTAGGAACATATATGTATAGATTGACCACCAATTCCCATAGCAGTAATTTTAGTTTTTGAGGCCCTTAAAAACATATTTGGTTATTTCTATTTCAATCTCCTATTTCTAAGCAACTCAATAGATTACCATATTTGGTTATTTCTATCTCTGACCACTGTTTCTAGATCACTCCATCATCTAGACATCCACTTTGGGTAGTCTAAGTCAATTTTTAACCTCTGATTAGAATTATACTTTTTAAAAAATCTGTGTCATCCTAGCTTTTGTTAATTAACAATAAGTGATCTAACTCCTAAATAGTTACTTCAACTTGCTTGTAAAATCCTATCATACAGGAGGAGTTTTTATCTTGTGATACAACTGAATAATTCACAATATTGCCTTCAAAATTAAAGGTTTACATTTAAATAAAAATCCTTAGTCATATTTAGTAGCTTTTTGGTTCCCAAATCTGAACTATTTCTCTATTTTCACCAATATGCTGAAAAGAAGATTTCTTCTTATCAGAAGAACCTAGCCAATCAGTAAAATGGAGTCAAGTCTTGCATTTAAGGTTGTCAAAAGGAAGCAGACATTGACTAGTGACTGACCTTCTGCCAATAGCACTTATACTAGAAGTTTAAAGTAGAAATATGAAGCAATGTAGGAAGAAGTGGGAAGTAACCAGAAGAGGAAACAAGCTTCATCCTGAAATCATGACTGAAGAGGAGGAGGAATCAATAAAAACTCAAAAGAATCAATTTTTTCTCTTGTCTGCATCAGCCTCATCTACTAATCGGCTAATGTCACAGGAAAAGTAAGAAAAATTAGCAGAAATGAAAACAACGACATAGAAAATGCTAAAAACAGCAGAAAAGAACAAAAATGGGGAAGAAAAAAAAAAAAAGAAGCAAATTTATGAAAATCATTGAAACAAAAATTTAAGAATTGCAATAAGTAAAAATAGAAGCCTAGAATACTAATGCTTGCAGAAACAAAACACTATATATATATATATATATATATATATATATATATGTGTGTGTGTGTGTGTGTGTGTATAAGAAGCTCCATTCGAATAATGTAAGAAGATACAAGTGGGAGGATACATATAAAAATCACAAGAGAAAACAAATGATTAACTTTTCTTTACATTGAAATGCAAACAAGTTTATTTATTGCCAGCGAGATAGAAAATTGAGTATTTATTTCTCTATTTTACATTTACGTTGCACTAATGTTACCGGTTGCTTTCCTTATGATATTCTGAGAAAATGTAAAGAAAACTTTTGTTAATATCCTTGTTGCCAAAGAATGAAACACTTATTTGCAATAACTTATGAAAGAATTGTCAAAAACAACATGGGAAGGGAGATAATTCTTGTACAAGAAGGGAGATAATTCCTCCTAAACTATTAACATAAATTAAATCTTAATTAGCTGGTAGACATTTATGATTGTATACAACTTCAAAGAGAAATAAGTGGACAAGATATGGTTTTCTCAGCTTTGCCACGTGATATATATAGCATAAAAGTATTGCCTATAATGATAAAATCTATATAATTTTATAATTTATGATTTCTATTTGAAAAATCAAACTTTCTTTAGAAGCTCAAATTTAAAAATGACTTCACAATATTCATTACCGTATAAGAATAAATCTATAGTCAGGAGGAAATATATAGATAACACTATAGATGGTTTGGATGCCTTCTATGGTAAAATGGTTAGGGAGCTAAGTCAGTACACTATTGCTAATGAGTTAAATTCTCACCGAGTACTCCATAATTCTGGCCTTATGCTACACTAAACTAAGCTTAACAAATGACAACAGTATAGCTGATTTAACTAGAGTCTTGATATCTCAAACTTGATTATTTGAAATGAAACCAAAACCATGTATTTCTAATCTGATTTAGTACATTATACTCAGAAGGATCCATGGTGTAACAGTTATTGTCATAGGAAGTGGAATTAGCCACTTGTTCAAATCCTGAACGAAGCTGTTGGCATTTCGCATAGCACTAATATCCTTAGGAAAGATACGAACCCAACTATTCTCTCTCCAGTTATGGGTAGATAGTAGGGTAGATATGTCTCTTTAACCTTAGTATGGCAACCAGTCTAGGAGAAGAAAAAATTCTGAATTCACAACAGTTGTAGACCAAAGAGAGGCATGGGCTCTGCCAGGCCATTCCTGCTGAATACACACTACATGAGTAGCACCCACCTTAACCAAACCTGGTTATGGGATAAGCAAGACTCAAATACTGTTACCTGGTAAAAAGATTGAAGATTACCACAAACAATAAATTGATTAATCCAAAAAAGTAACCTTTTTTTAGTAAAATTGTCAAGAAAGATACTAAATGGAAAGTTAGCTGTCTAAATCCCCAATATGATTTCTCAGAATTAAAGTTTCTTCATATTTACTCTTTAATCATTCTGAGATTTTAAACAAAACAATTCTGAGAAATTTTCTTAAAAAGTACCTGCTGAGTAATTTGCTAAAGAATAAACAAAACAAAACAAAAAACCCTAAACGATAAAGTAAAAGTTTTAGAATTAAAGAAATTATGCATTCATACAGTTTTTGAAGGATGAAACTGCATTAACCAATTCAATCACCCAAATAGGGAATGCTTTGCAATCACCCCAATACGAAATGCTTTGCAATCACAGAAAATTAATCCAATTTTTTAACAGGCAATAGTGAATTCTTAAGATTCAACTTGAAAATTTGGCTGCTCAACATTTGACAATCATCATTCAGTTCCCTGATGAACATGTAATAACATTCAAATTCATTCATTAATAACACAATATTTATCATTGCAACATGCATCTGCCTTTTGTTGAGGATCTAAGGTATCCATTTCCAAATAGAAACACTTTAATCTAAAGCAATATAATAACTTTTGTAACATTAAATCTTATTCAAGGTTAAAGATTTAGAATTTGCTATCATTCCAAAAAACAAACTATACATCAATCAATATCAACTGAAAAATGCATGCATGTATATGCATCATTTGCATACATATATTATTGCATAGTAAACTGATGTAAATTTTCTCATCTGCATTTTTCAAATTCCAATAAATGATTCATTATTGATTAGATGCAAGTATCATGGGATGAAGTTGTATCATTCAGAATGGATGAAATAGAATTCCCAGTGGGAGGAAAGTATTAATGACCTTAATAAAAGGAGAGATTGTTGAAGTTATGATTTGAAAAACTCAGATTCATGAACTGGGATTAGCTAATTTACAAATAGCTAACAAAGTACACAGGGCCCTATCATGACTAAATATACAAGTCAGCATCATCATAATCCAGTAGAAGATATCAAGTTCTTTGACCATACTATCAAAATAGAAATCTCAAGCCATTGGAATTAACATTTAATTATTTAACAGGCAGATAACTAATTGCAATACTAAATCCAGGGATCATTTTCTTGAAAGATTTTCCTAAAAAGAAAAATATGCAAACATCAGAAAATACTTCAGTTCTCTTCTTTTAGTGCAATGAAGAGATACAGGTCAGAATGTATACCAGATGATGGTTTCCAACGTATATGTTATCCATGATTACTTTTCAGAGAACTGAAGCTATTCTGGCATAGTACAAAAATTTGTATTTCTATTCATACTTTAATAGTATAGATTAAAAGAGCCCTTCCAGGTTTTTTTTATGTGCATACTCTTCTTTACAGTAATGCAATAAAAGTAAAAATGCTCATGATTATTTATACTTGCTAACTAGTAAGGCAATAATCTTTAACCAACCATCCTTATTCTTGCCCTTCCCTTATATCACAAATCTAGAAGCATATTAACACTTTCTACTCCAAGTATATTACCATTACTTATATTGTAATATCATAATTAATCCATTTGATTACGACATTTCTTTTTGTAAAAAAAAAAAAAAAAAAAAAAAAAAAAAAGATCATTTGAGTAGCAAAGAAACTTAGAAAAGTGTGTTTTGAGAAATGTATAAGAACACAAAGTATGAAATGATGTTAAATATACAGAAGGTACATAGAAGCATTTTAATATACAAATTCTAATTTATTTTGTTTTATTTCATTATTACAAGTGGGAATTAGAACGCAAAAGAAAACAAAACATATGCTTTGGGAATAGGAAAATATTCACTTGAAGCCTAACCATTTGAACTGGAAAAAAATAGATAAATGAAAATAAATGGAATAAATAAAAATAAGTAGCCAAATCTTCAGAGAGCACACTGGAAATTTTGCTTGTGAGGGCAATAAAGTCAAAGAGAACATTTCCGTTGGCATGGCAGTGTGAAGATTTCACAGCAGATAAATTCTCTCTCCTGTGATCATGTTCAAGGTGAGTGAAGCATTCCATGAGTAAACACATTTGCCCATAGCAAATACATGGAACATCAAGCGAGAAACACAGAAGCAGTAGTAGTAGTAGTAATATGTCTGTAAAGATTCATCTTTCCACAGACTTTACAGACAACATGGACTAAATTGTGTTTGTTCTTTTCACTTGACAGCATTTAACAATGGCTGGAAATGGAGCTTTTATCGCTTACGGTTTCTGTTCTCTTGAAGACAATATGGAATCCAGGTTTCATGTGGTTGCATCTGTTGGCTGACAACTTTCTCTATTAGTACTGAATCCCTCTGAGCGGTACTGTGCAGACGTTGGCTGTCAAATAGCTCACATCAACAGCACACATTTTTCAAAGAAAAAATATGCCTTAGCCATGATCAGACATTTGCCCACTTACATCAGAATACATTGTATCTAGTACTGAATATTTAGTTCATACAACTGTTTATTTATTATAGAAGACTGAGCTCAATGGTAAGGTTAATGAAAAGTTAATCAATGATTGGTCAGATTCCATAAAAAGAAAAAAACAAACAAACTACATATCAAATATCAATAGTTAACTTCTATAAACTGATTTATTGTTTATTCATCACAAAAATTGGTTGTATAAAGATTAATATGATTTTTCTTTTCATTTCTCTAGAAAGCTGTTTCTTCACAAGGCAGGTATTTATTAGAAGACTCTATTGCCAGATGAAATGAGTACATCCATCTACCTGGACATAAGTCAAGAATATTACTTTCATATCTAGTTGAGTGAGGCTAAAATTTATGGTTTTATTAATCTTAAAATGTCTTTATGGAACTAATCTTCTATGCAGAATACTTGTATTAACAAAATATGATAACCTGATAACTACGTTTTTGGGGTTCAAGATTAAAGTTTGGTACTTAAAATATTGAATAATGAACACAAGTAAAATGGCTTAACATTTTCATATGCAAAATCTATTAATAATTCACAAAAGAAAAGAAAATAAAAAACTCCAAGCTAATATGTTCTTAAGAATCAACCAGTGAACAGTCACAGTAAATTCATACTTTATTAATATAAACAAAGTTTTTCCATTGGCCTAATGAGTAGAGTGTTTGCCAATGGGTTGGAAGACTGGGCTTCAATCTCAGATTGAGTCATACCAAAGACTAAAAAAAAATTGGTACTTGATGCCACCTTGTTTAACACTCAGAATTATAAAGTAAGGATCAAGGATAAAGTGGAGCAATCCAGGGAATAGAGTAGCACCCTCCCCTAAACCTTGGTGTTGTAGCTATTGAAAAGGGAGCCTTTGGGTCACCCTTGACTAAGGTCGCCAACTTTACTTACTTTATACATATATCTTATAAATTGATGCTTTGTAGGCAAAGCTTGAAATATGCTAACTGTATTCCCAACAGAGTGGTAAGATCCCAGCACCCCACAAAAGCAGTGTCCTAGGTATGACACTAAGCTATATCTTATGGTGAGGTTCCGGTTCTGGAGAGTGTAAAGTACCACTTTATTGCCATTACTCTCAGGTTCACATTAACTTATAGTGGTAGCACCTCTTAGGATCCATAGGTCAAATAGATTTGCTTAAAAATTATTCCTATTCAATAGGACCATATGCAAAAACACCCTAAAACTACCAAAAAATGTAAATATGAACATAAATAAACATGATTCCCAAGCCTTGAGGCACAAAATAAGCCAAGACAGGTTAACTTGACATTAAAATCAATCAATTAACCTTATAAAATGAGTAGATATTATTATTGATTGTTACATTGCATAGTTACTGTGTTGTTAAATTCCTGATCAAATTAAAATTTCAGCATTCAACCTGTTTATAATCCAGTTTATCTAATGTAAGCATAAACATACTTAAAAGACAAAGTGAACTAGTACAATATCTCTGGTGCCAATTTTTCAATTCTGTAATTTTGATGACTGAAGTTTTCAATTCCATTTCCCAAGTCAGAAACCTAAACAATCTGCAAATGATAATAAGTGTGCTCAAATCTTAACTTCATTATAGCAACTGAGCTACAAAAAGCCAATGGTTTGCAGAAGCTCAAGATCAAATCTATAAACCTATCCTTTATTCTGTTTTACAGTCTTTCTCAGAACATTTTTTAATATGAATCATTAATAGCATCTTTTATTTACGTTTAGGTAAAGTACTGTCAATCTGTTCATTTGTTAAATTACTGTTTTCTGAGTTTCATTAGGAATGAGTCATTATGGTGTAATGGCTAACATGATAGTAAGCATGTTCAAACTCCAACTATTACATTCACTTTCTAACAAATACCCTAGGGAAAAGTATGAACTCTTAGACCCCTGGCTATGGGTTAAATAGTATCACTGCTGTCCTTCTGCAGGGCATTAAATAATCCATGAAGGTTGATATGCTATTAAGCAAAGAAACCAAACGAAATCTTGTTCTCAAATACTTGCCAGAAAATGAAGCTTATATTCTAGCATTTTTTTTCTTTCTTCAAGGAAGCCATGTTGGATCTTAAGTTCATTGAACTTTTAGAAAACACTTTATGAATGCGAATACATGAAAGCAAAAGTGACACAGACATTGTGTAAAAAAGATGAGGGACCAATGTGGCAAGAAGTTGAGGGAGGTGTTAAATTATGTGAATCTTATATGAACTAACCCAAAGAAATGTACTGACCATGACAGCTATAAATAATGAATTCAATCTTGCATTCAGAACAAGTCATTTATTATAAAGGAAATTATACTGAAACAAAACATTTAACCTGAGGCAATATGACAAAGCAAAAGTAGAAGTCTGAAGTAGATATGGTCACAGACTGCCAGTTCATTTATATGCAGAGTTTGCTTCTATTATAAGGGAATGAATAGTGAGTGGCTGATAGGGTTTACTTTAAATGATAAAAAGAAAAATCTGATTCACTAAAAAATATTCTTTAGGAAGGAAAAAAAATGACAGTTTGAGGTCTATTGTGGGATAATGCACAAATTACTTGTACATACATATTCAACTTTAAAACTACAACAGTGAAGCATTTGGAAGATAATTATTGATTTTAGTATGTAAATGCTGGTAGACATACAACAGATATATGGCTGGTAAGTCAGGTTTGCCACTATCAGTAGAACAGATTCTAAAAAAAATCTAAAAAAATTAAAAAAAAAACCCACAAAATAATCAATAAAAATTTGAAATTTAGAATATTTTAAATACCATAAAACAGAAATAATCACCAAATTAAAAAGAAATATCTACATTCAGTCTCAAACTATTCGACCCAACTTGTAGAACAAATGTATTGATTTCTGACTGAAGTCAGTTAATGTTTAATTTAATTTTATAAAGGATTAAAATGATCTGTGAACCTGTTGGGTTTTAGTTCTGAGGTCCATAATGATATTGATACCTCTGTTTAGGAAATAGTTTAGGATTAAAAAATTCATTACAAATGTAGATGATAAATGATCATTCAGTTGCAAAGTGAATTGGAAATGGCTTTATTCTCTAAGTCAGAGCATTTTAAGAGTATTGCTCTAACAAAAAATGATGTGCTTTTTTTCCTAGGTTATGGTTGCATACATATATACAAATATAATTTTAATAAGCAGATAAATCTGGTGATATTGTAGTCATAGAAACCTCAACTAATAACTAGCAAATTTTCCTTAACATAAATTTTAAAACTAATGACTTGTGCAGTAACAAACATTGATTAAAAAAAAACAAAAAACAAAAAAAAAAACAAAAAAAAAACGGAACACAAAACCCCTTACAAAATAAAAACTGTTTGTCCAAACTTCATCTGTCAAAGGATAAGTCCCATTGCTTTCCAATCTTGTAAACTCTAGTGACATGCATAAAGAATTAGAAAATTCAATTGCAGAGACAGTCAAACTGAAGCATTCAACCAATAATAAATCTATGGATGGATTTACTGAACAATACACATATGAATGGATATTATTACAAACTGAAGTCTATGAATGGACACAGTAGTGCACTCAACTATAAGTACTTGGCTGGAGGGTGGGCTCTTTACAGAATACAGCTAATTCAAGTGGAAAATTCAGTTCTTGATTTATGGCACATAAACTGTCAGAGAAGAACAGAATTTCTGAGTTTGGATTTAAATTTCAACATGAACTCATTTGAGGTTGATCATCTTATATTAAACATTTCCCTCAAACTAATGAATTCAGACAAGCATGAGAAGGGTTCTGTATACAAACAAAAATTGGAAAAAAAAAAAAAAAAAAAATAGAAATGAGAAATAGAAACCAAACTCAAATTTACAGCAAATGGTACAACTACCATGTTAACCAATAAAGAGAGATATATGATATCTTGGTTCATATTTCGGTTTGACAGTCATAAAACTAATCAAACACTCAATTCTATTGTTTCTAAAGGAATACAAGATGTGTTGGCTTCCTCAAAATAGCGAATTAAATCTTAATCTTCCTCTAGCAAGATGAATGAATTGCACTTGTACTAAAGCATAAATTATAAAGATGTTTATATATATCATCATCATCAAGTTGCACAGGTAGCACTAATTTCCCTGATTCTCTTTCTCCATCCAACCCTATCATCCATTGCTCCTGACAGGCCTTCCAAACTATATTCTGTGGATATAAAGAACTGCTGTAGGTAAGTTCTTGCTGGTAGGACAACACTGGCACATCCATGCCTAGGGTTCCATAGAACATCATTTATGAGTTCATCCTTATTTCTCTAGAAATGTCCCACATGTCTTGTTTGTTTTACCTAGATGGATTTAGAGATGAGAAGTAAGCGATCATAGAGCTGTTGTTTAGTGGGATTGTTCAATATAGCTTGTGCAGTCCCCATCTAGCGTTTTCTCTATGTGTTATGTTAGCATCCATATGATGCATCCATATAGTAGAATTGATAACTGGTGATTGAAAGAAACCCTGTTTTATTTTATAGGATAGATCAAACTTCCATATTATCTACAGGCTATCGATAGCAGTCCACACCTTCATTGCATATTGACATCACTTTCAGTTAATGAGACACTGCTGCTGAGGTGTGTGAACTTGTTAACTAATTTCAGAGGACTACCATTTAGAGTGGAGGTGTGTGGGTGGTATGACAGGATGTGCACCTGTTTCCTCGGGTAAACAGGATGATGCCTCAGTGGAAATGCTATATAATTTACATGACTGTCATAACAGGATGTCCACTTATTTCCTAAGGTAAACAGGACATGCGCATTTCCTCAGGGGAAGTGTCGTATAGGTTGTATCAGGTGTGGCCATGCATCGCACATAGGTGGGAAGTATGACCCAGAGAATTGCATGGGTGTCTAGATAATTATATAAACCAGGAAAGAATGAAGCAGAAATGTTTCACAGAAAAAAACAAAAAACACTGTTGCTCCTGTGTGTATGTGCATTTCAGCTATCTCCGACTTGCTCTTACTCTACTCATACGTAATAAAGAAAAGAAGCAGATTATATTTTTATACATCAGTTTTGTTGTCCTTCCCTTTATACAACACATGCATAAGAGTTATCAGATAACCGATCCAGCTTTTGCCTTCTTGAATACTTTGAGATCCTGGAGATGGTTTTTGTCAAAGTTCTTGGTGGCTTTGTTGAATTTTGCCCTTCAAATTTTGTGAATTGAAGCAACTTGCTTGTAGATATCAATAGGTATACACAGAGCTATAAAACTGTTTTCTTAGCTTGTTCCTGTACCTGAGATATGATTATCCATTTCTCTGTCATGAAGCTGGCTATATATAAGGATCTTAAGAATTTTGTGGTTTCTTATTCAGATGACATGTCCAGCCCTTTCAATTGTGATTGTATGAGGAAAGTCTCTATGCCTCCAATATTGTACTTAGCAAAGAGATCAGCAGTTGAAATTTTGTCTTGCCAAAGATAACTCTAGTGAAATGTATCAAGTTGGTCAATCTGTTTTCAATAGACCAGCCAAGACTCTGATCTTTATAAGAGAGTGATAGGTACAATGGTCCTGTAGATATGCAATATACAATTATGATTAAAATTTGATGCTAAAAGTGTTTTTAATCCATAAAATCTTTACAGTGTTGAAAACATAAAAATGTACAGCAGTATCACAATATAGTTAAAGGATAAAAAATGGGATAATAAAATCTCATGATTTGTCCCTTAAATGAGCTAGTATTCAACACATCTGACTTTTTCACATATAATTACTTGCCTCCAATCTTTCTCCACACAGAAACTAAAGTTAACGTCACTTAACATATCATTGTCATATACCATAAACAAATTGATTAAAATTTGAAATTGAATATTCAGTCACTAATGTTTTGTACATTTTAACTATATATATATAGCTAAAAATTTCTTAATGCTTTTGAGTGTATAAGAATTTTATTAGTGATACTCTTAGGCAATAAAGTAATTTCTAATCCTATTTGCAACTGAATAATTTTGTTGGGTCTGCATTCATGCCAAATGTCACTTTAATCATACAAATTCTAAATATAATAGAGATTGAGATGAAATGCTAATTAGAATCCTTCACTCCCTCTAAAATAGAAGCAGTAATATCATTATGGATTACAGTAAGAGCCTTGTAAAATCCCTTTGTTTTAACTTAGTGAAAAGGTTGACTTTTAAAGTGAATTGACTTTACAGGATACATAAGTGTTTAATGACAAGTACAATCAACAGTAAATAGTTTATAGAATTAGATAATTAAAAGTATTGGCTTCCAAACAATACTCTATAGTTTCAGTCACTTCATCTTTATTGTCTTAAGAGCATATTGTTAAAATCATGACCAAATAGGAATTGATCTTAATGACACTTTATAGTAACAAGATATAAACCTTACAAGCTTAAATTAAGTCATATCTAATTTATATATAGATCAGTAAAATTCATGAGCAAAATAGGACAAACAGATATATAAGTATTAAGTATTTAAAACAAACAATGTGTTGCTAATCACCTGCTTTTGAGAAGGAACCCTTTTGCAAGCAGAGCAATATATGTCACCAGCAGTACATGTGCAGAATGACATTTTCATTGTTTTGCAATAGTTCAATGTAAGGCATTTTCCTATTGGCTGCTTGATGATCAATTCAATGTTTATGTATAGAAAATGATTTGCCAACTCTACAAGGATTAAAAAAATATCTACCTGCAAAAGGATTAAAAACAAGAACCAAAATTTATTGCAATCAACTTAAAGCATGAATTTAATCATGTTTTGTGGTTCTGAATGCTAAATTTCTGGATTTTTGTTTTTAACAGAATTTAGCTGTTAAATTGAAAAAATAGAAAGTAAAAAAAAAAAAAAAATTTTTTTACCTTTCTAAGATCTTGTTCTGAATCAATCAAGGAAATTAAAAAGGTAAATCTATATTGCTATCTTGAGGAGTTGCAAAACTAGTAATTTAAATATTCTCATGTTCAAAATCTGTAATGACCCCTGCAATCTTAGGCAACAGAAGAAACCCTCTACAAAAAAACCCAAAGATTTTGTGCTTGTTCAAATACTTATGAGCAATAGTTTCTACAGTTTACTGCTTATCATGGCTATAGAAAGTATTATTTATTAGAGTTCCTTCACATTCATACAAAATACCCATAAATGTCCACAAAAAAAAAAAAAATGACAGGAGAAGCAAAATTATTACATGTGTATTATTTTTTTGCAAATACATGGATATATACATATGTATATTGTTTTGTGCAATGCACTAGAAGTAAAGTGCACCAAGTACATGGGAAGAGGCTAGCTCTTCACTCAAAATAGCTTTGAATAATGACCCTGCATAAAAAAAAAAGAAAAGAAAATAATCCCCAAGACTGCTTAGAGAATTCAACTATTCCTCTAAAGTGAAGGAAAATATTTTACTTGTCCTTGAACAGATTTTCTCTTTACTTGTCTTTGATAAAAGGAAAGACCATTCTCCAAAGATATTCCCCACTAATAAAATGACAGCCTTTGTCTCCCATCTGACATAAAATTCTTTTCTTCCAAAATAAATAGAACAAGAAAACCTCATTCCTTTAGGAAAGACACATATGCACACACAAGAAAGAATGAAAGTCGGAATGTAAACCTTTCACTTTCTTCCTTGCTCATTCTCTTTTTTACTCTTTTCCTATATTTTCTCTTATTTCCATCTGTTATGGTCTGTATCACTGCTGAGTAGTAGACAACTGTTATTTTATAAGACTCAGAGAGTAGATAGTTTACACATGCTACAGATGCATACCTTGATGCTTCATGAAGCCTTAAGATTTTAGAAGAGGTTACTTTTTGCTGCCGAGTTTTAGATGTTAATGGAAAATATTATACTGTGGAATTTTAAATGAAGGTTAGACACGTGTCATAAAAAAAAGAAAATACTTTTATTCTACAATGAAGTTAAATATCCAGCTCAACAAGAATGTCATTTTACTTCATTGTAGCATTATAAGCCAATGGTAGGAGATTATCAAAAATCTAGCAGCCAAAGGAAAGAGTTCCGTCTCTTTTCCACTGTGCTAGTGATAACATGATACACTTGATTTAGCACTCCAGGAACAGGCTACCAAATGACAGGGGACAGAGGATGTCACTCACAAAGTAGTTTATCATGTTCTGTTAACCCCAGGATTCAGTGTTTCTTTTTTTGGTGGCTAGGATGAAAAGAGACTGTCAGAGAATGAAGAGGCAACCACAGAGTGTCCATTAATTGTTTCTTCTAGCTTCCATAGCCTTAGTAAGAGAACAGAGAGAATAAAACATTGAAAGGTCCTAACACTAAAACAACTTATGTTTTTTTGTTCTTTATTTCCCAGCCAATAAATTGTCTCATTGACATAGCAATCACTGCTATGTTACAGACATTCATTCAGGTGATAACAAAACATAAAACTCAGGAATGGAGACATGCTTGAGTATTGGAATGCAGCAAGATGTGTCTCTTATTTGAAAATCAGAAACAATAATTTTCTAGTATTGAATTTCTTGAAATTTGTTGACAATTAGTGTAATTAGCCACTTTGCAGCCTTTTTTTAAACATTACTATATTGCAGTGATAGATAACATGATCACGTCCAACTTGAATACTTTTAAAAAAAATCTTTTATGAGAAATGTTTTCAAAATCAAAACAACTTTGCCTGGAGTCTAGACTAATAAGCTATTTGTTAAAACTATTGATATTTCAACCTGTCTATTTCAAGAGAAAACACTTTCTCTCAAATTTACTTTTTTGTTTAAGCATAATTCTGTCAATATAAAAGGAAGGCTTTGAAAGTAATACATCTTATTTATTTGCATGGAAACAAAAAGATACAGAAAGCATAATATCACTGTTAGATGGAATAAAGTCTTCAGTTATTTTTTTTTTTTAAAACTGTTACTATTATTAACAAATCATTTTTACCAGTGAAGATAAGTTTGTATACAGTACTCATAAGAGGATTGCTTCAAAAGTAATGTCTCTTATTTCTTATATTGGTAGTATGGTAGTAGAAGTTGAGCCTTCCCACCAATGATTATATATATATATATATATATATATATAAAAATATATATATATATATATATATATATATATATATATATATATATATATATAAAAATATATATATATATATATATATATATATATATATATATATATATATTAACCTCATGCATATGGATTACTTTTATTTTTCTTTCATTTTTGGGGTTATTGTTTATCATTTTATCCAAGCTTTTGTATTTGCTTTTTTATTTTGCTTGGTTGAAAGAAAAAAGGTTTGAATTAGATTGTTTTTGCTTTTTTTTTTTTTTTACTATTATTGTATTTCCTTCTGGTGCATTTTAATCTTTGTATATGGATATATGTAAGTATATAAGCATGCATATGTACAAGAGTGAGTATGTATGCATGTATATATCTGGGTTTTATTTTTGTTTTACACAATTACCATATGTTGTATTATATTGTATCATTTGTTATTTTGCTGATATTTTTCATGTTCTATTTTAAATATAAGTATTTACTTGAATTAATGTGAGAAGGAGTTGGGTAAAAGAATACCTTAAATGTAAGTCCCTACTCCTGTTAAAGTGTTTTATATTTTGTACATTGAAATTAAGTAGTGAATAAAGATGTTTTATTATTATTTATAATTCTTTTCGTCTTGTTACAGAAAACAGCTGATCAGCAGTCTAGTAAAATAGCATCTGACATAAAAGCAAACATGTCATTTCCAAGTTGAAAAAAAAATTGCACCCATGGACATTTACCAATACTAGCTAAATGTTGCAGACCTGAGAGAGAGACAGACTACACAGACAAAATTTTCATGACAATAACAATCATCATTGCTGTAAAAAAAAAGTGGGTTTCTTCTGCTGGTGCATAGCATTCAGGATCTTGTTTATTGCTGGCAAAAATGCATAACCAGAGGTGGTATGTATGGAGAAAATATTGTAGCTGAATACTTGCTCTATCCAGTGGTATTATTGAACTTGTATCTGTTACAGTTTTCATTAAAATGAAAAAGAGGTATTACTTTTGGAGTCTACCTCATAACTTTAATAAACATAGACTGGTTACATTTCCATTCAGTGTTATACATCAACTTAATAGGATCCTCTAGGATTGTAATACGAGATTCTGCTAATTATACTAGTTAATTCTGGGTTCAAATCATGTCGATTATTATTATTATTATTATTATTATTATTATGGGTTCAATTCAGGTTGATTATCTTATTACTTAAATTTCAGTTTTTATCATTTGGGCTCTTACACCAAGCTTATTGTGTTACAAAAATATAACTCCTCAAAATCAAACTTAGTTCTCCCTTCACATTGAAGTTGTGATCAAAAAGTACTGAGACTGAATATTCAAATAAAGATGAGGGCACAGCTGAACAAATTATATAATAAAGTGAGCTGGAATAAGTGTAGAAATGCCAAGGAAACAATTTTTAAGAATTAATGTTTGATTCATTGTTTATTTCTGTCTTAGTAAATACAGCCCAGTCTTAATACCATTTTGACATGCTTTATTAAAAACTAATGCCTGAAGAAAAACAAAGTCTTTCTCTTACATGCAGCCTGTGAGTGGATGCTTCCTTCCTCTTGAATATAGCAGCAAACCCTCTGAGCCTCTTGCATATGCTTCCCACATACTTATTCCAAAGAAAATGAATTCCCACCTTCTGAGATGAGGGGAAAAATGCCTCATTCCCCATAAAAAAAGAAAAAAAAATGCTTTCTATTCCTGAAAAGACCATCTTACTTGTTCCCCATTTAACGAATTGACCAATGGAATCTTAGAAAACTGATCCATTCGCCAACACCACCTGCCAATCTATAGAAAACTGTCCACAATCCCAAAAGAAATAATGCATATTGATTTCAAGCATTATCCTTCCACTCAAATGAGATTAATTTCATTCTCAGTTATCTGGGAAAAATGAACAGAGGTTCTAATTAAAACCACATACTAAATCCTGAAGCATTCAAGACAAATGCTGATGATTTGGCAGTGATGAAGTGATTAGTAACACAGACACAATCCTTACCAATTTACACTACTATTGCTACTGTCATGGTAACAGCTGCCATATTGAATTTTTGCAGTATCGAGTAGCTAATCATAGTTATCAATTCATGATTTTGACAAGATATAAGATGCATTATTTAGCACCTTTTAGTAATACATACAACATACACTCAGGCATAGGTTGGATTTTGAAGATATTACTTTTTAAGGAAAAAAACAACAAAAAACTATACATGTAATAATTTTGTATAGTTGCAATTCAAACATTTGAAGAGGACTAAGAGTAACCTTTGGCTTTAAATATCAATTCTTTAATTAATAGAATTTTTTTTAAGAGACCAACACTCAAGGATCAACCTAGACACAAAATCAACTTATAAGTATAAGTAAAAGGAAGTCAAACGTTTTCTTCAAAATCCAAATACTAAATGCATTTCATGTTAAAAATACTTCAAACTATATCATTGTTGTACAGCCTCTATCAGAAAGGAAATAATTAGATTCATATCCTTTTTTCAAAATATTTAACTTCCTAATTACCAATTCTGAATATTCTCAATTTCATGCATTGGTGAAAAATCTATGGCCAAGAAGTCTGCAATACATGTCTTCAATTAAACTACTACTGTATAATTCATAATTTGAAAAATCATAATATCTGTCTATATTTCTGAGATGAAACATTGTTATTCTTCTCAACACATTGTGGACAGCTATATCCATCTTGGTTGCTATATTCAGAACATTTCAGCAGCTGTATTGGTTGTGGTGATTCATTTGACCCCTGCGTACCCAATGAGTAAAAGGTTAAAATGTGAAATTATTCCCACACAGCTAAAGCTCATAAAACATCTCTAAAAACACTTCAATTAAATAATCTATTTTAAATCAATCATTTAGAATTAAAATCATTTATTCTTGAGTATCTTGTCATATTAAACATTAAAAAAAAATAATTTAACATACTTATCCCTTCAGTTTTTTTTAAAAATTCCAAATAAAAATATTAAATTCCACCATGTTGAACCATCAGTTTATTGGAAGGTGAAATTCAGAATCTTTCCTAATTTCTCTGTGTATGTAATTATTGAATTAAAATGATATTTGATGTTGTTTTAACATCTTCAAATACCTGTGGTGCACAAGTGATGAAAAAAAAACTTAAAACCAGTCTCTAGACTGTTATTCAATAGCTTTTGTCTAACTGTACAAGTCCTGAGTAATTTGTAAATAGAGTTAGCAAATAAAAGATCAAAATAGCATGTATACCAAACAGAAGAAAAATAACTATTTAATCTTAATTCAAAACATCAAATAAAAAATAATGAGTAATAAAAAAGAATTAAAATCTTCATAATTTTGTATTTTTGTTCCTGTTTTTTTCTTCTTTTTTTTCTGTAGAAAATGACTTTATGGAAATGTCAATTTCAGTCAGAGCTTTGAGAGATAAATAAAACAGATTCTGAGCAATCTCCTATCAAAGTAGAAAAGACACTGTCTACTTCAGAATGGACTTATCCGATTGTGGATTTAAATCTCATGACTGGCATTTGTTTCCCTTTGACTTTTTTTGTGCAAATACTTTTATAAAAATAATTCTACTTTTAATGTTGTTGAAAAATAATGATTGATTTTAACAGCATGTGAACCTGTTTAGGGTTATTTTATGCCTAGAGTAAGGCTCAAGATTAATGGTGTCCTGTAGTCCCAAGTATACAAGACAGGACAGTCAATTAAAGAAAATTAAAATAACTTAAAAAAATGTTTTAAGGAAGACAGTATTCATCTGTGTGTATCATGATCTGGAATGTATTAAAAATAGTAATAAGACCAGAAAACCAAAAATTATTATTTTCTTCAGATTATAAATATCCACCAAAAAAAAAAAAAAAAAATTTAGAGGAAACTTTTTTTTTAGATCAAAATGTCAGTGAGAGAAAAATGAGTCCTAAAAAATTAAATTTATTTCTACTCTTTGTTGTTAATGGCTTCCTCCTTTTCTTTATATTTTCTTATTACAGTATCCTTAGATTTTTTTTATCTCTTTGTTCCCTTCAATGGACCTTGACTTATCATGATGTTATATTTCATTTTTTTTTAAATAACCAAAAGTTTTGTTTATATATTATACAAAGGTTAAAAAAAACACAGAAAATAGGTGTTTTTATTATGCTACCAACAACTATAGATAAAGTAAAAACAAAACATTTTGATTTTGGGATAATGTAAAATTGTTTTTGGGACAGTAGGGAAAAAAGTTAGTTTGGAGCTTTAGCCAAAAGGTAAGGGAATTGCATTTATTGTACGTTCATATGTACATTTTTTGTATAGTTTCTAAAGAGATTTTTTTTTGTTTTTCTTTTTTACAAAGTTATGATATCAAGTATTCATATCTAAAACAAATAATTTGCACACAGTTGTATAGTTTCTTTCCAATCTAATAATAATATCATTTCAAGTGATTATTTCTATTCAATAATAGTTATTTTTTTTTATTATATGGTTTCAATAACTACTAATACTAATAATGATAATAATCCTAAGTAAATAATCATCATCAGGTCAAGCTGCAACCATGGATTTTCTCAACTCTCAGTCAGTTCCTATCATCTATCACTCCAGGCAGTTTTTTCCTAAATTACATCCTGTGACAACACAGAGCTGATGTAGATAAGTTTTTGCTAGTCGACCAACACTAGCATGTCTATGTGTTGTGATCCATAGAGAATGTCATTTATGAGTGTGTCCTTGCTTCTCCAGCAGTGTCCTACATGTCTTATTTGTTTTACTTGGATGGTTTTAGAGTTGTTGTTTCATGGAGTGTTGCTTCCAGGAGAAACAATCATAAGTAAAAGTAACTATTCAATTTACAGTTATATGGTACCAATAATAGTCATTTTTGAACAGATTTATTTGACCTATAGATAGGACCTTAACAGGTACTATCACCAAGTCAGATCTCCAGAACAGGAGCCTCACCATCAGATACAGTTTAATGTCATACTCAGGATACCTCTTTCGGAGGGATATTATCAGTGTATTTTAAATTGACAGGGCAAGTTGAAAAATAAGAATCTAAAGTCCAATATATTTGCTTCATGTGAAGATTGTACTATCCATAAATGACAATAGATGCCCCCAATTTGTTTTAAAAGCTTGTCAATACAACATAAACTGCAGATTTTATAGAGATATTGGAGGCACAAGTCTAGCGTGGTGAGAACATTTCCAATATAGAATTTGCAATAAACAATTTACTGAGAAACAGTTAACAGAAGAACTAACATTGGTCAACAGAAAAATCACAAGAGATTGAATTTGCTTCTAAATGCAAATATGTATGTGCAGGTAGAATAACAGTTATCAGTGCGGAAAATGGAATTGGCAAGTAGAGTTCAAATTTTAGCCAAAGCTGTTTGCATTCACTTTGCCTGGATGTCTTTGGAAAAGAGCATCATCTCTTCTGACAAGGTCAGACTAAACTCTTATCTCGCTTAAACAGTCTAGAAAGACAACTCTAAATTTGAACCTTCTACCAACATGTCATGGCTCAGTGTAGTAGAGTAAGGTCCATTACTCTCCATGTCTTACAGATTTAGGGAAAAACTTGCTAAAAAGGATGTTAAAGAAAAACACTAGTAAAATACATTTGTATAATATGACCTTATCTGTTATTGAAATTCACATAATGGATAAGTCTGTGAAAAGAGAGAACTGAAGAAATACAAATATAATTGAGTTTTATCCATTTGAGTTAAAAGAGAAAAAATATTTTTAAATTCTAGTCAGAAGTCTTGAAATGCAGAATATCACTGGCATATTAAAAACTGTATGAAAACCATATCAAGAATATCTATTGATTGAAAAATAGTTTTGAGAATAATTTATCTATTACTAAAATTATCATTATGTTTGTATATATGTAACAGTAACCAAGTAAAAACAACAAATAATGAGATTTTTTTATGAGAGCAATACGCTTAAAATGAACTCTGTGAATATAGCAATTTCCAGTTCAATTTGCAATTGAATTTTGAAGGGTCTGCTTTTGTAATGAACATGATTTTTTAATCCTCCAAATTTTTAATATAACTATGAAATGCTAATTAGAAACCTCTAATCCTTAAATTGGATCATCAATATCATCAAGGACCATTGTTACAATAGGAACCAAACATTCATCTAGATTATTATTAAAATGAAGATTCAATAGGACATATTGTGGACTTAATGTATGAGAAATAGCCCAATGAAAACTAATTTGCCCAAGTTCCTGTCTCAGACTCCAACCAGATATTTTTACAAACAGTGCTAGTCTTTACTTGTATAATAACAACAGTTGCCTAATCCAACTGACAGACATTTTGCATATAAATAGCAAGACTAAAATTAGATGAACAAGAAACATAACTGGACAAACAAGATGTGTATTGATAAATGACACACAACATGTAGTAATAGCTTTTTGCCTTAAAAATTCTACTACTTCTGCTGCATAACAGTTGTTACATTGAATATTTGAAATCTATATTCACATGTAATAAATACTATGGATAGAGCTCAGGCACCTATAGTGTAATGGTTAGTGAGCAAACCTAGCAGATCATAGTTACTAATAATGTTAATGAGTTTGATTTTCATAGAGTATCCCATAATTCTGGATTAGTGTCAAACTAAGCTAAATTTATTAAATGACTAAGGACAACACTAGTAATTTTTCTCTTTATCAACTACATTAAAAGAAGCAAAAATGAAGCCAAACATTTTGGTAGTATACTATTTCAAATCATTTCATTTTAGTATTAATCTATATACATTATACTGAAATATTAAAATTAAGCCATATACTCATCTAGGTGAGAATCTACAGTTCATTTCCCTTTAGGAATGATTCATTGTTTCAAATAAGTAAAAAAGTTTTTAAGAAAACCTTAACAATCAGATTGATTTTTCTCACACCATGAAATTCCCCTTTGGCTTACACTTCATACATCACATTAACCAATATACAGTTTTTGGCATGTCTTTCAGAAAAATCATATAGCAGTCAATTTTCTTTATATAATCAATAAAAAGATCTAGTTGGGGCCAAATACCAGGCTAAAGTACAAAATGTAGATGACAAAAAAGTTTTACATAAATTCTTGTTAAATGCTTATTCAATTATATCCTTTACTTTTCAAAACTACCAAAAGTAAATATCAAACATTATGCACCAACAGAAAATAAAATGGCAGCACTCAGAAGGATGCAGCTGATTTTGACCTGGGTACAGTATGTATATGATAGGGGGTAGTAGATATTCTGATAAAATGTTCAAAGTCTTTGGCTAACAAGTAATGTAGTACTCATTTGTCATCTGTATGATCATATTCATAGAAGAATACAGGCCTGTGTTAATATCCAAGGAGATTACACAGAATAGGGCCCTGACTACTATTGATATACACCTTATTTTGGAACCTGTAAATATATTGATCTCTCTATATGTGATTCTTTAACATAATCAAGCTATAATACATATATAATTAATGTTGAATAAATTAAAACACATTCCAATTTTATTTTCTGTTAATATATTTGATATTATCACCTATTTGATTAATAATCTAAAATCATAGAAAGAAACTGTATCATTTTCAAATGAGCCTTCTTTGTTCTATTTTACCTTAGTAAAATTTTCAATAAAAATTTTGATGATATATTTTGTGCTCAAATGATATCCACTATTCAAGAGCATTAAAAAATTTTTCTTTCCTTTTCTGGTTACAATCAAACATTGGCCAAGGTCATTCTTTCTTTAATGAAAGACAAGTAAATGATTTTTCAATAGACATCAACTGTATAATGAAAGGTACTTACCCGAACAACTTGTTTGGTCTTCTCAATGAAACCTCTCCTTTCTCGCAATTCATCATCCGTTATTTTAAATTTCTTAGGATTTTTCTCCACAATACTTGGAAACAGTTAAGGAAAAATGAAAGTTTGAAAGAAAAACAAAAAAACAAACAGTAAAAGTGAGTAATTTCACAGTGTATTTTGAATCAATATTTGACACTGATTTCAGAGTTTTGTACCAATATGTCTAGTAAGTCAGATGACCAAATAAATCAACAAAAATATTGAATAATCAAACAAATTTATTTTACATTGCTGTGAGTAGTTATTCCACCACAATTTGGAAAAATAACCAGTAACGTAAATTAATCCATACACATTAAAAATGAATAAAAAAAATTTAAATTGAGGATTAAAAAAAAACAAAAAAACCTTCAGTAATTTCAAAGTAGAATTTTCCTCAACCCTTATTGTAATAAAAATTGCCACAAATAATAATAAAAAGAACAGAAACAACTCTCTCCACTCAATATATAAGAAAGTAATTATTTACCATTGTCCTATCAATGAAAAGGATTGTAATAGAACTTTATCGAATGGAAACAATATGGACAGAAAAAATAGAAAAGACATTTCCCTAGAGTGTAAAAAAAGCTAACAGAGAAATAGAAGAAATTGTGTAAATGATAAAAAAACCCCAAATAAACAAAGATAGTAGTAATAGTAGTAGTAATACCTTGTAAATGATATGATAAATATTAATGAAGAGAAATTTAAAATATTAAACAGAGTGTAAATGAATGTGAATAAAATACATCTATGATGGAGTAAAAGTGGGGTAAAAATTGAGGGGTGAAGTAAAAAAGGGAGAAAAATCAAGGGGTGGAGTAAAAAATAGGTAAAAATAGAGCAGTGGAGTAAAAAAAAAAAAAATAAAAAGGCAGAGGTGATGGAAAAAAGTTAAAAGCAACGTGGACTGAATGATCATAAAGAAAAATTATGGAGACAGGCCACTGAAGAAAAGTGAAGTGAAAAAGACAAAAGGGAAAAAAGTTTGGCAAAAATGCAAGAGGGGAAAAATATTGTAATAGAAGGAAGTAAAAAAAAAAAACAAACAAACAAAAAAAAAAAAACAACTTAAAGTGAGCATATATATATATATACACACACACACACACACACACAAGATCTCAACACAAAAAAACAACAACCAACCAAACATAAGCTGCTTTGAGCATTAAAACACATCAAACAAAATAATTTGTTCGTGACACTAGATTTAAGTCAAAGAATCTGATTCCTAAATCCTTCTCCAACAGATTGAAGTGAATCTTGAAGGATTGTCTTCAGTTGTAGAATGGAAATGAAGAGGTAACAAAATAAGAAAAAAATGTTAGAGTTAATAAATAAATAAATAAAAATAAAATATTTTCAATAGTTCCCAACTCAACCTCATATATAAATTCAGATTCTGATATAGAGATTAAATAAGTTTTTGTTCTTAAAAAGATGTTTACTTCATAGAATACATTAGATAAGGTAAAAATAACAATATGCTAATAAGAGACTGAAAAATTCAGGTAATTTTGACTAAATAATTGAACATACATAATTCTGTTTTTTAATGTCTGATTATATTTTAGCTGGAAAAAAAAAAGAAAAAAAAAAAGAAGTTATTTATAATTCGTAAAAATGTTTACCTGACAAAAAGCTAATATAATTTTTTTTTCTGAAAATAAATTGAAAATTTTGAACATCCTTAAAATAAACTAATATTCTAAATGTTAATTATAATTTTACAGCTCAAAAAATTTGTAGAGAAAAGAAAGATTGACCAGGCAGCTTGTACTTTTTTATTTACTTTCATTTAAAAGTAATATAATGTTGAAAGTGAACTTTAAAAATAGTTTCTAGGTTACTGGATAAGATGTTTATTTAATAAAGGCTGAAAAGCCTCCTAATGAAAATGTTATGTAACAAAGATGGAGATATTAATCCAAATAAAACTACTTATATATTCTAAAATAGAAAAAAAAGGGTCATATCTATTTAAATCTTAAGTCTTATTAGTAGACATAAAATTATAGAAGGTGCTTGTGGGATAGTAGTTATCATCAGAAGTAGTGTACTTGTCTACCCAAGTTCAAATCCCGAATGAAACTATTAGCATTATGTGAAATGTAAACGGTCTTGGGAAAGGTATGAATCAACTATTTTCCTTCTAGCTATGGGTAAATAGTAGAGTAGATTGGGCTCTTTAACCTAGGTATGGTAACTGTTCTAGGAGAAAAAAAACTGAATTTAAACCAATTCTAGACCAAGAGAGGGATGGGTTCTGCCAAGCTATTCCTGCCTAAGACATTCATTACAAATCAGGTTACAGAACCAGTGATGAAATGATAAAATTATATTTTGCTGCTTGATTAAAAAAAAAATTCAAAAGAACTCAAAATAAGATAATATCCAGTTAATTGGTCAATATTAATTTTTACTGTAAATTTAAATATTATTCTTTAAGTTTATCTACCATTTGCTTTTTACAAGATGAAAATAAATAGGAATACCATCAAGTCATTTTAAAAATTGTACCATTCAAATATTGATGATTAAATTAAATAGAAAATTTAATAAACCAAGCCAATTAATTTATTCATATTGATTTGCTCAGCTCATTACAAGTCATTTTTTCTCAGACAATTGCTTACCTTGTTAGCAGAGCATTATAAGGAAGATTGATGCAAAGGTTGATACTCTTTACCTCACTTTCTCACTAGAATTATCACTCACTGTTTTACTCTGCTCATCTGGTTTGGTTTGATTAAATAGGACAAGATATATAAAAGAGGACTTGCATTATTTGAATAGTGGAATATTGTGACAAAAAAGGAAGTGTAACAAAACTTTACATGGATAGAGTCATAGAATGCAGTATAAGATTTTGTTAAGAAGAATGAACAGTGAATGGAGTGTACTGAAAAGAAATAATATTGTGATGAATGTCTTTTATAGTAATATTCAGAAGGGAAATAAGCTTTTAAAGATATCCCAATACTATCAATGCCTGTAGACAAGATGACACAGAAATATGAAAAAGGAAGACCAGAAAAAAAAAAAAAAAAAAAAAAAGAAATCAGTACCTATACTTCCATTCATTTACACACATATACAAATACACTGCATTGGCTGATTTTAGTCTCTCTCTCAACACATATGCACACATCTACATAAACTATTATGACTGTTTTTTATGGCAATAAATCAAAATATTTACAAAGTTCCCAACTAAAAAAGGAAGAAGAGTAAAGCAGATGTCAGTGTTGTCATGTGTATTGGCACAATAAAAAAGTGCATGTGCATTCAAATATTTTAGACCATATCTCTAAATACAATGAGGCTCTTCAAAATATATAGTTTTCTTTTTTACAAATACATAGAATTCATAATCTTTAAAAGAAATTCTACCTAGTTACTTTTATATGAGGCAAAAAAGAGTGGAGATCTCTTTGGGAAATATCTTAAGAATATCCCATACCAAAAATAAAGGACAAATATTGTTTAGTAATTTATTATTCTTTTTATGGGTTGTATTCATACTAATTCTACCATGTCTAATCAGATATTGATAATTACTACTGTAAACTACAACAAAAAAAAATTTCAAAAACATTTTTTTAAGTGAATATCCTGTTTATTAATTTCTTCTCTATATAGTTATCACACATAAAAAAGATTTAGGAAAAAAATCATGTACATATTTTAAATCTTTTTCTAAAGAATTGAAACTAAACATTTATTTGTTTGTGGATTTGCCTTGATGGATTCTGATGGCATGTCAACCTGTCTAGGGTTATTTTATGTCTAAAGGTTACAGAGTTGTATTCATTGTATGTTCACATTAACATTTATTGTGGAGTTGTTTTTTAACAGGGCATTTTTTTTGCACATGATCCAATCAGATACGAATAATTCTAAACAGATATATTTGACTGATAAATAGGATTCTAACATCTATTACCTCAGGTCAGGGTGCACCCAGGAGTAATGGCAATGAAGAACTTCACACTCCACAGATCTTCAGAACTGAAGTCACACCACCAGATACAGTTTAGTGTCACCTCAGGACATGTTTTGCTTTGAGTGATGCCATGTACACCTCAAGTTACTAAAAAACATTTTCTCATTACTCAATTTACCTATATCTTTGTACTAGAAAAGCATTATGATCACAACATTATATATCGATACACATTTAATTTTATACATGTGGATTAGAAAATGGTATATTAGTTTGGTTATAATGGTTAGGTTTGACAGATTTTGCTTCTTCCACAATAAAATAGAAAAATAAAATAAAAATATAAACCATAGGATGTTAACAGATACATCACTTCAACTATAGTAACATTCAATAGAACTGCATCATGACAACAAACTAGATAATAACCAGAACAAAAACTAGCTAAATTGTAGCATGCATATTCATCTGAAAAATACCAGAGAATTGACCAGCTAAAATGTTAAAAAGAAAAAAAGATTGTGTGCATTACTGTCATTGACTGTTCAACCTTGATCAGAGGAGAAGATTAGTAAAATGATTATAGATTTCATACTGCTTATTTCAATAGTTGAATGTATTCAAACATAGGATGTTGTAATAAAAAGTAGCAAGTTAATAATAGTGAAAATACAGTAGTTCAGAATTCAAATAACTTCAGATAAAGTTTGTTATAGTCTAAAAATGTCCCACAGACCCAACTTTGCAACATGTTGTGAACATCTATCCAAAGTGTAAAAGTGCAGAGGATTAATGTTCTGAACATTTAACTTAGTTACTACTGCTACAACTACATTTTTGTGTCACAGCTTTTTATTTGTTTTTTTTTATTTTATACTTATCTAATTTTATTTTAACTGATTTGGAAGCAGTTGAAAGTGGTCATCAAGCTAAATGTCATCACTTCCCAGTCATAAAATCTATATTATAATTATTCAAAAAGTCACTGAATTGTAATGGAACATAAGACATTTTAAAAAAGAAAGTTGATTGATTTTAATTGCAGGTCAACTGTAGTAGTTTCTAAGTTTTTTTTTGTGTATACAGTCCTGACAATTATGAATAATTTTTAAACAGATTTATTTGATCAATAAATGGAATTCTAACATACGCTAACATTCCAGGTCAGAGTGGATCTGGGAGTAATGGTAATGAATGGGTACACTCCCCAGATCTCCAGAAATGGAGCCTGACCATTAGATAGAGCTTAGTGTCATATCCAGGATGCTCCTTTTCAGAGGAGTCTTACTCTTCATATATTAGTCTTGCTGACAGAGTGAAAAACAACGTTGATAAACCCTATCAATTTAATGCCACAAGTTTATTTGGGTGACTTAAGAACACTGCAATTCTAATAACAATCTGCATTAAATTGGAAATATATTGGCAGTTTAAGAGTTAAAAACTTCAAGAGCAAGACAAACATAGAATTATTTAATGTCTACAAATTAATTTTATTGAGCTTCTTTATCCTGATGATCCTATCATTTTTTCATTCATACATTCAAACATATATTCTATAAAGATTAAGGAGAGATCAAAGCTTTCAATTCAAACTGTTTGCAAACTCCTGATAATCCAATATTTAAAGAGATTTAATCTTCTCGAAATAAAAACAATAAATTCCTTAATGTTGAAAAATATTTCACTGAAGTTTATGATCTGTGTGATCATATTTTACAAGATGCCTTATTTCATTTGGATTATGACAAACTAATATTTCACTCTTATAAATATCAAATATTTAATAAACAAAGCCAAAAAATAAAACAGGAAATTAAATCCATATAGTTGACTACAAATCTGTTTAACAGATCTATTCAGATAAAAATGATGGAATAGCAACTTGCAAAAATAAAAGGATTTATCAAATTTTAAAGTTTTGTTATTCTTATTACAAATAAAAAAGAGGAAATGTAAATGATTGGTTGATTTTATACTATGTTAATCCTTGTTGGGTAATTTAATGCTGAAATCAGTTTTTTTTTTCATGCAATTATATAATTTCAAGTAACTAATGATGATATTTTGTAAACAATTAGTTTCAAGTAACTATTTTTAATACCAATATCTTATACACAATTATATGGTTTCAAGTAACTATTCCTATTTAATGATTTCTTTGTGTACAGCTACATAATTTCAAGTATTCCTATCCAATACTAATAATTTTCAAACAAATCTACTTGAGTCATAGATGGGACACTAACATAAACAACCACTCTTGGTCAAAGCGGACCTGTGGCTAATGGTAATGAAATAGTACTCTACGTTCTCCAAAGCTGCAGGACTTAACACTTTTGAGATCTCCAGAACTGGGACCTCATCACCACATGTAGTTCAGTGTCATACCCAGGATACTCCCAACTTATTTTTTTTTGGTGAGGGACATGGGGCAGCATATTCAGGGCTGTAAATTTTAGGAAATAATACTAAAAAATAGGATATGCCTGACAAATTATTTTATATGTCAGATACATGAGTTACCAATAAGTTACCACAGTGTACCACAGTGTACAAACCAATATTTAAAAATAAACTATGAAATGTTTTTAGCAAAAGCTGTTTTATTCATCAAGTGCATAAACTTTAAAATCAGATTTTTTTATTACTTCATTTCTAGAAATTTGATTAAATTATCTCCCTAAATTGAATAAATAAACATTTCCTATTTAAACTCAAAAAGATAAAATATTTTCCTTTGATGGATTGATTTTAACAGCATTTCAACACATCTAGGTTATTTTATGCCTGGAGATTAGGAAATTGTATGTTTATATTTACATTTTTGTCTTGTAAGAGTTTCTTTTAACACAGTCCTATTGAATACAAATAATTTTTAAACAGATCTCTTTGACCAACAGATGAGACCCTAACAGATACTACCACCAGAGTGTAATGATAATAAAGCCCAGATCTCCAGAACTGAAGCCTCATGTTCAGTTGTGGTTTAGTATCAAATCCAGGACTACCACCCCCTTTTTGGGAGGGGTCTTAGTCCTCTGTAGAGGATATAGTCAGTATATTCTAAGCCCTGCTGACAGAGTGATTCATAAATAGAGTAATGCTGGAAATATGAGGATCATTAAATAAGTTTCCAGACTTTTTTCGTATGTACACTTTTATTGATAGTACACACATGAAACTCTAGTCCCCTTCGAAGTAATCTCCTCCGGCTGCAATCCACTTGTACCATTCCAACAACTTCTGGAAGGCCCCATGGAAGTCCTCTTGTGTGAACGTGTCAATGACCTTCATCAGTGCCTCTTTCATCTCCTCAATGGTCTCATAACGACAGCCTCTGAGCTTAGGGAATAACCAAAAGTCATAGGGAGCAAGGTCTAGACTATAGGGACGGTGATGAATTGTCTTGATGCCCATCTTGGTCAAATAGTCTGTGACAATGATAGAGTTGTGGACTGGTGCATTGTTCTGATGGAAATGAGTGCTGGCCTCTTCCCAAGGAATCTCTTCTTGAACTCCCTTAAAACCTCAACATAGTAACCCTAACCGTTTGGCCAATCAACTCTGGTGTATTGACTTCCTTACTCCTCCCACACCTCTCATCATCCCTCACAGACTCTGTGCCTTCTTTGAATCTCTTATATCACTCAAAAACTGATGCTCGATTCATGCAAGATGGTCGAAAAGCAGTCTGAAGTATTCCATACATTTCTCTGGCATTTTTTCCAAGTTCAAAACAGAATTTTATTGCATATCGTTCTTCTAAAATGTCCTGATGTCCAGATTGCATTTTTGAAATTCACCAGCTGTGACAATCAGGTAGGGTGTATTCCAATTGCTGCTGTAGCTATTCATTTGAACCTGAAATCATAAAAATTGGTCAGTCATCTCATATGATGTATAGGAATAACATAGTGAATTTTCAAGAGTCTACAACAATATTAAATGCCTGTACATAAAAAATCTGGAAACTTAGTGAATGCACCACGTATACAAGTATACAAATAAAATATTACAAATTTACACTTTACTTTTTTATTCCAATAAATAGATACTGCTATTTATAGAAAACAAAACCTAAAGTTGAAATGTAATTATATATATATATATAGATAGATAGAGATAAATTCAATTCAGCACTTATTCACACAAAAAATCCACAAACCTGAAAAGAATTTGAAGATGTAAATAAAACTTATTACCAAACAAAAAAACCAAATTGATAAAATATAACAATATATATAAATCCTTTTCCCCAAATACTTTTTGCTAACAAGCAAAAGTAAAAACAGTCCCCAACTAAATTTATTGGTAAAGGTGAGGTAAGTGCAAAGGTATAAACATGCCCCAAGAAGTAAGTTTCTAACAACAGAGAAAGTTGCACTAACTTTTATTATTATTATTATCTACTGTCGTTAAACACAAAAAGCCAAGCTGGATTTAACAAATTTTCCCATGCCAAAACTCAAAATATCTTCACTGGAATAAAATGGTTTCTGACTAAAGCCTTTTTTCCCTTCTCATGCAATTCATAGGGAAATAGGAACAAAATTATTTTTTACGATAAAAAAAAATTTGTAATCAGATTTTATCCATGAAACAAGCCCAAATCCTCATAGAAAATAAGTGAATTCTCCTGGAGCCCCCGTCCCACAAAAAAACACTATCATGCTGTCAGTGGGTTCATAAAGGTATGGAGAAACTAATTGTGTTTTAATATACTTGGCATCAACCTCTGCATCAACGAGCAAATTCCCAGGGTACTTTCAAATTATTTCTTTTCAAAAATTACCTCCAGTGTCATACTGTTATTTCTTTTGGGATAAACTTGAAAGGGAGGGGAAAAAAAAGGATACAGTTGTTTTTCTATTTTGTTTTTTAAAATTTTTACATACAAATTTACAATGCAAAAGATGATTAACTTCAGAGATAAAAGATTTATTTTTTAGTACACCACAAAAATAATAACCAACTCTCCTTATTAGGCACCAAAAAAAAATTGACACTATTTTACCAGGAGGATATTAATTCATATTTACAGGAATAATGAACAAGTAGATTGATGTGGATTTAAAAAGAAAAAAAAAATGGTATCAATCTTGAATATAGAAAGATTTCTAAAGATAATCTTATCAAGCGTTGTATAATTGATTTTTATTCAAAAGAATAATTGAGACATAGATAATCTAAAATCCATACCTGGAAAGCAGACTGCAGATAAATACATCCTGTTGTTCATATCAAATAATCAGTTACCCACATTATATCTTTCAGCTAATCAAACTTAATTATTCTTAATATTGCACAGAGCTACAAACACAAAACACTAAAAGTGAAAACCATGCAGAAATATACAATGATGAGTCAAAATATCATAACCATCATATTTGTATTTACCCAACCTGTCTACATGAGCAGGATGTGACAAGGTCAATTTTAAATCAGAGTTTAACAGGTTTAAATTCAGAGTTTTCCTTCTCCTAAATTGGTTGCTGTACCAACGTTAAAGAGTCGAGTCTGTTGAACTATTTACCCATTAGCTTGAGAGATGCTAGTTGGATGCATAACTTTCCCAAAGGTACTAGTATTATGTGAAATACAAGCAGCCTTGTCCAGAATTTGAACTTGGGTCACAATCTTTATTTCCTACAAAGATAACCATTATACCATCAATGTTCTACATCCACAAAACTATGCTGTGTACTATATAATAGCTCTAATTCAATCAGGCATGAATTCTACAATACCTTTAAGTTATACCAGTAGGTTCTTTAAATGCTGCAGGTTACATGACAGGTTCTGCAGAGTGAATTTCTTGATCCAATACAACCTATAAAATTTTAGTGGGATTTACTATCTAAAGAGTTTTGTAATGCAGTGAAGATTTTGAAATCCTGAAATCATTTTCATAAAACTTATACCATGAGGCAGGATATATTATCTTGCAGAAAGATGTCACTGCCATCAAAGAATTTCTACAAAAGCTGTATCTGGTCTTAAATAATGTTGAGGTATGTGGAACATGACAAAGTATCTTCCACATGAATGATAGGAACTAGTGTTTCCCAGTATTAAGTTGGCCAAATCATCATACTGTAAAACCAGCTTTTTTCATACATTGCTCCCTATAACAACATTCAAAACAAAATGAAACTCATCAGACTAGGCAACCTCCTTCTATTGATACAAGGTCCATTTCTGACATTTTCACGCCTTTTTAAGATGCTTTCAAATAAGAACATTGATTAGCACTGGCATTCTGGCTGACCTGCAGCTAGACAGCTCCATGGGAAGTGCTTTTAGCCAAACAATGATCGTCATGGGAAATGAAATTGCTGACCCAAGTTCAAATCCTCAACAAGGCTGTTTGTGTTCCCTTTGTGTAAATGCCCTTGCAAAAAGCATGAATTCATCTGTTCTCTCAGCTATAGGCAGATAGGGCAGACTGGGTTCTTTAGCCTTAGTTAGGCAACCAGTCTAAAAGGAAAACTTTGGATTTAAACCAGCTTTACTGCTTAAAAATTGACCTTGTGTCACGTTCTGGCTATGACAGAAGTTCTGGATAAATATATACACAGCTCTATACATATCAAGGATTGATGTACTGGGTATTGGGAAACATTCCATACTTTACCTTGATTAACAATATTGGCAGTAAATAACCCTTCTAATGACTTGTACTTGGCAGGAAAGTTGCTGTTCACTTCTTGCATTGCCAAGCAAAAATGTATTTGGTCTTTATGAAAGTCACTCAAAACTTTCTGTGGCATTTGACATATCAAAATTAAATACTTTAGACTTGTTTACCTGACTATATATCTCTGACTCAAATGAGTAGTTTTTGCAAGACAGGAGTTGTCATTCTAGCCATATACTGTTCATGTTTTGGCTCATTAATGTATAGAAGTAGTTTTTATGGTCTATTTTATGTACAAGTAGTAATTATATACAAATCTATTTACAATGTTGATTCTGCCAACATCATCAAGTAATGCCAATAGCATAGATTCTCTTGACTCTCTCTCACCATCCATCCATATCAGTCATCGTTCTTGATAGGTTCGATAGATGGCATAAAGTGTCTGCACAGAGCTGATTAAATTAAGTTTTGCTGATTGGTCAACACTTGTGTGTCCATGTGTAGAAATTGACAGGAGAATATTGCTTACAAGTTCATCCTTGCATCTCCAGCAGTACTCAGCCTGTCTGGTTTGTCTTGGATGATTTTTGAGATGAAAGGTAAGTAAGTGGCTGTATAGCTGCTGTTTTGAGAGGTGTCACTTCCAGGATTTGTTCAAAACAGAATACAGCATCCTAGCTTTTTCTCATGGCATTTCTTAAACTACTGACACAGCTACAGCTTGAAAGAATTTGCCTTTTATTTTATCAGAAAGATCAGATTTCCATGAATATAGTAGCTAGAGAATAATCAGATAACTAAACATCAGATTCTGAAATGTCAATATCAAAAATCTACATTAAGCAAACTTGGCCTTCAATAGCTTTTTTTCTTTTAAAAGATGTTCTAACAAATTAGAATATCAAATATTGTAAAAAAAAAAGCAGGATATCAAAAAGATCATCTAATAATAGTGTATCTAGTTAGCTTATAAAGTTTTATTTTTTCTGTTTTTTCAGTGACTAAACAAATTACCAATTAACACGTTTTAAAAACTCCTTTAAATTGCACTAATGAGATTATAGCTTTAAATTATTTTTTATATCACTTTTGTAATTTCACAGCTTTAGTACAACCATGTACCAATTATTTCCTTCAGTCTATAGAAGGATTTTAAGCGTTACAAGTCCTTCTATAGACAGAATCTAATAATTAGTCAAAATTATTAGGTGTACTTTGTTTTCAAATTTAAGAACAAAAAGGGGTTTGCTTTCATACAATTAAAATATATATCTAAAAAAAATTAAAGAAATTGTTTTATAAATCTTTTAATAATTTATCATTAATAAACTATTCCTAATTTCAGGGATAATAGAAATTAAGTTATAATTCTGTTAAAATATCCAAGATTTTTATATTACAACTAGAATGTTTACCATGAGATGACAATGCTTCAGAGTTGAAAATATACTTTTGGCATTGTAGGTAATATTAGATTTTATCATTTTCCATCATATATTGAGCTGTCAGAAGAGACGTAAATTCAAGCAGGCTTTCATTCACCACTGAATCAGAAAACCCGAGTTAATACCAGTTTGACCTTTGAACCTAGTTAACAGATAGGAGATACTTGCTGTAAGAAAAAATATTGTTTTAACTTTATTTCGAGTAAAAAGTAATTCTAAAAAAAAAAAAAAAAAAATCCAGTTAAGTAATCATTAAATTAACTTTTGTTGAATCCTGTTCCTATAATAGCTACTTCATTTTTTTTCTTAAAGATTTCTCATTATAGAGTTTTTTAGTCAGCTGATGAATAAGGATCTTACCTTGACCAGAAGACAAGATCAGAACTTTGAGATTATTTATTCTTCAGACACAAAATCAGTATGTAGATGAAACTATTTACTTATATATTTATCGTAAGAGAAAACCAAAACCAAAACCCAATTTATTGTTCTCAGAAATTGGAAGATATGATGAGGACTTATTAATAAATATTAGTAAATCCCTGGTCAGGAAAGTTCAACAATTGATTCAATACTCTCATTTGATTAGGTGAAGCATAACTGACAAGTGATCAAGGATATTTTTTTACCTACCAGAGGGTTATCAAGTGCATCACCACAACACAAGAGATAAAATAAACCAGAGATGTTACAGCTACAAAACTATGATAATGAGGACAGTGTATTATAATCCCAGTATTCTCTCAATATATGAAAAAGCTCAAGTTTCAATAACCTGGAGATAAATATAGGAGGAATATTTTGTTGAAAATAACAATCATAAATTTGGTGTTAAGCTTTTTTTGTTTATTCATTCAGAAACTAGCAACAATGGTCAACACATTAGCACGTGATAAACCCCCCCCCAAAAAAAATTGCTGGACTCTAAAATACAGGAGTACTGACATCTTCAACAATAACAGAAGATGGCCAAAGTTGTGCTACACCAATAGAGACTTTGGAAAATTTTTAAACTGCCTTCAACCATAGCTAGGAAAATCTTGTTCACCAGCAGAGAAAAAAAAAGACAAAAAAGTTAAACACCAAATCCTTGTTTGTTATTTTCAACAAAATATGCCAACAAGAGAATCTGCAGCTAAAATTCACACAAATAAATTCAGTAGTATGAAAATATATATAGAAATGAAAAAAAAAAATGAGGTCTTCAGAGGATGATTTAATAAGTTATTAAATATTCTAATATCTTACACATCTCGATGAAGGTCTAAAAAACAAAATGTTTAATGTTGGTAAATACTTCTAGAAATAAAAATCATCCTCTGAAGACCTTGAGTTTTTCATCTCTTTCTCTCTCTCTCTCTCTCTCTCTCTCTCTATATATATATATATATATATATATATATATATATATATATATGTGTGTGTGTGTGTGTGTGTGTGTGTGTGTGTGTGTGTGTTTGTGCAGCATTTCTTCATTTATACATATTTGATTGAACATTGATCTTATGATATTTGGCAGGAATTGGTTGATAAACCTTCCATAATTAGTTATTTCCCTAGTACTTTCTGCCCCCTGATGATGGCCCAAGGTTGAGCAGAAAGTACAAGGGAAATAACTAATTATTGATTAATCAACCAATTCCCGTCAAATATTATAAGATCGATATGGCAACTCAAAAGGACTAACAAAAAATATGTAGATGAAAAATGTCTATAATGTTCAATCAAATTTTATGTACACACACACACACACACACACACACACACACACACACACACACACACACCCACACAACGCCTTTTGCACAAGCAGGATATGACACAAGATCACTTTTAAGCAGAGTTTAACAGATTTGAATTCAGAGTTTTCCTTCTCCTTGACTGGTTGCCATACCAAGGTTAAAGAGTTCAGTCTGCCCAACTATTTACCCATAATTGGAAGGAGAATAATTGGATTCATACCTTTCCCAAGGGTATAAGCATAGTGAAATGTAAACAGACCAGAATTTGAACTCAAATCACTGTGTTCATTTCCTATGACAATAACCATTACACTATGAGTATCTTCATTATAATTAAATGCCTTGTATCCACTTCTAAGGGATGAAATGAGATGGAAAGTTGATATACTCTATAACACATAAGTGTATCAGTAAGTCTGTTAAAACAAAAGTATTTTACACAACAAAATCTTTCTTGACAGTGCATTAAATTCAGTGGTGAACATTAATCCTACAGATCGAAGATTCAGTGAAAATTTCAGACTAAATTTCAGCTAATTATAACTACTGATTTATTGATTTACTCTCATATATACATTTACAACTAGAATATAAGAGGAAACACAAAAGCATTAGAAATTTCAATATTTCTAGTTCTACAAACGTACATCATTTTTTAGGCATGAGATCACTGACAAGACAGACTAAGAACTTCAAAACCAAAGGATGAAACTATACCAAATGGCTAAATTTCCAAGGAGATTTTAAAGATTTATGTTGATTAAATCTGATAAATTTGAATATTATTTTTCCAACTGTAATAAAAATTATTACAATTGGAAAAATAATATACAAATTTTGAAAACAAAATGCAGGTCAGGACTCACTTATCCGACAGTTTTGAGGGTTTAGAGTAGTGATTAGAATCAGAATCTGGTGGTCATTTATGTAGGAACAAAAAAATTTATCTGGAAATCAACACAAAAAGACAAAAAATACAAAAATATATGAATTTATATAAAAGTTAATTCTATCAACAAAAACTTTGTGCAATTAAAGAAAGATTGGTGAAAATTCTATCAAAATCATATTGACACAATAGAACAAGATATATTTTTGGTTGTTTAGTTTAATGGCATATCAACTCCTAATGGGTTATTTAATACAAAAAAATTTGATTTCTTTCTAAATATTTCCCTTCAATCATAACCATATTTTCAACATTTCATAGCAAGCATTTTTAATCATTTGACAATAATAATGATAATCATTTATTTGTACAGTTATATGATATCAAGTATTCCTATCTATACTAATAGTGTCCTGAGTATGACACTAAACTGCATGTGAAGATGAAGTTCCAGTCGTGGAGCTTTGGAATACCCCTTGATTGCTATTACTCCCAGTTCTACTGATTGAGAGTGGTAGTACCTGTTAGGGTTTAATCATTTACTGTACTTGCAACCAATTAAATATGTGCAAACAAATGAGTTCTGGTTCATTTAAAAATATTACCAACAAACTGTTTACAAATCATATAAATCAAAGTTGGCCAACTGTAGTTGAGGGCAATCTGAAGACTCCCTTTTCAATAGCTACAACAATGAGGTATAGAGAACGGTACTACTCCTATCTCTAGATTGTTCTACTTATCCTTGATCTATACCTCATAATGCTAAATGTTAAGCTAGGAGGCATCAAGTACCATTTTTCGAGTCTTTGGTATGACTTGACCTGAGATTGAACCCAGATCTACCAGACCATTGGCAAACACTAACCATTATGCCTATATATATATATATATATATATATATATATAAAAAGAGGATTTGGCATTAAATAACCTATAAGGGTTGATGTGCCATAAAACCCAACCAACCAATCAGCTATAAATATAATTTATACATATTTATATGGTTTAAAGTAACTATTAGTACTGGACATTGGCCTAGCGGTTAGAGTGTTCGCCAATGGCCCGGGAGACCTGGGTTCAGTCCCAGGTCGAATCATACCAAAGACTCAAAAAATGGTACTTGATGCCTTCTTGCTTAACACTCAGCATTATAAGGTACGGATCAAGGGTAAAGTAGAGCAATCCAGGGAAGGAGTAGCGCCCTCCCCTACACCTTAGTGTAGTAGCTATCGAAAAGGGAGCCTTCGGGTTACCCTCGACTATGGTCGCCAACTTTTTTAAAGTAACTATTCATGTCTAATAATAATCATTTGTTAACATACAGTTATATCATTTCAACTAATAATAATAATAGTCAGGAAACAACTATAGCTTCCAGTCATTACTCTAAATAAGAATAATTTGCCACAGTTATATTGTTTAAGTATTCATGAAAATTGGTGACCATAATCGAGAGTGACCCGAGGGTTCCCTTTTCAATAGCTACTACACCAAGATGTAGCGGAGAGTGCTACTCCATTTCCTGGATTGGTCCACTTTACCCTTGAAAGATACCTTATAACACTGAATGTTAAGCAAGACAGCATCAAGTACCATTTTTTTGAGTCTTTGGTATGACTTGACCTGGGATTGAACCCCGGTCTTCCTGACCACTGGCAAACACTCTACCCATTAGGCCAATGACCTGCAAACATAGATGGGACCTTAACAGGTACTACCACTTCAGGTCAGAGTGGACCAAGAAGTAATGGAAATGAAGAGGTACTCCACACTTCCCAGAGCTCCAGAACTGGAACCTCACCACCAGATGCAGTTTAGTATTATATCCAGGACACTGGAGATATTTTTTTTTAATGGTGATATATGAAAAGTTTACTATTAAACAAACAGTAATAATTAGCATAAGAATATTTCAGATAAAAAAAAAAACACTACCAAATATCAACTGATTATTGAATTTTAATAAAATTTTTGGTACTTATCAAAAAGGATAAAAATTACTTCAATGAAATTTCCATTCCAAAGAGAGAAAAAATATTTTTCATATAATTATTACAACCTCTTCACTTTAGGTGATGATGTATTTTACTTATACAATTATAGTTGCATCAGAAAGTTTCTGGAGAGATAAATTTTATTTATGTAAATAAAAACTATAAAATCCATATGGATGACATATATTAGAATTTTTTAAAATTGGAAAAGTACAGCAAGGTTTATGCCTATATAAGTTGTATTGGTATCAATACATGATGTTGGTATATTTTCATATCTATTTGTCTTAATGGTCCCCCTAAATAATAATCTGATTGGAGTTTATCAAGATAGGTGATATAAGCAGTTAATTTCCATGGCAGTTGTGGTGATGGGTGGTTGTGGCCAATCAGAACTAATATCATTGCTCAATAAGTTAGTTTCTTTATGAGGATAGAAATAAGAAGAAAGACTGTTGATGGTATGGAGATTTCCATTATTTTTTTTCTTAAACCTATATTTTATTGGTTTGGAAGAAACTCGCTACTCTGGCACCTGTCTGGTCCCAAGCTTTCCAGATTATTTAGGTTCATCCTGTACATAGTTCAAGTAAATAATTCCAAAAAAATAAGACTAGACTTTACTATTAGATAAGTAGCTTAAATGTGATTACAGGATTTCTAATACTAATATCAAGATCATTTGATACAAAGAAGTAGACTGTCTATAAAATCAACTCCCATGGCTCATTTTGTATTGTATAACCACAAAATCATTAAAAAGAAAATTACCCAGAATTCTGATGTTTAAGTCCACCTCTAAAATTAATGAAAGCTAATTAACTGGATCAGTCAACATTACAAAGTTAGTCAGCCCCACTTCTATCAGACAATCTAAGTTCAGGGTGACAAAATGGTCAATATAAACCATTAAGAGTATATAACACCATACAAATGCCATAAATGGAGTACAAAGACAACCTAAAAAGTTTTATTTGTTATTACCCAGTGTTCTTTATTTGTTGATATCACTCATACACAAATAAAGGTATATGACTTCCATTAAATTATCATGGCTGAATAATTCAGTTTGAGACATCAGAAGTTTTATGTACTGTTATATATATTATATATCAAACAACTATCACAAAGCACATCACATCAGTCATAATAGACAATGTTAGAAGATGTAGCAGTATAAATAATATATCAAGATTACTAATGCACTTGTCATTCATTCATCATTTGAATAGAGGAAATATAATCTAAATTGGCATAAAAAAAAATAAAGGGGCAACTACCTGTGTGTGTGTGTGTGTTTATATATATATATGCACACACACACGTACATATATGATGGACTCTCCAGTCAATCTTGACATATGAGGGCCTAAACAAATCAGTTCAAAATATAAACAAATAGACTACTAATACATATAATGGTGAAGGCCTGTGTAGAACTTTTTGGATAATCTGATAATAGAAGAATAGTACACCAATGTGCCATAAAGTTTCCTGAATGACAGTCCTCAGATTTTGAATTCAGAGGTTTTCCTTTGAGACCAGTTGCTCTACCAAACCTAAAGAGCCGTCTGCCCAAAACATATCTTAATGACATAAAATTATAGACATTTTAAGCAAAGCAAAATATTTTTGAAAGTATTATTTATCTCTATCATGATACTTTAAAGTATTATGATTTCTACACCAGATTTTACACTATCTTTGTTGACCCCCCACCCCCAAAAAACTCCCATTTTTGTGGAGATTCCTTGTCATTACATTTACAGAAAGTTAAGTTTCATAGGCTACTAGTCATATTTCAAATAGTTTTTCTTTCCCAAAATATTGTATTATAAGCTAGATTTCTGAAATGATCGTGTCAAAAATCTTCATTCATTGTCCTGATTATATAGAATGACAGCCAATACTAAAAATATACACAGAAAATAAGCAGATATCAAATGCGAACATATATTGAACAAATTAAAATCTAACTACCTTATACTACAAAAACTTATGCAAATACAAAAAATACATTTTGTCTTATGTTACAGAAGAATTTGTAAAAACTCACACTTGGTGAATATTGGTCTTCTAAAAGAAAATGACAAGTTAACCACTGAGTTTTACAAAAATTTGATCTAAGAAAAAAGGGTTGAATAAATTCTGGCACTCTGTCTATATGTTGCCTATTGAAATTAAGAAAGAAATTGACAATCTTTAGGAATTAATACAAGTTTTAGAGACAGAACAGTGTTTTTGTAGTTATAACTAAAATAATCCCATGACTTAAGTCATTTATTATGCATTTGCAAAGAAGTAAAGAGAGATTGCTCTGTATTTAGTATTCAATTGTTATCCTCCTTAAATGTTGCAGACAAAAAATAAACAAACAAGTACATGTGGTATTTTTTATAATTATTATTATCATTATAATAATAATAAATTAACCATGATGTCAAATAGGTTTGCATTGTATATTTTGTTGGTCGATTTACTACACTCCTTTGATTTGTGGTACAATCTTTTCTAACTTCTCTCATTACAGTAACTTTATGCTCTATATATTCACTGAACCCTAGTTTTTAGGATATCTAGATATAATGAAAAAATAAAAACAAACATTCATTTAATTAGATAAAAATTCATCATCACAACTCATTGATAAAATAAAGAGCAGATAAATAAGTAAAATACTATCCAATTACATTGTAAAGAATGAATGTAAAAGTGTAAAGGTTTATTTTAGACCTTATGGATTATATTTGTCTAATATTTATATGATTAAGAGCTCAATGGTTCACTGAAGCAGTATTTATTTTTCAAAACTGCAGTTTTAAGTACTGAAACTGGATTATTTTAATAAAACAAGTTAAATGCCTGTATATCATTTCATGCAGGAAATAAGTACATAAGCAATTGCTGGAAGTGAAATTAAAATTCATGGCCAAATGAGCCAATCTGGTTAAGTATTTTTGCCATTTATTCCCAAGCAAAATGACTCAACCGAAATCTATTTCTGTTTTTAAATCATTTATTGACTTTTTTTCTCTAATATTCATTCAATCATATCTAAGTTTATATACAAGCATCATTCAATAAATAAGGTGAATTTTGCCAAATGAGTTGGCAAAAGAAAAGCATTATTTACAGTTGCACCTTTTCAAAGAAATCAATAATGATAGGCCCTGTCCCAAAAGACTACCAGCATAACCTTTACTGACCACTGCACCTGAAACTTTTTCTTTAGCAGAAAGTCAGTACGTTTCCACTCCATGAACAATCACTTTGAGTTGGGCTTGTAATGGCAAACACATGTTTAGCAGATTTGTCGTCAGTTTTTGGACTAACACATACTTCTCTATATACATCACACATTTTTCTGGAAGAATTTCACATTATTTACACTCCTCAGCCACCAAAAATTTGATGACAGACCTCAGTTCAAGCCTGTTTGATTTGCTACCATTGTGAATAGCATAAAAACAAATATTGAGTGGAGGTGCCCGCGGTGTAATGGTTATCGTCGCAGGAAATGGATACGGCGACGAGAGATCAAATCCTGGACGAGACTGATTGCATTTCACATAGCACTAATACCCTTGGGAAAGGTATGAATCCAATTATTCTCCCTCCAGCTATGGGTAAATAGTAGGGCAGACTAGGTTATTCAGCCTTGGTGAGGCTAGTAGGAGAAGGAAAACTCTGAATTCCAACCTGTTAAACTCCGCTTAAAAAATTGACCTTGTGTCATATCCTGCTTGAGCGGAGGGGTTGGTAAATATGATAAAAACAAATATTGTGAGATTAAAACAATTTTTGCTATAAACTATTTTCAAACAATACAGAGTTTACATTCACTGGAAAAAAATCCCTTTATTGAATGATCCTTGTAAAATTATTCTTGGAGTTTTTATTCTAATCATAAAAACCAAATTTCTGATGTTGAATTTTATTCATGTAGATCTCTTTATTGATAATACTAAACAGAATTGTTTGTATATGCTGAAACTATCTGTGATGATTTCTATTTCAAGTTGGAAATACCAGCCAAATAAACAGATCTTTTGATATAGTCTGAAATTTCAGAATCTAATCAGAAAAGTTTGAGTGAAATAAATTTTCTCTACCAAATAAAAAACAAAAAAAAACAAAAAAACAAAAAAAACAAAAAAAAAAAAATCTCTTGTTAGGTTGAAAATATTGATATTCTGATACAGTGCTGTCAGAGTGCAGTAAGTAGGGCAGTAAAGCCAGCAAGATTGGATACTTTTGTGATATGATCCTATCTGATCCTGTGTGACACAATCCAATTCCAAATATCAATCCATAGCAAAGGCTGTTCTTTTCCCAACAGAATAATTCTTGTACTAGTAGAGACAACTAAAATAGCGGAATCATTCAGACTGACTTTGTGATAAAAGAAATCCTACATAAACATACGCATATCTATAAATTTTCATCATAAACATGTGTACAGAGAAACTCAGTTTACAAGATAATTTGGAAAAAAAGGCATTTTCAGTGGTTAGGAATTAATGCAAGTGTTACTAACTGAACTGAGCTATTATATAGATAATTATATTAGCAGTTGAAGACCAAAGTTGATAGGGAAAACAAAAATTTGTACAGTAAAGTATCCTGCTCTCCGAAGAAATTCCTGCAACATTGAGCTTTATTGTTTAAGTTATTATGGCCATTATAGATTTTAATAGGCCACATCTTTGATAATATTAATACATTTATCTACCCATTCACTGCTACATACACTTGTACATTGAGTATGTGGCTATATAGAACATGAGCAAGTTTTTATATACTGATGAATAGCAATAGATTAAAAAAAAAAACCCAAAAAACTGAAATTGTTTTAGAATATAACAACTACAAGGATTTATATGAGCTCTAAATACAGTAATAAAAAAATTAAAATATATGAGCAAATCTACAAAGATTGCTTAAAATATAAACAAAGGTTTTGGACATCTGCTTGAAAAACATTTCCTATATCACTAAAAGGAAAATGTTATCTTAGAAAGTAAATAAAACAGAATGCTCTTTTGTAAGGGCTTAGACTATACTTTATCTCTTGCAGAGAGGTAAGACCCCCCCTCGGCCCCAGCTCCCAAAAAAGGAGTGTCCTAGGTATGACACTAAACTGTATCTGATGGTGAGACTCCAATTCTGGAGAGTGTGCAGTACTCCTTCAATTGCCATTACTCACAGGTCAACTCTCACCCAGAGTGGTAGTACCTATTAAGTTTCGATCAGTCAAATAAATCTGAATAAAAAAACTCTTAAGAAATGACGACATAAAAAATGTAAATATGAAGACGATTTCTTAATCTCTACACACAGAATAAACCTAGATAGTTTGACATGCCATTAAAATCAATCAATATATAAATAAAAAAAACAAAAACATCAAACCAAATTTCTAAGAAAAGCTAATACGAAAATACACAAATATGACTTGATCCGATTCTGCTAACCTAACATTCATGTATTCATACATGCACAATTCTATCCCAAGTATAATGTTACCACTAGTTTCATAAAAAAATGGTCAAAAGCTTTTAATTGCTAAGCACCATGTGATTCCTAACTTTTCCCATTTCAAACCTACTTTAAATAAATAATTAAAAGATTTGTAGTATAACACATGCATACATATATAATACTGTCAGTTTGGACAGGTACTTTGCTAGTATGAAAATAAACTTAAATAAAAGTAAAAATCAAACATAAAAAATTAAGTGAAGGATTAACTCAAACATTTTAAATGAACCTCTTCATCATTTCAAATAGTTTTGTTGTTGATTTATAACATCTTATCTGATGCTTTGAAATTCACCTTTATAAAAGTTCTCTAATAAAATTTGTAAGATTAAATCTGCTTTAATTTTTTAAGTCTTAAATTCAGACTTGACAAAAAAACTAATATAAAATAAAAAAAAATGACCAATAAGCACATCTGATGGTACCAAAGAGTTAACAAGGAGGAGAGAGAGAGAGAGAGAGGGGGGGGAAAAAAAACAAGAGAAAATTGAAAAAACAAAAAAAACAAAACAAAAACAACCATTATAGAGAATTTGCAGATGAGTGGGTAGAGAGAAAGAGAGAGATGGATATATATATATATATATATATATATATATATATATATAGAGAGAGAGAGAGAGAGAGAGAGAGAGAGAGAGTTATAAAGTAGAGAGTGATTGCGTGTGTGTGTGTGTGTTTTATTTGAGCATTTTATTGAGAGCATTACCAAAGATCAACAGACTGAAACCTAAAAACCTTGAGTATCACCAGATTTCTGAACCCTTTGTAATATTCCTTTTGATGTTTATGTATAGAGAATATCAAGGAAATTTAATGGCTTTTTTGACCAAACTGATTGGCCATAATGCTTTTGGTCAAGAGCCACTTAGCTATTCAGTCAGCATGTTTGTATACACACACACACATCATATATAGAGCTGTATGTGTATATATGTGTGTTGTCAATAGGGATAAGGAGTGGTTTTTATAGTGTCAGTATATGTGTATTTCTGTAAATAATTGACAGATCCAAAATTAACAAAAAAATGGAGTAATAAACATGATTTTGAAAGTTAACAGCAGCTACTATTAATGTCCTACTGCTGTATTGAAAAATTCAGCACTATTTTACATGGCCCAAAATTAATTTTAAAAACAGATCATGGCAGATGGAAAGAATTAAGGAATTTACAAATTTAATTTTGAAGAACCATTTTAAGTTCATTAATCTAAGCATAATTTTAAAGAGCAGTTTGGTGTGTATGCAGGAATACTGGTTAATATTCTGTAGTAATAATACTGTCACTAACAAAAATGGTGGTAGAATTACTATATTTTTTTTAGCTGTTTTCATACATTAATTAGGTTGGATTAAAACTATCTATACAGAAAGTTTTATAGAAAATATGTTTACCTGTTCCTCCTATACTAAAAATGTTACATGGAACATAACTGTTTACTTTTAAGATATCAACACCCTATTAGTTGTGTATTCAATGGTTTACAAAGCTCATAATTGATATTTATTGGTTCAGTATATGACTTGAAATGTAATTGTATTAAAGAAAAAGACAAAAGGTACAATAGTAAAAAGTAAAAATACACATTATAATTTACTTGCAAATAGCTTTTATTCTGGAATTTGTAAATTAAGTAGTTAATAATTGTTCAAATGCCATAGGCCTATTTCAAAGTTGGACCATAACTGTCCTTTTGTGGGTATAAAAGTGAGTGGCCAGGGCCAGTCAGCTTCTTTTCATTTCTTCTTTTCCGTCAGTTTGTTTTAGTCCGGAAGCAGTCTAGACCACATATAGTGGTCAGTATGCCAGGCTGCATTTTGACCATTCAGCCAACAAAGACCGTTGTGCTGGGTCAAAAATCTAGAGATGCTTTCTGTTAGACTCCTTTATCCCAAAGAAACAGAGTAAAAGTTGTAGAGAAGGCAAGAGTGAATATTCTCTCCACAGAAAAAAAGTTGCACATCACAGATCCAGGCCCTGGTTGACCATGATCCAAGCAAGTCATCAGGTCCATAGTTAGGGACAATAGTGCATGAAGACATTAGGTATTTTTCATAGAATATGAGAGAGCCAATTTTTTTCACAGGCCATGAAGGATAAAAATAATTGTGCTGCAAAGCTTTTGAACAAACTCAAGCATCTCCTCTAACCAAACATTCTTTTTTTTTTTAAATTTTTTTTTAAAGATGTGAAAAATTTCTGCCAGGGTCAGATGACTCACAAGAACAACTGTTGGCTTGCTCTGTCCTCACAAGATGTACCAATATTGATGAAAACACCCAGTTCACATTATGGTGTTTGAGGTGATCACTAGTAATGATGATGTTATGCCATCTTCCCAGATAGCCTCAGACGTAACATGGCGATGTACATCAAGTACCTGGAGAGGAGGTTGTGTTGCCTCAGATCAAGATGATGGTTGCTGAAAGATCCTACATCCTATTTATACATAAATCAAATATGATTTGTAAACATTTTGTTGACAACATTTTTAAACAGGCTTGAGCACATTCTTTTTTCCTAACACAGTTAAATGGTTTCAATTAACAGTAACAATTTCACATATTTGATCCATAGATAGGACCCTATCAGGTGTTACCACTCCAGGTGAGAGTGGATCTGGGAACAATGGTAATGAAGTGGGTACTGCATGTTCTCCAAACCTCCAAGATTGGAGCCTCACCATCAGGTGGTTTAATGTCATATCCAGGACACTTGTTGGGGAAGTCTTACCTCTCTGCAGAGATGCAGTCAGTGTATTCTACAGACCCAGGTAATTGGGCTCATTTTTGTAGGGTAAGGATTGTAAAACTCATTTCTTTCTTTTTGCTATTTCCACACATAGCTGTGAGAGAAAAAGATTGTAGTTTTGGTTTTAAATTCAGAATTGCCCTTCTTCTAAACTGACAGCCAATCAAGGGTAGAGTTCAGCTGTTTCATCCATGAGGAAAAAATAGATTCAGGTCATTTCCAAAGACTATGGTGATGTGAACTGAAACTAATTTTAGTACTGTTGCTAATATACATAATTACAGAAACAGAGTATATGGTGTTCATTACGGCATTATAAAAAATAGCATGTAAATGATATTATATATATCAAATTGAATTTTATGAACTAAGCTAATTTATGCATAAAACTTATTTAGTGACCTATAGTTATCAGAAACACAAAAGCTTGTCTTTTTGGAGTAAAGTTGGTATAAAAATATTTAACTGGCTTTCACTAAAAATATCATTAAAATAAGTATAGTCTAATCAAAACTTCGTTACTCACATAAGGCACCTTTGGCTGCCACTGAGAGCGGAGTTCAATTTTTCTTAATAGAATCTATAATTAATATAAGAAAGTAAAGTTGGCAACCGTAGTTGAGGGTACTACTCCTTTCCATGGATTGCTCCACTTTACCCTTGATATGTAACTTATAATGCTGAGTGTTAAGCGAAGAGGTATCAAGTACCATTTTTTTAAGTCTTTGGTGAATACACTACCTATTAGACCAATAATTAATATAATCAACTGTAAATAAGGGGACATATTCTATAATTAGCATTTAATCCTTATCTCCTTTATAAGGATCAAAGTGAACACAAAAGTAAGTTTCATGCTATTAGATTGAAAATTTATTATTGGACCATTTTAATTGTATTGTACAAACGAAAACCTCATGACGTACCATTTTTGCTCAGTCATTTGGATGCAAAAATCAATTATAATAGCTTATCATAAGTCTAGAAAAAGTATTATTGAGAGAAATGAATTTAAAAAGAAGTTTAAAATATTTTCAATGAAAAGATAACACAAATGACATATTTTCAGCTTGAGCAGCAGATTTTGAACATTTCATAGCTTAATCTTATTTAAAATATTTGTAATTCATAAAATCACAAACGTAGGCTTCAATTCAACAGTATTTAAAAATGTGTATTCAAGAGATTTTTTGATAAAAAAAAAATCAAATGTCAAGAATTTACCATTCATTTCATAAAACCAATCTGTAGTAAGCTCAACCTTCTCTGATATTTTAAGGATTTGTTCAATTGAGTATATGAATAGATTGTAGATAAAGACAACTTCCAAAGATTTACAATTGAAAGGTTTTGTGAAACATTCTTTGGATGGCAACAACTGTTAATACACAGCTACTCAAAGATTTATACCACCACTCTCCTTATAAATCATACCAAGAAAAAATATTTGAAATTAAGAAAAGAATAAGATGTATAAATGAACTGAAACTAGTGTCTTTTGCTAATAAAAATGGTTCATTGTATTATCCATGGCCTTAAAGAAGATGATTAGCATTATTGTGTTCAAATGAAGACGACAAGTTAATCTCCTTACAGCAGCTAAAGAACCAGCAGCCAAAAAAGTTTTCAGATTCAATTGAGTAACCTTTATTTTTCTTTTTTTAACAGAGAATGACATTTTCAAAGGCACCAAGACATTTTTCTCATCTAATGTTACTTTCCATATTTTTTGGCTTTTTTGTAAGCAACTTTTAGGTTTGGTACATACTAAAACTAGAAAGTAGATAAGTTGTATTGTTGATAAATTGCAAAATAAAAAATGAATAAATGATAAATAATTGAGCAGAATTCTTAACCACTACAATGAAAATGTGGGATTATTTTTTTCAGGCTTTTGTTAATGAGTCAAGTGTATCTAAGAATGTTATTAAAAAAAATGCATAAAAATTCTCTCTCTCTCTATGTATATATATATAATTCTGCTGGTGTGAGAAAAACCCAGATTGTACAATTTGCAAATTCTACAAATTGATATCTGGGGAAAATATATATATATGTATATACACACATACATACACACACAATTTTCAATATATATCTATCTTTATAAAGACATGCTGATAGAATAGATTCCCTTGACTTTCATTTAACATCTGTCCTTATTATCCCTTGCTTTTGGTACATCTAGATGCCATCAAGCACCCACAGAGCTGATGAATGTAATGTTTTATTAAAAGAAATATAAAGACACATGTCATGTGTTCAATTTGAGACCAAGAACACCAAAGCCCTCCAACTATTCATTTAATGAGCCATTCAGTAAGAGAGCTTGGTGTTCCTTTGTTCATTACAATACTCTACTTTAGATGAAAAGTTTTAAAAATCTCAAATTGGTAGAAGATAACAAAAATAAATAAATGGCCTGATGAAGAAAAGAAAAGACACAAAAAAGAATAAGAAAATTTTAAACTGAATTCTACAAACTAAACTAATTTACACATAAAAGTTATTTAGTGACTTATAGTAAAAAGAATTTTATTCTGTTAAATCTTTGCCTTTGAATATTTCTTGTTAAACCAAAATCCCAAAACATGTAGTTTTCAGTAAATTTTGTTACTCTGCTCCTACTAAAGAAATATAAAAAGCATATGCTTAATTCAATTTAAGACCAAAAATGACAAAGACACCTGATTATTCACTGAATGTACTGTTGGAATTTTTTTTTTTTTTTTGCAAATGTTCAACTAATAGCAATATAATAAAATAATGAATCAATAATTCTGACTATGTGAGAAATGAAATAAACTGAACCCACAATAGTTGATTTAAAGAAAAAAAGGATAGCTGGACTAAGTTAAAACTTAGAAAAATTACAAAAATCTTGTGGGGTGGGTGAGAAGGAAAACTCATTATCAAAAGCCTATGTATAGTACCACAAACTCTGCAACAGTCAAACATGTAGCCTTCATAATCATTCAGTCATCTTGCCCTGGTCACTGGTCATCAGATTCTGGGGAAGGAGAATGCTATACGAGCCACACAAGCATATAGAGTAGGAAGCCACAGGATGCAGCAGTGTGAATGTGAAGAAAAGTAGATGAGCCCAATGTCAAGTCAACAGTGTGTGCCACTGGATGTTGAGTAGAGGGACCTCATAGGTCAATGGCCAGAATCAAACACTTCAGTCAGGAAACTACTGCTACTCATCCATAAGAGTGGTATCAATTGATGAAATAAAAATAGCCACCAAAAGATATATATCTCCAGAACACAATAGCGGGATGGACAAAAGACTTCATCCTTCCCTTCCCTAAGGAAAGTGACCTTGGAATTGCCAAGAACTACAGAAGCATAACTCTTCAGTTGTTAAGGTTTATAATGCTCTGATTCTCAATCACATCAAACCAGAAATTAGGAAAATTCTTAGAAAAAAAAAATCAAAAGAATTTTTGGAGAAATCAATCCACAACATCACAGATTGTAACAATATGCTGAATCACAGAATGAATTTGTGCAAAAAATCTTGAGGTGACACTCTTGTTTATAGATTTCTCCAAGTCATTTGATTCCATACACAGAGGAAAGAGAGCAAATACTTCTAGCTTATGGTCTCCCTAAAGAAACTGTTACAACTATAAAGATGCTCTATAGCAATATGAAAGTCAAGGTTTGCTCAATAGCTAAAGACAAACTTCTTCAACATAGTTGCTGGAGTTCTGCATAGGGAAATACATTAACACCATATCTGTCTATAATCTGCCTAGACAATGTACTTAGAATTTTGATAGATCTAATAAAAGAAAATGGCTTTACACTAAAAAAGGCAAGAAGTAGATGATATCCAGCACAAACTATAAGAGACACAGACTATGCAGATGATATAGATCTTCTTGGAAGTACACCTACACAAGCCGAATCCCTGTTGCATAGCCTAAGCATGCAGCAGGAGGCATTGGCCTCCATGTGAATGCAGACAAAATGGAATACTTTAATCAAGAAGGAGACATCTCTACTCTAAATGGTAGCCCTCTGAAATTAGGGAACAAGTTCATGTACTTTGGCAGCAGCATCTCATCTACTGAAAGTGATATTAATAGGCACCAAGCAAAGGCATGGACTGCTATTGATAGGCTATCAATCATATGGAAGTCTGATCTATCCGATAAATTAAAATGGAATTTCTTCCAAGCAATATTTGTGTCAGTAATACTGTATGGATGCACCACATGGAAGCTAACTATGTAGAGTGAAAAAGCTAGACAGTACCAGCATAAGAATTTTACAAGCTATAGTGAATAAATCCTGGAAGCAACACTCCATGAAACAATAGTTGTACAGCCACTTACTCCCCTTTCTAAAACCGTTCAAATAAGACAAACAAGACATGGGGGACACTGCTGAAGAAGTAAGGATGAATAAGTGACATTCTTCTAGGAACCACTTCATATGGATGTGCTAGTGTTGGCCGACCAGCAAGAACTTACCTTCAAGAGATCTGTGCAGACACAGGATGTAGTCTAGAGGACCTACAAGAGCAAGGGATGATAGGGATGAATAGAGAGAGAGAGTCAGGGGAAATACATGCTAGCAGTGCAACTTGATGATGACGCACATAAACTTATATATATATATATGCATGCTTTAAATGTAAATATTTCTACCTGCATCTGAAACTATTTATGTATATATACTTTCACAAAAATGTATACATATAAAGTTAAATCATCTATGTGTACACACTTGCATATATTAAGAGATTTATTATTCCCCTCTCACCCTGCACTTCTATGCGCCTAGAAGGTGACACCAAAAGTTATTGGAACATGAACAAATTAATCAGTTCATCTGTTGCCTATATCTCAGATATTTCACACATCTCTCAAAATCATTCAATCAGAAAAAAGTCTATCAATTTTTTTTCTTTGAGAAAGCCTAACTATGCTGGAATTTGACTTTTTAAGTAACCAAATGAAGTCAGAAATTGAAACTGAAAAAACAAAACAACAAAAACTATTCAGTTTTTGATGATTGTTTTTATAACTATGCTTATTTTTGACAAACTACTTTTCAATTTAAGCACTTAGTAATACCATTATCCATCATTTTTAGGGGGGGGGCTACCCCCCAGGCAATACTTGCTTAGTAGGGCTGAGTTTATCACTTGGCACCAGAAGTGTCCCAAAATAAGAATGCAGAGGCAATGAAGCATTTTTGTGACAATTATGCACAAATCTCAATTCATTTCATAGCCACCTACATTGAAATGACCTTGTGTCAAATATGGTCAGTTTGGGAGTCAGATAAATCTTCCATTATCCATCAGTTTATGCAAATCATTAATGGTCTTTTATATAATGACATTGAATTCTTTCTCAAAGTCCAAATGAAATCATTTAGTAAAAACAATATTCCTGAAAGTTTAACAGTTAATGAAAAACTAGATAGTGGGTTTTGAATTTTATAATTGAAATAGAGACAAAATCCATAATTACCTTTCTCAATAATCAATTGTTCTCCAACTTTAATAGCACATTGTATGTGCTTGTGTTTATTGAATATATTGTCTAGATAACTTTATCCTTACCTGATTAGTATGTGTATATTTAGACCTTCTCTGCTAAGAGCAGGATTTGACACAAAATCAATTTTTAAGTAGAGTAAAGCTGGTTTGAGTTCAGTTTTTCTTCTCCTAGACTGATTGCAGTACTCAGTCTGCCCTACTATTTACTCATAGTTGGCCAGACAAGAGTTGAATTCATACTTTTCCCAAGGGTATTAGCATGAAGTGAAACTAAAACAGCTTCATCCAGAATCTGAAGTCACAATTCCATTTCTTTCCATCATAATCATTATGCTAAGAGTGATTCTTTTCATTAGATCTTTCAAAATTCTAAGTACATTGTCTAGGCAGATTGTACACAGATATGGTGTTAATGTGATTCTTATAACCAAGTTTGTATATTCAACCTTTATAGATTAAAGACTCCTCCCAAAAAATAATAAGAAAACCCACTTTTCCCAAAGTTTAATTCCACATGCAATTAAAGTAATTATAAGAAACTAACCAATGAGAAGGAAAACAAAACATCATAATACTTATAATCAGTTTAGTTCATGAATTGCAGTATCACATGTTTATCAACTGATGTATATTCAGAATAGCCAAATACAGTGAAAAACTATATGCATGAGAAACAGAATTGATAAAGGAAATTCACTGAAAGGCTGAAGTTTCAGCAAAGCAACTCAATAAAAAGCTGCACATATGAGGATAACTTAGAACAAAGACCATGTGACAGATAGTGCAACCTTTTAAAAGATCCTATTACACACCTAAGAGATGTGCAAGAGGACACGGATTCAACTATGACAGCTGCCACTATCTGCATTGAGCGGCAAAAGCCATACTATCAAGCAGTTCAGATGGATGATCAGGTTTAAGAATTAGGAGCAGCTAAAAATAGGATTAACCTTCCCGAAAGTGGAAAAGACTGCAAAGAAGAAAAATTCAAAGACAAAAAAATCAGGGGAAAAAATAAAAAAGTATGATAAAGAATTGGTAAGAGGAGAAAGAGGTATGAAGAGAAAACAGTAAAAATGGCAGAAGGGATCAAAAAAAAAAAAAAAAAAAAAAAGGAGAGAGATAGTATAGATGTGTGAAAGAGGCAAAAGAATATGAACAAGGAGGTGTATACTTACCAAAAAGAGATAGGAAGAAACTCACAAAAGAGGATAGAAAAGGGTGACAAGGTACAAGAGTGAGAAAAACAGAACAAAAAAAGAATGACATTTTTAAATTAGACAAGAAAAAATACAGAAGTGTGTGTGTGTGTGTGTATTTAAAAGAAATCAGTCAATAATCTTAAATGAATCAATCAGATTTTTTTTCTTCTTTTCTGCATCTTTCTCTTATCTCTGCTTTTTGTTCTTTGATTGTCAGGATCAGACTTAAGAGAAGAATGTAGATTTGATTTGCAAAGGCTTTTTTTTGTAAGAGTCGAAGCAGATAAATGCATGGAAAAGGTAATCCATAATCCAAAATGGTTGGTTTTCAGTGGAAGGTTATAGAAGATTGATGGAAAATCTAGTTAAGCACTCTGCTTCCCTAACAGATCAGCCAATTGGCAGAAAGGCTATAAGAGTAAATGGACCCATCTTGAAGACAAAGAGTAATGTGCAAAAAATTTGAATGGGGGGAATGAAGGAAGATAGATTTTCTAAAGACAAGCATGGCAAGATAAAGTTTTCCTTTGTAGAAAGAAAATTTATCAAAGGCAAAATTGGAAGAATATAAAGAGTTGGATACTAGAAATTTTTCTGACAAGTTTTTATATTCTTGATATTTTTAACAGATTATTTTCACCTATTCATTCTTTTGCTCTCACCAAGTGTGTAGTCTGAGTGGGGAGAGAGAGGAAAGAAAAAACTTCTTCCTTGGAAAAGTCTTATCTTTTTTTATCTTTGATGAGGGCTCAAGAATGAATCAGCTGAAATATTGTGTCATTTTTTTATTTTTTTTTTTTTACATATTTTCCTTCGTGGTATTGTAATTAGCAACCTCATTTAGCTTGCTATCTTAAAGTTGGTTGGTTATGTTTTATGGCATATCAACCCTTGTAGGTTACTTAATGTTTAATCCTCTTTATACATATATATTAAGTATACATGACCAGTTAGTTGTGTTTTATGACACATCAACCCTTGTAGTGGTTTCTTTATTTAATGGCATATCAACTCTTTGTAGGTTATTTAATGCCAAAGCCATTCTCCTAGAAGAACAGTAGTGGTACTATTTAACCCATAGCTGGGAGGATAAGGGGGTTCATACCTTTCCCAAGGGTATTTGCCTGAAAGTGAACGTAATAGCACGACTGGAGTACGAACTCGCGTACTCAACCCTTGTAGGTTATTTAATGTCAAATCAGATATATATATATATATATATATATATATATATATATATATATATATATTGAATGATTTTGAGAGATGTGTGAAATATCTGAGATATAGGCAACAGATGAACTGATTAATTTGTTCATGTTCCAATAACTTTTGGTGTCCCCTTCTAGGCGCATAGAAGTGCAGGGTGAGAGGGGAATAATATATATTTGTAAACAAATAGTTTGTCAGTAACATAAGTTAGAGCTCAATAGTTTTCATATAGTTAAATGGTTTCAAGTACTGTTATCCAACACTAATACCTCTACTTGCACATAGTTAAATGATTCCAAGTATTGCTAATCAACATTAGTAATTCTATTTATCAAGTATAGCTATCTAATTTAGAACTAATAATTTTTTTTTGCAGACAGTTCAATAGTTTCAAGTATTGCTATTTAGCATTAATAGTTTTATTCAACATTATTCATTTATTTGCATACAGTTAAATTATAGTTTAATTATCAACCATTGCTATCAAATACATATAATTCAGTTTAATACTAGTCATTTTCCAAGCCAGTAGACCTGAGAGAAATGGTAATGAAAAGGTATTCTATATTTCTCAAACTCAAAAACTGGAGCCTCACCATCAGATGGTTTAGTATCATATCCAGGATACTCATTGAGAGGAGGAGTACTTCTCTGCAAAGGTGTAGTCAGTGTATTCTACAGCCCCAGCCAACTGAGCTGGCTATTGTTAAGTGATTTTGATTTTTACTGAGTACCCCATACTTGTGCTAAACTACACCAAACTTAATAAATGACAACAGGATTATCTGGTTTTTCTCTTTAATATCACACATAATATCTCCTTGAGTACTGCTTTGAATATATGATATAGAATCATGATTGATTGAAGTTGATTCCTTTAAGTTCCTGATCAGATCACAACACAAGTTGGTGCACAAATTCCAGTTATTCCTTACAAAATCTAGGTATATCATCTTACACAGAGAGAGAGAGAGAGAGAGAGAGAGTAAAATGAGCACCATAATTCATAAAAGGTAAAATTCAGATTTAAGAAGTGAACTAATCATTAGCAAAAGCATATAAATAATTTTGATAGATTGGTTTCAAATAAGATTTAAATAAAGTATTCTATCATTTAATTAATGAAGCATTTCTAATTAAGACAGTTTTAGAAAATGTTTGTATTTACCCAACTCCTCTGCTATGAACAGAATGTGACACAAGGTCAATTATTAAGTTGAGTACAGCTGGTTTGAATCCAGAGCTCCTTTGTCTTTTTTTCTAGACTGGTTGACATACCAAGGCTAAAGGGCTGAGTCTACCCTACAATTTACCCATAGCTGGGAAGAAAAGATATGGACTCATGCTTTTCCCAAGGGCATTATCATGGATTGAAATGCAAACAGCTTTGTACAGGATTTGAACTAGGGTTACCGAGTGTATTTCCTATGATAATATCAGTTATACCATGAGCACTTCACTCTACAGAAAATGTTTGTTCAACCAAAAATAGTTATTCCTTCTATAGCAATTTTGTTTAATTATCTATAAGCATATTGCCTCAGAACTAAATTCTTGTAACCTTTTTTAAAATAGATTTTCTGTTTATGGCCTGATTTGATATCAAAAAACAAAGACAAAGTATCTGACTGAGCTTCAAATGTAGAACAAAAATCTTTACAAGAAGAACCTAAGACAAAATTTACATTATAGCATTGAATGTCATATCTATTCATTCAAAAGTCAAATGAATTTAAGAAACAAAAAATTAGTCTGAGGAGTTGTTCTAGTTTTATCCCTGTTTATTTATTTATAAGCGCCAGTTTACTTTAAATGTTACTAAATAAAGGTTTAAGTTTTATGAGAAGCAATCATCCCATTCTTTCAAGTAAGCAGGTAATTTCTATACTTCACCAGTTCCAAAATGAAAAATGGCATTTTATCACTTTACCATATGAAATGCTGTTGGAAGCAAGTAAAATTACAAGGCTAATTTGTCTGTAGACAAACAAAAACCTCCAAAGTGCCAATTTGTGACTTGCTTTATGGATGACCAAACTGAAATTCTCACAGCAGTAAAAGCAAAGAAGAATCTCTTCATCCTCACCACTGCAAGCAGAACAAATGATCAATCTAATTTACACAGACTGAGAGAGGAAGATAACCTGTGCCTGAATTGAAATTAGAATGCTTAAGGATATACTCTAGGCAAAGCTTCAGGAGGAGATTCTTAAATGATCCCCTTTATCTATCAATGCAACCACCAAATATTTCAAGAAATAAAACAAGATTTGAAAAAGTAATTCAAGATTCAGATAATGTACAAGATTCCCAGTCAATCTAAAAAGGTGCTAGGTTTTTTTTATTACTTTACAAGCATATTTCCTGTAATTTCTGATAAGTATGCTTATGTATAGATTGGCATTCTTATCAAAGATCAGACTGTGGTATCTATATTCATGCCTAGGATCAGAGTACAGAATCTATACCTGCAGAAATCCCCTGGTTATTTTAAAAACTATAAAATGTAAAATTAAAGATATAACAAATACAAATTATAGATTTAAGATAGTTTCAAATTGACCAAAATTTGTTGTTGTTATTGATAATAATACAACAACAAATAGAAAAATCATGTCATGATAATAAAATTTCCAATTGCTCAATGGTGAGGCCAGGCTACAAATTGGGATAAGTTTATTTGTATGCATGTTTCGAAAATTTGATATGCAAACACCTAATAATGTCTTCTGCTATTATAACAAAATTTTGCCATGACCCAAAAGCAAGACCAGATCATGTGATGCATACATGCACACACACACACACACATATATAACAGTTTATTTTATACATATAAGGAGAAGATTATAATTCACACTAAATGTATATTTTCTTGTTTATAACTTTATAACTTGTTTATAACTTGTTTATAACTTTATAACTTGTTTATAACTTGTTTATAACTTTATAACTTGTTTATAACCAAAATATTGAATAAATAAAATAGTATTTTTATCTAAAGATAAAAGATTCTGCAAATTATTCATTGTAAAAAGAAAGATTATAAATAAAATCAGACAAAAACGATCCCATGAACCAAGACAAACATTTCACCACACCTAAAAATATTCCTTTGAAAACGATTTATGTAAAGAATTTCTCCTATTGTGTTGGCCTACCTTACAAAAGTACCTTGAAGTTTCATACCTAAATTCAATAGCCTGTAATGTCAATACCAATACACTATCTCTTTAAACAAAAAAAAAAAAGAAAAAAAAATTTACAATTTTTTCATTTCAGTATTGAAGCATGTATCCCAACAAAATCATCCAATCTTAAAATTTTTCACTAATTCAATAAGAGATTTTTCTTCTGGAAATTTTAAAGTAGTTTCTTCAAACACCTTTAAAAGGATGAAAAGAAAATGGAATTTGTTCATTGACCAGAACTGCAGCATTGATTTCATCTGTTTGAATACCTCTTCCAATCTCGAAATCAATAAGCAAGCTCAACACTGGAATCAATTCTTAAACAATCAAATGCTTGACTAGAGTTGAATCCAATTTAAAATATTGATATCATAACCACCATTAAGAGTCAAACTTTAGAAATCACCTTATTTTACACAATATTTAAACAGGTCCAGAGAAAACTTATCAACCCTGAAAACAGTCAACTTATAGGTATTTACAAAGCTTTACTTAGTTGTGGCACAAGGTCAGATATATGGGGTACCCAGTGAAACTCAAATTTTAAACTGGTGTAGTGTTATTAATATAATAATATTTGGGATTGCTGAATTTAAATCTTGAGCCAAAATATAACCATCACATCATGTTTTTAAGTTATACACATCTAAATGTTTATACACAATGTATCCTGTATGCTATATTATAGACGTTTACCTAACCTCTCTGCAATAGTAGGATATGACATGAGGTCAATCTTTAAGCAGATTTAATAGGTTTGAATTTAGTTTTCCTTCTCCTAGACCAATTGATATATCATGGTTAAAGAGCCTGGATTGCCCAACTATTTACCTATGATTGAAGGGAGAATAGTTGGATGCATACCTTTCCTTAAGGGTATTGGCACTATGTGAAATACCAACAACCTTATGCAGGATTTGAACTGGAGTGGCCATTATACCACAAGCACCATATTATATGGTATATTATTACATTGGAAAACTAACTTGAATACTCTTAGTAAATAATATTATATTCTCATCATAAGGTACTCACAACTTAAACACAATACATAAGAAAATAACCTAATTTCACAGCCTTTGATTAATTCATTCCAAATAACATAAGAGCTAAGCATCCAAACCATTGCACAACAAGCAGGTGATAACTATCATTGAATAGACCATGCCTATTTCTTTCCCATTTCTTTGTTGATAATCCCTAAATTTATTTTGATATACAAGCTTTCATTAAGATGTACATATTAATTTATATCTGAATTTCTGAAATGAGATATTATCACTATTATATACCACTTTATTCAGCCTGTTATTGTCATCTTGACTGTTATATCACAAAGTTCTCAGGCCTTCTTCAGGCGCCTTTCATATTTAGTAATTTTCTAATAGAATGAGAAGAAATAGCATCATAAGGTGAAAACAAGAGAATAATTAACTTATATGAAATATTCCCAAGTATTGAAAGTAGTATAAAAAACAGACAGAATAAAGGTTCAGTTAGAAATTCAAAAGAACTTTACTGAATATGACAGACATCGGAAAATCAAAGTACAATGTTCAAATTGTAACTATGATAACCAAAATAAGAACAGCTTGAAGAAGTCAGTTTTAATTTAATTTATAAAGAATTTAACCAAAATTATTTTGAGCAATTAATTGATAAAAAGAGAGATTCAACTAAGCAATATTGTTGCAAAACAATCTAAAAAAGATATTTTAGAGTTTATAGATTGAACTGATAGACTCAGGTTTTCAATTTAAATTAGTTTTATTATAAAGATTTTGAAAGACATGTCAATAGATACAGCAATCACCTAACAAAATAAATTGAGGATTACAAAATGTAAATCATGACATGGTAATCTTTCTGTTGCTTTCTTCATCAATAGATGCCACCTTTATAGTTGAGTAGAATTAGTTTCCTGACTGAACTATTTGATCCTGGCCATTGACTTTATGACCTACTACACTGACCCACTTTGGGATTCCTTGGCTTTGCTTTACATCTACCATGATATGTCCAATAGTTTCAAAAATTATATGCTTGTATAGCTTGTCTAATACTCTCCTCCACCAGGATCGGTTATCCAGTGACAAGCTGGAGTAAGTTTGGTTTACTTTTATGGCATATCAATCATTGTAGATTATTAATGCCAAATTCATTTTTATACATATAAACAGTTCTATTTCAAACAATTCAGTTTAGTATAAGTACACAGTAAGTCCTATTTGACCCATAGATAGGACCCTATCAGGTGCTACCACTCTGGGCCAGACTGGAACTGGGAGTGATGGCGATGATGAGTTACTCAACATTCCCCAAAGCTTCAGTATTACTAGAACCTCACCATCAGGTTGTTTAGTGTCATAAACAGGACATTTGTTAAGGGAGGTCTTACCCCTCGACAGAGAAGTAGTCAGTATATTCTACAGCCCTATTCTGGTGGGAGCATATTTGATCATCATGGGGTTTGATCTATCTGGCCTGATCATAGTTTTATTGTCTCCAGTGTTACACTTACAGGGGTTTTCATAGTGTAAGTTTTCCTTCTTAAAAAAAAAATCATATTCCAATTTTTGTTCATTTATTTTTTCCCTTTAAAAAGCAGCTGTATGACCACTTACCTCCCATCTCACAAGCCATCAAAGTAAGGTGAACAAGGCATGCTGGGCACTACTAGAAAAGTAAGGACTAACTCATAAGCAACATTCTTTTATGGACTCTAACACATGGATGCACCAGCATGGGCCAACCTACAAAAACTTACATTAGTTCTGTGCAGATGCAAGATGCAGTCGAGAGGAACTGCAATAAAGATAGATAGCACAAGAGAGAGTCAGGTAAGTTCAAAATTATGACAAAAAAATAAATACTGAAATTTAAAATTATCAATCATCATAAGCTTGAAAATGACTGGTTGACCAATAGAAAATCTTCTGTACATAGCAAACTTAGTGTAGAAAAGATAAATAAAATAATCTAAAAGTAATCTTTGTATGCCACTTTAAACCAAATTTCTCTCTCTACATTTTATATATATATATATGTGTGTGTGTGTATATATATATATATATATATATATATACACACACACACACACACACACACACACACACAGAGTGAGAGAGGAATATGCCTGTATAAATATCTTTCATTGTGTGTGGTATATTTCTTATGTTTACTCCATTTTAAATAACATTTGTGTAAAAAAGAAATAAAAAGTTTTGAGTGTTCATCTTCTAATGCTGTATAAAGAGATACACATAAAACTTAATTCAATTCCTAAAAGAGAAATTTCATAAAAAGATATGTTATCAAAAGTGTCAGCAAAGAAAGAAAATGACAATAGTGTAAGGATATTTACAACAAAAATGGTTGTAGTATAGAAAAAAGTGAGCAAATTGCTTCACTGTTATTATACATTGATTTTTTTGGAACGATTTCAGCTGTTGTACATTTTGGCCTTCCTCCATGTGTTTATCAAAATGTTTTAGACAAATGTGACAAAGATAAAAAAAAAAGTAAATTAAACTCAAAGAATCAATGTATAGTAATAAAAGCACCTCATTTTAGAAATTCAGACAAAAATTGCTTGTGTTTTACTCCATTATATTCCTTCACTTTTTTAGCTTCCATCCTTTTGTTTTAATCATCAATTCAATTCTAAAAGAGTTAAGATTATTGTGAATGTAGCAAAATCAAACAAGTCTTTGTTATTAATTTTTTCTCCTTCATTTTAGATTTTTCTTCTTCCAAAAAGTAGTTCTTTATTTTTATACATTATTATAATTATATTCTCTTTCTTTTATTTACAGCTTCATTTTTCACACATCTTTTTTTCTTATCTATCATTTTCTATTTATCTTCTTTCCTTCCATCCTTCATTTATTTATTTATTCATTCAGCCATAGAAAATTTATAAATTTCCTTTGTTTCTACAGATGAAAAACAGTTGTAGAACTTTTCAAAGATCTACTGAGAAAGAGTTAATGGCAAAGTTCTCAAAGGACACCATTTAACATTTTTCTTTTCTCTAATTCCTGTCTTCTATTTGTGTTGATTCTTTTTTTTTTTCTTTTTTAAAGAATCCAAAACATAAGCAACAAAACATTCCAGATAATCTCTTTACCCTTTCCAATCGGACGCAAAGCCACTAATCATTGCTATACAAGTTCCCTATACCAACCCATCATTCTCATCTCTCCCTGCTATCTTTCTATGTATAAACACTGTAAAAGGACAAGTCTCTAGGAAAAAAAACAACCTCCAGGTTCCCAAGCAAATGCTGCACATGCTCAAAACAGCTTTAACAAAGATTGGTCGGCCTATGACCAAAAAATGAAAAATAAAGAAAAAAACAAAAAATGAAAATCCCTATTGCAACAATGTGCTGAATTACCAGCCATTTGCTACTTTGAAGTGAAGCTACAAAAATGCAGATGTTGTGGCAATTTGATGGCTAGGAAATAACTGTATGTGTTCACATAGACATTATCAAAGAATTCTTGCCAAAGGAACTTGCTTGATCAACTCCTGAAATCACCAAAGTCATCAGTTGGCAGAAAAAGCAACATTAATACTAATGATTTGTACAAAGAAAAAAGAAAAAATGTTGGCAAATGATTGAACATTTTTTGTTTTAACAATTCTAACTGAAAGAGTTAGGTGTATATATATATATATATATATATATATATATATATACACACACACACACATACATAAATGTATATATTATAGTCATAAGTGCTAGTAAAAGCCTAAAAATTTCAATAGACATGGAAGGATTGATGTAGGCATCTACCCACATATAGATACAATATAACATAAGGGAGATGGAACAGCTGCCAAAAGACATTATTGGAAAATTCAGAGTCACATGTAAAATGTATGGGGTAGCATTATAGATTTGCAGCTGAAATGAGAGAGAGAGAGAGAGGGAAATGGAGATGAGAAAGTCAAAGGAAAGTAATAAGTGTAAACGATATCTATTAGCAGCAACCTGGATATGGTTGTAAGAAATATAGGCATATAATTACCAGATTTTTTTTATAAATTCAAAGTGACACATTCTTACAAAAACACAAGGGTTTATGGTTAAGAGAATTTTAAAAACTTAGGTAGATATTTATGATTGAATTATAGATTTTACAAGTACAAGTGGAAATTCTATTTTAAATCTGAGTATCTCATGAAATATAATGGTTAGTGAGGAATGCTAGCAAGACCATTGTTAGTGAGTTAGATTCTTACTAAGTTAAGTTTATAATACACACGCACACACATATATTTCCAGCTTTTCTCAGGGAGATATGGAAATATATATCTCTGAGAAAAGCTGGAAATATATCCAACTGTATGAAAATGTCCAAAAATGAAAAAAAGCACAAAGTTTCAGTGGATGATTTTATTTACTGAATTATTTACCAACATTAAATGTTTCAGTTTTTTTACCTTCATCAGAGCATACAATTTTTTAAATGAAACAAAAAAATATGAACTAGAAAATAACAACACTACTTTTCTTGGACATTTTACTCATAATTGATAAGCTAAAATTTAAAGTTCATCACAAATCCACAAATAAAAATGACCATATAGGTTTTTACTCACAGCATAACTCCAAAATAAAATGTGGAATAGTCATAGGTTTTTACTTAAGGGCTCATTGGATTACCCCCACCATTTTTAAATGATGAATTTGACTATATAGAAAATTCCTTCATACAACTTCAATATCCTAAATTCTTCAGACAATGTGCCAAAATAAAAACTCACAATTCATAAACGTGAATGTTCACCAAAAAATCCAAGCAATTTTTTAAAATAATAATCTATTATATGGATATATTATTTTACCCAAAAATTCAATGATAAGCATCATTAAAAAAAATTTAAACAACCTTAGAATTAAAAGAGTCACTAACACTTCAAATACAATTAGAAATTTAGTAAATAAAAATAAAAATAACCACATTGAATTCGGAGCAAGAGTTTACAAAATCATATGTCTAGATTGTAATAAAAAATAAGAAGGTGATTCTACTTGTAACCTCAAAAAGCGAATATATAAACACATTAGAGATTGGAAACAAAGGTTTGGTCAGACATAATTTAGAAACTAATCACAACTTTAATTCTGAAGATTCCAAGATATTAGTTTATATACATAATAAAAGATGTTGGAAAATTCTTGAATCTAGCACCATTCAAACCACAATACTATCAAATAGACCTAGTTTTTTAATCTATTTTTATTTGGTCAGATTGGTAGTTGAAAGTTACAAAATCTCTTATCTAAAATAATTTGGATTCATCCTTTATATAAACTTAGAGAGATAAACAGAGTTGAATCAAACAGAAAGAGACAGAAAGAAGCAGGCCGACATTGATCAAAATGGATAGATGTGTTATGGAATGTTTATGAGAAGTGGATATGAACTATATATATATATATATATATATATATATATATATATATATACACACACACATGATAGGGATTTAATTACATCATACAAATCTGAAAGAATACCACTAACAAAAATAGAATGTTTAAAAACTTGCATTTTTTTGTTTCATTTAAAAACTCATATTCCCTAATGAAAGTTTAAAAAACTGAAACATTTAATGTTAGTAAATAATTCAGTAAATAAAATCATCCGCTGAAAACCTTGTGTTCATTCATTTTTGTTATATATATGTATATATGTGTGTGTGTTGAAAAATGATTACTCAAAATGTATAAGAAATATCTTTTTTTAAAAAGTTTAGTATTCTTATGAAACTGAGTTGATTCAGAATATAATACTGCCCATGACTCAATATTCATGTACAATTGGTAGTACAAGAAAATTGAAGTCATAGGCAATATTTGACATTGTGACTACTTTTAACATCAAATATATACTCACACAATATGTGGGTGTGTGTATATATATATATATATATATATATATTTTCAAAGATGAGTTGGGAATGATTCTACTGGAGAATATATAAGATGATTCTTATAAATTCATCATAATATATAAATTTCTTAGAGAGCAAATTTCTATATAATTGAAAAACTCAACAAACCATCATTTGGCTATTATAAATTTACTTTAGTTGGCAAAGAGAAACCAGCTTCTTCAGATAGCCATCACGCAATAGAGAGAAAAAAAAATTTTTTTCCAATAGATTCTTACTCATTTATAAAAAAAAAGAAAAAAAAAAGAAAAAAAAAGGTGGGTAGTGCAAAAAGACAGACTAGAAGTTAGTGTCAAAAGCGGATGTAATGTCATTATCTGGTGTCATGTGAAAAAAAAAAAAAGCTTCATTAGATACAAATTTACTACTATTAAATAAATGTTATGAACTCATATTTAAATGCTGGCATAAAAATAGATTTAAACTAATATGAGAAGGATTAATAATAGAAAAATTGTTAGTGATAACAATAGTAGGATAGAATTAATGGTATCAGTATTACTGTTAATGTTATTGGTAATGTAATAATAGTAGTAGTAGTGGTGGTGGTAGTAGTAAATTAGCAAGAACTTAATGTGATAAATCTAAATTTTAATTTCAAATGGAAATCAAATAAAACCAAAAAAATTCTTTTAACTAAACAAGTTTGATATTAGTAACAGTATTTATAGTCACGTTTTCCTTTATAAATCAATATACAAATAAAGAGATTTTTCTTAAAATATAAATGGGTTGATTTATTTTCAAGATTATAGTTGCTGAAGGTTTTAAGAGTTGTGTAAAATATTTTAGATACATAAGGACACCAGACAATGACATTACATTCGTTTTTTGACACTATGTACACACCTTTTTGTTCCCCTCCCCTGCCATTTTTTTTAAAAACAATTAAGAGTCCATTGAAAAAATATGAAAAATTTTTCTCTCCTGTGTATGATAACGATCTGGAGAAGCAGGTTTCTTTTTGCCAGCTAAAATAAATTTATAATAGCCAAATGACAGCTTGTTCAGTTTTTTCAATTATATATATATATATATATATATATATACACACACACAAAGTACACAACTATTTACAGTATAACATTGTTGTTTTATCTTGCATTTATATTTTTTTGACACAAATCCTGTATAAAGTTTTTTTTTTTTTTTTTTTTTTGGTGTAAGAGAAAAATCAGTCGAAATAGAAGCATTCAATAAATTTATGAAATTTTTCTATTTCTTATATATATAAGACACACAAAATTTTTACTGCACTATTAAGTCGTTTGCATACCTGAAAAACAGGTCTGTTTCATAAACAAACTTCACCCTCCTACAAATGAATGCCATTTTGTTTGTGTAAGACATCTTTAAGAATCCAAATAACAAGTTCAAATGTTTTTTTCTTCTGTCAATAACAAGAAAAAAAATATATATGCAAGTTCAGACCTTTAAAAATAATTTTCCACAGGAAAATCAATGCATCTCTTATACAAGAAATATTTAATCTATCATAATCAGTAAAAGGTAATAAATTATGAATAAAAGAAAATATATTAAGATAAATGCTTACTGCATTTTATAGTCTATGATAAGATAGAATTGACTATGATAACAGTACAGAAGATTGAAAATGACAAAGAACAAAATTCCTTCTTGATTATCTTAAACCTACAATCATATATTCTAGCTAAAATATTTAATATGTTTGTATGTGCAAGTAGTTTGGAAATTTTCAAACACAATAACTTTTAAAGAATGGAATTATGTTTTATAAGAATGTAGGAAAAGAATTCTAAAATGATTTTTTTAAAAATTACTTTGTAGTGTATATAAAAGAATATAGAAATAGAAATTATCAAGTATGTATCAATATATGTATTTCCATACAAATACATATCTAAAAAAATAATCTGGAGAGAGAGAGAGAAAAAAAAATATCAGTATGCTACTGATAATATATAAAACTGACATTTTTTTTCAACAACGTTCCTTTGAAAATTATTCTATCATTCTTTTCATTTTCAAACATTTCTAATGCTTTCTTTACATGTGTTATAAGCATATGAAATATAAAGTTGTCATGTGTTTGACAAGCATGTCAAATACAAAACAATTACTAAAAAAAAAAAAAGTTTGAGAGAGAAAGAGAGGACAAAATTATTTGATTTTTTTCTTTATTGTGAATGGATGTGACTACAGAGTCTTTTTTTTTTTTCAAAGTAGTGAGTTAAAAAAATCAGAAATAAAAATTTCATTTTCACAAAGCAAAATAAATGGAAAAACCTATATATATGAGTTTTTGCTATTGTTTTTTTTTTGGGGGGGGATAGGGGTTGCATGACAGCACAAAAAAAGGCTTAAAACATTTTTTTGGCAAGTTCACAAATGCAATAGACTATCATCAAATATTGTGTTTGCAAATTTGCAGAATTCAACTGAAGCAAACAAATAAATGAATAATTAAAATAATGCCAACTACTGTGTCTTTCTCATAAAGCTTGAACATTTTAGCTAGTCAAGAAAACTGCAAGCACAATCAGCATCATTAGGATAGCTGCAGAAGGGAGGAAGCAAGAAGCCAGCCTATTAGAGGACTGACAGAGCAAACATACAGACAAGCTGCCCATTAAAACCCAGCTGGTAGAGAGACTGGCTAACTGTCTGGTCAGCTAGAGTGCCCTAGATGTTTGAATGAACCTAATAACATTATCAATCATAAACCAAAATCAATATCAACACTTTAGAAAAAAAAAAAAATCAGCCTAGCTATTTACATTTTTGGACAACATTCTATACAATGTAGAAATCTTTATAAAAGTACAATAAAAATAAATCCAATATTGTTTCTCTGTATTTTCTCTTGTGATAACAAAGACAGTAATTCTCATCTGCAGAAATTTGATCAGACAGTCAACCACTTGGAAATACCATGAGCCATGAGAAATAACATTTTGTGATGAAAAGCAATACATCTTGGCTAAACTGAAACCTAAGCAGATTCCCTCATGAGTTGGATGACTCACTATCAAGTGAAGACTTGACATTCCAAGACTTGGAATGCTGAGGAGAGTGTGGTTGGGTACATAAAATTAAAGTATTTCTCTTGTATTTTAAAGGATAAAGCAATAAAATCTTAGACATGCAATCACTATTATGAATTTAAAAAAGTGTATATTAAACCTAACATTAAGTTAGAATAAAACTTCTGAAGATCTAAAACAGTAAACCAAGCTGCCCTGTCAGTAGGGCTCAGAATACACTGACTGTATCCCCAGCAGTGGGGAAACACCTTCCTGAAAAAGACATGTCTTGAAGATGACACTAAACTGCATCTGGTGATGAGGCTGGAGCTCTGGAGCATGTGGAATACAATCTTCATTGCAATTACTTCCAAGTTCACCAACTTAAAGTGGTAGTCTGGGAGACTGGGGTTCAATCCCAGGTCAAGCCATACCAAAGACTCAAAAAAATGGTACTTGATGCCCCTTGCTTAAACACTCAGCATTATAAGGTAAGGATCAAGGATAAAGTGGAGCAATCCAGGGAATGGAGTAGTGCCCCCCACTACAGCTTGGTGTAGAAGTGATTAAAAAAGGAGCCTTCAGGTCACCCTTGACTAAGGTTGCCAACTTTACTTGTTAAGGTCTTATCTAAATTTATACAAAATTTAACAGGAGTTCAACATTTTTTCCGGTTTGTATCAACTCAAAATAAGAATTTATATAGTTTATATAATGTCTCAAAGCACAAAATATAGGGCAAAAGCAAGGACATGTTCATACAGAAGTAAAACACTCTTGGCAAAAATAGGATCACAATAAAATAAACAAATATGTATTCCAATGACTATTTCTTCATAGCAGTATAAAATAGAAATATTTGTTACATATTAGTTAGTTTGGACCATAGATATAACTGATTTTAGATATGGTGATGAATGTGGGAAAAAAAAACCCTAAAAAGGTAATATCTAGTTCTTATGTACAATACACATTCCCAGTTTTTAAGCTTTAAAAATTTGGAAAAAAGTGCATATACACAAATAATTATGGTATTCTATAAAAGAAAAAATCATTCTAGTTTTGACTTAAAGTTTTCAATATTTTCAACTTGTTTGAAACCTCTGACTGAACAAGATATATTGCATCGAGTGAAACAATTGATAGCTTGAAAGTGACAGGTCTGGAGTGAGTGTGTGATGTAAAAAAATCACCTTAACAAAAAAATGTTGTAGAAGATGCAGAATCATCTCTTAAGATTAAGAAAGTGGTTGATGCTGTAGCAACTGACTGAGCCAGCATAGTTTTCAACCTATAGTAATGGTGATCAAAGAAGTCTACCAGAAATAGAAGGTATGGTGACAAGAAATTCACCTACTTGAAGAAAACAAGCATTTTGCTGTTGGACAATTGAAATAGGTGCAAAGACCAGATGGGAAAATATAAAAAAAGAAAAAAGGATCCAAAGAATAAGTTTCCTCATAAAGGTATCCTACCAAAATCTGTTAATCCTAAATCAAGAAAGTCAAAAATATCTGAGTGGTGCAATACATCTAGGAAGACTGCTAACCTCAAATATTCTCACTGGTTGGAAATATTTATTAAAAAGCTACAGATGGAGACATAAGTAGATGTTGTAGATAATTTCCAAGGCTACATCAATTGCCCAGCATCTGAACCTTGTGTTTGTTTTGTTGTTTAATGGCATATCAACCTTCTTGGGTTATTTAATGACAAATTCATCCTTCTAGAAGAACAGTAGTGGTACTATTTAACCCATAGATGAGAGAATAAGGGGGTTCATACCTTTTTGTCTGAAAGTGAATGTAATAGCATGACTGGGATTTGAACTCGCTTCCTATGATTTCACTGCCCAGCACTTTAACCATTACCTTGTGAGCTGGTTAGTTAATTCAAAAAGAGTCTATGTCATTGAGTTAATGGTTCTTTTTGAAGAAACTAATGATTGAACACATCAACATAAGCTGGAAAAGTATGATAACAGCAAGAGCAATATCTTAAAAAAAAAATGCTGGACTATCAATATATTTCTTATTGAAGTCAGATGCTGAAGTTTTGTTACCAATTTAACCTCTGTATATCTGACTAAACTTGTCACCAGCAGAAAATTAGAAATACACCAAGAAGCTCCAAAATTAGATAGAAACTGCATGGATCTGGTAATCCCACACATAAAACCAACAAAGCATGGTGGTATCTTGAGGTACTGCTGGGGTACCCTGAGTTCATGGTAATGATATTTCATCCTCAAAACCATGATCATCTAATAAAGGATTTCTTGGCAGCACTACTGCTGTCATTTTGGTAGCATTTGTATGAATATATATAAGCCAAAAACTGAATGTTTGATTCTAATTCTGAATATGGATTACACAACTGGCAGCCATTCTTATTGTTCTTTCTGATGATGTTAATAAAAGATAACAAAATTTAGAAAATACACAAAACAACAGATTTTAACATGAATCAGTTTTTCTAATGTAAATTAATTCCCTTTGGATGAAAATTTAAAAAATGAAAATGTAGAATTTTTTTTTCATTTAGTGCTAAAAAAAAGTATTTATATAGTCTGTTTTCAAACAAAATTAGATTTAAAAAAAAAAAATCAATGTAACAATCAAGAAAACTATTTTGAAATTATTTGATAATTTGGTGTGGAGTTTATACACAGGAAAGAAAATTTAAATCGCACTTTGGATAGGACCTTTGAATGTTGTATGCAAATCAAAAACAAGATGGACAGGTAAGGTTGAGCAGTTCTAAAAAATGAATAAAGATTTAAATTCTGGTGTTTTTCTTTTCTTTTTTTTAAACTCCTACATTTTTAATGTTTTTTGTAATTGAACTATTTCCCTCATTTATGTTCTTTTCATTGATAACATTTTGGCCTAATATTAATAATATTCACATGGTAACATTCAGTTTATCAATTTATAAATGATAAAAATTCATATTTGTATAAGAGTTTTAATAGTCACTGGATACCAGCTGCCACCAGTAGAATAAATATAATACTACCTGAAGAAGTCTGAAGGGTACATAACTAAAGTGTCATAAATAAAAAAGAATATAGAAAAAGAAAATAATCCAGTTGTAAGAAAAATATTTCTATTACTCTTTATCTTTAGAAAGATAGAACAGTGCACCAATATATATGTGAATTTTTTTTTTAAATCAGAGAAAATAAAGAAAACTAAGGGTTTTAGATGGTTATTATATGAGAGATTTGAATAAATAGATGTTAGATTTATAAGTGGTAAAAAAAATGATCACATAAGTAAAGATTCAGATATAGGAAAAAGAATTTGGTAAAAATACAGTTTTTTATGTTTTTATCAACACTAATAAGATTTCAAGTAAGAACCTTATTCTTGTAATGTCAATTAGTTTTAAATAAACAATTATTAATCAACACAAGTAGGACTCATGAAAATGTCATGGTTATAGCCAATTTGTAGAACAGATTGATAATCTAAAGAATCACTAATACATTTATATGAAGAAAATTAAAAACTTTACAAAATAATGAATTTCAAGTTAATAAAGTAAAGTAAAAATTTGAATTACAAATGAAGTTTTCTCCCCATGGTTTCAAGAATATGAGATATTTGTACATATTAGGAGATATCTGTATATAAAGTAGGGTTTCATTTTATAATGTTCAATTTATAATTAAGCAATAAATATTCATCTACAATAAAATTTACATTAAATTTCTTTAAAAATAATTTTTACAATTTTAATTAACTGAAAAAAAAAATCCTTAGTCATATTAATTCTAGATAAATGATTTCATTCATCTTTAATATGAACTTGCTTAAAGGATATCTACAACAGCCATTAAGCTCAATATCATATGTCCTATTTATATAATTTATATTATAATTGTAAATAAGAATTATAGCATTTAACAGTTATCTCCCAAAAGAAATTATACTAAGAGTGAGTACAACTGCAGCCACCACATTATTAAGTAGCAAATTGGATTAAAAATTGTTTTATTCTTTAAGATAGAGAGCATTTAAATGTAACTGTATGAATAAAAATCTCACTACAATAAGTAATTTTTGTTGTGTTATGGCAACAAATACAAAAAAACAATAAAAAAGAACATTATACTATTGTTTTATAGAAAGTGTTTGGTGAGATTCAAATTTGTAATCTTTTGAATAAAGTCACTAAGTATGTACCAGTGGACTATTGTTTATCACTTAAAACTAATACTCTAAACATTATAGGACTGTGTCTACTATTAGACACTGGATAATACAATTGAAGTATAAATCATACCTACAAAAATGTACATAACAATGCAGTAATGAAAGTATGTGTTAAATCATTTGTGAAATTTGTATACTTAATTAAAAAAAAAATTTCAATTTCAGACATCCTTAAAATAAATTATTCATATGCCCAACCACTTGAAGATTTGTGATTTCAGAATTCATATATTTGAGTAAATATATAAAGTGTCAAATAAAATTAGCATGAATATTATCTTTTTAAAAATCTAATAAAAATAGAATAAAAAATAGGAACTCCTGTTAGAAATAATTAGTCAGTATCAAATCGGATAAAAGAGAATTCAAAAGCTTAAAATTATTTTTTTAATTTGTAAAAGTATGAGGAGTGGAAATAAATTCAAGAAAGCATAAAAAATCTAAATAAATTAAAAAAAAAAAAAAGTCTGAACATAGATCTTTCTTCCTGCAGCAAATGTAATTGGATATATTTAAGTCGTGCCTTACTAATGATGTGGTATGAGTATAATGGCTTCATAAAAAAATTAGAAACTTACAAAGTTCAAAAATTAAAAGGCAACTGATAAAAAATTTCAACTTCTAAGTTACAAGACAGAACTAAGTTAATCTAACAAACTTGCTTACAAGATCGGTGCCACATTATCCATAAGGCTGAATAGGCTGAAGCCCGCAGGCCCACCAAGTAGAAGTGATGCAACATATTCTTTTTCTTTTTTTTTAAAAGTTTTTAACGTTAACACTATAGATACTGCAAACACACCCTGGGCATTAATGAAATTAATTTATTGATACAAAAGACAATAAGGTTGCATTAAACTATATAAAAAGAAAAAAATATGGTTTAATTTATGTGAAATTTTGATACAATCAGGGATGGCCTAACCGTTGGGGTTGGGGGACAATCTTAATTTTTTAGGTATTCAAAAATGATGCAACCATGTAAACAATGGAATGTGTTGAGCCTCAGTTTCTCTTATGAAATTACAACAACATTTACAGTCTCATGAAGCTGCTTTGCACCACAATATGAAGATGCAAATTTCTTGTTAAGTAGTGGCAGTCAAATGCGTATGACTGCCATTACGTGTATAGAGTATGTCAGTAATACAAATGAGACTTTTTCTGACATACTTTCTTATCTGCATGAGGAGAATGTAACACAAGATCAAATGTTAAGCAGAGTTTGAATTCAGAGTTTTCCTTCTCCTAGATCAATTGTCATACCAAGGTAAAAGAGCTGTCTGCCCTACTATTTACCCATAGCTGGAAGGAGAATAGTTAGATTCATACCATTTTCAATGATATTTAGCACTATGTGAAATACAAAAAGCTTCATCTAAGATTTGAACTTGGTTCAACATGTCCATTTCCTACAATGGTAACCATTACACCACTTGCTATATATGTTTTAAGAGTGAAAATTTACATCTTTTTTCTACTTTTCCATTCACAATAATTTGCATTAAGCTACTTTTTAGCTTAAAAGGTTAACCAATTAATAAGCTATGTTTATAGATTGAAAAATAGATATTGTTATTATCATTAGAATGTCATTTAAAAACCACAACAGGAGTGAATTTTCATTACATTACATTACAATTAATTCACTACTGAGAAAGTCAAGTTTATAATATCAACTTTTTTTGATTTGACAAAACACTATATCATGTAAAAATATAGCAATATATCTTATATTTGAGTATAGAGAAATTACTCTAGCACAATGTAGCTGTCAGGAGAAAATCATTGACTATTTTCAAGGTCCTTCTAAACAGTTATACACTGCTATATATTGGAGTCCTTAAGAAAAGGAAAATATTTCAATTTTGTATTATATTCTTTTCATGCTTACTTGCTCTCTCTTTCTCTCTCACCTACCTACTATACATTTCATTTATTTTAGTTCATCTATAATTTGATTAATTTCTCTTATAGAAGAATGTCTGGGGTTCCATCAAAATAAGTCTCGCAATCAAAAGAGAAAAAAAAAGAGACTGCAAAGTTAAAAAAAGTACAGTAGACAGTTTCAAGTGGGTGTCCATGCAAATGAATGTGACTACAGCTCTGCAATCTGAGTAGTGTCTATTGTCAAATCAACATCTGTGGTAAGCAGCACCAGTAATGATGACAGTCAACCATCAGCTGGTTTGAGTACTGAGTACCAATCCAAGCTCTCACTAAGATGATTTCCAAACATCAGAACCTAAGACCAAATGGCTCAAAACAACAGTCAACTGAACTGGACTCAATTCCATCTTTCTCACCAATTCAAGGTTTGTTATCAATTGTGAATCTTACTTATGAATGTGATATTGGTGGCAAGATTAAACAGAAACAATATGTGATTATTGATACAGAAATGAAAGCAGTGACAGTCTCAATGATATTGCAGGCATTATTAACTATTTGGATAACAGAAAACAAAAATATTTTTGCGAGTCCATGTTTTACTGTTCTCTGCCAAATGGAGAGAAGAAAAGAAACAGGCAAAGCATTTTGCTTGCAATGCAAGCAGTTTTCACCAGAAGATAGTGGTTTTTGTGGCTGGAAAAATGCCACATAGCAAATGGTGGCTCATGAGAGCAGTAAAGCTCTCAAGGATGTTATCATGACCATGTGCTAAAGAGCAAAGGCATCTGGCTATGTGAATTCACTACTGATAAAGCAATCCCAAGACAAATACATTGATGCTAAAGCTGAACTAGAGAGAGTAGTTGTTACAGTCAAGTTCTTAGCTGAAAGAGCTCTTGCCTTTCAAGGTAATGACCAGGTGATGGGCATACTGGAATTGCTTTTCCAGGTTGATCCCTTTTTAGCTGCCCACTTGGAAAAGTATAGTAACAAAGGAAGGGGTTGGTTTCTTACATGTCTTCTACTATGTGACCAACTCATAGTTATTATAGGAAAAGAAATCAAAACGGCTAAATATTCAATTTCTGTTGATTCCACTCCTGATATAAATCACTCTGATAAGCTATGTTGCATTTTCTAATGTCCTTGACAATCAACTTGTGCAGCTTATTGAGATGAAGGGTGATAATACTGCAGATCTTGAACATAGAATTTACATTTTTAAGATATCAGATTAAGTGATTGTAGAGGCCAATCATATAATAATATGGCAAATACACAGAACTGCAAATATGAATTTAAAAAAAAAAAAAAAAAAAAAAAGAATCCTCTTGCTCATTACATTCTGTACTTTGTATATTTCCACAATTTAATCAGCCATTGTGTTGTGGACAATATTTCTGCTACTTATAAATTCTTTGAATTGGCACAGAATGTTTACAGCTTTTTCAGTGCATTAACTCATTGGTGGGAACTTTTAGACAATGCCCTTGGTAACCTGCCTGTTGTCAAACATCTGAGTGATACTAGAGAGGCTGCCAACTCTGATGCTTCAAAAGCACTCAACTGTGGATGTGAAAAAAGAAAGGATGGTTTTAGAACAACTTGCAGAAAACCTGGATGAAACAGCCAAAACATGACAAGTGGTAAAGAGTATTTTATCCAAGTTGGATATCTTGGAAAACTGCATCTTAATGATGTTCTGGTCTGTCATCATCAGACCAGTATAGAGCTGCAGAGCACTAAATATGGATATGAACAAAGCCATTAAGCATTTAAGCTCACTGAATAATTATGTCACCAGTTTAAGCGATACTTAGGACATTGAGGAGAAAAGGAAGATCAAAATAGGTCTTGAAAATGAGGCAGTGTACAAAAATACCCAAAGAAAGAAACAAAATTATGTCAATTCTGAAGATAGGAGGGAGATTTTAGGGTCATGATATTCTACCCACAATTGAAGAGGCTGGAAGCATATGAAGCAGTCTGTTAAATTCAGCTTCTTTTCAAAAATGTCTTTGGTAAATGGCAACCAACTGAGGGTGTGGTAGAGAGGCTGGTTAAAACCTATCTAGTAGATCTCAATACCAGCTTCCACAAAAAACTATTTCCAAGAGGAGATAAAAGAATCTGAATCTGATGTGTGACTAAGTAAAACAAAATAAAAAATGAAAATAGAGAGACCTTTATTGCATTGAGAATGCTTCAAACAGTGTTAACAATGAAATGCAGAATACTTTTCTAATATGCATTTGTTTACAAATTTACTTGTCACTTCTTATCACAAACTGTTCTAGTGAAAAGTTCTTTTCTGCTCTAAAATGTGTTAAGAATTACCTACAATACACTTTGAAAGATGAAAAGCTCAATCATTTGGCATTAATCCATGTAGCATTGTCTATGCTCTGGAAATGAAATCCTGCAATGAAGTCCTGCAATGGGTTAATCGGGCACTGTAAAAGTTACCTTTAGAAGCCATTATACTCAATGCTGAGTCACATCCTATTATTAGAAATTATAATTAAATGCAAATATGAGAAAGTATTAGATAATTAACATTTAATCGGGAATAATAATGATTAAAGCAAGTGCAAATGCTAACCCTACCCTATTGTTATTAAGTGGCAAATTGGATTGGAAATTTATTTATTTTCTAAGTTAGAACAGTTTAACCTTATCGCACTCATAAGAATCTCACTATGATGTCCAGTTTTGTTGTTTGTAATCGCATACAAAAATTAAATCATATTATGGAGATTCTAAGTAAATATATCACTACCGACAACATAATTCCCTTAGTTATTTAAGTCACATTCTCTATAATTTCATCTTATTTAAATAAAAGTACAAAATGGTTACTGTTTACCAGAGACATTTTTGAAAAGAAGCCGAATTTAACAGACTGCTTCATATGCTTCCAGCCTCTTCTGAAACACTGTTAACAAGTGATCAATTGTGGGAAGAACACCATGACCCTAAAATTCTCCCTCCTTGAAAAAGCAGTATCTTCAGAATTGACATAATTTTGACTGAGCTTTACACATCTTTGTACATTTATTCAAATTTATATTAATAATTTTTTTTTATATTATTAATACTGATGACCTTATCTCTTATTTGTTTCTGTCTCTTTCCAGACAAGACTTAACACAAGGTCAATGATATGAAGGACGGCTTATTGTGGGGATGAAGGGAGCAGGGGAGGACAGGCATGAGTTGATGAACCTATCTTGACATAGACTTCAACAGGCACAGATGCCAGATTATAACTTAAACTGGACTAAGGGTCCAGTACTTATACAGTGTTATCAATGCAGCTAACCCAGCTGAAGCCAGGAACTTTTCATCCTCAAGTGTGTCAATGATCATTGATACTCCATCCAGCAAGAATGCCAGATGGCCCAGCTAAAAAGCCGGGGCTCAAGGCCAAAATGTTGACCTCATCTCCATACTAATGACATGCAATTGTATTTATACATACAACCATATAGCAGTGTGAATGGGAGGGCTGATTTGCATATTGATCTTAAAACTGATTTTAAATATTTGCTTGGTATTATTGATTTTTAATTGTTTGGTTTTATTCTAATAAATCTGAGCAAAACTTCTGTCAAATCCTAAAAGAAAATGAAATAACTAATTTTATTCTATACTGAATAGGAAAATTTAACAATGAAAGCTGGATGTGATGGGAAGAGCTAGCATCAATGCAGTTCTATTCTCCAATTTCTATTTCCAATTAGTTTAACATGATTTAATTTTGAATAATACCAAATGCTATTTTTTCCTTTTATTTTTTTCGTTTTGCCCAATATTGATATTCTTTAAAATATTTACATACAAAAGAAAAAGCATGTCATTAAAATAAAAAAAATAACTCAAATACTTGCCATGGATTTAATGAACAATTATTTGGTACTATTGCTTTCTAACTTACTGCTTTATTCTCAAATATATTAAAAGCAATCCTATGTATAATTAATTATATATAGAAATCAATTAAGATAAAATTGAAATAAGTGAAATCTTTTTTTATGCATTATTTAGTTTTGTTAGTCTTTCTAATTTAATACATATCTTATTAAATCAAAACAAATATTTGCACTTGGAAAGTGCCTATTTCTGATAATTATAATATGAATTTACCAATGATAATCTGGACTAATAATTAAACTCCAAACATGAGTATTAAGAATAATGTTAAAAATTAGAGACCTTAAAGTAATCTGACAAAAATATTTCTACAGTTAAAGAAATCTCACTGATATGAAGTGTATTTCTATAAGTTTAAATTAGACAATTTTTTTTCACAAAAACATCTTCTTTGATAAAATTTATACTTATAAATTTATTTGAAAAACTATTTTTTTTTAAAAATCAGTCTAAGATATTATTAATTTTTTAAAAATCAATTTAAGATATAATTTTGTAAGTAATTGCACCAAGCATTCATATTGTAATATCAACTTAGAAACCTTACCAAATATTTCTTCATATTCTCCAACCGTCTCTAGGCAGACTGGCCAAACACGTTGGTTAATAACCAAATCTAATGATACCCATTGTATATTAAACAAATTTGTTAAAAGTTTAAATTTGTTTCCTTAAAACTGAATTCATTTCTAAATTTTACCAGTGTGCAAAACAAAGTTTAAAAAAATTTCAAATATGGAGATTTACAACTACTTTGAATTTTAAAAAATTGTTTGAAAAATAATGGTCTATTAAATGTTTAATACAAGTCATTTTTTCCAGACTATAAACTAATTTAAATAACCATTTCTGACAGAGAGATCCAGTACATAATTTTTCTACCAATATCATTATCATAACTTGTTTGTTCAAAGTTCATTCCATTCTTCTCTACAGTTCAATCAAAATTTTCACTTTATTCTACATCTTGGATTTTTGAAAATGAGATTAAACTTCTTACAACCAATTGATGAAACTAGTTTTCAAAATTTCAAATTTTGTATTTTAAGTATAAATTTTAGAAAGTATGAGCAGTAGTCCATATTAGAAGTATGGTAAGTGTAACCTTAAGCCAAACTTTTTCAGATCTTTCTGTTTTAATAAACAGGCCATCTGACTTGTTTACCAAGAGATTAGATTTCTATATGGTCAATAATCTGTTGATAGCAGTTCATACCTTTCCAATACATATGTCAAGATCACTTTCAGTAAATGAGATATTGCTACTGAGGTGCGTAAAATGATCTTATAATTTCAGAGACTTACCATTTAATGTGGAGATGGTACCATCTTGTTTAAAATACAAGAACTGTTTTATCTGAATTCATGTTGAGGCCAATGCCGCTTGCCATTTGTTCCAAGCTATGCAGCAGATATTTGGCTAGGGCAGGTGTGATTGTGAGAAGTGCAAGATCATCTACGTAATCTGCCTGCATGATAGTTTCAGTAGGATGACATCTGTTTCTTGCCTTTTTTAATGTGAGCCTATTTTTTTTCATTAAATCTATTGGAGTTTGTTGTAAATAATCTAAGCAGATTGTAAATAAATATGATGCCAATCTATCTCCTCACAAGACTTAAGCAACAATGTCAAAGAAATTAGCATCACCACCAGATGAGTGAACATTTACTTTCATGTTTTTGTAGAGTATCATTATACTGGTAACAGTTTCATTGGTGAGACCATATGTTAGAAGTATTTGCTCCATCTTTCCTCTGTGTATGGAATAAGATACCTGGGAGAAATTTACATTAAGTAACTAATTATTTGGCATTAATTAATTATTGTTGCATTAAGATTTTTTGCATATGCTCTTTCAATGATTCAATAAGTACTCAGAATCTGAGAAGTTGTGGATCAATTTCTCGGAAAGCAGTTCTGATTTTTCCAAAGAATTTTTTCAACTTCAGGTTGGGTACAATTGAGAAGCAGGGCAAAATAAACCTTAGCAGCTATAGCAATAAGAGTTATGTCCCTGTAATTCTTAGTGATTCCAAAGTCTCCTTTCTTCAGGAAGGGCAAGATGCAGTTGTTCATCCATTTCTCTATTGTGTTTTGTTTATACAGTGTTGCATAATCAAAGAAGTATGTCATCAAACCAGGTTGTATTTCATCAAGGCCTGCTACTTTTCTGCTTTTAATTTTTTCAGAACTGCATCAAAATTTTACTCTGTAAAATTTCTAAGTTTGATGTCTAGTTGGCCATTAATAATTTCTTCAGTAGGTTTATCTGTGATTTCAGAAGGGTTTCCAAGCAGATTCTTGAAATGTTTTTTCCACTTCTGGAGTCTTTCTTCTTGGCTGGCAGCTTTTAATTTTGCTACAATGGTGCTTTTCCTTTTCATTGTCTACCATACTAATTGTGATTGTTTATTTTTTTACAAAAATTCTGGTTTTATTCATTTGACCTAAGATGTATTCTCAATGTTCCTTTAGGGGTGTTTGAGTTAGTTCTGAGATTTTTAAAAAACTTTCTACAAATTGGTGTTTGTTGGGTTTCTTTTATTAAGTAGGGATGCTTTTTTCATGTTATCTCATTTTTCCCTAACTCCCAGAGTATTCTACATTAGGCTCTTGGTTTGATTGATATATATACTCAGCTGCTTCTTTTGAGTGGATAGTAAAAAAAGTTTTCATATTTGGCATTCAGAATATGTCTTTCAGTAATTACTTAAAGTTACTGTATATCGGTTGCCTATATCCCTATCGGCAAGTGAGAAAGAGTCATATTGTAAAGATTTACCCATTTGCTTCTTATTTTTGTGTGGCCTCAAGTGAATCTTTGCTGAAATGATTCTATGATCAGAAGATGAGTATACCTAACAATTCAAAGAGCTGTCTATCAATTTCTTATAAGTATATAATCTGTGTTTTTGAGTTACTTCAGTAGGTGTAAGGCTATAATTTCCCCTTCCTCTGTTGAAATTTAGGGTTTAGGCATACAAGCCTGTTCTCAAGAGAAAACTGCTAAATATTCACCATTTCTGTTTGAAAAGTTGTGTAGACAGAATTTATTATTTTTGCATTTGCTTATATGAACACTCATGTCTCAACTAACATTCAAAACAATGTGTTTGGGAATGTATTGCACAAGGAAAGAGGGGGATGTCTGTTTCATCATTGGCATTAGTAGGACTGAAGCACGAGACAAATGTTGTACAAGAGTTGCCATTAAATGTAGCACACAACATTCTTGGTTGGATTTTCTTTATACTATTTAGAGATTTTAAGGCCTGAGGACTGAAGGATTCATACACCTCCAATAGTGGCATTGAAAGAAGCTTTTCATGCAGATACCAAAACTAATGTCCATCCATAACCAGATTTATAGTATTTTAGTTCTGATTCACTATTGTAATATCTGTTTCAGTACACATATTTTATTGGCTACAGACGTTGTAAGCTGAATATCTGGTTTATTGTATTTAATGTTCTAACATTAAAAGTTGCAATGTTGAAAGAAAACTTGCCTCTAAGAAAGTTTGGTATGAACTCTGTAGCTAATTTCTTGAACATTGGGGCTAGAGCTCCTATCTTAGCAGAATATGCCTCTTGTTGACCTGCATGAAGGGAAATTCAATTTGGACATTTAGTTTGAATTTGAGTTATGGTAATCATTCATTGGCTATTTTTTCTCCTCACTAAACATCTCTCTTATAGAAGAGTAGCAGTAGTTTCCTGAATTAACTATTTGATCCTGGTAGTTGACCTACGAGGTTCCTCTATCCAGTATCAAGTGAACCATGCTATTGATCCACTTTCGGATTCATCCCCCAAGCTGCATCCCATGGTTTCCAATGCTATATGCTTTTACGACTTGTATAACATTCTCCTCCCATAGAATCTATTACTCAGTAATAAGCTGAAGCAAGATAACTGATTATGGAGGCTGCATGTTTGGTTGTCTTGGAGTATGACTGTAGTTTGTCACAGAGGTAGTTATACATTTCTGGTACTATATTCATAGGGTTTTGATAATGTGAGTTTTCCTTCTGAAAAGAATTTTTAAAAACTTTCCCAAGTTATAATTTAGAGTCCAGTTATCCCTTTTTATTTTAATCAGGTGGGTTCAGCTTATTCTTTCATTTCTCATTTTAGTTCATTTGATTCAGTATTTTTTTACACTTGTTTTGCTAATTCTATATCTTTTCCTTCCTTACAGCAGTTTTTTTTCTTTTTTGTGGGTGCTATTCAAAGTTTCTACCAATTTGAAATTTTTCAATCTCCTTTCTAATTGGGCATGTGGAAATGAAAAGAAAATTTCAGCATTCTGGCTTTTCAATGAAAAACTCTTACATATTTGTTGGGCAAAATATGAAAAAGTCTAGCTGCTTTTTTTTGTTTTTAGACTCCAAATGAATAGAACATGTCTTAATATTTGGTTCCAGGGAAGTGGGAGGTGTGTATATCACAATTTAAGTTTGTGTTGGCACATAAAAAGCTACATTTCTGGAAGGGAGAATTTTACTAGAGATATAGTCAGAAATGGTAATTAAAGACATAAAAACAAAAATAAAACAAATTATTTGAAATGTTCTTATCCTTGTTTTGCTAATTCTATTTTCATTAGAATATTTTTACATAAACAAATGCTAATTTAATTTTTTTAGAAATGGAATGGAATTAAAAAAAAAAAAACAAAAAAAAAACAAATAGTGTCACACTTTGATTCTCTACATGAACTGCATAACTTTTAACCAGCTCCAACTAAAGGTTTCAGAAATAATAAAATGATAATTTACTAAAAAAATTTATTTTGCCTGATTGCTATAATCATGTAAAAGTTCCATAAATTTGCCGAGACTGAAAAACATTGAATTTGATATTTGTGATCATAAAACAATTTACCACCTGCTACTAGCAACGAAATATTCAAATTTCACTAGTAAGTCTTGTGACTAGATTCTATGAAAAAAAAAAGTAAAATCTTTTCAAAGTGTTATAATTAAATGAAGTTACCAAAATTTGACACCAAAAAATAAGGATAGATTTTGGAAACAATAAGAGAAAGTTCAATGAATACAAAAAGAGATTCCCAGGAAACTGGTCTCTGAGCCAACTAAAAATAATTCAGTATGCTAGGTTACCAAAATATTTTTATCCAACACTGAACAATACATTTGAGCAGTGGGACAATATTTAAAATCTCCAAAGGCTTTATAAATATTTCTGACATTATACAAAATTTTAAAGGAAGTCTTTCTCAAGAAGGCAAGTCACTGCCTCCAGTCCCAAAATCTCCAGCTATACAATTGACCCTTTTGTATATCCAATGAAAAAGCATAACTTGGAAAATCACTTTATTTTCAATCTCTAGAAAGATTGATAAGGTCAACAAAATTGCCTCACACTAACCCATGCAATTTATCCGACGAGTGACCTGGGAAAGTTGGTATTTGAAAATGCCTACTCATCTCAGGTTGCAAAAACTTAGTAGAAAACTTACATTCATCAGTTTTGTGTAGATACTGGGTGCCATCTTAAGGATTTATGAAGTGCAGTGGCTGATAGGGATGGATGTTGAGAGAGTTAAAAGAATCCATGGTATCAGCACATCTTGATGATTATGAGTTCACCTAGAACATTTCTGACAAATGTTACGTGTTGGTGGGGGACCTTCAAAGAGAAAAGGGTCTCTCAAACCTATAGTTACACCTCTACATTTGATTCTAGTGTCCATCAATGGAAGTGGAGAAGCATAAATTGGAAAATCACTTTTCATTCTTTTATGACTACTTTAAGATTGATTAGGTCACAATAAAACTCAAGCCACTTCATTAAATACTACCCAATTCAATGCAACTTTTGATAAGTCTTGATTCAGATCCCAATTTGACTGACAGTTACAAATACAGCTAATCTGTTGACTGAATGGAAACATGTCAACTGTGCCTAATGGTTAATGGAGTTGTTATCTGCAGACATTCAGAAAAAAAATGTTGTGAAAAGTGAAAAAGAGAAATACAAGAGAAGCTCGGGAAAAACATTTTGTAACAAGCTTTTAATCCTGCTAATTAAGTGCAATTAAAACATAGAAGAGGAAAAAAAATTTTTTCAAAATAATCTTCCCCAAATCCAAGTTGCATAATTTTTATAAAGTCTTCCTATTTAACTTTTCTATGAATAAATAAAAAAAAGTTTTAAAAAGAAACTAAAATGTAAACTAAGTCAAGCCTTGAATCAATGTACAAAATATTCAGCATGACTATGTCATCAAATTAACAAAAATGCAATTATATAAGAATGGAAAACAATCATCTTGATGAATTATTGATTTTTATTATATCATAAAAAGTCAATAAATAAAATATGTTCAACATGAATATTATTATGAGAAAAGGCTTTAGATGATTTTACTTTTACTTAAATTTTTAATCAATTCATTTAAGATTTGTTCTATTAAGCTAAGTGTCAGACAACATCCTTCTCTTCCAATTTCACCAATTAAAGCCAGGAAATCTGTGTCAAGTTAGAAACATGAAGAGAAATTTTAAAAAAAGAAATAAAATAAAAATTCCTCTAAAGGAAAAGTAACTGTACAAAATGTTCAAATTTGTTTTAGAATTCTAAAGAAGTGTTTCGTTATTTGTTTTCACATTTCATTTTATCATAAATTATTGTCATATATAAAACTAAAACTGAACAAAAATAGATTATTTAAATTCAAGTGACACCAATTTAAGATAAGAATTCTTTTTTAATTTAGTCAAACTGGAAGCTAATCAAGAAAACTAGGAAAACACTTAAGTGATTAATGGAGACATTAAAAGCATTTTTTTTTTAAAGATGAGTGTCTTGAATATTCTACTAAAAAGCAAAGAGTGGTGAGACTCCAGTTTTAGAGTTCTGGAAAGTGTGGACTCCTTCATTGCAATTACTACTAGGTCCATTTTGACCTGTTAGGACCCCATCAAGGAGTCAAATAAACGTGTTAAAAAATTAATAGTATTAGATAGAAATACTTGATACCATATAACTGTGCAAACTATTTTTATTAAGAATAGTTATATGAATCTCTAATTGTTTACTAAGAATTATTAATTAATTGAAACCATAGAATTACTTGCAAATTATTGGTGTTAATTAGAAATACCTGGAACCACATAATTTTGTATAAACAAAGGATTAATATTAAATAGAAATAGTTACTTTAAACAATATAATTGTGTATAATTGATTAGCATTAGATAAGAATACTTTAAACCATACAACTATTTGCAACTTATTAGATAGGAATATCTGTGTGTAAACAAAGATAGGCAAATAAAACAATGGAAAATTGAAAATATAGTTATGATTACAATTACATGTAGGTTACACATGAACTGCTATTGACAGGAACCATATGGAAATCTGATACTTCTGATGAAATAAAAAATGAATTCTTCTAAGGTATAGCCATATCAGTACTACTGTATGTTATTGTACCATTTGGACTTTAACAAAACACCCAGAAAAAAAGGCTAGATTGAAATTACTCATTGCTATATTATGTTTTGAGTAAATCCTGGAAGCAGCACCCTTCAAAACAGCAACTGCACAACCACTTAACTCCCATCTCACAAACCAACCAAGTAAGATGAGCAAGATATGCTCAAGATGTAAGGATAAACTAATAAACATGTTCTATGGACTCCTACACATAGACACACCAGTGTTGGTTGCTAAGTAAAAACTTACACATCAATTCTGTGTGAAAACTGGGTGTTATCTAGAATACTTGCCAAGAGCAATAATTGTTAAGGATGAATGGTGAGAGAGAGAGTCAAGAGAATCTATGCTGTCAGCCCCTACCTTAAGGTTTCAGAACTTCCAAATCCAATACTAACAGGTACATAGGGTGATAACAGGTTTAATGGATAAAGAAACTGTTCTACAGTGATAAGTAATCAATCAAGTGATGCCATCTGTTGAGCAGCAATTCAATTCTTCTGTATGCCACCAAGGTGGTGGTACCATGAGACTCATCTGCCATAGAGACCATCAGATGCCCCATTGCCAACATCTTTATTGGCTGGAAAAGGAATAAACTATAAGATAGCAATGTCAAGCTTATCTTCATTCAACTTACCATGATCCAACTATTAAATCTAGCACTAGTAGTAAACTAATAGAACATCAATTTGTCAGATCAGCCAGAGAATGAATCTGAGCCGAGTGTCATTCCTATACTACAGAAATGTCAGGGTAAAGCTTTTGTAGGATCAATGTAATATCAGAATTACAGTGTGTGTGTGTATATATATATATATATATATATATATATATATATATGTTGTATAGTGGCTCATACCACGTGACGTCCAGTATCTCAGAGGAATAAAAGATGTTGTGTTTCTTAAGATCTGTCAGTAGTAAGACCAGCTTCAGATGTAACACCAACAGCACAAGACTTATATTTGTTGGACTGTACCATTTCAGTTAATAAATAGTTAACTATTTCACTGTGTATCTCTTCCTTACTACAATAACACTATATATATATATATATATATATATATATATATAGATAGATAGAGAGAGTGTGTGTGTGTGTGTGTGTGTGTGTGTGTGTGTGTGTGTGTGTGTGTGTGTGTGTGTGTGTTATATATCATAACTTGAAAGTTGGTTCAAGTGAAAAGATAAACAAAATTTGCATTATCATTTAGTGAGAAAAACAAACTTTGACATTAAGAGAGAAAGTGATGTTTCAATCAGGAAAGTCATATACATCTTAAAAGCCCTGTTGGTAGAGGTTAGAATACACTGATCGCATCTTCAGTAGAGGGGTAAAATCCTCATAAAAGAGGTATCCTAGGTATGACACTAAACTGCATCTGATGGTAAGGCTTCAGTTTCAGAGAGTGTTGGAGTACCTCTTCATTGCCATTATTCCCACATCCAGAGTTGTAACTTTTAGAGTTCTATCTATGGCTCAAATAAATCTGTTTGAAAATTATTATTATTATTACAAAGGAAGTTATTCTTCTGCTGGATAGTTTGCTCTATCAAGGCTAGAGAGCATAGTCTGTCCTATTTTTTAATTATAGCTGTGAGGGGAGATGGATTCATGCCTTTTTCCAGGGTTTGAAATGAATGCAAACAAGATTGGCTGGAATTTCAACTATTTACCAATTTCATTTTCTAACAACTTTGAATTCATAACCACCAGCTAACACATTATGGGTCAGCATGGCAAGGTCAAACTTGTTATGGCCTAACGCATACTGATTTTGGGAATAGCAGGAGCCTTGCAGTGAATAGAAAAAAAGGCTGATGGAATAAAATAATATGGATTATACAAACAGCTAGAAAGAGCAAGGTTTGTACTGCAAATAGATTTTACAAGTATAGGGCGGTACCTAGTGATTAATTAACTTAAGAATTTATTCAGGTTGTCAATAAGGGAGAAAAAAAAATTAAAGCTTTAATTTGATCTTCATACATGGTGTTTATGTTTGCTCTTGAGAGCAGAGGTCTGATATGTGAGGTGCCTGATCATACCAAATATCGGATAGGTGAAAGTCATTACCTCAAATTTACCTAAAAGAAGGAAAAATTTATAAGTAACAAAGCTTTTCTTCCTTATCGTTAACCTGCCTGCTTGTAAAATGAGCATAAAAGGTACAAATAAATGCTATAAATATCGATAATTGCATCTTGTACAGGAAATTCAGAGAACAAGTTTTCTAAAATTCCAACAGAGACACTACAAAAGTTTTCTAGTTAATGCTCTCACTAATGTAATATTGATTAGAGAGAGCGAGAGAGAGAGAATGGGGGAATGGAATTAGTTGTGTATACTTTGGATGGGTTAAGGAAAAATCATTGCTGATGCAGTGGAAGGTTGGAGTAGAGAACAGACAAATGAGAGAATCAACCAATGCATTAGGCTTTTGCTTCTAATCAATGGTTCTAAAAACTCATTTTCAGATTTAGATGAGATTTAAGAAAGAAAAAAAATATGCATGTGTGTGTGTGTGTATATATATATATATATATATATATACCAACTCATTCACACAACCAGGATGTGACACAAGGTAATTTTTTTAAGTGTTGTTTAACAAGTTAGAATTTTGAGTTTTCCTTCTCCAAGACTGGTGGCCATACCAAGGTTAAAGAGCTCAGTCCAGCCTACTATTTACCCAAAACTGGAGGGAGAATAATTGGATTCATACCATTCCCAAAAGTATTAGGGCTATGTGAAATGCAAACAGCCTTGTCGAGGTTTTAAACTTGGGTTGCTATATCTATTTCCTATGATGGTAACCATTAAACCATAATATATATAAAAACTTTTTATGTATAAATACACACGGAGATGTGGTGTAACATTTTTCATTGTTTTAGAAAATGGACTTGATAAGTAGAGTTTAAAACCTGGTCAAATCTGTTTGCATTTCACTTTGTGCTGATGGTCCTAGACATCATGAAATTGTCTCTTTGCTTGCTCCTAGTTACGGGTAAATAGACTAGGCTCTTTGGCCTTGATAAAGCAACCAGTTCAGAAGAAAGAAAAGCATTGAAATCAAAACCTGAAGTTTGCTGTCTGGAGTATCTGGTGCACTATTCTTCTCTTATCAGCTTATCCAAATAGTGCGGCTAGTCCCATACAAACCTCCACCACCATAATTGTAATTCATTTTGGTAGAATTGACAAACATTGTTATATATACATACATACCCACAGTGTGTCTGTGTGAGAAAATCTAAATAAGAAAAGTGCTTGATTCTACAATGGCAGAGCAGATCTAAAACTTAAAATATCCAAATTATGTACTCTTAAAATCTGTTATATATATATATATATATATATATATATATATATATATATATATATAATTTTTCTTTAAATGTTATCTAACTATAATCCATTTCTTTTTTTACATTCACCTTCTGCCACTCATACATTTCATGTGGCTCAACAAAAATGGGTTTTGTACAGAATCCATAGAATATTGAAACATTCAAAGTAGATTTAGCTGAGTAGAAGACTATCTACCAAGAAGATGGACATATAATCATAAGTGAGAGGCATATTGCATTACTGAGAGCAATAAGCTGAAGAGAATAAGATAATGATTATAATGAAAATGAGGAAGTGGATGATATCTGATAATAAACCTTAGACCTTCAAGTATAACTCACAGCTACACACTGATTTTCATGTTCTTATATCATTTTTTAAAACTACTCAGTATTAAGCAATATCCCAGATTTTGAATTGGAAGATATATTCTTACATGCATACACTACTCAGAATATATAAATGAAGATGTCTATTTTTCAAAATGTATAACTTAATAGTTTGGGCTGGGGATCTGTGATTGCAATACTGAGGATGTGAAACGTATACACATTAACTTAGAGAGTAGAAGGAAGATAAATCTTAGATGAATATGTTCCTGAAACCAGTAATTAAAATAACTACTAACCAAATAAATACAAATTAATTAATAAGATACTAGTTTAAAAGTCATGAATATCTGGCAGTACAATAGACTAATTGATATTTTAAAATCTGCAATTAGAATAGCCGTGATCTTCATGCTATTGTATCTTTCAACAAACATTCTCAGAGTTCAGTAAGTTCTCAGAAGACTTGCAAGAATAAATAACTGTTCATAAATCACCAAGAAAAATAACATTTCAAATCAAAGCAAAATAACTAGCAATAATTCACCCACAAAATCAACAATAAACAAATATTATTGACAAATCTGAAGATTTTAACTGAAAAAAAAAATTGAATACCATTGATGTTATCTCATAACCACTATGGCATTTATTAGACATCATAAATGAAGAAACACACAAATGCTTAGTTTATCATCACTACAATTAAAAGTATCTTTTAAATGAACGAATTAGAAACATTCAATGAAAAACCAACATATTTTTCCAGGATGAAGAACATACATGAAAATATACAACACATTGTGATAGGTTTTTAATTGATGTCTTCTAATTTTGTAAAAGAAAAAATAAAGACAAATGAATACTGTAAATTATTTGCATTCAAGATGCACTATTTTTCCCCAGACACAACATTAACAGTGCATATTAACTTTTTTTTCCAGCAACATACATCACTATATTTGATACAGCATGACTGAAAGTAAGTTATATCAATGGTCAAAACTAATGTCCTATGACATCACTTAGAAATATCTAAGAACCACTGGAATGTGTGTTTATAATTTTGTTTCTCCTAGTGTGAGCTTATTTTTGCCACAAGTTTGTTTATTTTTGCGCAAACATCTGTGTATTTGCTCTAAATATTGTGTAAGCTTTGAGTTTTAAAACAATGTAAACTATATGAATTTTTATAAAACCTGAATAAAATGTTGAACAAATGTGAAACTTTGGCAAAATTTAGTTGCTGCAAATGCAAAAAAAAAAGTCAGTGCATAATATATACAGTAATTTTCTGTTGTTGCTTTTGGTTGGGAGGAGTAAGACTTTCATCAATCAAAATTAGAAGTGTATTATACACAAGTGCATCTTATTCCCAAATAATTATGGTAAGCCATAAGACTAAGACACAAATGACCATTCATTCAGATTTTCAAGAGAAGATATTTTAATCAATAACCATCAGTTGCAGAAAAAAAGAAAAAGAACCCAAACAATCTTATACAGAAAACTCAAGGAATGAAATTGTTGAAATTAAATGAACAATTAAGGCTGTAGTTAGAGATTTGATTAATTCACAGAATATTTAAATTCAAAAAGTAAACAAAAGACTTTAATATAAAAATATTTCAAAAACTTACTTTTGCCTTTATTCTTTAAATTCATTTTTAATTTGATTTTTAACTTTTAATCTTAAATCTATTCTTGGTTCACATTCTTTACATAGTTGTTACTTCTGCATTTTATGACATTTTGTTAAATGATAAAAAGTGAAATCTACCAATTCAAATGTTAAGTATTTATAATTTCATATCCAGCAGATTTTTTTTTATCAAATTCAATTTTCATTTACACAACTTTTAAAGTTTCAATTACTATTTTATACATGATACATTTTTCTAAGTTTTTAAATAAATATTACAACATAGTTCTCATTTAAAAAAATGACAAGATCATTCATGTATGGATAGGCAATTTTGCCTAGGATCAGAGTGTAATATTTGTATCCATAGCAATCTCAATAATTTAATACATATAAAATATAAAAAAATGCAGAAGAAAACAGTTATTTCAAAGTATATAAAATTTAATATTTCCTTAAAAATGAATACAAAAACATAAGCATGAATACAAGGGTCATTCAATAAATAAAGTGAAAATAAATAAAGTTGGCAAAAGAAAGCTCAATTTAAATTTGCACTTTTTTCAAGGAAATCACTAGTAATGGGTACTTTCATATCCCAGAAGACTGTCACAGCATGACCTTCTTTACTGACTGCTGCAACTGGAACTCTTCTTTACTGTAGAGTCAGTGTTTTTCCACTCCATAGACTGTCTTTTTGACTTAGGCAAACCCATATTTAGCCCACTTGTAAATATTTTTGGACTAAAAAATGTCTCTGTACACAACATTTTTTGTAAATTTCACATTGTTTGCTCTTCTCAGTCATCAAAAAATTGATGATAGACCTTTGTTTAAATCAAAAGCATTGTTTGATTTTCTACTAGTTTGAATTGCCTCAAAACAAATATTTTTTCCAATAAACCAATTCCAAACAATGCAGAGTTTACATTTACAGAAAAAATTTATTTTGATTTAAAAAAAAAAAAAAAAAAAATAGTACAGTGATCCTAGGCAGAATACACAGATAATACACTCTTATTGTAGCAAAATTTACAGACTGACAAAGAAAATGCCACAGTTCATTTTATAGATAGCTATGAAGTTTGTTAGATTACATTATCAAAACAATCTTCTACATTCTTTTTCTAATATTTAACTGGAGATATAAACCATATTTTGTTTTAGTGTGTAAATGATTTATTCAATTGTACATTCATTTACTACATTTATTTCAATTCATTGATTTTTCATAGCTTTCCTTCAGTGTATCAAGAGAACAGGATTTTTTGTAATGCAGCTGGATGCAAGCCAGAGAGAGAGAGAGAGAATAAAAAAATAATATAAAAATATACTGAATTATACCAAACCATAAGAAATGTTTTTTAATTCATTGTATGATAAAAGGTTTTTATTTTCCAACCAGGGAAAGATATGAATAGTTGAATAATTCACCAACAAAATCATTTCATGATCATTACAAAAAGTATTGAGCAATTATTTAATGTACTTGTGGGTTTGACTCAAGTGGTGAAACACAATTGGCATAATATTTCAAGTGTTTGGAAAAATTAATCAGTTTTTAAACTAAGACAATTTTTTTTTCTTTCTTTTATTTTGACCAAACTGAATGAATTAAATTTAAAACATAAAAAACAAAATAATGTTATTTGATACATACAAAGTGTTTCTAAGAGCTCATGAATTCAAATAGGATACAAGAATTAAATATACTAAGGGTTTTGAATGGAATCTAAAAACCTATTTTTATAAGTTCAATGGAACTACTTTAAAGTGGCAAGAGGTGTAATTTTTTTTAATTTAGAAAAAAAAAAAAATTTCCCCAAAGTCAAACTTTCAAATTTTAAGCACTACCTCAGACATATATACAATTATTATTCAGCTTTTAAACTGTTAAAACTCTTACATTTAAAAATGTTTTAATCTCAGCAGTATAACTACATTGAAAAGGTTAAGACATAAGAGCAATGAATATTTAATTAAGCATGTGATATTTTTAAAATAATTTCAAAAGTATCTTTAATCCTTTCATCTATAATGTTCCTTTTATGTTAAAAAAACACCAATAATAATTCATTCAAATATTTTCTAGAAGTATCTCATTTACAGTTGTCATTATAACCATCTTGAGATGAATTTTAAAATAGAAATAGAAAGATATGGATAATATGATCAAGTTTCCTATTTTAAAAAAATAAAACGTAAAAAAGCAAACTAATTTTGGCATTTTTTATCTTTAACCTTTTTTTATTTTATAGGAAATTGTTTTTTGTATTACAGCAAACAAAACTTATATATATATATATATATATATATATATATATATATATATATATATATATATATATATATATATAACAAGTTTATTTATCTAATTCTTTAGAATATTAAACAAGGAATCACAATTTTTTATATAATTAGCCCTGTCAGTAAAGACTACACATACAAAATTGGCAAATTAGAATAAGTACAGTTTCTGTTGATTTTTTATTCTACTTTGAAAAAAATAAAAATCTTACCAAGTATTTCAAATGTGGTAACTTCCTGAATGCTAGAACTACTTCTGTCCCATAATAGTCATTACACTTGCATACAAATTCCATACATTGAATATAGCCATTATTAAAGGACAAAGGTAGAACAATAATTCTAAATTATGTTGTATTGAAACAGAGATTTAAACTGCAAGACCTACAGCATAGATTTTTTTTTAAGTGAGAACGAAAAGTTCTTTCTAGTGTCACACCGCCATGTGTCCAGCAGGCTTGCAGAGTGCCGTTTGTTCCCACCAAGTCCACCAGTTAAAGTAGGGCACACACGTGGGCTGTGGTTTGCCAACATTATTTAATATTACAGATATCACCAACTCCCTAGCAGAACAATATTTTAAAGCCACTGAGTGGGTTATAGGTGAGTTATTAAAATTCAACACAGCAAACTGGCTAGCTTTCCCTCTCAAATACAAATACTTTGACAACAAAAGAAGACTCTGATCTGCCGTGTTTGGGTTAACAAGATTAAAATAACAATATTCTTTTATTGAATATAAGAAAAAAAACAAAAAAACAATTCATGTAAAAGCCAGGAACAAGAAAGTTTTCTTTTAAATGGCAGAAGGTGAAAATACAGTTCTTCAGCACAGTAGGTATGGTCCGTTTTCCTTCAGACTTTGGGGTTTAATGGCAGAGCCTGAATTCAAAATCTCAAGTTTATCTTTCAGGGGAATATTCCCTCTTCTTTTCTCCTCTATCTTATCAGAGCTATTCTTTCCTTCCTTAATTTGTCTTTTATTCACATCAGCATGAATACTGCATGAGAAATTTAAATATACTTCAATTGTATGTTCATTTACTTGGGATTTTGCAGTCTTTTCTTTTCTCTTTTTTCCTCTCATTATTGGGCTTCCATAACACACTAATAGAAAGATGCATGTCTTATTTAAGATAAGACCAAGATTAATTACTATCTCTTTCCTCGTGGACAAGTGTCCGGCTTTGGGTATTTCATTTAACAAAGCCCACCAGACCCCAGAGTGTGAATTCATTCAAAGGAGAAGCTTTTTCTTTTCTCTCAGTGTTCTCTGCGTGGCATGACTTTATGATCTGGATTTCTTCCGTATCCCAAATTATGTGTCTTTGCTCTCTAATGAACAAACAGCAACTAGTTATTTTCCGTAGTTTGAAAAATGATCACGTGTTGGCTTTGGCGGTTTATTCCTCTGCACCAATCATGGTCGCTGTCTGCTTCTCTCCGCTGACGCATACATGGCTAATAGTAAGTGGGATTCTCTCATGACCATGTCACCTAATGCTAATAGAGGAGAGTTGAAGAGAAACGACATTTCCACTACCACTATTTTTCTTTCTTGGTTACTACTAAAGTTGACTAACGATTCAACGTATTGCTTTCTTTCCCCACAACTCAACAAATGTATAAGGGTGTCGTATTTTCTTGTCAAACTAGCTTCACATAAGGAATAACGGGTCTGTCAGTAAGATAAGTCTTCAATAATGCAAGTGAGCTTTACAAATGAAGAAATTTAAGGCAAAGTAGATGGATCAAGAAAGAGAGATTTTGATTTTGATTTTAATCATTTGACTTAAGTTTCTCCAGTCATGTTGCAAAAATATAGTTACTCATCATGCAGCAAAATATTTCTTGACCAAATGAGAATAAAGCAATTGAAATGTTTAAGTTTTAAATCTCTGCTATAAACTTACTTCAAGGCAAAGTGTAGTATATATATTTATTGTAATTCAAATGTTGAAGTGGTTTTTGGCATTACCCTTTGTGAGATTACTCTAAAGTTATACAAAGGAGACTACTTCAAAGATAGTGTAAAGTGCTTGGATAATTTTTTTTCCTAAAGTGTAAAATTACCTTAACTAATGTTGTGTGTGTGTGTGTATTTACAAACCCCTTCACACAAGCAGGATAGGACACAAGATCAATTTTTTTAAGTGTAGTTTAACAAGTTAGAATTCAGAGTTTTCCTTAGAGATCAGTTGCTGTACCAAAGTTAAAGAACCCAAGTTTGTCCTACTATTTACCCATAGCTGGTAAAAGAATAGTTATATGCATAAGGGTATTAATGCTATGGGAAATGCAAACAGTCTTATCCAGGATTTGAACTCTGGTTGCTTGGTCATTTTCCTACGACAATAACCATTACATTAAGAGTGTGTGTGTGTGTGTGTGTGTGTGTGTGTGTGTGTATATATATATTTATAAAAAGAGAGAGAAATACACATACATGAATGGATCAATAAATCTATAACCTATTAATAGAAATTTTAGCTGAAATTCTCATTGTATATGTTCAATTGTGTGATAAATAGATGACACTGAATTTAGTGCATAAACAAGAAAGAAATGTGGTTTGAAAAATAAATATTGATGCAACAGTTTTATGTAGGATCATTCTCTGCTATTTTTACCATATAACCTAGTGCTAGCTGCAATATATTACTAGAATAGAAAATGAACACTATCAAATAACCCTCATTGCTCTGAAAGGAAATGATTGGAATGCCAACCTATCAACCTAATGAATTATAGTGTGTGTGTGTATATATATATATATATATATATATATATATATATATGCATAGAGATGTAAAAAAACAGATTTTCAGAGGATTCCATTTGTATAAATATTTGCTATCATTAAATGTTTCAGTGTTTAGACCTTCATCACATCATGTAAATTATAAAAATATTATAAAAGATAGAATCTTTAACAGAATAAAAGAAATATTATGTGAAAACCAATATTTGGTTGAGTATTTTTACTTAATGTTTCACGCATTTGAGATTCATGAGATCAGAAATTTTATCTTAATTTTTGAAATGAATACAGGTATAATGAGTATATGGTTGTCATGGCAATGTATCCAGAAACACCAATAGTTTCAGATCTTCAAAAATGTGGGAAAAATGAATTCACCATTGTGCGTATAATCATTATTTAAGCTATAAAATTAGAAGCAATATATTGTTAATAATTTATAACTAAATAAAACATTATAACTAATGAATGTTGGAGATAAGTTTATGCTAATGTATGTCATTCTAAGATGAATTTTGCTAGAAATCAAATTTTTGAAAAATCCTGATTATCAGTTGATTTGTTTGATATTGTGAAATAACCAGATTCAATTAACTGTTTATGAAGTCTATGAAGTAACATGCGAGCACCTTTTAAATAGAAAAATTCATATATAACAAGTGCATTTCAATTATTTCCCATCAGTAGCATTCTCTTGTTCATACAAACCCATTTTTAGAGATCAGGAAATGTCTTCAACAAACATTTTCACAAATCTTACAGGGAATAATATAAATATCAACCTCTAATGTAGTTTTGTAGTCTGGTCTATTAATAATGTTCCTTATTGTTTTGAAGTGTTTGTGATGATTTGATAGTTTAAATAATGGTCATAAAGTATTTTGAATGATTTTGTTCCCATATTTTTTAAAAGATCTGTAATGATTGATGTTGTTATCACAACTACATAAGCAGTTTAGTTTTTCTAGATTTCTTTTCAAAAAAATTATCAAACAATTATCGAATGAAACTTCTAAATGAACAAAAGATCATATTAAATAAAGAATTTTTGTACTTTATTTAATATAATCTTTTGCAATGACAATCTACAAAAGCAATAGCTGAACTACTCATATATTTCCCATTAAAGTTAGATGCCAAGGTTTTATTGCTAAGTCAATCTCTGCTTGTCACCAGTAAAAAAAAAAAATCAAAAGGCTCCAAGATCAGGTAGAACAGCATGGATCTGGTATTCCTACTCTGAAATGTAAAACCAACAAAGCCTGGAGGTATTCAGTGCCCTGAATGAATGTTTTGTTAGTAGCACTGCCACTATTGTCTTTGCAGTGTGTGTGTGTATATATATATCCCAGCAATTGGTAAATAATATGGTGACTTGGTTTTTTAACCTTGGTAGAGCAATCAGTCTAGAAGAAAAACTGAATTAAGACCAGCTTTACTCTGCTTAAAATTGACCTTGTGTCATATCTTGTCCATGATGGAGAAGTTGGGTAAATACATGCACAGTGTAAGATGACCCAGCCAGCTGGGGCTCCAGAACATACTGACTGCATCTCTGCAGAAGGGTAAGACCCCCACCAATGAGTATCTTGGATAGGACACTAAACAATCTGATGGTGAGGCTCCAGTAATGCGAGAGATTTAGGGAATGCGGAGTAACCCTTTATTGCCATCACTCCCAGGTCCACTCTAGCCTTAAGTGGTAGCACGTGATAAGGTCCTATCTATGGGTCAAATAGAATTGTTTGACATTTAAACTGTGTACTTATGCTAAAATGAATTGTTGGAAATAGATTTGTTTTTACATTTAACCATGTGTAAACAAGAAACTGTGTACTAATGCAAGTTAGACTGATATTTAATTGAATTTTTAGTGATAAATAGCAATCCTAATTATTCATATTAGTTAGAAATAAGTAAAATCATTTAACTGTATAAAAAAAAATGAGCTCAGGCTCGTTTAAAAATGTTATTTACAAAATGTGTTTATAAATTATATATCTAATATATATGAATAAAAAGGATTTGGCATTAATAACTTACAATCATTGATATGCCATAAAACCAAACCAAACAGAGTAAGAAAATAAAATTTTAATAGGACAGTACAATAGTTTCCAAATATGTGTAATACAATTTTCCTTCAATAGTCCAACTTAGTAAAATATTTAAGACAGCAAAATAAATTTCACTTTTAAAAACTCTATTCAAATTTTTTTTGTTGTTTTTTTTTTAAAAACAAATTTTAAATCATCATTATATAAGTGGACTTTCCTTCAAGTATCTTAAAAGTTATCAATGATTACTTTTCATTTACAAATGAAAATTTAATCAGGATGAATGAATTAATTTTTGAGCATTACAAAAATAGAAAAATTAACTGAATGCATTTTTAAATTTAAGCAAAATGTGACAAATCAGTGTAATATATAATTTGATGCTTTTCAGGTTTATTGATAAGCAACTTCTTTTTTTGCCTTTTATCATAAAAAAATGTTATTCATTCACTTTTTTTTTTTTACGATATTCCTCTTAATATAATTCAATAAATAAGGAATTTTTTGGGAAAAAAAATTAAATGAATTACTTCCAGAATTTTTCCCCATAAATGTATGGTTTATAGTAAAAAATATTTTAATCTCACAAAAATATTTGTTTTGTGGTTATTCAAAATGACAGTAAATCAGAACTTGAGACTTGGACAGAGGTCTGTCATCAAACATTTGGTGGCTGAAAAGAGCAAACAATGAGAAATTAACAAAAGAATGTGTGATGTATATGGAGAAGCATATTTTAGTCCTAAAATGCTTACAAATGTGCTAAATATTGGTTTGCCACTACAAAACTGAATTGAAAAAAGTCTATGGAGTGAAAAAAAAAACACCAACTCAAGCAAAGAAAAATTCCAGATACAGCAGTCAGTAAAGAAGGACCTGCTGACATTTTTCTGGGACATGAAAGGATCCATCACTATTAATTTCTTTGAAAATAGTACAACTGTAAACAGAGCTTTCTGTTACCACCTCCTTAGGCAAAATTCAATGCCCCTAGTAAAATTTTTCTGGAGAAAAAAATTTTTCACCATTAATTCCATAAAAACCCAGTTTAATTTCTCCAAAATGACAAACTTAAGCTCAATAAATAACAGCTAAATTAATACTAAACACAAAGTGTTTTGACTTAGAACTGACAAACACTGTCAAATATATTGATAACAAGACTGTTCTTTAACTACATAAATCTTTAGATATATTCTACAAGCAGTCTTTTAGGGAAACTTACTCCAGAATAACAGAAATAAATAGTAACAAGCTCTGAAGGAATAAAACCAAATTCAATGTCAAGGTTTTCAGTCTGATACTCTATCAATCAAGGTAATGCTGAAATAAATGAGACAAGAAATTCCACCTGAGACATCTTCATTTCATAATTGACATTAATTCTAAAAGGAATCTTTTGGGTTATAGCCAGATTATCCAAAACAGACAAATTCACTCTCCCAGTGTCTCTGAGAAGATTACAGAAGATTCACCATTTAATTAGAAGATTAACTATATTTTATTATTGTTAATAATACAACAGAAATGTCAAGATATAAAATGCTCATTTGGTAAAATTTCTTTCATATCAATAGATATGAAAGAAATTTTTAACTCTATTTCAGTATTTAATATTACTAGTATGAAAGATTAAAAAAAAATCTAAACAAATATACACAAACATATATTTCAATGTTAAATAATGCTATTATGATTCTCTAATAAAAGAAAAAGTTTGTCTATCAAAATCATTTATAACAACTAAATGATAAATGTAAGAATTCCAGCAGAAATTAACCAGAATCTTAAAATGGTGCACTTTGAAATTTTAAGACAAAGTTTATTTTTAGATAAACAACAAGTTTGTATTTACCCAATCACTCCACTATAAGTAGGATGTGACGGACAGTCAATTTTCAAACAGTTTCATTTTGAATTTAGAGTTTTCTCCACTTCTAGACCAGTTGCCACACCAAGATTAAAGTGCCCAGGCTGTCCTATTTACCCATAGCAGCAAGGAAAATAGTAGGATGCATACTTTTCCCAAGGGTATTAGCACTATATGAAAATGTAAACAGCCTTATCGAGGATTTGAATTCGGGTCGCCATGTCAATTTCCTATGATGATAACCATTACACTATAAGCACTTTTTAGTAAATGACAAGTTGTAAAGAATGTAATCTAATTCTTTATCATCTGATGCTTGTAAAAGATTAAGCTAAAATGATGAAGACATTAATTGAAACAAATCTCAAAAGAAGTAAATATAACTAATTAGAATTAGACCACAAAAACTGGGATTTACACTGAATTTATATCAGATACTTTTTTTTATATTACATCAATGTAATTTTAATTCAAACTCTTATTAAACATGAGTAGGCAGAAATGTTACTAATCCAATTGCATGTATTATTATTCTCTTGCTTATGATTAGCAACAGATAACTGCCATAGTCAGCGCAAAAGAAATAACTAACACAATTAATCTTCTCTAATCATGATATTCAGAATGAGAATTAAACATAATCCATAGGAGATCAAACAGCATTAATCCATATAAAATACAAAGTGCATTTGTACAATCTCACCTCACCAATGTGCCTTTCCCTCTCTATCATTTATAATAAAACTGAAGATATCAGTTGATTATCTGGATATTTCAGAAGGAGTCAAGTCTATTCAGAAAGAGAAAGATAAAATTGATCTGAAGGAGGAAAAGTTCTCAGTTATCTATGAATTAAGTTGAAGAATAACAGAAAATGAGAACTAAGAAGCAACACTCAACCAAAGAAGTGCAAGTAATACACCCTAACAACTTCTTTTTCTGGACTAAAGGACAACTGAAGGTATTCATTTATAATGTGTACACTTTTGAAAGATTATTAAACCTATGAGCCCCTTGATTTTCAGATACCCTGTACTTGAGCATTAAAAATAAAAATTTTAAAAAATAAATAAAACTTTATTAAATTACAAGACATTTTTAGAAACAAAAAAAAAATCCATCATTACTCTAAGGCACAAACAAATTTGTTTAAAGCTATCACATCAAGGCTATAAAGTAGTCCCCCATATTAAGACTTAGAGTTAATACCTAACACAAACTCACTGAACCTGAAATATCAGATTTACAAGTTAAAAGAGTTAATATCCATTTCTAGCAATCTTGAAAAAAAATTATACTGTAAACATTAAACTTTAAGGAAAAAAAGTACTATTAAGTAAAAGACTAAGAAGACTAAAAATGTTTATATGTCAAAGTTTCAGCCAATCTATTCTTTAGCCTTGACAACTGATCAAGAATAGATTAGATAAAATGTCAAGAATATCAAGAACAGTTTCTGGAAAGTATTTTAAAAGTTGGGAAAAGAAATCCAACTGCAACAAGATAATGAACTCATGAGTAGAGACGAGATATGACTTACATAGCAGAGAGATGAAAATGACCAAATGGTACAAGGAAAAAAATAATGACATTTAAAAAAAAAAAAAAAAAAAAAAAAAAAAGAATGGAAAGACAACCTATAAAAGCATTAGTTTCTACTGTCAGACTGATCCATGATAAGACTGATATTTCTATTTAGAAAGGTGTGAAGGATTTGCTAAGCACACCCTGCAAACTTTTTATTCAGATGTAAATTAAATGAATCATTTTATTATCTACAAACATTTGAATTGAAGAAAAAAAAAAAAGAATTACTTTCTCTTTAAAAGTCATTATGTGGTGTTTGATGGATTATATATATAAGAATTCACTAATACACCTGATGATAAATACATACAGTGAAAGAGATAGAGGGTTTATTTGTATTTTTTTTTTAAATTTGTAAAAATCATTTTTATTTTGGTATTAAAAATTGATTAAATTTTTTTCACCACAGACACACACACACACACAGAATATTAATGATAAATAAATGGATAAAAGGTTGACGTGATAGAAATATTTTTAAAAAAATCAATTGGAAGAAGAAAATATATAAAAATCAAATAAATGGAAAATTTAAGACAAAGAAATATTTAGAACAAATTAGGAATATGTCCCATACAAATGAAGTAATTTGCAGCTATAGATAGAATAAAGATGAAGAGAATATGACAAAAGTCAATATTCATATAAAAAGAAAACTGATTAAATGAATGAACAAAATAAAAAGTGTGTTTAAAAAATATTCTGCATTTGATAAGCATTTTATAAAAATTTTCAAGAGAGGGAAAATTGAAAACTCTTAGCTTGAAAATCTGGTAGATTTCATCAAATTAGAATTCTGTTCATCTTCAACATATTCTTCATGAAATTTTAAAGTCTCACATTTGAATTTAATCAAAAGAGATTTAATTGATGGCATTTTATAAAAAAATATAAAGACAGGTAAATTAGTGACAAATCTTTTTAGAAGTGATAAATTAACTAGCTGAAGTACCTTTTGATGCTAGATAAGAAATCAAGACTTGAATTGAAGATATAGCAAGACCAACAAACAAATGTTAAAAAATCCTTTGGATTTCTTCATTTTTCTAAAAAAAATCTTTGTTGAAATAAAAGATAAATTTACAAGAAAAAAGATTTACTAGATATATTTTTATACTATTCTATATGAAAAATTTCAAAATTTTATACAGAAATATACTGAATATTAGTATTATTATTGTTGCTGTTGTTATTAAACTTATTATACTTGCAAGTTTTTCTCATCAGTATTAGTTGAGGGTTTTTCACTGGAATCTGAGCAACAGCAAGTCTCCTCAGATCTCCAGGACTCTTCTTAGTATTCTGACTGATCTCAATAATGCAGTAGTCTAAATGATCTTAATTTGTCCTCTGATTTCCAACTCTTCCAGTCCACTTTCCAACTGCACCAGTTATAATCAGTAATACCATCACCCTCATGTCCCACACCTTTCTTGGTTCTCTGGCAAGGTGTAAGTACTTTTTAAAATTTTTTTGCGTTCTTTGATTTTTCACTGTGGTCCATTAAGACAGCAAAATCCACTAGAGGTAAGTTTTTTTGAAAAAATTATTACAAGGTCTGGTCTTCTGGCTGGGATTAGGTGATCCATTTCTATCTCAAAATCTCAGAGAATTTTATACTTCTCAACATCTAGGACAGATTCTAGTTTGTGCATATACCATTTCATAGTATAGTCAAATTTTAATTTCTTGCACAATTCTTAGTGGATCACCTTTCCCACCTAGTCATGCCTAAAGTTATACTCCTTTTTGCACCAGTTTGCTACATTTGCTTATCATGTGATAAATCGTTTTTTCTGTCACAATATAACCTACACTTGCTATTCTGTTGTTTTATCAATTTCGGCTTTAATATAATTGGTTTTAGTGGCATTGTTTTATGCAGCTATTAGAAGAGATTCATAGCCATGTCCAGGTCTTTTTGTGAGAGATTTGACCAATTTGTCAAAATATCCATACAGTTGCTTTTCTTCCCATTTCTGTTTTTGTTGTTTGTCCTTATGTTGTCACTTGTTACTGGCTGCTGTAATTAATCCATTTTTGCTGTTTTTAATGTAGTCTTCAAGTCCTCATATTGATGCATCCACTCAATCTTCAATACTGGCACATCCTCTTCCTTCTTTTCTAAACATATAGTCTAAGATGTCATCTCTCAGATCTCCTTGTACATTATCATCAATTTTCTTATCCTCTGGTCCATTGAGTTCCTTGAGTTTTCCTTGTCTATTTTAAGAATGGTTCCAAGTATCTTACAAGGGAGACTGGCCAAACATTTATCCCTTTGATGAGATTTCTGCTGCAGAGCTTGGTTTCAAAAAGTTTTCTCGTATATCCAAGGTACTCTTTTTGTATTTATTCTTTCATTTCTGCTTGTTTCATGGTGTCTGTTTCCAGTATTCCCAAGCACTTGTAATTTTCCTTTTCTCTCAGTGTTCTGATTCTTTCTTAATTTGGCAGTTTTATTCCTTCTTTTTCCACTTTTCATTATGAGCATGGCAGATCTTTCTATGCTAAATTCCATTCCTATATCCTGACTGTATATTCTTATTGTATCAGATTCTCCAGTTCCTTTTAATTTTTTGCAATTTGCTGGATGACATCCATGTACATAAGGTGATTAATCTTTTTTTTGTAAATTTGTACCCCCTAGGGCATTTCCTAAGTATGTTATTTAGTGGCATCATTGTTATTACAAATAGTAAGGGCAAAAGTACCTCTACCTTGAAGATGCCTCTCTGGATTTTCACCTCTACTAAGGTTTTTCCTTCAGCGATTAATTACACTTTTTCATGGATATTTTGTACATTTTCAGACAATCTATTATGCAAGTTTGCAGGACCATATTATAGGCCTTTTTTGTAATCCATGCCATGGCTACATTTTCTACCTCACTTTGATCAGCACATCATCAAGAACAATGTACAAGATGTCACCTGTTCCTCTTGTTCCTCTGAAGTATCCTTTCTGTTCTTGTAGAAACAGTCTACAAGCAAGTAATGGATCTCCTCACTAATTTGTGTGGTTAGGATTTTTCACATTAGGTAAACACATTATCTGTCTATAGTTGCTAGGGATGGTTCCTTTTTAGGGGTCTTTCTGAATCAGGGTACTTGTCCCTTTAGTCATCCATTCAGTCATACTTGTTTCTTCTAGACATCTACTCAGTTGAAGAGATAATCGGTCATGGATAGACATGGATTTTTAAAACCAGAATCAATGTATACCATCATGGCATTTTCTAATTTGCTATTTTCTTGAGTGTAACTGAGCAATTTCAAGTGTATGTCTGCCACAGGTCAATCTGAGTCCTTGCAATTCTTTTTTAATGTTATTCATCCAATCAGCCTTTCTGTTATGTCCTTCGTTTCCATATTTTACTCCAAAATTGTTTTGTTTCCTTTAAATCAAGTTGTTGGTTTGTCCTCATGCAATCTCCAACTACTTGTTGGTTAAGTTTTTTCATTATTTTGGAAGGTCTGGTTTTGTTTGTATTGCTTGACCCTGTCACAGTATCTTTTTAAGTCTCCCATCTTTTGATTTCTCTCTTCAAATTGCATTGTCAGGTTTGTCAGCTGTTTTGTTTTGGTCTTTCCATCCTAACATCTCTGCATATTTTCCTTCCTTAGCATTTTCACTTGTCACAGTTGCTCTACTTGTCTTTCTAACCTAATTTCCCATCCAGGTTTTGTATTTCTGTTTGGGCATCTTAGGGGAACACCGATTTTATCACAGAAGAGTTGCACTCCTACATATATTTGCTCATTTAGTTAGGTTTACCTTTTAAATTTCTAGTTTAACTTTTTCCAATCATGGTTCCTGGGGGGATGGTAATATAGTCTTCTTTTCAGTCATAATTTTCTTTATTAACTCTCCATTTATTTTGTCTTCTTGTGTTAACATTTGTTTTGTGATGCTAGGGTTTGTGGCATTTTGATTTTCAGTATTTTGCTTTCCCATTCAGGTAGAAAGCCCTTGCTTTTCAGTAAGTGTTTCAGTTCAAATAGGAGGATCTTGCTCATATTTTTCACAATTTAACTGTTTACATATTGCTAGTATCTCAGGTCAGAAAACCAACTTTTCTTTAATATCATTCGGGCTTGGTTAGCATGTCTTTCACTAGTTATAATAAATCTAGCAGATTACACCCAAATTTTTATCATTTTTTTCCCTATACCCTCTTTGTGTAGGGTTGCTCTAAAAATAACAGTGAAGTACTTTTTTGTTACCTTCTCTAGTCCAATCAAGAGAGCACCTGCTGATTACGACACTCAGATCTATAATCTGTAGTATCATGTTGATTTGGATTTGTCATTTTTCATGGGTAGGATAATGTGGCTATACCAGACCCAGAATTGATTATCATCTGTGCTCCTGTCATAGATATGGCTTGGTATTCTTCAGAGGAAGCTACTTCAGCAGGCTACAAATTATAAGTTTTTAACTTAGGAACAAGTCAACATAGCCCTTCATTCTTAAATTTTTTGGCTTGTTTACATTGCTACTTTACTTCTAATGCATTTTACAAATAAATCTTTATCGCTTTTCTTCCTTATTCAGTTTTTTGTTGTAGGATTCTAAATGCAAATGATGATTACAGCATTCATACTTTACATATTCATTTGATGATAAACAGAGAGAAAAGTAAGAAATAAGTGATAATAGAGCTTAAAGTTACTGAACTTACTATTTTAGCATTTTCCGTCAATAAATGGAGAAATTCACTTTATTTATATTTTAGGCCAGACTGGGATAATTGCTTTACCATACATTTAAGCTGGGGAATAACTCATTTTGTTCTTTTAAGGAGACATTTCTTATTGATTTTGGGAAGGGGGAGTTGTTCTTTTAATTTTCCCTTCTCCCATCCCTTTTCAAATTTTGAAGTAATTGATAATGATAATAAGCAATTATGTTAAAGTGAAAATAGATTATGCACAAGAAAATAGCAAGTGTAGTTTATGTGGTGTTAGAGACAAAACTACAAATCACATAAGTGAATGTAGCAAACAAGTGCAAAGAGAAGACTAGACATGACTAGGTGGGAAAGGTTATTGGCAGGGAGTTGTGCAAGAAGTTGAAATTCAACCATACTACCAAATGGTACATACACAAATCAGAATCCATCCTAGAGAATGAGTTGCATAAAATTCCCTTGGATTTTGAGATACAAATGGATCACCTAATCTCAGCCAGAAGATCAGACCAAATTATAAATAAAAAACAGAAAACTTGCTATATAGTTGATTTTGCCATCCTGGTAGACCAGAATGAAAATCTAAGAAAACAAAAAGAAATACAACTACTTGGACTTTGCCAGAGAACAAAAATGGTATGAAACATAAGTAATGGAGATACCAATTATAATTGGTGTGTTTGGAAAGAGGGCCGGAAGAGTTGGAAATTGGAGAACAAATTGAGACCATTGTTAAGATCAGCTAGAATAGTCCTAGAGACATGAGGAGACTTATATCACTCAGATTCTAGTGAAAGATCATCAGCTAATGCTGGTGTGAAAAAACTTGCAAGAAATAATAATATGAATTGATTTATTAATGGACACCTGTTGCTGATCAGAATTCAAGGCTTTTTTGCTTAATAGTGAAAAGAGAAAAATCAAACAAGTTAAAACATGTTTGGGTAGTGTGCATTGGTAAACCATAAACTGAAGGCTAATAAACCTATAACAGCCGATTCATCAATTGGAAGAAAATGTTCTTTTACTGAAGCAGTCAGTTGTGTATTAATTGTTCTAGACTTATAGGACAAAAAAATTAATGACTTATTTCCTAGGATGCAATATCAGGTAGTAAATATTTAATGAAATTGTTCGTACAAAAAAGTTAGATAAAAAGTATTAAAAATGATTCTAAGACTTGGATGGATCATGTTTGACAAACATTTCTCAAATGTAGCAAGATAAATTAAAATAAACAGCATAAAAGTAAACTGTCTTATAAAAGTGAAAAGTATGGTTCTCCTAAAAAAACTGGTACTAAAAAAATGTCATAATTAACAAAAGGAAAAGCACTTAAACTTGAGGACATTTTTTCAGAGTGTTACATTTTTCATATTTGATAACTTTCATCATAATTAAGATGCATACTATTAATAAACTAATCTTATGCAGTTGACACAGAATTCTGGTAAAAGAACTACAAGAACATAATGATATATGTCCTTTAAAATAAACTGTCTATAATACTAAACCAGACATTTACAATAAAAAAGGTGTCCTGATTAAGACACTTAACTGCATCTGGTGAGGAGGCTCCAGTTTTGGAGCTTTAAGGAATATAGAGCACTCAGAGTGATAGTACCTGATAGTTCCATTTATAAGTCAAATATAATTGAGAAAATAAAGTGTTCACCCATCTAAAATGATTGTGATAAAGTATCATTAGTTGGAAAAATACAGAAACTTAATTTTCACAAAGATATAGACAAATGGGCTTGTAAATTAATAGATAAGTAATAAAAACATAAGTTGTAATGCCATTCAAAAATGTTTTGTAAAAGTAAATTTTAGATCAAAACAATGATATTCTCTTGTAAAAATACATTAGTATATTGATCTTACATTGAAAACCAAGAAGAATTTTGTTTTTTAAATTAATTATATAACTTGTTCCTCAAGTATAATCTGTGATAGGTTTTTCCAAGAATTCAGTGATCATAATTAATTTCAGCAGCATCAAATACAAAATAAAATAGGACTGTTTGAGTATTGATAATTTAGTATGAACAACTACATAATTCTTCATTAATTCCAGCAAAAGGAAGCAAATTAAATTCTTATCAAAAGTTATTTCTTTAGTTCAAGTCCCATAATTTGATAAGAATTTAAAGTTATTTGAAAGAAGTTTCTTGAGCTTGAACTGTAATTTTGTAGAAGCCTTAGTAAAATAAATCAAATACAAGGCATACTAAAAGTTACAAATTAGTGAAGCAACAATTTGACTGGATATAAATGAAATAAAATTGTTTCTTGCTTTATCAAGTTGAAAAGCTGAGCTGGCTTTTGTTGTCTGATGTTCTTAGGTGAAGTGTACCAATTTCTTTCTAATTTTCAGTGAGAAAAGTGAAATTAAAAAAAACCATCCAGATAGGACATACATTAGAAGAAAACAAGTGATATTTTCATGTATATTGTTCTTTTTATATTCAGTGGGGAGAGTATATTCATTGTTTATAACACCAATAAAAATTATTGTAAATAGACAATTAAGATTGATTACAACATAAGAAACAACAATTCCATAGGTTTTATTTGACTTTTTTTTTTTTCAATAAAATTGGTCACACAAAATCATTTTTTCAATCTTCAAATACACACATTATGGCATCATTGATGTACATGGGTGAGAAATATATTACTTGAAATTAGCAGACATCTGCTATGATTAAAAAACAAAAGAAAAAAGGAATTGGCATTGACTTACTGTTTTTAAGGTCAATAAAAGGTGGAAGGAATTCCTGATGATTTCCAAATAGAGAGAATAAGAAACAATGGATCATTATAAAATGATAATGGAATAGGAAGAAAAAAAAAAGGAAGAAAAGAAAAAAAAAAAAAGGATATTTATAGTTTCTTCCAAGTCCTCCAGGTCCCACTCGATACTACGCAGACTATTGCGTAGTTCATTAGTGGTCCAATCAAGTTCCTCCTTGGTAATAGATCCAGGGTCATCTTGCAGTTCACACCATCTCATGTACAAACCCTGAGCTGTCTGAACTGCTTTCTGCACTTCACTAAAAGGAAAAAGGAAAAGAAAGAAGTTTAATAAAAAGTTTAAAAGATAATCTGCTTTTAGAGTAATATAGAACAGGTTAAGCTTTTCAACTACAGTTAAGAAGCTTTAACTGGAACCCCCTCCCCAATGAAAAACTGAAAACATTGAAACAATTTATCAATGAATTGCTTTCTCCACCATTATTATTAGCCTGACTCCATTTTATTCTGCTTTTTTTTATCATAATACCGTCAATAAATAGCGAAGGAGGCAAATAGTACAAAATTAGAAAAATATCTATACCCTCAAGTTTACGTGAATACAAATATTTGTACATGGATTCTGAAGTGTGAGTATATATATATATATATATATATATATATGACTAGGAGCATGTCAATATGCATACTATATACATTCATTTACAAGTACTTTTTTTTTAAATACAGGTGCAGTAATTTTAAAACTGTCCAGTAATCATTTTTGTGTGCTTGAGTTTGTATTTGATTATCTTTGATTAGAATAAAAACTAAAAATCACTAAAAGAATTTTCTTCTGCCCAAAAGGCTGCTAAATTTGAATAAAATTTACCAATAAATGCCAAAGTTCTTAAACTTGCTAAATACTTGGCTGTTATAGTGAACAATTTATAACATTTGAGATACTTAAAAATCACATGAGAGAGAAAGAGAGAGATAACAGCATCATCCATCAATAAATATAAAAGAAACCAACCATTAGGTGATCAAATTTAAATGCAAAGCTCTTGCAAAAATGATACATGATGGAAGCTCAAGGTATGGAATCATAAATATCATGAAAAAATACCATGAGTAAAATTGAAGGAAAGATGTAAAAGCCTGAAAAAGATTCACTGATATGATACTGTTCATAATGATATCAATAATATTGGTAATATAAATAAAAATAATGTTTATAAGTATATAGAGAGAGGACCAACAAAATAAACAAGTTTTATCTTTAATCCATAACAGCAATCTAATTAAGGAAATCTTTTCAAAAATAACTTGACAGCACTTAAAAGAATTATTCAGTAAAAGGAAAGCAAAAATGGCCAGAAGATGATATGCCAGTTCATTAAGTCATAGAACAGCAGAAAAGCCAAAGTCTTTCTTGAAGAGATTTTCACCCCTTTATTTTTAACACCACATCAATGCTTCCCTGAACAGCAAAACATCACTGGTTTTATTTCCTTTTACTTTCTTAGCATTAAAAACAAAGTTGTTTTATCAGATATAATGGATCTTCATCTCATACATACTATTTTAGAAATGCCATCTCAAGCAAAGATGTTTCAAGGGAAAAAGAAAGGGGTCTATCAAAGTATTTATCACAAATGGTAAACAGATTTTACAAGAACAGTATTGGTGCATAAATAAAATAGACTAAATTTTAGATTCATGTCAGAACACGATCACAAAATATAATCCTGCTACTTACAATGCAAATCATTTCTATTTAAGAAAAACAAAATGCTCTTTTCCAGCAAAAAATTGAAGACCTCATTTTTTCAAGAGCATATAAAACATTATCTCGAATGGTATTCAGCACAATGCAGGCTTTATGTGTCAACCAGTTAGATAGAAAATTAAAGCTAGGTTATTGCCAGTGACCTTTCAAAAGATGTATCCAAAATGCGTTTTTTTCTTCATTGGGCCTGAGAAAGTGACACAAAGGAAATGTTACATAGAATATCAGGACACAGGAAAAAGATTTATAAAAAGGTTCTTTTTGTTAATTTTCTTTTTAAGAAAAGTTAATTCTGTAAGCAGACAGGAATAAACAATGCAAATAAATCTAAGATCAGAGCAGAGAATTTTGTGGTTAAAAATGAATTAAAATTGAATAAGAAATGGCCTTTCTTTATATTTTTTTCTATTGAGTAGGATATAAAGAATTGTTAAATATTTCAAACTGCATCTTTTGATTGATATAAAACATAAGTAATAATCTAAATTGCAATCAAGTTATTTTCATTTATCTACAACCGAGATAAAATATAAAAACATTTTAAAATAGCCATACATTGACACTGGATAAATACATCCACTTTTTTCATGTTTCTTTTATAGAGGAAAACTGAACAAGTGTTTATGAGTACAGAAAAATATTTTCTAGCATATTAACCTTTAAATAATTTCACATTCTAATGTATTTACAAGTGAAAATACCTGGTTGTGTAACCACATAAAAACTTAGACAGAATGAAATACTGTACTACATCTGAAAAATAAGATATAAAAATGTTTGGCTTCAGGTTACTCTTACTGCACTTTGAACCTGGCTTTAATATATTTCCAAAATCTGAGCATATTCAGTTATGTACTGCTAATGATAGTATATTTAATATGAGTAAAAATTAAATATCCTTCAGCAAAAAAAACAAAAACAAAACAAAAAAAAAAGCAAAAAAAACTTTTTTTTACATGTTATAAAGCTTTGTTTTAAAATACATTTAACCAATAAAATTATTTAACAACTGTCAACAAATTTTAATGAAAGATGAACTATTTTTTTTATAGAGTTAAAAAAAAAAAAAAAAAAAAAAGAAAAAAAAAATTAAAACCAAACTTATTTTAAAGAGTAATACCACCCAAATTACCATTAATAACTTCTGAAGTTCCTTACAACCTTCAGTCCATTGCTCAAATGACTGAATTTTCATTCTGAAAATATTTGTTCAAATTCAATTTATTTCTAATTGTGAAGAAGCACTTAATGGCGACAGTAATATCAATTAAAACCACGGCCATAATAGTTTCTCAGAATTCTCACCGAGAATAAGTTTTATTATGATGCAAAGCACAGGTAAATATTGCTAACATGTTAAGCCAAATTTGTAAAACTAACAAAAAAATTAATGCAAGGCAAACAGTATTTCAATACTCAAACAGATAATCATTGAGCAAATCAATGTCTTCAAGACATCCTGTCGACAGTTGTACTCAACAACATGTACACTTGGAGTCAGCATTTAAAAAACAACGTTTTTCTTCTCTCTTCTTAATCTGATTCCATAATTCTAGTTATTCAAAACTGCCAAATTTTATAGAAAAAAAAAGTAAATAAGGAAGAAGATAGTGGAAAGGAGGAAATATCATCAATTAAGGAATCCAGAATAGACTCAAACCCTAACATATACAAATTAAATAAAAAGCAATGAAATTTATGATTATCTCCCTTTTGCCAGTGGAGAAAATAAAACATGTCGCTTTGAGATAACAAGTAGCTTAATTACCTTAATTAGAGCATTAACAGAACTCAGCATCATCCCAAAATAAATAAAGATAAAGTAAAATAATTTAGACAAACATCAAAATAAAGAATACTGTCTTGTAATCCCATCAAAAGACTTCAGTGAATTGGTCAGTTTGGCTCCATTATCAGAATAGTCCAAGCCATGATGCCTGTTCTCACCAAAAACAGACAACAAGGCTAACATTAATATTGCCATCATTACAAGATTCCCTTCCCCCAACCTTCTTCAGCATTCCACTGCCGCTGCTGTGTCTGGTCCTATTTGGAAAGAGCAGGATTCTTCAAGGGAATAGAGAACACAAACAATTTGTAACATGTGTAATCAGCTTCAGTATTTGGAGAAGGTGGTGGAGGGGTGTAGAATCAGCAAAATCAATCAGATTTGTTTTAAGATTTTCTTGGCCAGGAACATTCCAGCCCCAATGTCTCCATTTTAAAGGATTCCAAACCGAAACAAAAAGAAAGAAAGGGCTATAATATACTGAATAAAAGTAAGGAGGAAAAATTTGATATTTAGAGACAATAGAGTAAAAATATAAAACTGTAAGTGCCAATATCAAAACGAAGGAGGAACCATCTATAAAACTAACACGTACAAAGTGTGAGAAACATAAACAGAGAAAGACAAGGTGTGAGAGAGAGAGAGAGAAACAGATTGGGAAAGGAGAAAAAAGAGAGAAAAAATACATAGAATGATGACAGGGAAAATAAAAGAGTACATGCATAAAGCAGATGTGTGTTTATGTTAGTAATTATACCAAAGTAAAGTATTTTTTTAGTGACAGTATAAGTCAGAGATATTTGAGTGTGTTTGTATGTAAGGAGATCAAGTAAAATATTACAAAATAAAATGTGGGAAATTTTTTTTTAAAAACCATTTATTTTTATACATTACGTTCACACTTATGAGAAAGAAAGTGTTTCATATGCAATGCATAGATTTATCTATAATTCTTTTCTTGCCTATACCATTATTCTGCAAAGTTTTACCCTTCTGAAGGTTTTTTCCAATGAACACAACACATTTCCAGTGACTTCCTAACCAGAGACTATAGTATCTCCAGATATTTTAATACGCAACTTGGTCCGATAAGAAACAACACTTAAATTTGATACAAAATAGATCTACTTTTATTTATTTTACATGAACTTAATCATTTTTCTTTCAGCTATAAGTGAAACAAGGCAGAATCTCAGTCTAAATAAACTTCTCGACAAAGTTTCATTCACATTTCAAACTATAGGGACACAGGTTGAGAGAGAGAGAGAGAAAAAAAAAAATCAAATACCTTCATTTAATAGTTAATGTGTGATCAATATTTTAAGTTAGTTGAGAAAGGAGGAAATATATCTTTTTGCCAAATCTATTCATAAATCTCACCAAAATAGACTTAATTTCAGTAATAAAGTGTGTATGTGTATATATATATATATATATATATATATAGCGTGTGCGCGCATATGTATAAAAGAACAAACCAACAATAAAGAAATTTAACTAGCACAAGTGAAAGAACACATGATGGCAAAAGACCATTCCAAGAATAGAAGCTTATTTGAAAATTGTACACGACATGAAACAGTCATAAACTAGGCCACTGAATAATATATGTGCAAGTGTGAATACATGTTTAAAAAGTGTTTACCAAGACAGAAATGACCAAAACATTAATTTTCTTCAAAATAGTCCCCCCCCTTAGCATTCAACTCATTCCAGTGAATTTTTCATTGGTCAAAGAACCTCTGAAACTCCTGTTTTGTTATGGCATGAATCTTCATCATCACATTTCTTTTAATATCATCCATGTCCTTAAATCTTACAATAAAAATGAACTTTTAGTTTAGGAAAAGAGCAAAAGTGGTACAGAACTAAGCTGATGAGTCGGGGAAGGTGCCACAATGCTGTGCATCATGAAAAACATTCTGTTCAAAAAGTAATGAGATTGGCTTCATAATTTTTTTACAAGCTGGCAAAGACTTTTTTTTAGACATCATCACTTATATAAGTTGCTCAGCTGTGCACACTTTCATTTAAATTTTTTAATTTTAGTCAGAGTACTTTTTGATAATACTTCATTCATTCACACACACACACACACACACACACACACACACACACTTGTTGTTTTGTTACTTTTTCTTGTTTCCTTCCTTCCTTATTACTTACATGCTCGGCTTGAAATTACAACAAAAGCAAATAGCTTCACACTGTACTGTTATCCGTCAGATGATTGTACAGCCCATGACAGTGAGTTTGTTTTTTTTTATATTTTAGATCTCAAATCAGCATTACTTAATAAGAGCATTATGCACTATAAAACAAAACATTCTCATTCATTTTGAGTAATCACTTGCCCAAAACGTTTATAAGGTTAGTGGGTACAGTGTTTGCTAATGGCTCGGGAGACTAGGGTTCAATCCCAGGTTAAGTCATACCAAAGACTTAAAAAAAAAAAAAGGAAGGTACTTGATAACTCCTTGCTTAACACTCAGCATTATAAGGTATGTGCATCAAGAGTAGTGGAGCAATCCAGGGAAAGGAGTAGCATCCTTACCTACACCTCAGCATAGTAGCTATTGAAAAGGGAGGCTTCAGGTTACTCTTAACTACAGTTGCCAACTTTATTTTGTTTTAAAAAGGATACAACAGTTTTTTGACAACTTGTATTTAAAGTATTTTAATTTCTTCATAATCCTGAAACCAGTACTTGAAGACAGCTCAATCAGCAAGTTAATTGCTTAAAGACATTATTCAAAACTTTAACAGTGAACAACAATGGTCAGCTTGACCTCTTTTGATACTTATTCACTCCCAGTCTCATGAAAGTTATCAAACAAAACATTAGAGACTTGTATAAAAAATATAGCTGCGGAAGATTAAATTAATCTCTATTATGATTGTAAAATTTGAATGAAATATTTTTCCTTGGAAAATGGCAAAGCTGATACAACACACAGAAATAAGTGCTTAAATTATACTAACACAAATTCATTTCAACTACTGAATAGTATCATCTCTAAGTACAGTGTTGCCATTTAACTAATATTGTAACACAGATTTAGATACATGTAAAATTTATACTTTCATGCTTTTGGTTGCCTTCTTTGTGAAATATCCTGTGTATATAATTATTCATTAAGTGTAGCTTAGATTTGGGACAAGTTCACAAGTATAGGGTACCTAGTGAGAATTAAACTCACTTCTCACATATTAATTGAAGTAGCAAGATTAGCCTACTATTATACCACAATGAAGTTCCCTATTAATTTACTAAGCTTAGTTTAACACAAGCACAGAAGATAGAGGTACTTAATGAGATGGAAACTCACTAGTAATGGTCTATAGTCCAAACTCACTATTGCACTACACGAAGGCATATAAAATACTTTTAACATATAGTATACATACACAGAAATATGTACTTTAAAAAATAAGATTGTATTCATTTACACTAGAATTTTTCAAAAGAGCAGCCATCTAAAATCATAGACGAGTTATTCTCTGAATGAACCATGAAATAATCAATTAACAACCCCAGGTAAACATTACTTTAAAAATTTTTTTTATTCAAATGGAAGAATACTGAGTATGTTTCAAAAGAAATGTGTGTATCTCCAAGATAAAGTAAAAAAACCCAAGTTATCTATTCACAAGCACCTAACAAGTCACAAAATTGAAAGCTGAAATGAAAACTGACATGAGCCACCTATGACAGAAAGAAACAGAAAACAGAAAATAACAAAGTACATTACATGCTTATTTTTCTACTATTTGTTGGCTGCAATTTCCCCAGGCTACTAAACCCAAAATGAATGCTTATAAGTCATCCTTAACTGCCCTGAGGAAAGAGGATCTTTGTGAATGTATGGGTGGGGGTTCTATCTCAAATGCATACAGAAAACCCATTAGCATTTGACCTTTGCTTTGAGAACCTGTCACAGATCAGAGCAGCTTTCATGCATTGCACAGAGACACATATTTAGTACTATTTTCTAATAAGAGCATCAAATGAATACCCTGGAGAATTAAAAAAAATTTAACAGAGCAAGATCCTTAAGATAGGAAAAATCATTGCTATTAATTAATACAATAAAAAAGGTAAAATATAAAATAAAAATGAAGATATTTTCTTTTATCTTCTCTGTAAATTTTAGCATATAATCCTTATCAAAATTAAATATCCATATATTTTTAAGTTAAAAAAACAGTGTGAATACAACTAATGAGCATTTCATTCTCCCCAGCAAAAATCATTTTACTAATAAAGGCATTTGTTACAGTAATCTTATGTCACAATAACCGACTTCTAAATACTTAACATTCCATTTCCCAATTAATTTCCTTTGGTATAGATCTATCAAAAAAGTTGATGGGGGAAAAAAAATGGTCTCCATATTTTTTGTACAATATCAATTTTTTTCTCATGGGTACAATCATTTCAGAACAAATTTCCTTTTTAATTACGTCTACTACAATATCTGAGTACCAATTACTTTTATCTTTATTTCAGCTAAGTAATTTTGTACCTGATTACGTCAAATTCATTTGGCTCCCAATGTTAGCAGACACATCATTAACCATGATTACTACTTAAATGTCTGAAAGGAAAGTGAATAATACACTCACATGCACTTGGGATTAAAACAATTACTTCATCTTCTCTTCACCACCACCACAAAAAAGTAAAAGATATTTTTAATCTTTAATTGTTAAATGAAACTTATAACACAAAGCCGAGTGTTCAAACAAAATAGTATAAGCCTTTCTAATAATGTTAACACCAATTGTATTGGTAACATAGTAGACATCATACAAACAGAAGTTGTTTTTTTAATGAAAGACAAATAGCAATTGATTTATCTGTAAATTCTCTTATAAATCTATCCCTTATATCATAGAAATATAAAAATGAAAGACTAAAGATAAACAGCTGTTTAGTCAGATTGTAATGGTCAAATCAGTAAAGATTTACGGATTCAGCAAGCCAGAAAGAAAATTTCACCATTAAAAAAACCCCATCAATTTATGTTTATTTTTTTCAAATTTAAAATCTGATTTCTCAGGGTAGATTAGAAAAAATAACTGGAAAGTGTATGTAAGACAACATACATTGATGGTGGTTAAGCCGGTTCCACAGGTGTATTTATATGTTGAGTTTTTCAGGGATTGTTGTCCAAAGGTGGTCCCCAAGGTACAAACAACCTGGTGGAGCATATCTTTCCAGATCTACAACTGGTTTGAATTAAGAGTTTTCCTTCTTCTAGATTAGTCAACATACTGAAGTTAAAGCATCCAGTCTGCCTTGCTATTGACTCATGGCTGGAAAGAGAATAGTTTGATCCATAACTTTCCCAAGAGTATAAGTCCTATATGAAATGTAAACATCCTCATCTAGGATTTGAACTCGGGTCTCTGAGTTCATTTTCAATAACAATAATCATTATACTACAACTGCTACCAAAAAGTGGCATATACAAGTCAATAATAATAATAGACGATCTTTGTCTTAAAAAAAAATAAAACTCTTTAAAATGACTGGTTCAATTAAAACATTGGATCTAATGACATACATCCGCATTAAGTCTCTTTCACTAAACAGGTGAAAACAAAACAGACCTTTTATTCTCTTAATCAAATTGACAAAATTTTAATACAAATTTCACTTCAGATTCTTAAATCCACCTTTGCTCAAAACTAGCACCCTTTTCCAACAAAATTTCTCATTATTTAATTTTCTTCACTTGTAAATCCTTAAAACACACCAAAGGGAAAGTTCTTCTAAGTCTTGCCCCAACAATCTTCTGATTCCAAGATGAAAAAGACAGCAATAAAGTTATATTATCTGCTCTTCTTAACATTACATGGTCACTTGAGAGCCATAAAGCCTGAAAGGAGGTCAAAGTGAAAAAGAGTTCTTGTCCAACTATTGCAAATAGAAGACACATGGTAACCAAATCCAATCTATGTAGAATGGTAACATGATCAGTATTAATCAAAGAAAACAAAGAAAAGACTTAATTGGAATTTTTTTTTAATAGTGAAAACCCTAACAATTCAGTCACAGGAAGTTTTAAAGATGAAAACCAAATTGTTAACCAATCAATAACTCTTTAGATGTTTTCATGGTACCAGGTGCACAAAAACAAAGAAATAAATGAAAGGTAACTTTCAAAAGACAGACAATATTTTATGGAGCCATGAGACAAAAGGCTAAGAGGAGGAGGAGGAGGAGAAAGAAGGAAAGGGACAAAAAGTAAGATAAGATAAAAAGGATAATGCAAGGATATGAATGAAGAGGGTATGGAAGAAAAACAGAAAGGAAAGAGAAAAAACAGGTAGGAAAAAATATGATGAAAAAGACTGAGAAATGAACAAATACAACAAAACATTTTTGTTTTAAATATTTATTGAGTCTGATGTTTACAGATAAATATGCATACAAATAACATTAAAGTATAAAATGTAAGCAAACTGAATGAAGAATAGAGAGAGAAAGGTTTGGGTTGTTCAAGTACAACATAGTAAAGTTTTAAGAGTTTATTTATTTGACAAAAAACATTCCAACCTCACAAAGCAATAATAAATGAACATGGAAAAAAAAATGTAAAAGTAAAAAAAAAAAAAAAAAAAAAAAACCCCAAAAACATGCTGCTGCAAAAGATTTATTCTTCTAAACAAACTCAAGATATATGTAAGAAACAAGACAAAGAACAAATGTAGAAAAATACAAGGCAAAAAAAAGGTGGTTTCTGTTGAGTCAGGTTATGGCTAAACTGACAAGAAAAACACAAAAATGGATTGAAAATAAGAAAAAGTTACTGTAAGGGAAAGTGAATCTGTTCATAGATTCATCTGAACAGAAAGTATTTCATTAGAGTTTCAAGGCAATACAGACAGTTTTTGTAGTAAGAATAGAGGAAAGCATCCTTTAAGAATTTTTACACAAATATATTTATTTCAGAGATACATTGTTATATTGATAATCCTGGCAAGATATTATCAGACAATGAATTAGTTGTAATATGGGATGAGTCTAACAACCATTTAAAGAATCTTAAAAAAGAATTTAAAAAAAAATGAACTAACTAAAAAAATGAATAAAGGTACTCTGTTCTTGCTCATCCTTTAATTCAAGGGCCTCAAATCCATGAACGCGGAAAAAAAAAATGCTAGTTATATGCTAGTATTTAAAGAAATTATTCTCAACATATTGCAGACTGCTATACTTTCCCATCTTCTTCAGGTTTCTTTTGTCGTACTTGGTAATCTTCCAGAAATTCAGAATTAACCCTTTATCTGGATCAAAAGGTTAAGTTAGGAATTTCCAGAAGCTAACTGAGTATGACAAAAGATAGCTGAAAAAGGCCAAAGAGTACAGCAGCTGAAACATTGTGAATATAGGAACCAAAATGAGTACAGCAGTCTACAATGAATAGAAAAAAATAATAATGCTTCATCTCAGAAAAAAAAAAAAAAAAACAGAAATTAGAGAAATGCTTTTAAAGAGTCCTTTATTTTACACAAGAAATTTCTGATATTTGCTTTTTCTTAGAGCCATACATTTAGTACACCAATCATTTAAAAAAAAATGCTTTAAGTTGCATATTAAATGTCTGGTTTTCAGTTGGAAAAACTTTTTTTTTGTGTGTTGCAGATAAGAGATTAAGTATCTTAGGGAAAAAAAATGAATGAAAGAATTTTGAAAAAATGCTTACAAGGAAATTTTAGTTTTTTTACCATATCAATAAAGATTTTACTATAAATTCAAATCCTTCTCCACATTAAGTGACTTATAAATACAAAATTTGATAGTTATAGATTTTACAAACATCAAAATTAATCAAGCATAATAAAAGAAATGGAGGAAAACTTGCTTAAGATGACCAATTGATACATACAGTTTTTACAAATATAATGCTTATTTCTGTAAAACTCTTACAAGGTTCATGGGTGTCAAATGCACACCTACAATCATGTGAGTTGACTGAAAATCATATGCTGCATCTTTTACATGATAGAACATTAGAAATACAATCCTTCAAATTATAATATCATGGTAGTTATACTGAAAACAAGTATAACAGATTTCTTTGCCACAGATAAAGCAAGTATACTTGGATTAGTAGGTAAAAGGTTACTATTTTATGATTACTATGAAATGATGTTTAGGAATCCATCTCACAGATTAGTTATCTGAGCAGTGAGTTTAAATGTTCATAGAGTACTCCTATGACAATGAGACAAACTAAGTTGAATTTAGTAAATATCAAAACTACTTTGTCATCAGCTAATCTAAAACACTTATTTTGCCCAGTTGGCTGAGGCTGTAGAATACATCAACTGCACCTCTGCAGAGAAGTAAGACCCCCCCACCCACCCAACAAGTGTCCTGGATATGACACTAAACAGTCTGATGATTAGCTTCTATAGATGTTAGAGCTTTGGAGAATGTGGAGCACCTCTTCATGGTCATGCTCCCAGGTTCACTCTGTCCCGGAATGGTAGCACCTGATACGGCCCTATCTATAGGTCAAATAGAACTAAACTGCATATTTATGCTAAACTGAACTGTTTGACTAAAAATAGAAATGTTTTTGACAATTAAACTGTACTTTTGGTAAACAGAATTGTTTGAAATGGAACTGTTTTTGACATTGAGACTGTACTTACACTAAACGGAATTGTTTAATATAGAACTGTTTTGACATTTAATTGTGTGTAAACAAAATCTATACTTATACTAAACCGAATTGGTTGAATTAGAACTGTTTGACTAAACTGAATACCTTGAAATAGAAATGTTTTTTTACAATTAAATTGTGTACTCATGCTAAACTGAATTGTTTGAAATAAAACTTTATATAAAAGTGGATTTGACATTAAATAACTTACAAAAGTTGATATACCATAAAACCCAAATAAACAAATCAAATACTTATTATTGCAATTAGCTATCTTCACTGGATATCTTATATTTAAACTCTTTAACTTTCTAAGAATCAAAAACCATAACTTTGAATTACATTTTATCTAAAAAAATATTGAGCTACTATAAAGTTATTTTCACTTTAAAAAAAAAAAATTGTATTATGACTTAAAATAAGTTGCAAACTGTCTTCATCTGACAGTATGGATTCCCTTGACTCTCCTTCATCATCTATCCCAACTGACCTGTGTTCTAGGTAATTTCTTTAAATGGAATCCTGTTTGCACACAGCTGATGAATGTAAGTTGACTAACACTAGAGTGTCTATGTATAGGATTTCATGGAAGAACGTAACTTATGATTATGTTCTTACTTCTCCTGCAGTGCCCAGTAGGTCTTGTTCATCTTACTTGCATATTTTTGTGAAATAAAAGGCAAGTGGCTCTACAGCTGCTGTTTTGTAGAGTGCCATTTCAATTATTTGTACATCAAAATGTATAAATCATTGTTAGGAAAAAAAGAATATATATATTATATATATATAGTAAATTTTGTTACAATTGTATAACTGAAAGAGCTTCAGAACTAAATACCTTTTTAATATAATTGAACATATTGTATTAGATTACATATATCAAGTTTATGAGGCCAATGTTGAAACTGACAGATATGCCAAATTATAAAGCTATCTTCTAATGTAGTCTCTGCAGTTGTGTCTAATACAGCCATTATTATAGATGAATGAACACACTGTAACTAATGATTGTAATGTGCAATTATTTATAAGAATCTGATAAATGTTATAAGGCCTTTGATTAACAGTCAAGTTTTATGATTGTGATTCAGAAACAAAGATACTAAGCATTTCTGTCTTAAAGGATGGAGGTGAAATAATCAAGTATTACTCAAAGAAACAAATAGCCCAAGCCACATCCATTATGCTGATACCAATCTGTAACTGAACAGTTTGAATGCAATAAGAAAAAAGCATTTGACAAGCTTTGAAAAAATAAATGAGAGAGAGAAACATGACAAGATGATCACTTCTTTCATATTTTAAAAACAATTCACTTGGTTTCTATATCAAATGCATGTACTCTTTCTATGATGAATAAAGATGTACACAAATATATTGGCAAGATAACCTGTTAAATTTAGACTTGTCTAGGATTTAATTACAAACTTATATTAGCTAATTTGTTTGGTTGAATTTATATTTCACACACCTTTTAAAAGTAATGGTCAAATAAAAAGGAGAAAATTCTTCATTTAGATCATGTCAGAAGAGTGCAGTACAAATGTTTGTCTACCTCTTGATGATGAAGGATGATAGTTGTCAAAATCTATATATGAAGTGGCTTATTCTGTTAGGGGATATCTTGTAACCTTTTCTCTTAATAGCCTAGTCATCTAGTGAATAGATAAATAAAAAAAAAGGTAAAAGGCAATGTGTAAAGGAAACCTGTAGATAAAGGTGTAAATGATTGAATGAAATACCAATCTACAAACCAATAAATTTCATTTCTTTATATTGAGTGAAAAGTTTGTTGAAAAAGAGAAGTTACAAAATCTTTTCTTGTAAGCAAAGATAATATTAGTAAGAGTGTAAATATTTTGAGAAAGTGAAGATTCATGCACTAAATATAGTAATTTTTATTAGCTTAAATTTTAAGGGATATATTATATGTGAGAAAAAATGTGTTAAATGTATACAGCTGTTGCTGAAATTTTAATCAGCAAGCTTAGGCTGAAGTAGCCAATTTAAGAAGATTAAACTATGTTTAAATTAAACTGAAAGTTGAGTAGATATAGAACAATTCCATACCTACTGAAGAAAATATCTATTTCTTCACTATAAAATGAGGTAGGCTTGAAATTAGATAAAAACCTTGATGATTTATCTATGATTCTAACCGGTTAAAAAAAGTATTTTAAAACAATCTAGGAGGGGAAAGATTTCTTAAATTATTTTAGGTTGTGATCCTTCAAATTATTCACAACTAGTCAAATATTGTTGTCTGTTAAGTATCTCAAAGAAATTTTTAAAACTAGCACAAAAGCACCAATTGGTCAATAAATGCTAAAATACAGATACAAAAATTACTGCTTCTTCAGCCTTTTTTTAGTATGGAAATCAGTTGATTTCCCATAAATATTCCCCCTCTTGATCAATATAGGTAAATATTGAAACAAACCAAGAATTATTCAATTGGTTGATTCCTAATAAACTAGACACCAGATAAAAATGTAATGTAATAATGCTCACATGAAGCATAGCAACCCTATTATAACATCATTAAGCCACCTGTAGGGCCAAGCACAAAGCTGTGCTACACATGACAAATCCACTAGTTCTCAATGATTGAGGAAGAAAAAAGGTCCAATTACAAATTATATTTTAAAGACCATTTCTGAACATATTTTGGAAATTATTTTCTAAATATTAAAACATTTTTCACATCCAATCAGAAAAATTAGTCTTGATATTTACAAGCATTACAAAAATCTTCCAACATGGTTGCATTTGGTTACTCTTGATATCTTTGCAGATGCTGAAGATGTTTTAAATTATACTAATGCCTCAAATATTACATTTGTAACGGGTTTCCACCCGTATTTTTAATTTTTCGAAAATATGGACGGAGTCCTATGTGTGGGTTATTAAGACCACGGACAAATGAGGGTTTGAAGGTTAAAGAGGTCGACGTGTTATGAATGAACATGTGGGGAATTCTGAACTGGACAAACAATATAACGCGGAGTTGGTTTTCTCCTTTTCTTTATATATGTATCATTCATACATTTTTTTTCATTTAAAAGAAAGCATAACTGTGACAACAGACAAACAAAGAGCAAAACGAATACAACAAAAAAATATACAGCAATGTGGAGGACAAGTCGCTCCCAACAGTATCTGACTAGGTCCTTCCAATAAGACAAAGTATTTTTTTTTCTTCTTTCACCGAAGAACAAGAGTCTCTCCTCTTCGTCTTTATGGATATACAAATTTTAAACAAATAGGTTTTCCGCCGAAACTAGCTGCTGATGAACAGCCTCAAAAATGTTTCTTTGGAATAGTCTTGATACGGACCTTTATTTAGGTTACGTATATTATTCTTGATAAAAATTTTGACTAACTTTTCTTTTTTTAATCTTTCCTTTCTTTTGTTAATTTTTTCTTTTTTTCTTATATTCGTTAATCTCCTATTAACGAGTTGGAAGGCACCAGTTTTTGTTTTCCTTTTACGTTGAACCTCAGGTTCTTACCCAACGGAGTTGACTTCTATATGCCATTTTGGGACTAGGATTTCCCCTTTCACCGGACCCCGTGAAAAGGCGACCTTTCTCTTCCTTGGCTAAGCTCGAAACTGACTTTTTGGGTTTCGTTTCTTTTTGGCGGTAAAGCGCCCTCCCTGCCTCAACCAATGGCATGTCCTTTCCTTATCCGGGTCAAGACCTTTGCTCCTTCTCGGCTGCTTCTTCCACTGTTGCTAGGGCTTGAAGACTTGCCAATTGCCTGCCCCACTTCCGATTCTCATAGTAGTCCTTGCATTATAATCCTACCGTGGCCGGTGGCCGTAACACATTTAATATAAAAAAAGTTACATGCAAATATGACAAATATTACCGTAGCAATAAATTTTTATTAATTTTTACATTACCGTTGCAATACTCTGAATTTTTACTGTATGTATTTACTCATAGCCACTGCCATTACAAGGATGTGATACAAGGTTTTTTTTGTTTTTTTTAAAGCAGATTAAAGCTAGTTTTAATTCAGAGTTTTCCTTCACTTAGACTGAATTTTTGTTTTAACATGTTTACTTTTTATGGTTGTTTTAAAGTTTTCTGCCTCAAGAACTCCAGTATAGTGTCACTATTGTATGACTTCTCTTCTCAGTTAAAATTATATCACCAAAATGCAGAATATTTCTTCATTGACCATAGAAATTATTTGCACAAGAATTTGAATGTAGGAGGCAAAAGAGTAGCTATAGGTCAGTATGTACTGCCAAGTCGATAGAGATAGGGTGTAAACATGTGACTATATGAGTTTAAACAAATGTGAACACAGTTAAATTAAATGTCAAAATGAAGGTATAACTATCCCTCATCACAAAAGATTAAACAAAAAAGTGAGGAAACATTTTCATACATTCTCAAATGATGATGCACAGTTTAAAATGCAAGCACAATCAAGTCAAGAAAACAAAGGTTAAATCTATTCAGCAATTTTCATTAAAATGAACACACACAAAAGTTAGATAATCAACCATTCTAAGAAAAAGTACCATCACAGAAAACAAAGAGAAAGACAAAAACATTTAGAGATGATAAAAAGAATCTTTTTAAAGACATGAGAAAAATAAGTGATGAAATGTGATGGCTTTTCTCTAAAATATTTATTCCTTTAACGACAACTCTTTAAAAGAAATGAGGAATTCAAGAATTTTCCATTTTTCAACCTGTAGGAGGGGCAGGTAGTTTCCTTTAAATCTTTTTGGCAACAAACGCAATATAGCAAACAGGTGCTTATTTAAAAGCATCTTCAAACACTGAAAGGCAGATTAATCTTTTCTAATTTGTTAACATAGAAATTAGCATTTGATTCCTTTTGAAATGTTTCAAAATATGAATAATGTCATTGCATGGCATATGACAAGAATCTTCTTTATATAAATGACACATCAGTGAGTAATGATGAATGAGAAAGGATACCTTTTTTCTATCTTTAAGCTATTGCTAAAAATTAATGCATACTTTGAAAAAAAAAATCCTCAAACTTAAATATCAACTTTTGTGTCAAATATATAATATAATATAAAGCCTGAATATTAAAACCAAGTCTATCAATATATCTCACTGGTCCCATAACCTGGTTGGTTGCAGAGGCATTACACATGTAGCATGTATTGGACAGAAATAAGACTGATAGAGTCCACTTTCCAAGTCTAGAATTGGTTTGAATTCAGTTTTCCTTCTACTAGACCAGTTACCAAACCAAGGTTAAAGAGCCCAGTTTGCCCTACTATTTACCTATAGCTAAAAGGAGAATAGTTGGATTCATACTTTTCCCAAGGGTATAAAGGTTACATGAAATGCAAATAGCCTTGTTCAGGAATTGAACTTGGGTAGCAGAGTCCACTTCCCATGATGATAACTATTACACCATGATCACCTCCTCTACAAATGTACTGGCAATTATTTGATTTTATGATACTGCAAGGGTTGTCATAACAGTGTTAATAAGATTTTGTGTCAACAAATCTACTACTAAATACTATGTCTTCATTTAAAAAGATTAACAGACCCAATCAAATCACAATTAATAAAAGCTTCTTTTGCTTAAAAGGCTTCAACATACTGTAACAAGTTGATGGCTTATTGAAAACCACCTGTGACGCCTCTTCATCACAATAACAGATAACAATGTGAAAATAATTCAATATGAATTATAACAGGCTATTATAGAAATTTAAATAACTAATTTTTATGGTTTTTTTTTTAGTTTTGTTTATGTTGGTTTTTTTTGCTTGAACAACTTTTGTAGAATTTACATTGTGTTTTAAGCAATGAGACTTAAAGTTTATAGATTTTACAGAGATGTTTTCTCCCCAATTTATATTTAGACAAGTTGTTTAATAAGAGTTCAGTTAAAATCAATAACAGATTTCAGAGTCAGTTGGCGAGAAAACATACAATAAAATGAAAATAAAATTACTGAAAGTTCTATCTACTCTTAGATCTGTGCACATCAAATAAAAAATATAAAAATTTTTCTCTCAATTTAATGATGAGTGAAGCCTTCCTGATAGCAAGTTAAATGGTAAGGAAAGTGTCACCAAGTCACTCTGCATATCAGTTTCTCAAAAATTTAAAAAAATTCTTTTTTCTAACTTAATCTCTTTTGAACATATGTATTATAGATTTGTGCTTAAAAGAAAATACCTATCTGGTTATGTTTGATTGATCATTGTAAACTGTTAAATATAAAATTAAATCCTTTCTTTCTCATTTATATTGCATATTAACTTTTGAGCAAGACTTATTTCCTTAAAGCTTCATTTTTCATAACATGTGAACCAGCTTTAAAAAGTTATTTTATTTTCTATATCACTACTTTGTAATTTTAAAACTTTCTTTTTGCTATTTCTGACAACATTGTATTATTGTTTTAATTTCTTTATCAGCATGCTTCATTTAAAAAGAAAAAAATTATTAAATAATGTTTGTCATTTAGATACAAGTTGTTCTTTTACTGTATGCCTTGTTACCGACTTTATCAACAATTCTCAACATGGTCAGCTGTTTCACAATAATAGTCTAATTATAAAATTACTGCCTCTCTAATAGATAAAACAATCTATTAAAAGTCCAGTGGGAGACAATGGAAAAAAGTTATAAGGTCATCAGTTTTGTTTTGTTTCGTTAGATATAACATAAAATAAAAAAATAAATATTAGCCTTCAATTTAAATTCTTTTTTTAAATCTATCATTCGTTCATTATATACATAACTATAGATATCAAAGATGAAATACTTTTGTCTTTTTAAATACTTTCCATATTAATGGTACAAAATAGGCACTTTGTCATTGTGTAATAGTTTAAAAAAAAACTATTTGATCCTCAAAAGCTACTCCAAATTTGTGGCCTTGTACCAAATCCAAGGTAAATAACTATTAATAGTACAAGAATTAAACTGAAAATAAATGTATACAGAAAAGTGATGAGAGAAAAAAAAAAAAAAGAAAACCAGTAAAAAGTAATTGCGTAAGGGCATAGCTTCAGCATATCTACTTCCTCTATTACTAAAGAGTTCTTGACGAGTAGAACAGTGGTTTTCCTGATATGGGAACAGTAATGTTATTTTAATCTACAACCAGAGGCAAGCTGTAGGCACTAACCTAGTTTACTTTTAAAAAAATGGTCAAATTGTTTAAACATGAACATAGGAATGAGGAATGATAACTGAAGCAAGGAGGGTTGTAAGCAACCTATTTTTCAGGACTTTCTCTCTCTTTTTTCAGCCAACACGAGTATGTCCATGTGTAGGAGTTCATAGGAGAACATCACTTATGAGTTCATTGTTACTTCACTAGCAGTATCCAGCATGTCTTGGATGGTTTGTGAGATAAGAAGTAAGTGGCTGTACAGCTACAGTTTCTAGAGTGCTGCTTTCAGGAGTTGTTGAAAACAGCAAACAGCATCCTTGGGTAGTTTCCACTGAGCTTTTTCTCCAAGTATTTTCTTAAAGTCCAAGTGGTGCAACCATACATTAGTACTGGTACCCAGTGCCCACACAGAGCTAATGCATGTTAGTTTTTGCTGGTCAGCCGACACCAGAGTGTTCATATGTAGGATTCCATATGAAAACGATTTGAATTTCTTTTTAAATTTTATAGTTAGAAATATCAATCAAAATATTCTAATAAATGAAATGCTTTCTAACACTATCAAACATACAGAAAGGGTTTACAGCTGATTTTCATGCAGATATTAGTAATAATTGTTTCAGACTTTAAAATCTTTTTCTCCCTTTGTACATCAAACCTGAATGCATTATATGTCAGCTATGAAAAAAAAAAGTTATAAGATAACAATGATTAATGTAATTCAGAATCATACTTTAGTATTCCTTGATAAAAAAAAGAAAAAAAGAAAAAAAAAAAAAAGAAAAAGAAGATATTGAAAAGAGAGAAAACCTTGAATATTTTATGGTACTTGGGGGGGAAAAAAATCACCATATGCCTAAACTGGTTACTTGAATTTTATTTTAAATAGTACTGAAAAATCTTATCTTTTGACAAGTCTTGAATTAGCTATATTCTCACCTAAATTTTTATATAGAATGCTAAAGTTTAAGAGGAAAACTTTTAGTAAGTTTCCTGGAGAAGAGTCAAATTAGACTGATCTGAATAAGCAAGCTTTCAATCATCATCATGACATGCTGATAGAATGGATTCCCTTGACTCTCTTGCCATCTACTATTGGCCATTGTTCTTAGTAAGTCTTCAAGACGGCATCTAGTGTCCACATAGAACTGATGAATGTAAGTTTTTGCTGGTTGACTAATACTGATATGTCCATAGGAGACCATTGCTTATGAGTTCATTCTTATCTATCTTACTTGGATGGTTTGTAATATGAGAATTAAGTGGCTGTACAACTGCTATTTTGTAGAGTGCTGCTTCCAAAATTTGTTCAAAATAGCACACAGCATCAGTGTGTAGTTTCCATCTAACTTTTCTCCAGGAGTTTTGTTCAAGTCCAAGTGGTGCAATGATACAATAGTGCTGACACAGCTACAGTTTGGAAGAATATACTCAGAATGAATTTCAGTTGAAATAATGTTTATAAATAAATTTTAAAGAATACCTTTCATTCACTTCCAATCATGTCAGATTCCCATACCTTGTTGGAAGAAAAAAAACCCGAACACACAAACACAGATAGTATGCAAAATTGTGAGTGCAATCAAGGAATACAAGCAATTCTGAAAATTTTTCCATTAAAACCCAAAGTCCTATTGACAACTTGATAGAAAATTGCTCTGATTATGTTTGACAGGAGGCAGGATTTATGGATTAAAAGTTACCAGTCACCAACATTTATTTTTGGTATTGCAACAGAACACAGGCAAAAATGGTGTGTTCTTTTGCACAACTTATCCTCATCTCAAAAAGCACATAAATCTTCCAGACAAATCTTTATATTTCTCCCAATTCTTCTATTTGTTTAATTCTTAAAGTTTCTTAGGAAAAGCAGCACAGATAGATATAACCAAAAAGCTATTTTCAGTCATTATACACTGATATATCCTGACTGGTGTCCTCATCTTAGAGTTATATTTCAGCCATTCTACCCTCTGGCTATGTTAAGGAATTTATCACTCTGTAATCTTCAAGGAATTTCAAACTAAATTCTTTATTCAATACATGAGTAGATTGTTCTTATTCCACTTAGAGAATATTTTATATCAGTTAACTTTTCCTTGTTAATTTGTCTGACATCACTTGTCTGCCTCTCCCATTTCACTAGAATATATATATATATATATATATATATAACACTACCTGACTCAGGGAATGAACTCATAACTAGAGATACACTTTTATCAATGATTTTATCCAAGACACTAATGTGCAATCATTTTCCCCCTTTTATCTTATATCAATAATCTAATATTAGATATTCATTTCACAAGTCATTTGGACTAATATCTTTACCTCATTTTTATCACAACATTTTGGTTGATTTGTTATCAGCCTTCTTCAAGTATGTAATAGATCATATGCTTAACTCATAGAATCATCACAAAACTTCCTTCAGATATTTGATATTCAACAACACTAATTAGAGAAACAATAGCATTAAAAAAAAAAAAAAAAAAAAAAAAAAAAAAAAGTAAATTTATGTAAACTTAAAATCTATCACTAAAATTCTGTACTTAAAAATCATTAATTTTTTCCTCTCAATATTTTCTGAAAACTCTTTATTTTCCAAATTTAAGTTTATTATCACTGATAACTGATTTCCACATTGACTTCTGTGCATCAACATACCAACAACCATTGCTCATTCAGATGAGTTTCTTGTACTTCATAAACTACAGACAATACAACCTGCCTATTTCAACAAAAAACTAAAATGAAATTGATCACTACACAGAAGATATTTATCTCATGAACAATATCAAGCAAAGAAACTCAGATAGCAAGATAAAATAACAAAAGAATGACAATCTAGATGTGTGGGAGTAGTAGATTTATATTACTTTCAGGTACACAAAACAGAAATTGGATTTTAAATGACTGAAGAGGAGGAGAAAGTGTGGTAGCTTTGTCCCAAGAATAAGTCAATCAGATTTACTATAAAACAATTTGTGTTAACTTTTTCCTTTGAATATTACTTGCTTAAAGGCCTTATGTCAAGTTACATTCTATGGATAAAATCTTGAAATTGCAAATAAGTGAAGTACTCCATTATCAGCCATTAATAGTCATTTTCCTTGTAAAATTATAATGACTGAGATGAGCACAAACAGACCTTTACATTATGTTGTAAGTTAAAATGCTCAAACAAAAACCTTACAATAATGAGTTCTTTTTTGCTAAACTACAGTAACATTAATATGAAAACTGAATGAGTTTCACACACGAGCTTGCTCCTAATATCAGCCAGAAAATTTTAAAATTCAAATGGAGTGTGTATTTGACATATCAGTTCTTCATCTCAGGATTATTCACACTGGCTTTGATGACTTTGAGGTACTTTAATATTCAATCTTTAAAAGGTAATTTATAAATTTTACCAATGTATTTTTTGTACTATGATAGTCAGATAAAGCTACCAAAAACCAAATCCAAAATTTTAATTCTTATTTCTTGGAATGTATATTTAACATACAAATTAAATTTCTAGATCTAAATACTCATATTTAGCATTTATCAATCTAGTGGAAATAAAACTTATTCACTACACGAGTCATCAGTTAGAAATTATTAATCTATACAAGACTTAATTCATACCCCTTTAAATATTGCATAACACAGAAAAATATTATGGCAGGGTAGATTCTTTTTCTCATAATGTATATCAACTTTCAAATAAATAAAAACGTTGAAAATAAAACAAGAACATTCCTTTATAAGCAAGTTACTTTTTTTTATACAATATCATTGATCAAAGAAAGATCAAGAAGGTAAGAAAGTTTTAAATGCAACAGATGGACCAACTAATATACTAGTTGGTTACTATTAGAACATCAACATTTATAAATTACTAGAAATAGTAGACTAAAATGAAGTTTATTCAAGAAACATTTGCAGAAACACCAAATAGAAAGTAATTCTAATACAGGGGATAAATCTGTTCAGCTTTGACAGTATCAGCAAAGAAAAAAAAAGAAAAAAAAAAGCTTTTAATTTTCTATTCCTGTAAATAAATTAACAGGGTGTGTGGGAGGATTGAATTTAATAATACATCTGTCTATGAATATGAATCCGACATTCCAAACAAATTCTAAATAAGATTGATTCAGTTATGAATATAAACTACAATTGAAAATAAATCTAATATAAATGAATAAAAAATGCCAATATGAGCACATCTATGAAACCAGAAAAAAAAAAAAAATTTACAAAGTGATCTAATATTAGGTGAGTAAAATATTGCAAATATGATGAGGAAGACTTTTTTCTTTTAGAAAATATCAAATAAATTCTACAGACTCAAATCGAGAATATTTTTAATATTGTAAACAACTGACTTTTGCATTAAAAAATTAAAAAGCTAATGTGAAAAACATACAATTTTATAAATAAAATCTATCAGTAATATTCTCTAAGTGAAAATTCACAGGCCAAAAACAGAATGAGTAGTACAATTTATTACGAGGAAAAATCCTGATGGAAAATCACTGTCAAATAAGCTCAATGATAAAAAGACAAAAATACAAGAGAAAAAAGATATTTTCTTACTTTCCTAAAAAATAGATAAAATGAACAAAATTAGATGTTGAGTTAAAGAGGAAATCAGAAGAATTTGGACTAGATTGTCTTTCTGATGAAAATTGGGGGAAAATACAGAGGAAAGAATAAAAGTAAAAAAAAATCATGTCAGGAAAATGGTTGGCTGGTTGTGTTTTATGACATATCAACCCATGTAGGCTATTCTATGCTAAATCCTGTTTATAAATATATATTAAATGCATGATTTGTAAATGAACAACTTGCAGACAATTTCTAGATGAGCCAGAGCTCATTTGCTTGCATTTTAAAATGATTTCAAGAATTGCTATCTAACACAAATAGGTTTGGTTATTTGGTTTAATTCAATTGCATATCAACCTTTGATGGTTATTTAATATCAAATCATGTTTATATATCATTTTTAAGTAAATAATTTATAAGTTACATTTTTTTTAAAACTACCCACAGTTAAATGGATTCAAACATTGCTTTCTAATAATTCAATTCAATATTAATCATTTGTTTCCACACAGTTAAATGGTTTCTCATGTTTATACATATGCATTATATATGATTTGTAAAGGAATAGTTTGTAAGTAACATCTTTAAATGAACCAGAACTCATTTGTTTGCCCACAATTCAATGATTTCAAGTATTGCTACTTAATACTACTAGTTCCATTTGCACACAGTTAAATGGTTTTAAATATAGTAAATGATTAAATATTTGATCCATAGATAGGACCCTTACAGGTACTAACACTCCAAGTCAGAGTCAACCTAGGAGTAATGGCAATGAAGAGGTACTCCACATTCCCCAAAGTTCAAGGACTGGAGTCTTGCAATCAGATGTATCTTGGTGTCATATCCAGGTTTGCTCAGGTTTTGCTTTGGTTAAATGGCATATTGACCATTATAAGTTATTTAATGCCATAACCATTTTTATACATATAAACAGTTCTATTTCAAATATTTCAGTTTAGAACAAGTACATTCTTTTTATTTACACACAGTTAAATGTAAAAACAGTTCAGTTTAGCATAAGTACACAGTTTAAATGTCAGAACAGTTCTATTTCAAACAATTCAGTTTAGCATAAGTGCACAGTTTTGTTCTATTTGACCCATAGATAAAACCCTATCAGGTACTACCACTCTGGGGTAGAGTGGACCTGGGAGTGATGCCAATAAAGGGGTACTCAGCATTCCCCAAAGCTCCAGCATTACTGGAGCCTCACCATCAGATTGTTTAGTGTTATATCAAGGACACTCATTGGGGGAGTCTTACCCCTCTGCAGCGATACAGTCAGTATATTCTACTGGGCCAGTCATATCCAGGATGCTGGTTAGGAGAAGGGGGTCTTACTCCTCTGCAGAGGTGCAGTCATGTTCTACAGCCTGAGCCAACTGGGCTGATGTCAAGAAAATAAATTTGAAGAAATTACATACAATTTCCTATGAATAAAGTGATGGCTAGTGAGAGATGGTAAAGTATGTGCGCATGCGCGCACACATATATATGAGAGAGAGAGAGAGAGAATGAATGAGATGGAAAACATACAAATGAAATTCATGTACACTGGAACCACAGCATCAATATTCATTAATTCACTCCCTCAATCTTCCTGCTTTTTTCTTATATCCTTATTTAAAATTTCATATGCACACAAGTTTGCTTATCAAAAAGAAAAGGAAAGAGATGACATATCAAAGCTTAATTACTTTGTATTAGACACACACACACAGCTCTTTATTTTTAAAAATTCTTGAGTATCAAATACTTATATTTCAGAGTTGATCAAAGTCTTGGCTAGAACTAAGCAATTCTTAAACACAAACTTAAGTGTAATCAATCAAAAAAAAAAAAAAAAAAGTAAAAATAAGCTATTTTCTCTTTTACTTAAAGTTTTTCATATTTTTTTTCCACAAGCGACAATAAAGCTTTCTACATTCCGTTTACAAGACAAAAAAAAAAAAAAAAAAAAGCCAACAACTCAGAAATAATGCACAAATCTCAAAAAGGCTTCTGTATGTAATGATTAATTCTACATTCACTAAGAAAACCTCTGAAAAACTGCTTAGCCACATACACACTCAAAGAAGGGCCTAAAGGAAACATAATTTTTATTGGATTACATTATAATCTCCTTGCAAGATTAATAAAAGTTCTTGACTTTAATCCTAAGGAAAAAGTAATGTCTAGATACATCAAGTGATATGCGTGATGGCAAAGAGGAAATACAAATATTATTAGCTAATATTCAATGAAACCAAGGCAAATTATATTGATTAATCAGAAAAGAGCAAAGTGAAATTAAAGAATAAAAAATTTATCTCATGAATTTTAATCTATGTATATGTACTAACAAGATAAACTTGTATTTTTGCTTAAGAATTCTTAAGGATAAAACATATTCCATTTGCTTGCTATCAATGAATTCTGAGATTAATGAATTAATCAGAGGTGCTTGAAATATTTTAGTTAAATTCTTATATAAAAGACACACACACACACACATCAATCAGAAAATCTGCTCTAAACTATCTGCATCAGTACAAGTATTTCAAGTTCAATAAGGATAAAAAAATAGTATGAATAATATATTAAAATGAATAGGTCTGCAAATGATTCCAAATTTGGTATTTAGTTTTCCGACTTTTTACCTCCTCTTAAGGAAGTTTAAAATGGTTAAATTAAGTTCAAACCGTTTTTTTTTATAGTAAGGATTGTATAGATTTTGTTTTATTCATTGGAATTAATTGTCTGGTCTATGTAGATGCATTTTTTGTGTATATGTAAGTGTGTATGTGAGTGTTCACTTGAGCAACCATACCCATACCCACATTGGGTGGATCTTTGTCCTTAGTTCTTTCCTTCTAGTCTGTTTTTTTATTGTGTGTGTGTATTTTAAGCTGGTCAGTATGTGTATGTTTATGTAGATAATCTCTATTTAATGCTGGTTTAAATGTGCTGCAATTCAAAAAATTTACTCTACATAATCAAATGTACACATGATAACAAGATATATATTGGTTGCACTCAAACACTCAATGATAGAGTCTTTTTACATAAAACCAACATTAAATTACCAGAAAATAGAAAACTTATATATCAAAACACCTTTATAAATGCAGCAAAGGAGACTTAAAAAAATTCCAATATACCAGACTGATGGCAACTTATAACTTCAAATAAAAAGAGAAAACTTCATAGATAGATTTAAAGCAACATTAAACAGAGCCTAACAGCACACACAAACATATATACATGTTGACTAGCTTAAAAACATCTCTGAATGGGGTCAGATATATTCTCACACACATTAAATCCACTCAATGCTCTTAATAAAACATGAGCATATATACATGTGTGTGTATGCGTGTGTGTGTGTGTGTGAGCATGCACACACATACATATTTATATGAAAAAAAAAAAAAAGAAGACAGACTAAAGATAAAAGGGAGGACAAAAATTTACCCAATACCCTTGAAAACGTGTAAAAAAAAAAAAAGTGTGTATACGAGTGTACAGAGATGTATGCTTATTTGTGTATACACACACACAAAATATATATATTATAAAAAAAAAAAAAAAAAAAAAAAGCATTAACAGAGATGAAAGGTTTTCATAGACAATTAACTCTAATGGGACCTTAAGACAGACCCAAAATCTGTAAACAAAATCAAAATAATCTTGACCATAAAAAGAACTATGAGAACTTAAGACTTTAAACTTCCTAAAGAGAATGTAATAGTCTAAAACATATGAAGAATAAAAGTATATATAAAAAAAGAAGATGAATACCAAATTTGAAATCATTTGTGGACCTCTTCAGCTAAGAATTTAAAAATTTTACATTTCTCTCATTGGAACCAACCACAATGAGATATATATATATATATATATATATATATATATATATATATATATATATAAGTGTGAGTGTGTGTACATGCACACAAAGAAAGTGCAGAAAAGATCTTGGCTAAACCAAGAATTTTAAATATTTTCTAAAGGTTTAAACTAGAGAAATGTGCCAAAGTGAGTTAAACTGCTGTATGAATATGCTGATCAGTATGTACAGTTCATGGCTTTAAGTCATTCCCGTCTTGGTTAGGCTAAGAACGTTTTAACAATCCCTGTGAGTGTGTTTTATTGAATGTGACAGACAAGAAACATCTTAATTTTAAAAAAAAAGACACATTACATACATACATACACATTATATATATTAGTTATAGAACACTCATCTTTTGCTCCTGGTCCAAATATTTTAAGACCATTTTTTGGCAATTGTTAAGAACAAGAATGAGACATGAATATGGTTATCTTATGGAAATCTTGAGATGTTGAAGTTTTTAGTGTTTCCTTTTTCAAATACTAAGATTTAAAATGCTTTATCAAATCAAAGAAAGCTGCTGGTGTAATTATTTATATAACGACATCCCATGAAAAATGTATATAAGCATTTGTCACTGATTCTAATTTGTCCAATCTTTTACATGGAAATTAATTAAATCATTTCAAATTAGACAGAAAGAGCAATGAAAAAGGCAATGCTAGGAATAACTAAGAGATAAGTGATTAACATGGATCAGAGCGCAGACTAAAATAATAGATATTATAGAAATTATCAAACAAAAATGAAAGTGGATTGAACCCATAGCTTGATCGGAGGATAACAAATGACAAAAAAGGTTAGTAAAATGGTGCTTTAAAAAAAAAAAAAAAAAAAAAAAAAAAATCAAGCTTGGTAAGAAAAATACTTGACAGAAGATAATAAGATAATGGTGTTTGCTTACTGGATAATTATCCTTAACTACTTTTAGCATGATAATGCTGCAAAAACAAGAACATTGTTAGTATGTGTGGATATTGCATTTCCAAAGGACTTTCCAAAGATGATGATCAATAGAGATAGATGGTAAATGAGAGTCAAGAAAATCTGTGTAGTCAGCACGCCAAGATGATGAGAGAATTAGTGATCTGAAGAAAAACTTAAAAGGACCCCTTATCAGAGACACTCCATGGAACAGTCATTTTAATTTAAAAATAAACTAAGTCTAACCAACTTTTTAAGGATTGAAATATTTTTGAATTTTCACATCCTTTTGGGGTTTGATTTGGTATCTTTGTTTTTCTACCATTAAACAAAAGTACTGAAAGGAGATAAGGGGTTCATACCTTTCCCAAAGGTATTAGTCTAAAAGGGAACAAGACTGGAGTTTGAATTTGCTTACTATGATATTGCAGTCCAGCACATAAGTTATTATGCCATGGGGACTCCCCTGTCTTTTTGGAGTAATTTTCCTTTTTAATTCATCCAAATCTCTGAAAGAGCATAGAGATCACAATTTCAAAGCAAAATGCACCAAAATAAATATTTATTTCCTAAATGTTTTAATGCTATTTTTATTATGCTATCAACAACTATAGATGATAAAGTAAAAAAAAAATTGATTTCATTTTTAATTATGCAACAACAGAAATGGTAAAGCAGGTATTTTGTCCCAGTATTTTAGAAGTAATTGCAAAACTTCAAGCACTGCTGTGAAGAATTTCTGGATTTAAAATAAAATTTGTTTTGCATTGAGAAAACTTGCCAAGTATTAAGACAAGAAATCAGGGAGAAAAACCAAGAGAAGAGTTATCATGGTTTGTGGAGAAGAGACAATGAACCAATTATCCAGAGCCCTGCATTCAGTGAAAGTAAATTACTTCAAACATGAAAATAAAACTGTCACTTATCTATTAAAAAAAACTCAAAACACACACTACATTGTTTACTCTAAATTACCTAACTGTAAGAAGGTTTTATTTGCAAATAATTATTTGCAATGGTGATAACTTCAGTTACCATTCAAATGATTTACTCCTGTAGGTAAGGCAAACAAAGTATGTATATAGCCTAATTTACATAAAAAAATGTTTTTAAAGTACACTAGTGTATGTAAAGGAAGATATTATAACATGAAAATATAAAGTATATACAAATATGCATGATTGCTTTCATGTGTTTATCTAAATACATGATTTATATGCACATCAATGCTTGATTTAAACTTTGTGTGTGCGCCTAACCCTTCTGCTACGAGCAGGATACAGCACTAGGTCAATTTCATTAAGCAAAGTACAATTGGTTTGAATACAGTTTTCCTTCTCTTAGACCGGTTTTCATACCAAGAGTTCAGTCGGCCCTACTATTTACTCATACTTGGGGGAAGAATAGTAGGATGCATATCTTTCCCAAGGGTATTAATGCTATGTGAAATGCAAATTGCTTTGTCCAGAATTCGAACTCAGGTGCCCAGGAATATTTCCAACAATAACTACACCACAAGCATTTAAATATACACACACCGATAAAATCAGTGATCATCTGGATATATTCATCTGGGAGTTGAAAATTAGTCCCAATAATTCAACTTAACAATGGACAGAAGTTAGTTGCTAAAGTCCAAAGTCACCACAGGTCAATGAGCAAAAACTACCATTTCTGACCAAATGGAAAACAAAAGAGTTTAGTATGGAATATAAAAATGTTTCTTGACATCATAAATGGTGGGAGTAGATGATAGTTCTGGCATGTATTTTTCAATAAATCGATTCTGTGCCAAGCTCAGGTCTAACTAAAGTATAAAAATTCCCAAAATAGTTATTGATAGCATGTTTCCAAAGCACTACCTGATGAAACAAGGACTTTCATGCCTTGATTATTCCCTCACCTTATATAACTAGTGTGTGACCACATATAGACAACTATATATATATATATATAGATAGATAGATAGATAGATAGATAGATAGATAGATAGATAGATATCTATATTCTCTCTTTAATTCTTCACCATTAATAATCCCTTATCCTCCACTCCAATTTTCAATTCCAAGCAAAGAGCAAAATAGTTGAAAGTTACTCAAGCAGATTTTTTTTTTTAAATCTTAAAAAAAAAAAAAAAAAAAAAAAAAAAAAAATTTTGCAAAATTTGATATTTAATTAGATTTTTTCCCTCTGTTACTGAAATATTTAACTTGTTACTATATATATATATATATATATATATATATATATATATATATATAAGTTCAAATCTTTGATTGGTTCATTTTTTACTATTACTACCAGAATTTGATGAAAGGCTGTTTTGAAAATAATGGTCAATCTTATTACACATTTGAATATAAAACTGGCAATCATTTTTTAACCAACTTAATATATACTTTATCAAAAGTGATTGAAAGTTTAGTGCAACTATTTCATAAACACAAAAACCATTTTATATATATATATATATATATATATATATATATATATATATATATATATACACACACACACACACACACAGAATGTGTGTTTGAGTTGGTATATATTTGAATGTATATATTTATCAAACCTCTCCACCACAAGCAGGATGTGACAAGATCAATATTTTAAGCAGAATATAACTGGTTTGAATTCAGAGTTTTCCTTTTCCTAGACTAGTTGCCTTACTTTGGTTACAGAATTCATAACTGGGAGAGAAGAAATGGATTCATGTCTTTCCAAGGCATTAGCACAAAGTGAAATAGAAATAGCTTCACCCAATATTTGAACTCAGATTACCATTTCCAATGATAACTGCGATGTATATGTTTAAGTGCTAAGTGTAGAGATGGGTGTAATGTCTAAATTACTACAAGACAGAATCAACAGCAATGTATTTCTCAAAAGAGTTTAAATAAACTTTAAAATACAAGATACAAAACAAAAAATCCCAATTCAAAATAATCTATTATCAAAAATGTGAAGAGCCCATTACTTGTGAATTGAAAACCATCAAAAATTCCACATTGTGTCAATATATTTTGACCAGAGGGAAAATATTGTGGCATGAAATGAAGTAAGAGAATAATTTCTTCCAAGTATCAAATATCTTGAAATTAATTTTATTCTGTAAAATGGCACATGTCAGTTATCAGACAAAAATATTTTTAAATATTAAAAAAAAAAAAAAAAAAAAAAAATTAAATATGGCAAACTTAGAATATTAATCTATTTCAATCCATTCCAATATTTTGCTGTTCACTGGATTTTCTCCTTCGGCACATTCCATTTGCATCAATTAAAATATCTACATTTTCTTATAAGCTAATGAAAAATTCTAATTTCAGGTGGATTTAGACCATTATATTATAAAATTTTAATAAAACTGAAACATTTGTTTTATATATTTCTCTCAAGAGGTCAACTTTATATACCAAAAGATCCCTATATTTTTTGCAAAGGCAGATTTTTGTTTTTGTTTTTTTTAAATAAACAAAGCAAGTCAGAAGTTGTTTGGGGTTTTATGGCATATCAACACCTGGAGGTTATCTAATGCCAAAACCTCTTTATACATATATATTAAATATATATGATTTGTTAATACATATATCAAATATATGTGTTTTGTAAACAAATAGTATGTATATAACATTTTTAAACAAGGCAGGGTTCATTTGTTTGCACACAGTTAAATGGTTTCAAGTATTGCTATGTAACACTAACAATTTAATTTAACAAGTCATTTGTTTGCACAAGAATTACTATATAATACCAATAATTGATTTTTTTTTGCACACAATGAAGTGGTTTCAAGTATTCTACACTTATAGTTTTATTTGCAGACAGTTAAATGGTTTCCAGTATTGCCATGTAATATTAATGATTCAGTTTTTGGACACAGCTAAAAGGTTTCAAGTATTGCTATTTAATACGAATAATTCTAGTCAACATTACTCATTCGTTTGCACACAGTAAAATGGTTCCAAGTTTTGCTACATAACACTAACAATTCAATTTAACATCAGTCATTTGTTTGCACACAGGATTGAAGCCTCACCATGATTAAGTGATTATATCTAGTATACTTGTTGGGAGAGGGTCTTACCCTTTTGCAGAGATGCAGTTGGTGTATTCTACAACCTCAGCCAATTAATTATTCATACAGTTGTTGCATTTGTAATTTATAAGAAAAATTCTTGTTTATACTTTATAATATTTGCAGTTTCCTGACCAAATTTTGAGATCCACGGAATAATTTCATAAGTTTAATTACCAGCATTAGCAATTTCAGCCTTATAATGAGATTATTCCAGTTCCATTAAGGTAGCTGATAAGGATCAGACAACCTATATAAACAAAACTAACTTGTACTGAGTAGGGTCAAAATTTGGATTACAACCGATTATTTCATATTATCAATTAAAAATTTACAAATAGTAAAGGTTACCGATGGGTATCACCTACCTTTTTCCACACAATGAACTAGTCCATCTGCCATATATAGCAGTAGCTACTAATATCAGGGTAAACTAGAAGGTGAAGAGCAACTTCTTATAGGAATAGTATTAGAACGTTGGAGACTGGAGATCGCACTAGATCACCTTACTTGCTACCGTAATAACGGAAGCCAATACTATCGTTGGACTTTATCTTTATTCTGCATTCACTAATCCTATTTTCTTGTCTACTAATAGTCTCTCTATTGTATATACTTTTTTCCTGAGAATATATCTCTATTTCCTCTCATATTGTGATTTGTCCTTTATTTAATATTACAAGCGTTCACTAACCAGAACGCAACAGTTACTATAAAATAAATCCACATAACAGGAAAGAGATTTACCACAATTTTTTTATATTACCCTATAAAATTATTGTTTAGTAAAAAATTCCACATTTTTATCGAGAAATATTTTAATTTAAATACTTTTGTTTTTTCATTGTTGGCCTTAATGATGCAAGAATGCTATATGATTAATTTATATCTCCAACTAGAAAAATACCAATAAACTTAATATTCAGTTAAATGTGAATAATTATTTTTGGAAACTATTAATTTTCTCTTTTGAAGTTTGGAAATTTAAATTCCGTTCAATTAGCTATATCAGCTTTCTACTGATTGTTTATTATTAGAGACCCTCTCTTGATGAGTCCATAGTTTCCACATAGAAACTTTTTTTTTTTTTTTTTTAAATGTTAAAAATTTTTGATTTTCAAGAAGCATCCATGCCAAATTTGGTGAAGCCAAAATTAACCACAAAGTTAAAAAATAAATAAAATGTGTTTATGCATGATAAAATTTTATGATTAGGTAACACACAGCATATATGCACAGGATTTAATGTTTGGTCCAGATGATATTTTTTAGTATAAATAATTACATTAGCACAGCAGAAGATTTTTTTTTTCTAATAGTCGATCTTAACTAGGCTAACAGTTAAGTCATGCTGGAAGCATCAGTTCCAACAAGATTAACAAAATCAAGCAGCAATGAAAATGGGGGATTATTTACTAACAAAAGCTACTGTAAGCAATCTAAGCAAAGTTTAGTAAATAACTGTCAATCTAATTCATTTTCTATTATCTATATTTCTAAAGTAATGATTAACTGAAATTGCCTTTGCATAAATAAACTCTTTTCTCTGTGCACACGCCCACATACACACACTGGCCAAAAATAATTCATTTTTAAGAAATTAAGGTAAGTTAAATGTTTACCCAGATGTCACTAACCACTAATACTGTGATAGCTAGCATAATATTGGAATATAGGAATTGGTCTTACATGCCTTTGAAGAGGGGAAATGATTAGTTTTAGTGGCATGTCAATCTATCTAGGGTTATTTTATGCCAAGAGGTTAAGGAATTGTATTCACTGTATGTTCATATTTAAATTTTTTTGTGTAGTTGCTTAAGAGTTGTTTTTTTTGCACATGGTCCTATTGAACTGGAATAATTTTTAAATAAATTTATTTGACACATTTTAGAACCCTAACAGATATTAACAGTCCCGGCATGAGTGGAGGTGGGAGTAATGGCAATGAGGGGGTATTCCACACTCTTTAGATCTCCAGGACTGGAGCCTCATCATCAGATGCAGCTTAGCATCATACCCAGGATCCCCTTTGTTGTTGGAGGAGCTCTTATCCCTTTTTAGGAGATACAACCAATCTATTCTAAGCCCTATTTATGAAGGAAGGAAAAGAAGAGTATTTGTTCACTACTGACTGATTAATCAATTACTATATCTGGAAAAAAAAAAGAAGATATTTCTGGCAGTGGACTTATCAGTATTAGCAAATTAAATCTGATCAAGTATTTGATATAGCAACAATTTTAGCCAAAACGCGGGTTAGAAATCATAAAGCAACTTCAATATTGATAAGTTTTCATTCAAATCCAATTGCCAAAGCATGAATGAAGAAAGAACAAGAGAAAAAAAATATGAGCTGGTTTTAACAGTGCATTATGGCAAGTGACAATTTAGGACTATCAAAAATAATGTTAAAACCAAACAAGGATGGACCAAATTGTCTGAATCATCAGAGTAAATGTTATAAACATTGTTTTTGATATTTTTCCTGGAATTTTATAATATTTAACTAATTACACAGGAATTCAGTATAAAAATACAAAATTTATTCAGCAGCTTTAAAAATTTTACCATCCTTTTTCCAACTAATATTTTGTACCCAAGATATTTTAAGTTTTCCTTCACCTACATATAGAACAATGTTAAGTACATTGACCAATCAAATCATTGCTAATGTAGCAGCTTCAAATCTCACTTTGTATTTCATTATTGTGGCCTTGAGTCAGCGTAAACTAAACTGAGTAAATATCTACACTTGCAATATTAGTGCAAATTACATGAATCAGATCAAAGTAATTACTATCATTGATTTGAATGACATGCTATCCAAATGTATAGGAAATTAACACATAACTTTAGACCTATTGTCTTATCTAAAGTAACCTCTTTACCTGCATTTTATCCCTAAGGAGAAGCTGCAAAAGCCTCTGCAATATTCAGTTCATATATATTGTTAAAACTCTCCAAACATTTTTATATCCCACTGCATTATGACTTTTTAAAAAAAATGTATATGCCAACTTAAATTCTTTTTTGTTCTCTATGTTCTAAAAAGCTACCTTTTTACTTTAGAAATAAAAAATATATATATATATATATATATATATATATATATATATATATATATATATATATATACACACACACACACACACAAATAATTTTTTTTTTTTTTCGCAGACCAAAACTGAAATTTAACAGACAGTAAATTGGTATTTTGTTCTGTAAAGAAAATATAATAATAATAGATAAAATAAAAATGGAAGACACAAAAGTATATTCTACACATTTATATCTTACTACATTTAAAAGCAGTAAAGACAATCATTTTATTTAAAATGAGAAAAGATTGATTGAATTTTATGTTGGTGTGGTCAAGCAATTAACATGCTATACCAATCTATAAGTTGATTTTGTAAGGTTGACCCTTTATTGATGATTATGAAATCATCAATTTCTGAAATTAATTTTTTGAAGAGATTGGTTACTCCAAGAACTAACTATTATGTTTGAATTTCAACCTTACAAAATTATTACTTATATATATAAATATGATGAAACCTTTAAAATTTTACTCATACAGAAATATATTAATCCAGGTTAAAAGAACTTTAAGGATAATCCGAAGCCAGACATTTTAGATCTTATTTTTCTGATGCAGGTATCATTAGGGAACAAGAAAAATTTTGCATTGGAAAAATAAGATCTAAAAAAAGTTTATCTTTAGGTTATCTTTACCACAATTTTAACCTAGACTGTATAAGGTAAATAAAAATAAAAATTAATTTGAAATTTGTGATATTAGAAACATTGATTCTCAAATGTTCAGTAAGGTCTTCAATTTTAGATACTAGCAAATAAAATTAAAAAAATAAAAATATTTTCAGGCTAATTTGATGAATTATTTAAGACTTGTATCTTCATTTTTATTGTTTTGATCCGATTTCAGCGCGCACACGCATTTGCGCACACACACACACACTCAGTGATTAAAAGAAATAATGCCTTATTACAATTTCAAACAGTGTCAATGTTTTTTAAAAATTTTAACTTTAAATGAGAGGTTTAAATATAGTGATTGCAAAGAATTTTTTTAAAAAGTAAACCAAAATTAAACTTTTACTCATATATTTCAAACCTATTTGAAGTTTGTCTAGATTAAAAAACTTAATCCAAAAGAAGAAAGTCTAATGAAGAATAAAATTAATTTCCATTGCCTTTGATTCTAAGAAATCATTTGCACATTTGTTTAAATTCTACAAAACACCAAAGCAAATAGAACCCTAAAAAACCAAGTATTCTTGACAAAAGAATACAAATAGCACATTTCTACTTAGAGAATCAACAGAGTAGGGAAAACAGTTACTTCCTTGGAACATATTCTTTACAAGTGACATTTTAAAACAATTTAACTCTTTGGTTCCTATGTGCAATAAAAGTCAACTTCCATTATTATTATTACCATGGTAATAGAGTAACTTTTTGGACTAATTACTTTATTTGCTCAACTTCATGCAAAGTGTTGGTGGTAGTTATATCATTTGGAGAAACTAAAAGAAGTCATGTTGCCATAACCTCTTAAAACATAAAATTTAGGCACCTTTTGCATTTCTAATAAGGCAACATGTTTTTCAGTAAAAATACCAGAAACCTGTAACATCCTTTTAAAGTCTATCTTCCTTGTGATGTAAATACAAGCAATATGTAGAATGACAAATTATTTGATAATATCTAGGCACCTTTTTTATGTTCTTTCCCTATAGGATCTGGCTAATTATTAAAAGATGAAAATAAATATCTCAGAATAAACCTTTGATAATAGTCAACAAATACAGGTAAACTTTTCCATTAAAATGTTATTTTAAATGATGAATATACATGAAGTTTATCCATTTGTACACAGAGACACTGTAAGAGGATCCATTTGATGGAATATGAAATTGTATAACTAAGCACATAAAATGCATCCAACTTTATATGCAAGCATCTATTTATGATGCCATGATTGGTAAGCACTCAGAAATACCAAGTCTGATATATGTGCTAAGAAAATACAAGTAAACTCCAAAAATATACAATATAGAAAAATGCTTCCATATTTGAGTTATAACATCTGCCTGAAACTTCAAGCAGATAAACTAATCTATTGGTTAAACAATAATGAAGTGCATAAAAATTCAGGAAGACCATAATTTGATTTATAGTTCAGCTCTGAGCCAACAACGTTAAATTCACAATTTGCTATGAAAGAATAAGTTAAACACATATTCTGTAAGTGGGATTGCTAAATACTAAGCTTAGTTTTGATACAAGGCCAAAAATCTGGGGAACCCAGTCAGAATCAATTTCACTAGTTAGTAGTAATAATTTACAAGATGGGTTTTTTAAACAATCACATAACAAGGAGCCACACAAGTTGTGGTGATCTATTGTATACATTTATACATATAAATACCAAAACTTTTAGTACCTCAAATCAACTTAAAAAAAATTAAAAAACAAAGCAGGTGTTAGTGAAATGAACCAGGTTTACTATGTTTAAGTTAATGTTCGTATTTTTACAGATTTGTTTTAAAACATTAAGTCAAAAATATGCATTTGGTTAAAATGAATTTATTTTAAAATACTTCAGACAATAATTAAATTTAATAGCATATCCAATAAGGAAAAGTATATATATATTTAAAAAATAGTTTTATTGAAGTTCTATTTCCATATATATCCAAAGTGCTTTTGTTATATAATACAAAAGCACTTTCAATAGTTTTACATATATTTGTATGTATGAGTGATTATATATAAGTAATAGCTAAAGTTAATGAAAGATAACTTTGAAATTTGAAGAAAAAAGCATTAAGCATGAAAATCAAGTTTAATATTCTTATTAAAATAATCAAATATATTTCTTGAAAGAAAGCAAAAAAATCTTATAAAAAATGCAGCAGCAAGAATTGCTTAAGTCATTAACTTGAAAATGCCTTTCATCTCTTCAAAACCATAGAGATGATTTTCTTTTTCTTTCATTATGCTCTGCCAGAAAAAATATTTCAAAGAGAAATGTAAATGAATAACACTACCATTGTGTTTGTTGTTTAATCAGTGGAATATTGCAGTGTCAGATGACCTTACAATATTTAGCCATTTTTATTCATTTTTGAATAAAAACAAAAAACAAAAACAAAAAAAACACCAGAATTTAATATTAAAATGAAAAGAAAAGCAAATAAAAGTTATTATTCCCAGATTAAGTATTCTTATATGAAACAAATGCCTAAACTACTGTCAGGAATCTTACTGATTACAGTTGGGCATAGAGTGAAATGATACTAACAAGCATCAAACTAAACTTACAAGACAATAACTCATTATATTAGCAAGATAAGCAACAATTATCTTTAATTTCATGAAGTTATCTAATGATGATCAGAGTATGCACAAACAAGAAAAAGCAGTTAGAGCATTTTATCTAAATTCATTTACTAATCCTATTCAAAAGAACTTGCTATAAAAACCATAGGTATTCTTTAAAAGGATTGCTACAGGAATAGTAATAAGAAGAAATATGAAATGAGGAATATTTTCAAACAATACACTAAGCTAAGGAGTCAAAAAGCACTTTTTTTTTCGGATTCCTTAAACTCAAGAAAGAGTTTCTAACTAGAAATTATGAATAGGTTACTTTGAGTATCATCTGACATACCAATTAACATCAGAATCCTTTAAGAGTTTTGAAAACAGAACAAGTTTCTCCTGTTAAGAATAAATGGACAATGGGAATAAAGAAATGAAGATACATAAACACAAAAGTCATTAGATTCTAAAAAGACAACTAAGGAAATAATATTTGGTGTTTCAAAGACACTGGAGTCTGTCATAATCCAAAATTACTAGTTATAAGAATGCAAAATATTACTGATGTAACAATGGATATTGATATGATATAGATATTATATATTTGTTTCTAACAGTAATTAACAAGGAATATATTTTTTCATTCTGGCCATCTCAAAATAAACATGTTTAACAATTTATAATACAAATTAATATAAGCAACAATCTTTGCTTCATTTTAATGGCATGTCAACCTGTTTAGGGTTATTTTATACCTAGAATTAAGGTTCATACAAGTAAATACTAACAAGTTGTTGGAATATTTGAGGCCAAAAAAGATCATATCACAAAACAAATTTTACACATTTTATCTGAATAAACAATTTTTCAGAAAATGATTTTGGATTCAAATAAGGAAGATTAGATCTATCAGATCTATGTGAAATTTAAAATTGTGAGTCACTTCTTTCATTTAAAATAAATAATCCTTAAAAAAAAAACAACAAAAAAACAAACTACATTTGGCAGCCATTAAGTTTGATGTTGAGTTACATCCTATTTATAAAATTCATATTACAATCAAAAATAAATAAGGAAAAGTATTCTATAATTTCAATAGTTCTCTTAATAATAATTATCAGTAGGCACAATCACAGATTTCCTCAAACCCTTTTGCAGGCAGATAATTTTATTAAAACTAATAGAGTAGACAAATTATTTTCAGGAAATTGGCAAAATAGAGGGTATGCTCAAACAAGTCAATAATATAAGAAACAAATAATTTGATCATCAACTGTTTGTTATAGTACAATAGCATAAAGCAATCATTTCTAATTAGGATATTTTGTAAAACAAACTTTAAACAATCCTACACCACAGTGAGGCCTCCTAGTAATGGTTCTATACATTAATATTGAGTTAATCAATGAGCAGCCAATATGAAATTGCTTTATACTGAGCTACATCAAAAAAACTGATAAAAATGTTGCTCTGCCTGAAAAAAAGGATACATTACAAACTGGATTGGAAATTTTTTTATTCTTTAAGTTAGAGCACTACTGTGTTAACAAAGATCTTGTGATGATGTGCTATTTTCTGCTGTGTTACAGTAACATACAAATATACAGATCCTTATAAGATAAATCCCATTTCAAAAATATATATATTAATCTTAACAAGCAGAAAAGCCACTTTCTGGATACTTTTCATCTGTTTTTTCTTTCATTTTTTTTCTGCAGAGTAAAATAAAATGCAATGAGAAGCAAATGCTCTGAATATAGGAAATCATTCCTCTTGCGCTTACCAAGACTGTTATCAAATAAAGCATGAAGGAATGTAGAGGAGAATGGTAAGGAAGTGGGTTATCCTCAAGGAAGAATCAGCAATATAATGTAGGACTCTTTTTTTGATGAGAATCTCAAGTGACAGCTAAGCATCAAGTGTATCTCTGAAGAATTCAGGAAGCAGAAAATCACTAGTAATTCTAAAAGTAAATAACATTAAGGTTTTTAAGCCTGTATATTTCAAAATTCTTTACAAAGATTATTGCCATTGTGTAATTTGTACATCCTACTGAATACAATCTTATGGAATGATTATGTTAGTCAGACAGATCATCTATATGATAACAAAAAGATTGTTTTAATGTAAACATTGTTTCAGAAAAATTGATATCATTTCATAATCTAATAACTCAACTAATTCTTGTTCAAATAATCTTGAATTTTAATACTATGTGAAGAAACAACTCTAAATTCTATGTTTAATGTTTAAATGCCTTTACTTTTCCAGTGAATGGCATTTCTATACCTGAAAAAGAAAAAAATAAACCTAGAATTTTGAAGTATTTCTACACATGCAATAAAAATTGCAGATCTTTTAAATGAGAATTGGTCAAGTTATTAGTTTACAAAATTATATCGATTTTTCTGAAACACCCAATACATCTCAAACAATAGCAAATTTTTCTTTTAAACACAGTATGCCTTCTTTAATAAAAAAAAAAAATGATTAATTAATTTTCAAAGCCTTTTTGTAAATGTACACAATAATAAATATGGAAATTTAGTGGTTTGTATATCATACTGGACTATTGACTATTAAAATTCTGTTTTGTATATTTGTATTTCCTAATTTTTTTAGATTTTGGGGGGAGGGGGAGCTTCTGGTAAACAAGTGTCTTGAAAAGGGTTTTTTAAATTTCAAAATTTAAGTAAATTCATTATGTAGTTTTTGTTTCTACTTATATAATAAATTGAAATTTGTAATAAGGTGGTAATTATAAAGGAAATTTTGAAAATCTCTGAATATATAGATAGCCCAGTTGGTCAGGACAGTAGAATACACTGACCACATCTCTGAATAGAGGTAAGACTAATTAATATTACATAGAAATACTAGGAACCAATTAACTGTATGTAAACAAATAATGTTGAATAGAATTACTAGTGTTAAATAGCAATACTTGAAACCATTTAACTGTGTGCAAACAAATGAACTCTGGCTTATTTAAAAATTGTTACCTGCAAACAATTCATTTACAAATCATGTATATTTGATATATATGTATAATCAGGATTTGGTATTAAATAACCTATAAGGGTTGTTATGCTATAAAATACAACCAACCAACCATCTATATGTAGATCAAGACTTCCAAAAGTGATCCATATAGACCCCTGGAGATGAATAAAATTTTGGCATTTTGAGTGGAATCAAACGGTGTACAGAGGGTGAATTTACTAGTTTGTACTAATAAATCTCCTTATAACAGAACAAAAAATACTGGATTATATAGACTAGGTACTAGATATCATACACAAAGCAAAATGGCTGATTGGGTGTGATGGCCATTAGTGATGCATAGTCCATAGATAACCCTTTCAAAACATTCAGGTCATTTAGATGAATGAACAATCTGGCTCTGATGTTATTAAATCTTTTTGGCATCACAAACCTGCAATGTAATATTCATAATCTCAGTGTCCACCAAATCCATCCTTCTCATTAAAAAATAATTCAAGAATTAAAAAAGGTGCATTTGCATTTATACTTTACCAATTTTTTTCTCATGTAAATTGTATTAAACACAAGTAAATTAGTTATGCTTTGTGATTTAATATTCATTTAATTTATTTGGAGATGAATGGAAATTAAGTTTTGTTACAAGAGGGGAGCATCAAGTAAAAAGTTTGAAAAACCATGATGTAGATACAAAGAAGTGCTTTGACCATGCAAATATTACCCAGTACAAGAACTATTCAACAAAGAAATCTTAAATAGGAATGGCAGAAGACCAGAACAAAAGGACAAATGTTTGCTAGGTTAATTTGACACCAAAAGACCTGCAGAAACATCAGAAAAGTGCCACAAAGAAATCTTCATCCAGAATACAAAATTATTCTCCTTAGTTTCAAGTTTCAGGCAACTGCATGACATATAGAATAAAAGTGTTGAGGGAAAGATTGAAGAGGAGACAAGAGAGAAGAAAGAAGGGAAGAAAAATGAAGAATAGGGAGATTAGAGAATTTAAAAAAAAAAAAAAAAAAAAAAAAAAAAAGAGTGAGAAATAAGACATTTGAAAATAGAGAGTTGAAGAAAAAGAAAGAGAAAAATGGAGCAAAACAAACAGAACTAGAAAATAGAGTTAGGGGAATAGGGATAATGGAAAAGAAGTTTATTTTCTGTTGCCTAAGTGCACAATATTCATAGAGCAAAAGCTCAAGGTACACAAAAGTGTGGCAAAGAGATTTGTGAAACAATAGAATCAGCAAGTTTATTTCAGTGTGGAATATGAGAATTCCTGGCCAGAGGCAAAATGACTGGATCCAAACCAAAGCAATCAGTCAATTTCTGCAAGGGAAGAGCACAAAGGTCAGTTAAAATCTGACAACAAATACACATATCATATGCATCACTACTCAAGACATCTCAAAATTAAACTTCTTCAAGGCAGATGCTTTATTTTTGGGAATATTTACTTGGAAGCTGTATAGAAAGTGTATATATGCACAGGTGGGTGTGAATGTTATTGTGTGTGTGTGTGTGTGTGTGTGTTTTATATGGATTTGAATGTATGTATATTGGCATTCCTGATATACAAACAGATTGCAGATAAGTGAGCAGTCCTTATTTCCCTTTAGAAAAAAAAATCTTCAGTAGATAGGAGTTATTTCACTATTTTGAATTTATGATTACTTTACTCGCTGGCTTATGTGGTATTTTGCACTAATAAAAAGAAAATTGACTAATAAAAAGATTTTTTACTCATTTTCATTCTTTTCCATAATGATGAAAATAAGTAACCAACAATAAGTGTCTTCCACAGCAAATGAATACAGTAGTTGAAATGAACAATTATGTAAAATATCTATCTTTATGGACAAAAATAAGTTCAAGAGAGAATAAATATAATATTTTGCTTTCATTATCAGTTTTATTTTTAGTCTGTAGTATGAATGTATTTTTAAAAATTCATTAAGATTTAATAAGAAACTAGACTGAATGATAAAATATTAGTGTCACATACAAAATGCACTAAGCAGTTCTTTCGTGGTAACAATTTGACATCTGGTTATCATCAAGAATCATACAAATCATTTTCCTTAGAAAAGAAAAAAAGAAAAAAAAAAAAAAAAACACAGTTAAAATTACTTCTTGCAGTTTGGTTTCCAAGATTAATTTTTTTTTTTTTTTAACAAGAACTAGTGGAACATATTCATGTACAGTAAGTCTAGATTAATATTGAACAATACTCATTATTCTGAGATGAAGCAGCAATTTTGTTAACATTTAACAAGACACCATCTGATTGATGCTTTTTATTTCAACTATTTGTATAAAGTTAGAATAAAATACAATTTAAGACTATTACTATGTAGTAAACGATATGGAATGAAGTAGATAAGAAGCAACACTGTTAAAGATTTGTGCTCAATCTAGCAATAGACTTCTGTAGTTGATGGTTAAGGTATTCTCTGTGAAAGACAAATGCCCCAGGATATTTGATACAAGTTTAAATCTACTTGAAAAGTACTTCTTTGTTCCAAGGTCACATGACTAGCAAAAGGCATCTGACATTAGTTGTTATAATAAAAAAAAAGAAACGGTAAGATTGGGAAAATATTTGTTAATAATAAACAGGGTAATCCTATAAACAAAGTTGCTTCATTTATAAAACTGGGCACCCCACATTAAAAAAAAAAAATTGAAAAATACTATTGTTGTGTTAAGATTAAGTTGCTATACTGACAATGAATTTCTCAATTAGGTTTCTTCCCCCTCATTTTTCTGTTATTTGTAGCCGATAGTGTCTTGATGAAATCAAGAAACCCACTTGAAGATGGTAGAACAGGCATAATGGAAACAATAAACAATAGTAAGTAAAAGAATATACAGCAGAAGAATAATGAGTGCAGGAAATAGATTGTAAATCACCAAAAGCTATTTCAATATTATTTCAGGAGAAAACAAAACAGAAAACTAGAGAGATTTGAATAACAAAAGGTAAAGTCTGTTGGTATTCAGAGCTAAGTCACGAAGATTTACTGCCTTACAGAAATTCATGACATGAAATTAGAGTGTTTTGAGGAAAAAATATAATTAAATATAAAAAATATTTCTAGTACAAAAGAATATAAAATCTAAAAATTAAAAACTTCAAAATAAAAAGTAACTAATAAAAAAAAATGTCCTGGTTATTTATTTTTTTTTAATTAATTCAAAAAATTTTTAAATAAAAGTTAATTCAATATTGTCTTAATATAAGATTTTCATTTTGCTGGGAAAGACTGAAAAAGAAAGATCTTAAATAAATTAGTGTGCATAAGATATGCACATGTGGTGTTAACCGAAAATTAATGGAATTAGAATGAACTGATCAATCTGTTCATTGTTTAAGTAACCCAGTAATTCCTTTTATCTTGACAAACATTCCACACATCTGTAGAAATCACTCCAAGAAATTTAGAAACTTCTTTTCTTTCTTTCTTTTATGAGGAAGCTATTTCATAAATTCATGACTGAGTCTATGTATACACTTTTTGCAATTTGTTATTGATTGAACTAAATTATTTGTTCTGTAACTGTTTTTTATACGATTAATTGACTAAGGATTCCATTAAGCTAAATACCAGAGTTCTGTCAAGTTCACTATAACCTAGAGTTATGAAGTACCAGTCTATACTGAGTAAGAGATCAAGACTTAAATCAGTTATTTTGTGGTTTATTAAAAATTTATACCTAACAGTTAAATGGTAATCATTATTAGAATAAAAAGATCCTTTTGCTTGGATTACCTTGTTATCAATTTTTTCTCTATATTGTCAGATTTTACTCCATTATTTACTTTCATAAGCCCATTTTACAGAAAGATATACTAATCATATTTTTATATAACCTCATGGAAGTATAATCTTTAAAAGAAAATTTAAAAGAATTTTTTAAATTCAGATTTTTATGGAGAATCTTAAAATTTTGAGTGATACTCAATCGATTTATCAATTAAAATATTTGTTTTTGTCTGGATTGTTAGTCCTAAATAATACGTAATTGTTTAAGCATATCCAGCTTCAAAAATAATTTATAAACTTAATTAGTAATATTTAATTGAACGTGACTAATTAATTCAATAAAGACAATTTTTTCTTTGGTTTATTTTTTGTTTTAATGGCATTTCAAGGTTCTTTAATGTTAAAGCCATCCTTGTAGAACAGTAGTGATACTATTGAACCCATAACTGGTAATTCTTTTTCTTTTGGAGGTGGGGAGATTTGAATTCAGTACAATTAGCAATGTCTTGCAGCAACATAGCTTACCACTAATTATTATCTTTTAAAGATCCACTCTCAATGAGGAACAAAGATTTAATATTGAAACCTTCCCTTGAATCCTAAATGCCAATTTGGCAAATCTATATGAAACTATTCAGTTATCTATACATTAGAGCGAGTCAAAATTTTTGCAATATTTTGGTATGTGATAGTTTGGCAATATTGTGGCAGTTGGTGTGCTGACACATTCATTCCTTCACTGTGTATGATTTAAAGCCACACAGATGAACATGCAACATAGGCAAATTTGTTAATTTATATTTTACAAGTTTGCTTCCAAAGTGTTATAGCCCAGTTTAACGAAAAACATGCTGCATGAAATGTGAAGTTACAGGTACACCAGGTAGTTCAAGAAATTTTGCTTGGGTTGCAAAAACCTTGACAATTGGGCAAGGACATGTAGGCTTAAAACCATGGATTCTGAGGCCATGCTCCAAGCCATAGAAGAAAATCCTGTAAGTAGCACTTGGAGAGTATCAGGCGAGCTTGGCATCTCGCAGTTCAGTGTGCGTAGTCACTTTTATGATCTCTACAACCGTTGAATTTTGCCTCACATTACCTAAATATTGTAAACCTTAACTTGCCCAAATAGAATAGCGACTCCTTCCCAATTATTAACAGATTCCAGGGAGCTTATTGATAAAGGCTTAATAGTACTTTTCCAGATTCATCTATAAAGTGTATGAAGAACATTAAAATGAACAGATGATTTAGAATATAGTAAAATAAAATTTACAACCTAATATAAGGTGTATATAAATTTTGAAGTATCTGTTACATAGTTACAATAGTTAAGCTACTTTTGCAAGCCACTGCATGTTCAATCTATACTAGGACTTATTATTTTTGGTCTTAAACCAGACAAAACTTACATTATATGCACAATATCAGATTAAGCATGTATGACAATATTAACTGGCTCCTATCATATAGGAATATATGCATAATCCTTCTAATGCAAAATGGACATGTGTGAAACACTCTTCAAGTTTGTCAATTTACAGGATCATATAAGGAATATATTCAAAATGGAGAACTCATTCAACTAGCTCTTCTATATATAATCTACTTGAACTACATCCTGTGCACAACACAGTAGAAATATATGTGTATTATCCCACAATGTCAAGTGATATGCACATAAGGTCATTTTAACAATCTATCCATAGTATATACAAGTAATCTATTTCTGAACCAGGCATGTTCACACATTAAGGGGAATGTATTATCTTACTATATCAAGTAATGTGTATTGAAGCATTTTACAAATGAAACCAAATGAGTTATGTGAGTGAATGTAAAGGTATTTTCTTTTTACAGGGTGTTTTAAATAAATGTTAACATTTCCAAAAAAGTTCCTTTGTATTATTCTAAAGTCTCCAACTATTCACTACCCCTGTCAACACATTGGAATCTACCCCAACTGGTCTCCATGATATCAGTTTTGCTTTGCTGAATTTAAAAAAAAAAAAAAATTTACCCCACCAGACACACAGAAATTTTTTTTTTTTTTTAAATGATCTGTGGGAGATCCCAAGAGTTTGTTGACAAGGATGGTAAATATATGGAGATTGAAATTAAAGGAACTTCATAAGAATGTTAACATTTTTAAAAAAATCTCATTATACAACATATCAAATTTTAATTAATTTTCTCTCCTCACATATTTATACCTCATTGAGCCCCATAAATTAGATTTAAATTTATTCCAAATTCTATCCTCTTACACATCCTCATGAACAATACATTCATATTCTCTTTTCCTCCTGCAAAAAAAAAAAAAAAAAAAAAAAAAAATTCTAACCATCATTTTTTTTTATCATCTTTGGTTATATCCCTTAGAAACCCAAATAATTTCAAACATCATTCCATGTACAAACTATGCATAATATTTTTAAAAATAAGAACGCTGAATATACTATTATGAATGTTTTTATATACATTTTCTTTTCTCCTGGTATTTTAAAATCCTGAAGAAGATTATTATAACTGAAATGTCCACTTTCATTATAAATTCCCTTCTTTTCTTCATAAAGTTGGATTCAATTTATTTACTTCTACACAAACACACATATATATATATATATATATATATACACACACACACTTCATATGTGTGAGCACATCTTGTAATAGTCTTGCTGAACAGTATAGTGATAATATTACTCTCAAATGAGTTCAGTATTAATGTAAAACCTTTTCATCTAAGATATTTCCACTTTTTATAATGTAGTTAACCACTAGTACTATCATCTTGTTACACTAGTTTCCAAATGTAAAATAGTATTGCCAAGTTTATTTCTGTTAAACCTTATAAAAACTGTAACTCGCCTTCCATGTCAGGAGGAATCTTATCTCTATCACACATTCATAATGACAGTAAAGATGGTAGTAATAATATTGGTTTGTGTAATCCTACTAAAAGGTAAACAATTCAAATGAAAATATTCAAAACAGATTGAATGAAATATGTTCAAACAAACATGCTGTTCCACAATTGTTGAAACAAAACCACCTCCTCTTAGATATTCCCAGTTGACTTTATTCTCTTTCTCTCTTCAGATAATTGCTGGGGAATAACATTTTGATATATTCAAATATAGTGAACTCAGGGTTTGGACAATGGAGCAGAAGATATTTTGTGTGAAGACATTATGAAACTAAGTTTTTCAAGATTGAGCTTCCTTCTATGTTTTGCTTGAACAATTTCTACACATTTCAAAAAAGGAATCAGATTTCCAAGTTGGTCAAGAACTTTGAAGATCATAGAACATCAGGCTCCTCACCATCTGAGACTCAGATAACAATTAAAACACCTATGTAACCAGGGTTCAAGAGTCAGTCAGCCAGAATCTGTCCAGATCTGTGCAATGGAGGAGCCAAGAACTTGGAATCTCTTTATATTCTGTTCAGAGCATTCTGATTAAGGATCTCAAACTTTATGCCAACTGGATCCAAATCAAGCACCAACTAATCCAGATTGATATGGAAAAGAGGATAGCCATGTGCTAGTGGTTTTAGCAAAATATCAAAGACAAAGAATTCTTAAATGAGGTCTGGTTTTCAGATGAAGCCCACTACCTCTTGAATGACCATGGTAACCTCAAAAACTGGGTGATTGGAGGAAGTGAGAAGCTCCAGGGTTGTTGGATACCCTCTGCATTCAAAAAGTGCATGGCATGGATTGCCATCTCAAAGCATGACATATTTGGTTCATTTTTCTTGGACGATAATTAAGGTAATGCAATGACAGTAACAAAAGAAGAAAAAGAATATCGAGAGAAGATGAGGAAAGAGACAAAGAGGAAACTCAAGGCTGCCAAAGAAGAATCTCTTCCATTTTAGACCTGGGGCACTCTAAACAACCTGCAGACTTTATAAAAATTCAAAGTCCCAGACTTCAGAGATATAAGCATCATACTAACTGCAGCTCATTGTCATTTTTCCTCAATTGATATTCTTTCTTCTTTCTGCCAGGAAAGCAAACATTGTTTGCTTGTTATTTATTGTCTCACAAATGGGTTTCAATAAAAACCATCTTTGTTATTTGTTAACGGATTTTCTCCATTCTTTGAGTTGCTAGACAATCTAGCAACTCATATCACATGACCGTCAGAAGATCGTCTGAATTGTGTCAATCCCACTTCATGGATCTTTCAAACACAGTGTGGGCATGGAAGGACTTGACAAAGCAAACAGTCAGAAGCAAATGTGGTAGTCACAAACACAAGAGCCACAACAAGTACAGTGACTAGTAGTCACACTACAGTCACACTACATTGAACAGTGTGACTAGCATGAGACCACATCTTAATAAATATATAAATAAAAATAAAAGTAAAATAATATATACAAGATTAAAGTTTTAAATTTTAGCACAAATTAGTCAAAAAATCTAGACAGGTGGTAATGAGAGTGAACATTTTTGTACAAAGGTTAATCAGTTTCTAAAATTAACATTTTGAAAGAAACTACTTGAGGTATCACCTATTTTTATAAATCTAAGAAGCAATAAAAATGGATAAAAATACAACAATATTGAATTTGCAAACCTTCCATTGCAGATGAGAATATACAAAAATAAAACTTTTCTTTTTATTGATTTTATATTAAAAAGTTTAAAAGTACTCTACTAAACTACATTTATGCTTGAAAAATGTTTATTTCCAGCTGATTCCAAAGTAAACAAGCTTTGTCTTTAGTATGTGTGTGTATATATATATTTTAAAAATGTCTTTTTCCAACATCAAAGTTACACAACAAACATTAGGCACCTTGATTTGAAAGTATGCCATCAAGTTATTGAACAAATCCTTGAAAGAAGTCAATATCATTCAGTATGTCTTGTCTTTTCCATACTTCACATACAATCACAGTGTGTTGGTGACAAGGCAATGACATTTAGTACAGCTCCTATAAAGAAATATATACACTCAATAAGGAAGAAGTACACACATACAGAGAAAAGCAGCAAGTTGCTTTCAATTTGACATGATAGTCACAGTAAAATAGGACAAAATATAGTGAATAAGATGGCTACAGACAGATAGTAAATGGTGTCTTTAACAAATTTTCCAAAACATAATAAAAAACAATTATATACTATTTTTTATGTAAGATTTTTAAACAAATATTTCATAAATAGAAGTTATATAGAAAAATGTATATAATACACAATTACAATAATATAAAACATATGAAGGTAAAGATGGTATTATATAGCAGAGGAGTGTGGAATGCCCTGTTTTCATTGGCTGTTTACTAAAAGACAGATGTCTATAAGAACTGCCGAAGTCCGGCTTTTTATTTATTTTTTCTTTGCTTTGGTAGAGGCACGAGCGTAGCACGTCGCGATCACGGAGGCAGCTTGGCTCTTTTAGAGTCAAGCCGAGGTTACTGTCGGAGCTGATATGATGCAGAAATAACCCGAAATCGGCAATGAAGACAGCGCATCACTGAAGACCTCCCTGATGCATCTAAGATGTATGATTGAAAATTCTTATAATGCCTAATCATATTTCAACCAACTTTGCAGGTGATCTAAAAATAAGCAAATTTTCTAAAGACATTTTGATGCTATTTTAAGAAAAAAGTGGCATAACAAGTTTAATCGCACGCATATGCATACTTCTTCCAGTGCATAGCTTTATTTTGCTATAACAAGGAAACTTGAGTTTTATAATTCCCATAAATATTTGAATATCAATAAGATATGCAATAATAATCAGAATTATTAGCTGCATAATATATTCTCTTTAATTTACAATATTAACTGAAAAGATAATACAAAAAATACTTAACTAAAAGAGGAACAGACTATATTTTATTTCCATTCGCCACAGCTCCTCTGCAAGATTTGCTTTTTACCTAAAACAATTCTTTTGCCATTTCTGAAATAAGAATTTTCTTTCAATACAAAATAAACAATTTTATCATTGATATTGATACTTAGCAGTCTCAGTTTACATAATATATCTTTCATACAAAGAAATTAATAACAAGGACAAAAACTAACCAAGACAACCACAAGTACATGTAAGTACTTATGTCTTAATACTCTGCACAAGGAGGACATTAAAAAGATGATACAAGAAATATCTAATCCTAGCCTCTCCCTTATAACACAATAGGTTCAAATACAACTGTCAAAATAATCACCAGCTAAAGTTTAAAGAATAATATAATCAGTGTGAAGTATCTTTGGGATTCAGCCCATGAGTTAACCAGTATGATTCAGTAAAATTCAGTATTATAAACCAGGAGAGCTCTTTTCCAAGGATCCTGTCAAGTTGATGAATGGCCTTGAACAAAAATGCAGGCATTCTGAGCAGGCTAAGAAAATTGGTTGTAGCAAATAAAAAAAAAAAAGGCTGTAATCAGAAAAAGTCAGTTTACAAGTACTTTTGCTCAAAGTGGAAATGAATGAAGTATGCATGGTAAAATTCTGATCTCAGGCAACTTGTTCAGATTTAGTTGAAATTCAAAACAATTCCCCAACAGAATTATGAGTGAAGGATATATGATATCAGGGATATGTTATCCTAGCAGTTTGGGCTAGCCAGGATTCCAGTGTCTTTTCTGGAAAGTAAGATGATGTTGATATAGATTATCACAAAGGGCTCATTCATCAATTTGTTATCTGATACCAGAGTTCCCAATAGAAGAGAGATTCCAGATGCCCTAAAGCATGAGCAAATGATAAATTATTCTAATTCTTAGAAAATTTAAGACGCCCAGATTTGGCCCACATCATACTGGCCAGTAGTTTGAATTATTGCTCCTAGACTTTTGATAAGATGTTATCCAGTTTGCAGCATAATACCTAATCCTATGTTCATTACCATGCTTGCTAATGTAAAATAGCATCTTCAACAGATTTCATAAACAATACTTACAAGAAAAAAAAAATTGTCAGTGGAATATTATTTCATAACACCCAACTTAATTGTTCAGTTGATAATCATTCTGCAATTATGGAGGTAAAGTATTAGTGAATGGTTTTCTTTCAAGCTTTCTCTTTGTTACTTCGAAAAGGAAATCACAACCAGATGACATCCAAAATTTCACACTGCAAGGATTTAAATCAACAGTTCTTAAAATCCTACATCCGATAATAGACATTTCAAATTTTAAGATGTTATGAGAGAACCACATGTACAAACTATCTTTACTCCCAGAATTGTACAGGTCCTGGAAAATATACCTGTTACAAGGAACCAATAGTGAAGCTAAATGTAACAGATAGGAAAATAGATTAAAAGAAGACAAAGGAGGAATAAGAATTGTAAACTCCATTCCCAATCATTTTTGTTCCAAAGATGAAACTTTGGACATTACAGAAAAACTTTACTAAAAGCATCTAATTTATGAAAAGATTACTTCAATATAAATGATAAAAGATAAATTATTAATTCCCACAATGTTTCTGCTGATATGTCCTCCGACCTTCAGGTGTTTGTCGAACTCGGGAACCTTCATGGAACTTCAAACTACATCCTTTATTGAATCGGGGGGGGGGGTCGCCCGTTTTCATTCTGTTAGCCATAACCAGGTACAAGTGTTAAGTATTCCCATATCGTTACTTGACTGCAGTCAAGAGTGAACCTGCAACCTCTAAATGATTGTCTCCTCAGAAGCTTAGGGAACCAACGCCTATAACCGTTATGCCATGAGTCCTACTGGACAATTCAGAGTGAATTTTAGGACTTATAAACTTAATGTTCTTACTTGACTTGAATTACTACTATTATGTATGGAAAAAAAAATCTGAATAAGAGCACAGATAAAAAATCATACATAATAGCTCAGCGAAAGTTCCGGAGTTCGACAAACACCTCAAGAAGGCCAGAGGACATATCGGCTGAAATGTTGTGGAAATAACAATAAAGATGAAGACAATAGTCCGAAAAACCTTAAAGATAAAAATCACCAGGCTTCTTCTCAGAAATTTAGATAACTAATATAAATTCCCATTAAAAAAAAAAAAAAAGCTTTTCTGAATTAAATAAATTTGTTGATTGCTGTATTTTCTTTATAAAAAAAAAAGAAGCTTAATCTAAAAATGATAATTCAGTATATAATCAACAGCAATTTATAAATGTCTTAAATGTTTTTTGTTAGTTGGGTTAACAATACAGCAAAAACAAGCAAAAGTATAACAGATTTCATTGTTGATAGCAAAAAAGCTTCAAAGAGTGAAAAATGAAGAGAAGGAAGGAAACCTTGAATTATAACAGAAAATTTGATTTTTTTTTAATGTAAAACTCAGAAAAAAAAAAATCAAAAGAAAATCTTTCATTAATTTTACTCAAAGATTCTTTCTTAAAACTAATCTAAAATTAATTGCTTGAGAATGGCTAAGGATATGAATTTTATTGTAGAATAAATTACAATATAAGGTTTATCTAATCAAAATATTTTCAAACAATATTCTCTAAAATTAATGCATTTTTTAAAAATTATTTTAGAATTCATAAACAAAACTTAGAAATCACCAATTTTTTTTCAGCATATTCAATTTTCCTTCAAGCGATGATTTTTTCAATTTTTAGTAAAAGTTTACTGTTTTAAATTTTGTAAATTTTTAGCAAATGAAGTATCAATAGGTACAAATGGAAATATTTGCTTGCATTCACAAAAAAAGGTTTAGATTTGAAGCATAATACATAAACCTATCTATCACTATTGATGTCAAACACCTTTATACAAGATGAAAAGTGAGTTCATTAAAATAAAGTTTTTTTTTTTTTTTAAATGTTCTATGTTAAAAAATTACAATAAATAGATTTATGGTATCAAATATACATAATTTTAATATATATAAATACTTATAAAAGTAAAATATGAAAGGAAAAAAGAAAATGTATGACCTGAAAAGAGATAACAATTGTGGTACCCACCTACCAAACTGGCTTGAGAGGATAGTGTCACGTGATGGCTCACGGAGACGAGGAGGTGGGAATGATACTCCCCCCCCCGTTGAACTAACATTATCTAGGAGTCAAAAAGTGACCGTTAGGAGAGAATGTGGGTCACGCAGATGTTCGCACTTAAGTGACCTTGGGTCGCCGGACATCGGAAGGGGAAAGAAAAAAGAAGCCAAATGATTGGCGGGGGGGACCCCAAACGGAAGTGGGGTTCCCTTCCCCTCAGCGGAAGTAAATACAAAAAGTTAGTTTTTGGGCAAGTCTCGTGGCAGACGGACGATAGCCATTTTACTCCGGGCTAAAGACAAAAAGACTGAGACACGAAGAACTCCAAAATCCTTCAAGCTAGCATTAAAAACAGTACAAAGTCTATTAGCCCGTGAAAGAAGAGAAATTCTCCAGTGGAACCCCGTCAAAAAAATAAGATAAGTAACTTTGGGACATTTTTCCGTTACACCCAAATTTTGTTACCACTCTCTCTCTCAATTTGGAAAAGGATAAAAGCCAAGAAAAGACATTTATATTCATGGACTATCCTATTATATATTTTTGACACTTTGAACATATATATGTATATAACCGTAGTAAAGAACCTATGTATTTTCATTTTACCATGTGGTCTATGTTATTATTCCATGCTTTCCTTTCAGCTTCTATTCGCCTTACATTATCTTGCTTAGAACTGTCCTATTAATTCCTAAAGTATCACACGGGAAACCGGAGTTGCCGACTACTACAACGACATTAATATTATTACAACTAAGACCTATAGGCCCGTATTCTTCTATTATCTAAGGGGAAGAAGTTTAGCGGCCTGGTGGGTGTGTGATAGTGTGAAATTTTGGACCCCTTTGCCAGCGGTGGCCAGTCTGGCCCTAAATTATTCCCTCACGTAATATGCCAGTTCTTATCTGCCTGAGAAAAGAACTCTGAACAGGACTTATTTCTGTAGGGGATCAAGTGCCAACCTGCCCCGTCTTCACACGTGCGAAAATAAAGTCCCGTTTAGGGATTTTACCCAATTTCCCCGTCACAATAGTTCCAAAAATGACCATAAAATTATTAGTTCGTTTCTCAAGTCATAAGTAACAAAATTTAGGAACCTGTTTGCAATATTATTTTTGCTTTGGTTGTATTTTATGGCATATCAACTCTCATGAGTTATTTAATGACAAATGACATTATGATTTGTGAGCAAATAATTTGTAGGTAACATTTTTTAAATGAGCCGGAGATCATTTGTTTGCACAAAGTTAAATGGTTTCAAGTATTGTTATCTAAAAGTAATATTTCTATTTACACAGTTAAATGGTTTCATGTATTGCGATTTAATACTTTAATTTTATCTAATATTAATCATTCATTTACACACAGTTAAATAGTTAAACAGTTCTATTTGACCCATAACAGGTCCACTCAGGTTTAAAGTAGACTTGAGAGTAATGGCAATGAAGGGGTACTCCACATTCTCCAGAACTGGATCCTTGTTGTGAGAGCCTTACCCATCTCACCACAATGAACTCTTCTCACTGTTATTAGTACTGAGAGATTTCGCTACCAGAGGCAGATCAATATCGGTGTTATCTGAACAGTACAAAACTTCTTACCTTTTCTATGTAACTTTATCTTTCTTGTGTAATATAATCTGTTTTCTAATATCTGTGTTTGCATTTTCATTAGTGACCCTTTCTGGGGCCACAACAATCCTCACAAGTTTAGTTCATATCCAGGATACTTGTTGGAAGGTGCAATTGGTGTATTCTACAGCCCCAGCAAATCGGGCAGAAGGTTATTTTTATTAAAAGTGTTAATACAAAGCATTAATGTAACATTTAAAAAAAAGATTTTTTAAATAGCTCATTTTTATAAGTTGTTAAGAGGTTAGAGGCAAACTACAAATCTATATAATGATCATTGAATGTATGGGAGCAACCTAATCTTTTAAAAAGAGTAGCTTTATTGACTTATTTCAAAGACTGAGATTTTCTATGTCAAAAAGAAATCTATTTTTAACAAGTAATGTTTGATGTTTAGCTAAATTGTAACAATACAGGTAGAATGTATCTCTTCAGCATCTTTAAAATGACTGAAAAGATTTCAGCCATATAACAATATCTAACAAAACTGATTGTGCTCAAGTTTTAATATTAATGAAAAGAGTAGTCTTTATTATAGAAAAATTGCAGCCTATATATCTAGTAATACAATGACTATAAAGCATTCACTCATTTAAGATTACTGAAGATATAACACTTAACTGACTTGTGGTTTTGTTTACTTTAAATTGAGGAGGCACACTAAGCATAATGGTTATCATAATAGGAAATAGAATCTAGATGAGACTATATTTCACTTCATGTTAATGCTTTTTAGAAAAGCATGAATCCATCTGTCTCTTCCCCCCCCACAGCTCTAGGTAAATTGATAAGATTGGGTTCTTTAACCTTGGTTAGGCAACCAGTCTATAAAGAAAACTGAATACAAACCAGCTTCACTCCACTTAAAAATTGACCTTGTGTTACATCCTGCCTGTGGTAGAGGGAGGAGGGTAAATAATTAAATTAACTTGAAAAATAATTTTCAATTATAATAATCTTTGTAGGAATACATTCCTTACTAAGTGAATTTTTATCTCTAAATTGTTGTGTTTCATTCATTAAAAGGATTGGACTTTTTTGGAAATGTTATGACTAAATAGATTTAACCAATACCAAAATGAATCATCTGAACATACATTAAAACAATATGCTCATCAGCATAAAAGACCAAAAGGTATGCTCATCAGATTAAAGACCAAAACTTCAATTCTGGTATGCCATATACAAAACAAAATATTATTAAATTATTAGGTAAACATTCCTATGAAATAACTCAAAAATTAAACTGCTTTAAAATCACAAATTATAAAGTTAATATCGGCTTTCATCACAGACTAATACAGTTGCAAAAATTCTATGAAACCATTACAGTGGTCAAGAGCAGATAATCTCAGAAAACAGCCTTTGTACACAAGATTCAGTAAAGGTGTCAATTAAAGACTACTTGCAGTCTGTTTCACAGACAGTTGATAAAGTAAAAATAGCCTGGAAAAGTTTTTAAATGTCAGTTCATTAAAACTGTTAAGACAAATGTAAACAACTGAATCAGACAATGCTCAATAACCAAAATATTACTTTTCTCCAATGACAAATGATCACCTGAGTAATTCAGAATATTGATAAATGTGTATAACTGTATAACTTACCACCTAAATTTTATTTATTGCAATTATGGCACACATACTTAAAACCATATGTAAGTTTTAAGTATAAGTTTTTTCTCAAAGATAATTGTTGTCTGAGATAAAACGCTATGATTAAACCACATAAAAAATCTTTGAGTATTCATCAAATAACATCTGGAGATATTTTTCTTAATGTTCCATCTTGTAAAGAAACAATCAATTGAGGTCTTCAACACCCCCCCCCTTGATAGCAAAGTTTGTCTATTGATAAATCCCGAAGATAACAAAGATTACTCTGCATACAACAGCAGATCTACCATTAGGCTCACATGGTTACACAATTATAAAACAAAGCCAAGAATATATTACATACATGCAATGCAAGAGGTAAACATTTATCTAATCTGGTTCCACAAAATGCAGTCCAACTTAAATCTGGTTCTATAAACAGTTTAATATTGATTGCACTAAGTATATTAAACTATTTCAACATTGTTTACAACAAAAACAATATATCTTCTTTCAAAAGAGTTTAATGGGCACCAGATTCATGGAAGATGAATTTAATTTTTGTGAGCCAATCCTGCTAAATTTTTGTTAAGAACTTTGGTAAAACAAATTGCACAAAATTTTACAGAAAACCTTTGAAACTCCAACTTGAAGCATTGTCATTTATCCAGATTGGTATATTTGTTTTTCAGTTTATGTCTTCAGTTTCCATTAAGTGGTGGTCAGAAAATTTGATTTTAAGATTTAATTGCCATGTATAAAATGGGAATTCTTTCAAGCTGTAACTCAGTCAGTACTACTGTATCAATGCACCATTTAGGAACTACACAAGGATGCTGCATGCTGTTTTGAACAAATCCTGGAAGCAGTACCCCATAAAAAAGCAGTAGTAGGGCCACTTCCTATCTCAAACCATCCAAATATGATAAACAGAACATACTGGGCACTGTCATAGAAGTGGGGACAAACTCAAACCATGTTCCATAAAATCCTAGACATGGACACACCAAAGTTGGTGGATCAGCAAAATCTTACATTAACCAGCTTTGTGCTGACACTGGATGCTGTCTAGAGAACCTACCAAGGGCGATGGCTGATATGATTCTGTTCTGTTGACACAACAAATGATGAGGACTAAGTACGTCATCAATATTTCTATACTTACAATCGTCTTCCATTAATTTCTATCTTTCTACCCCCACTTCTTTTTTTAAAGATAATATTTCCATACTATCTGAGACAAATTTTGAGAGCAAATTTTCCTAGTACACTTGGCATGTATGTTGCATTTAGTAACCAATGAGTATTGTTCAGTATTTTTAAAGAGATAGAAAATTAAAAAGAAACAATTAGAACACACTCAACAGATATCAGAAACAAACCAACCAAAATAACAAAGTTGAGAATATTAATAGATTATTTTTGGAATGATAACAAAAAAAAAAAACCCAAAAAAACTTGTGCCTTCTTCAGAGAATCTAGAAAATAAGATCTTATTGACATTAAAATAATTTGATGTTCAACACAACAATTTTTAGAAGATGTCCAAGAGAAATTTTCAAATTAGATATATCTCTGAAAATAATTTCAGCCATAGAGAGCAGTTGAAATTTTGTCACTGAGAAGATTTGGCAACTTTTCTTAAGTGATCACCTTATTTTGAAAGAAAAATATATCACTCCATAATATCAGACAAAATCTTAAAAATATAAAACTATCTTTAAGAAGACTTATCTAGTAAACAACTTTCTACCCAATCAATAATGGAACAACTTGAGAAGTGATATAAATATTTGCCACCATGACTTAAATTTTACATATTACAATAGTAGAGTACTTTCAAAGCGTTTTGTCACAGCATTTTTGTGAAGTCTGAAGCAATGTATGTAAACAAGGAACATAAAGGGTATGACATCATACCAAGAAACAGTATCCTCTTCCAGAGAGTAAACAAATTTCTTTAGGCTTTCATTCTTTAAATCTGTTGACATTTTGAGGAAGATCAAAAGAAATTTTTGAGCCAACAAACATCCAATTAGTAACAGATAAATGTTAGAGAAACACTTTTTAAAATGAATCACAAGAAATGTCAGATATTAATGAGTAGTTATATCTGATTCTACACGTTATAAAATACTGGTAAAATGTGCAGATTTCAAGACTGATAATTGGCACATTACAGCATTGCAAAGACATTCAGCTTCAAAAAATATGTAATTCTTCATGGCAGCACATGTATTTTTTCCATCGATTTTAAAAAAAAAAAAAAAAAATCTAAGTTTTATTAACATTAATAAGTATACAGGTTGTTTGACAATATAATACTTAAAACCTTACAAAAAATTAAAAAAAAAAACCCAACTTTAAAACCAGTACAAACCAAAGGTTGCTATATGTGGCATGGTTAGAATACTGACTCATAGGTCTATTACTATAAAATCTTTTATGTCAAGTATCATCAAAAGTGTCGACATTGAGTATCAAAAGTCTGCTATGCTAAGATTGAGTTTTCAGTGCATGAAATACTAAGTTCTTTTTTCTGCTAAATAATTTAACCTCCATGATCTCAGTCTTTAACTTACGTAGTTTTTCATTTTATTTACGTATTTGAAATTTATTTTATTAAAAAAAAAAAAAAAAAAATTCCTAATGATTTGAATACACTAAATCTACACAAAAACTTATCATTCAATAACAAGAGATAAAGATTGTAAATCATAGTTTCAGAAAGTCTCCTTGGACAGTCATAGAATAAATATTTCTAGAAGCTACTGCCATACATAAACTCTGAAAACTCATTTGGCATCTAAAGGTTATTAAACTAGCAAATTTTCTGGCTCATTTTATCATTTACCATGAAAATTATGGCGAGAGCTTTGGACTCAATCAACAAAGTCTATTAAGCTCTTTAGTGGCCAAACCAACTTTAATTTCCTTTCATATTTCTTAGTTTAATGATAAAAACTTATATGGAGAATAATAGTACACACAAGAGAATTGATTCTATACAAAGCAAACTGAAACACTTTAAAACAATAAGTGCATGTAGGGGCAGGTGACAGGGTACTGTTACTTGCTGTCACTTGTTCTCAACTGAATGTTGTAAATTTAAGTAGTATAAAGTTAATTTTATACAGAGACAGAAATCAGGACACAGGTATCTTGATAATTTATAAATTTTATGTATTGTCTTTGGGTTGGCTCTTAGGATGTGTGGTTTTTGAGCAGTTGGCTACAAAGACATTACAGTATTTCTTGTCTTAAATCTTTGATCAGTTCCCAACATATTTCAGCAAGTGGTTAGGCTGTGATTGGCTGTCCCCTTTTCTGTCTGATATCCTTTTATATCATTTGATCTGTTCTTCATTATCACCTTCCAAATTTCAAGCACAGGGACACCCATTTATTTTTATAAATTTTCAAGTGCACTCTTACTGATATCTGCACTTCTTTTGCTCTATACCCAGAGACACTGATGCCATAAAAAATGTTGTCAAACGTAACAATTGTATGTGCTCAGAAACTCAAATAATTATTATTCATTACATAATATTAGCAAGGGTAAAAAGTTAATGGAAAGTGACAATTAAATTGCCATTATTCAGTTGCAGTTTAAGTCTCAAATTCTGAGAATTCCTTAAATCAAATATTTTGTCACACATACCACCATAAAATAGATTTACAATTATTCCATTTTCATCCACTTTTTAATCATACAGAGAGCAAGTCAGAATTTGTGCTTTGCTGCTTGTACCACATAACCTCGTATAATCTGATGCTTGGAGAAATGGGTATAAATAACCACCCCAAAGGTAAATACTCTGCATGGCAACCAGACAATCTAGTAAATTATAGGAAACATTCATCCATCAATTATAAAAAAACATATTAGACAAGTGTTGTTCATTCTTTGAATTAAATTTACATTTTTGTGTGAAATAAATAAGCATTCCCTTTGTGTCAACTGAGAGCCCAATACTACAAGCTACTAAGAATGATATACCTCAGAATCCAACAGGATACATTTAAACTTGATTAATTTCTTCAATTTTCAAACAAAGTTCTGTTACTAAATACTACTATACTTCCAGAAAACTGCCTTACAAAACCTTCGAGGTTAGGTTTTTGTTATAAGCAACACATTGTATATATTGGTTTTGAAATGTGGATCTTCAAACACAAATTCTACTTAAAGAAAATGGAGAATTTCAGATTAAGTGTTAACTTATGGGGTCAGTTTTTATTGTTCTGGTTTCTATATAGAAAATACTATCTACTAAAGCAGTTATTTCTACTATATATAATTTGTCAGTAGTTGGCAGTGGGTGGAAGGAAGTGGTCTATGTAATAAGGTAAGAATTAATAAGAGATTTTTGCTAACATTAAATGATGATAGTTAATAATGAAGCTGGAAAGAAACAGTTTGAATGATGAAACTTACTGGTAAAGGTGAATTGAATCAAGCCAGAAGAAATCTGAAAATGAAGAAATATTTTAAAAAGACAGAAACTTAAAAAAAAGCAGAAAAAAAACAAAAAAAAAACACATCTCCAAAAGATTTTTAGTTAGATTATTACAACTTGGTTTACAGAAAAAGCTCCTTTCATGTGCTGATAAGGTATATGCCTCGTAAAAATGAAACCACAAAAACAAACCTCTAAATTTAAAATGATGTCTCCTTTGCCAATGAATATGCTAGCAACCATACTGATGAACCAAGATTCCACCCCTCACTGCGGTGGGGTAAGAGGAATATATGAAATGAAAAATAAAATTTTGTTGTAACTAAGTGCAAAGATAATATCAAGTTCATGTAGTTGAAATATTATTCCCTATTTCTTAATCAATGAACAGTAATTTTCAAATAACCCTTGAAAGTTTACATGAGAAAAAAAAATTTTAATTTGTTCTTAAGCCTTTTTTCTTTGTTTTACAAGAAACAAGAGATCAATTAAAAAATCTAAAATAACAATCATTTAAGATTGAACTTATATATATATATATATATATATATATATATATATATATATATATATATATATATATATATAAAATCTTAAGCACTAATCAACAATGTACTAAAAATAATTGCCAGATAAAGATTAGTTTTATTTTCCAGTAGAATTGTGCAAAATATTCCCCTCTTATTTCTTTTTTTTTTCCTTGATGAAAGATACATGTTTTTAACAATTGGTACATATTTTTTTCTGTAGGCATGGTCCAAAGTAATATTTCCCCACTTGTAAAAACAATCACGGACGCCGACTACGCTGATGACTTGGCGTTACTGGCGAATACGTCTAATCAAGCAGAGACACTACTGCATAGTCGGGAACGAGCCGCAGCTGGCATTGGCCTCCATGTCAATGCACACAAAACTGAATATATGTGTTACAACCAAACGGGCAACATTGCCACACTAGACAGAGCCTCTCTGAAACTAGTAGACAAATTCACCTACCTAGGAAGTAGCGTCTCATCAACCAAAAAAGACAGCGACACACGACTGACGAAGGCATGGACGGCTATTGATAGGCTCTCGATCATATGGAAATCAGACCTGACCGATAAAATGAAACGCAGTTTCCTCCAGGCAGTGGTTGTGTCGATACTGCTACATGGATGCTAACTAAACGGCTGGAGAAAAAACTAGATGGAAATTACACAAAAATGTTGAGAGCAGTATTGAACAAGTCCTGGCGACAACACCCCACGAGACACCAACTATACGGACACTTGAACCCCATCACGAAAACTATACAAGTTAGACGAACCAGACACGCGGGACACTGCTGGAGAAGCAAGGACGAGCTCATAAGCGATGTACTCCTATGGACCCCCACATATGGATGTGCAAAAGCAGGACGACCAGCTCGAACTTACATACAGCAACTATGTGAGGACACAGGATGTAACCCTGAAGACCTGTCGGAGGCGATGAATGATAGGGAGAAGAGGCAAGAGAGGGTCAGGGATATCCGTGCTGGAGGCACGACATGATGATGATGATGACGAAAATGTGGGCAATGTTTTAAATAATCTTGCCGGAAAGGTGTTAACCAAATTAGATCAAAAGGGCTACAGTTATAAGTGCTGTGTCACTGAGTAAATTTTCCAAAACAGCTTAATCCTATAAAATTTTTATATCAACAAAGAGAGTAAAACTATAACTGATATTTATAATAAGGACAAAATCTGCCTTCATTATAGGACTCTGGAAGAACACCAAAAGTTTTTTTTCTTACTAAAGACAGAAAGATTTTTTTTTTTTTAAATTATCATCCATAAAGTTTTTTTCTTGCAAAAAAAAAAAAAAAAAAAAAAAAAAAAAAGTGGTGGTAGTGGTGAGGCTCTAATAAAGGAAAAAAAAACAAAAACATTGGAGTAACAACTTTCATTGTGGTGCCCATAGCATTTTTCCATATTTTAATATAACCAGTCATAGTAAAATATATTAAAAAAACCAAAAAAACAACCATATAAAAAATATTGAAATTAAATGCAGAAGTTGAAAAGTATAATACAGAAAATTATATAAATCAGTTATAGCACCAACATTCAATGATGGCAATTATATCAACATAACGGCACCCTATTAGAACTACATTATACAGATAAAATAATTCTAATATGCACTTTTAGGGGGGGAAAAAAAATTAGTAAAACTTGTAAATGTAAGATAAACAATGATATTAATTTCATAACAATGCAACATTATTAATGCTTCAAAATACGATTAAAATAAGATTGCTGTCTACAAAGTGTCAGAATGGCTTTTTCTGATCTCAGATATAATGTAACGAAGAAGGTTAGTAAATGCCCTCTTAACCCATTTGAGATGGGCTAATTAACAATACAATTTCCATTAAGCCGACTGATTATAGTATTGGTGGTAGTCAAATGGACATGGTCTTTGGTAGTAAGTGAAGGATTTCTGTTAAAATAATAGAGAATGAAACAGTAAAGCATGTCATCAAGGGATCATAAAATAAATGAATTTGCAGAACAATTTTATTTGAAGTGTATCAAACCAAGATTCAAAAGTAATGAGGAAACAATGCAATGTTAAATGTATATATGCTGAGATTCACTAGAATTGCAGGAGAATTTAGTATTTAGAATAGTCTGATCCCAAGTTATGTTATAAATACAATAAATACAATATTACTATTATAATTAAGTGCAAATAAATTAGGGAAAGTATTCTACAATTAGCATTTCCTTTGAAAAATTATAACAATAGTAAGAATGAGTGCAAATTTCACAGTATTATATATTGGGTTGAAAATTGCTTCATTCTCCATGTTAGAGCAATGATATTAAAATGTGCTCTCTACAATGTGCCATTTTTTTTGTGTTGCAATAATTGAATCATTATAAATAGGTGTGTAGAAGATAATTATTTCTGATATAAATTTACATTGAAATTTGTTTTATTAGCATATCAACCTTGCTGGGTTATCAAATGGCAAAAATCATACTTATAGAAGAACAGTAGTGATAGTATTAAACATACTTTTCCCAATGATATTAGGCCAAAAGTGAACATAATAGCATTAGTAGAGTTCAAACTCACTATGATGTCACAATCTAACACATTACCTACGATGCCACAGAGACTTCTGTTATTAATGTAAGAAATGGGATTTGTGACTATTACAAGTCCTGGACAAGACAGTTTGCATTTTACTTCATACTAATGCCATTGAGAAAAGCAAGAATATATCTTCCCCCTCAAGCTATAGGTAAATAGTAGGGCAGACTGGATTCTTTAGCCTTAGTTAATTTTTCCTTCTCCAAGTGAGGTTGTCAAATTCAAACCAGTGGCACTCCACTTAAAAATTGACAATGAGTCATACCTGCCCATAGCAGAGGAGTTGGGTAAATATATACATAGATATCACTTTACTTTGATATAAACAAAAGTCATTAGAGCAAACAATAATTCAAGAGATAAATATAAGGCCAAAATCAAAAATTGTCACTCACAAAGGGGGTGGGGAAGAAGACAATGATGGTTGCAGTAGTAAATTTATCACCAAGAAAGCTGAGTAGATTAAGTTTGAAAGTTTCTTCAGACTAATGATAATCCAAGTAAAATTATAGATACAGTATATTTTTCAGATACTGGAAGTATACAAGGTGTGTTCAAAAATTGTGCCAGACTGTATTTACCAAGATAGAGATAAAAAATTAATGAAACATTGATTTTCATCAAAATAGTCTTTGCATTTAAGACAGTTATTCAAGCAAGTTGTCCATTGGTCAGAGCACTTCTGAATGTGATAGAGTATGAAATTAAACCATTATATTTTTGAAAGTTCTTCAAATTCTTAAATCTTACCACAGGGATGAATTCTTTTTTTTTAGAAACAAGAAAAAGCTGCATGAATTAGGTCTGACGAGTATAAAGAGAACTTGTATAATCCTTAGTTTCACAAAAAAATGTTTAAAAGTATTAAGACAAGCTTCATACATTTTTTTTCAAGTAGACACTCGCTCATCTCGACTTCTGTGCACATAAAAATGTAAAGCCTTAGTCTCTTTCTTTTCTTTTTTTTTTTATTACACCTTATATTCCTAAAAGGGGTAGGAAGAGATATTATTAGCATAAGTTCTGTTTATGACAGGATTATACATCAATGGATTAGTATTTTAGTTTGATAGCAGCATCAGTTATGTTTCAGAATTAGAATGCAGGAACAGCAGTCAATTGAAATCCTTTCATATCACTCAAGTAAACAAAAGAAACCATGAAAAGAAGAAAATGTAAGGAAAGAAGTTGAAGAAAAGAAAGAAAAACAGCGATACAGAGAAGGAAGAAGACCAAGGTATAAAAAGTTACTGCTAGAGAAGGGAAAAAAAAAAAAAAAGAGTGGCTTAAATAGTTGAGAGAGGGAGAAAAAAAAATTCAAAAGTTCTAAGCTTCACTAAGATTTTAGATTGGTTGCACACCTCTCACCTTTATATGGACCTCACCAGCACAGAAATTAAGGCAGATATCTGAATTAAATTTCTAGCTTTATAAGAGGTAATGTCTTGCCACAACAAATATGCTCAGCTATAGCTCTTTTGGGGTGAAGCTTAGAATTTTTTTTAATTGACCCTAATATATATGAATTTCTACAAGATCATGGAAAAAAAAACTACTGAAGACATACACCCAATTTCAGAGAAAAAGAAAGATTTTTCATATACACCATGCAGTACTTTCTTTCTAAGATGCAGGGCCACCAGATATGATGTACTTTTGGATTGTAAGAAAGTGTGTAGTATACCTAGCAATCTACGTTGATTAACATTCATATATATTTATTATAACTCAAATAATACTTTGTGTTACCATAACAGAATTTCTCATTACTTTGTGAGACCAGACAACACAAAATGATTGATTTATTCATAAATGTGTACTGAGTAAATTCATACAAGAACAAGGTTATTTAGGAAACAATTTTGACAAACTATAATATCAGAGTCTTCTCTCCCAAACTTAAGTTTTTTCCACACACTAAAAATTAAATAAACTTGATTTAACCTTACAAAGCATAAATGACCTTTTTGTTTATCCTTTATGAAGACTAAAAAAAACAATATACTGGCTGCCATTTTGTATAGAGCTAATCAATTTAACTACAACTTATTTCAAGTTTTCTTTTCCCAAAATCTATTAAGATATAACATTTCTCAGTTCATTTTTTTTTTATTTATTTTTACAAAATTGCTATTTGTTAATATAGTTACAAAATATGTATTACTGCCAATCTATACATGTATCTAAACATATATGCATACAACAGTCTTTATTTTGGTCTCCTGTGAGTCAAAATACAAAAAACTGGCTTGTCAAAATAAAAAAAAATAGTGTGAATATTCATTAGCCATACAAAAAATGATATATTAAACTTTGATACAAAGATTATTATATATATATATATATATATATATATATATATATATATATAAAAAATAGCATATTGTCCTGTGAAGAGTTATTTTATGCCAAGAGGTTAGGGAATTACACTCATTTATATTTTGTGTAGTTTCTAAAAAGTAACTCTCTCTCTCTCTCTCAAATACAAATAATTTTTCGACAGATCTATTTGACACAGATGTGACCCTAACAGATACTACAACTCTGACTCAGAGTGGACCTGGAGCCTCACTATCAGATGCAGTTAAGTGTCATAATCAGGATACCTTTTATTGGAGGTCTACTCTTACTCTCCTGCAGGAGCTATAGTTAACATATTCAATGCCCAGCTGACAGGGTGGATAAATTACATATAAAATTACACTATAAAACATGGGTAAAATTTAGATCTTTATAGTGAGCCACTGGTCAAAATTATAGAAAGTTATAATATAAACCTGAATAGGTATCTAGTTCAAAACTTGTTCATAATCCAAAGTATACGAGTTCACACTGACTCAGTATGTCAATATTTTTAGCTCCTAAAGTTAACTGGTATGAATCTGGCTTCATATCAGCAAATAGGAGGAAAGCGATTAATGGATACAGAGAAGATAGTATGGCAGAGGCCAAGTTGAGTGACATGCAAGTGAAGGGGTGGAGATTTAAATGCAGCACCTTTGGTCAGCACATGTCAAGTTGATGAGTGAGTGACCATCTTGTGAAATCAGTTTATAACTATGCCCACAGAACCATGCCTACATGAACACACACACACACACACACACACACACACACACACACACACACACACACAGAGAAGAGTTTTTAATTGGATAGAGACAGAGGAACTCAATTGAGAGCATAAACTTGTCAAAGGCATAGGCAGAAAGATAATCATTGTAAGATAATACAGTTATAAATTAGAATGTCTTTACAGCAATTGTTTCATACCTTAAATTGGAGAAAAAAATTATATTTTAGAAGCACAAGAAAAAAATATTATAGATTGATTAATTTTAACAACATATCAATCCACCAGGGTTATTTTATACCTTGAGGTTAGGAAATTGCATACATTGAAAGTTTACATTTTTTGTATACAGTTGTAAGTTGTTTTTTTTTTTTATTTACAATTATATATAAGGTATTCTTATCTAATACAAATAATTTGCAAACAGCTATTTGACCTGTAGATGTGACCCTAACAGTTACTATCACATTGGGTCAATGCTGACCTAGGAGTAATGGTAATGAAAGGGTACTCCACATTCCTCAAATCTCCAGCATTGGAGTTTCACCACCAGATACAGTTTAGTGCCATATCCAGGACACTCTTCTTGAAGAGAAGAGGGGTCTTAGTTCTCTGCAGGGGAATACAATCAGTAAATTTAAAACCCTGCTAACAAGACAGAAAAATTTACAGAGAATTCTTATTTCTCAATTGGGATATTTGAACAGGTTTCAATTATACAAGTAGAAGACAAGTAATTACTGTGAGGATATATTGTCATCAAGCTGCGCTGCTAGCATGGATTTCCCTGACTCTCCATTCGTCCCTATCATACATTTCTTTCAGTAGGTCTTCCAGACTACATCTTGTATCTGCATAGAGCCATTGTAGGCAAGTTCTTGTTGGTCAGTCAACACTGGCATGTCCATGTTAAGGGATCTATAGGAAAGTCACTTACGATTTCATCCTTGCTTGTCTTATTTGGATGGTGTTAGAGATGAGAGGTAAGTGACCATACAGCTGAGTATATATATATATATATATATATATATAAAATTCAAGGTCATTATGTGCCTATATCTACAAGATTTAAAAATCTGAGAGAAAAAAAATCCACAAAATAGTAACATTTATACTCTGACATAAGAATGAGTCACACCATCTCAATGAAGACACAATGTTCATTTTGTGGTCAGGATAAATTAGCCAGTATTGTAAGAAAAAAAAAAATTGGTAGTTGAACACAAAGCTTTAAAGTTAATTTCCACAGAATTAGAAATTTAAGAATTTTTATAAAACTTGTAAATACAAAATCCAGAAGCTCCTCCTTATTTTCTTTTAAATATAAAGCTAATTGGTAACAAAATCAATGCAGGATGATTGCTTAGCAACATGATCATTATTGTACACAATAGGAACTAATTAGTCTCTTGTGTTTCCTCTCTTAACTACTCTCTAATGATTGAATGCAGCAAAGATCACTTAATAGGTAAAAAGTTTTTAAAAATCATACTGGCAAAGTAGCAATGGCTCAGATATATCAGCTAATATATGTTGTAAGAATAAACCACAAAGGCATTGAATTAAAGTTGAGGTGGGGATGTACTGTCTGCATTTGTTTCTTGAAACTTTTTATTACTTGAATAAATATAATTCTTTTTAATTATATATGACTGATGGATTTTAATGGCATGTTAACCTGTCTAGGTTATTTTATGGCTAGTGGTTATAGTACATTTATAATTCAAAAAATCTATTTGACTCAAAGATAGGACCCTAACAAGTACTACCACCCCAGGTCAGAGTGAAGAGATACTCTAAACTGGAGCCACACTATCAGATGCAGTTTGGTGTCATATGCAGCACAAACCTTTTTAGTTGTGTTCTTGTTTTCACACTGAATAAATGCTACCATATATATAAAGTTTTTATTTAGTTAAATTTGCTTTGTAATAAAAACAATATAAGTAAGTAAAGTTGGCGACCTTAGTCAAGGGTGACCAGAAGGCTCCCTTTTCAATAGCTACTACACCAAGGTGTAGGGAAGGGTGCAACTCCTTTCCCTGGATTGCTCCATTTTACCCTTGATATGTAACTTATATTGCAGAGTGTTAAGCAAGGAGGTATCAAGTACCATTTTTAAAGTCTTTGGTATGACGCGACTTGGGATCGAACTCAGGTTTCCCAAAACATTGGCGAACACTCTACCCACAAGGCCAATGGGCTTAAAATGAAAATTTTTAAGTTACTGTGTCAGATGTCTTCAAATTTTGCATGAAAGTTTACTGAATCATATTACAAAAGATAATTGCTATTTTTAATTTGTGCAACAAAGTTTAAAGGAATTTGTGTATTTCAATGGAAAGACATTCTTAGATCAAATATGCAGAACACTATTTTTTAAAAATTATGAACACAAATGTGGGGGTATATACATGTAAGTAAATAAATAAATATATATCAGCAGATGGAGGGCCACAATCTTGTTGAACATGAATGCAAGCAATCGTATTAAGAGAATGTTAGAAACCAAACTTGTAAATGCAAAGCCTTGAAAAATAAGGAAGACACTGAAGAGCAAAAATGAGGCATATATTTTTGTGGCAGTTAGCCAAGCTGGTACCACACACACACAAATAAGTGTGCTTGAAAGCCTCTTGTCTGATTGAGTCAATGACTGTAAATGTCAGCCTGTTGTATCATTGATGGCAAGGTGCCAAGAGATAGCCAAGAGCCAGGAAGGCATTGGTAATGAAAATAAACAAAATACAACAAAGATAAGGGAAGGGCTTGGAAAAAAAAAAAAAAAAAAAAAAAAAAAAAAAAAAAAAAAAAAAGTGACACACACACACACAGAGAGCTACAGATGAGTACAAAGAAATATAGACAATGCCTTCTATAGTGCATGTCTTTATGAATTTATAAGGATCCAAATGAAGTATGGCTATGTTTACAAGTGATTTTTCTTTTTTTAGTACAAATTTATGTTTAAGTGTACATGCTTGTACATTGATTAATGTTGTTACCACTATTGGTTTTTATGAAGAGAAATATATATAGGTGTAGATAACAATATGTATACAGATATGTATATAAACCTCCTGTTTTTTTAGGTTTCTGTGAAAATATATCATGTATGTATAACTATATGGAGATGTGTGCATGAAAGAAATTGATGGTTATACACATTTTTTAATGAATTTATCCAGAAATATCCATAATCAAGTTAATCTCTTTAGAAAGACAAAGAACAAATATATCCAAATTGAAGCAGGAAAAGGGAAAAAACATGAGAAAACAATGGCCAGTAAAATGAATAAAAAGAGAAATTATCAATTTGAAAAATGTCATTAAAAGAAAGAATAAATAGGAAACAAACATTTAATTATTTATCCATTTATAATCATGAAAAATAATCTCTTTTGTAAAAGAAAATCTGCACTGCATTTCCTTTCTTCTTCTAGTCCAATACAGAGATTTAAAACCTTATGGCCATGTGCTTAGTGGTTCCTTGAAATCTATGAAAATGTTATTACTTTCATCTAATATTAAAGCTTTCAAGCTATGAGCTCATTTTTTACATTAACTTTATTAACATAGTTGAAATAACTGGTGTAAAGTGCAAAAAAAATTAGAAGAGATATAAGTCAAACTTCATGTGAACTAGTAATTTCCTGCTTCCTTTCTAAATAAAGTAGAAACTCCCATATATATATATATATATATATATATATATATATATATATATATATATATAAACAAACATTACATTACATACAATTAAAATCTCACCCTGATGGCTGGGGCTGGAGAATATGCCAACAGCACTTTTAACCTTATCCCCCCCACTAATGAGGGTCCTGAATATGACAAAACCATCTGATGGCAATATTCCAGTCCTGGTTTGGTTTGGTTTTATGGCATATCACCCATTGTAGGTCATTTAATGACAAATCCTATATATATATATATATATATATATATATATATATATATATATTAAATATGTGATTTCTAAACACATTTTGTAGATATTTTTATCCAAGCCCGAGCTCATTTTTTCTTTTTGCACACAGTTAAATGATTTCAGTTAATTTCAAACAATTCAGTTTAGCATAACTACAAAGTTAGTAATTTGTTTAAATATGTTTTCTGTTTACACAGTTAAATGTAAAATCAATTCAATTTAACCTAAGTACAATTTAAATGTCAATAGTTCTATTTCAAACAATTCAGTTTAGCATGTCAACAAAGTTGAGTGGTTCCAAGTATTGCCATGTATCACTAACAATTTAATTAAACATCAGTCATTTGTTTATAAAGTTAAATGATCAAACAGTTCTATTTCAAACAATTTCATTTAGCATAAGTACACAGTTTAAATGTCAAACAGTTCTATTTCACCTATAGATAGGACCCTATCAGGTGATACCACTCTGGAACACAGTGGACCTGGAAATGATGGCAATGAAGGGGTAATCCACATTCCCCAAAGCTCCAGTATTACTGAAGTCTCATCATCAGATTAGTGTCATATCCAGGGCACTCGTTGGGGGAGTTTTACCCCTCTGCAGAGATGCAGTCTGTATATTTTACAGCCCCAGCCAACAGGGCAATCCTGTCCTGGAGCTTTGGGAAATTACCAATTCTCTCAGGTTCATTGACCTGAAGTGGGAGTACCTGTTAGGGTTCTATCTATAGGTCAAATAGAAATATTTAATCATTTACTATACTTGAAACCATTTAACTGTGTGCAAACAAATGAGCTCTTGCTAGTTTAAAAATGTTACCTACAAACTATTCATTTACAAACCATTTGAGATATATATATATATATATATATATTGAATGGATGTATGTAAACAATAGTAATTGTGATTCATAACCATTTAAAATTTACTTCACAGCTAATATCTCCTCGTGGCTGAATGGTTAGAAGCTTTGACTTGGCGTTTGAGTCAACCGGGTTTCGATCCCAGCTACGGGAAGACACTGTCTAGCCACACTGATGAGTTCTGATAGAACGAAACAGATCAGTCTGTGGATGACTATTGTGATATATAAACAGGATTTGACATGAAATAACCTATAAGGGTTGATATGTTGTAAAACATAACCAACCAACCATTAAAATCTATAACAATATACCACACTGAAAAATGAGTAAAATTGAACCACATAAAATACATCATGCAAATTGACAAGGTTATGACATTTTTTTAATGAAAATTGCATTGGCACATTTTCAAGTTTTAATATAATTTGTCTTTCCAAAAATAAAAAAAATTTGAATGAGAAGATGCCAAGCTGAAATTTAGTGATGCCCAAGAAGGGGTATAATGTATGCTTCCAGGAGGGAGAGAAAAAAAAATTGTTGCATATTCATGTTATCTAGTTCTTTATATATTGGGGGGGGGGGCACAAAAAACTTTTAGCTTTTAACAGATTCTTTAAAAAGCTTAAAAATAAGATCAACAAAATGTCTTGTTAAAAAAATTCACATCCTATGAACATAAAAAAATTACTTTCCAATTGAGTATTATATTCAGCAGGGGGGGGGGTGCATCAACAAGATCATTATTAAGCCAACCAATATTTCCCATATATGACATGATTCTGATAAACTCATTTCACCCAATTGAAAGCTACAAGACATTTTTTACTAAAGTATGAAAGAAAAAAAAAAAATGAATGTAAATTTTACTGATACCTTATCTCCAAATGTTTCATTCTTTTAGTTACCAATAGTTTTCGGAAAGAAATTTTCATATAATTTTTGTCTCAGACTTTGGCTGACGCCAGTGATCCTCACAGGCAGAACAGAAGCTAAGTAGAACTTTGCTGTGATAAATTATTCTTTTTTGACATGAGCATGGAATGATTGAGAAAGGTTAAACGGCTATGTCTCCATACAACACCTGGGTAACTAAAGCAAAACATTTACAGTGTTTTCTTAGGTAGAAAAACATGAACTAGATAAAATGTTCACTTTTTGCTACACAGAGATGAATGTTAAAATAATTATTTACAATAAATGAAAAATTAGAGGCTCATGAGGTCCTCGTCAATCTAATTTACTTTGAATATAAAATAAATCTATAAATAAATACACGAATAAAAAAATGAATGGAGATGAAATTGATTATGATTTCTCTTCAGAAACTCCAAATAACATGGAAGAGAGGAAAAAGCTTAAAAGTGCTTCTCTACTCCAGGATCTGATAGATTACAAGCATATATGCAAAAGAGGAGGGGACCTTTCCATTCAACATTTTGATATATCATGCAAACTAACAGAAAATAATATATCATAGGGTAAATTCAAAGATCAATCAAATTTAGGTGATAACCATTCTAAAACAGAATAATTCAGAAACATTATTCTGGCTACTGATAACTTGATTACACAATAAGTACTTGGACTAGAGTTATTAATAAGAATATATATTTGGTTCAAGTGAAATTATATCAACTTCACAGAATCTGCCACAAAGAAATAAAGCAAACTAATAACTGAAGGATTTGCTAAGTAAAATCAAATGACACTAAACACCAGTTCCATTAGGGAAGGGAGGGGCACATTGAAAATCAAACAAACACTGTTTTTATATAATTAATGGAAAAGTCTACAGAAAATACTTATATCCCTGTGAATATATATATAAGATAATCCCTGTCTTGATATTCAAAATGACTTCTTGAATAAATAATTTTTTTTTTTAAATCAGACATGATATCTATTGTATGCAACAATAACTGGGGGGGGGGGGAAGACATGTATCCACAGAATTAGAAGCATACTTCTTTTATACATAAACATGTAAACTTGAGATTATTTTGAAAAGGTAAGTCTGAAGAGTAATTTTTGGGATGATCTATTAGAGAACAGTCATAGCATCAATACACATGCAACAACTTAAAATAAAAATCAACATATAGCCTAAAACCAATACAATGCAAGTACTGAACTATCTCTTCCATAATTTTTAAACAATGTTAGCAATTACAATCTTGTTTATTGAAATGGAGTTAAATATTTGTAGGAGTATCACTAGCAACTTTTGCAACAGTGGTTTGCCAATAACTTCTGACTTTCCTTCTAAATTAATTCTAATAGAAAAATACAAGTGTCCTAAAATAAACTAAAGAAAGAGAAAATAGAATTACTAGTACAAAGTTCATAATAAATTCTAAATGTTATTTGCCATTTACAGAAAATTGCACATTGATCAATGCAGGATAAAAACCAGATACATTTTTATTTGAGATTTTTGTAAAATAAAGGAAATATAATTTCTAAGAGTCAATTAAACAATTACAAAATAACTATTTTTAAATAAGAATTGTCTACACAGAGCAAATTGCTCATCTTTATTTAGTGAACCCTTCTGGAGAAAATATTCTTGAAGTCTTTAGTCTTTATTTGTAAACTGCTGCTACAGTAAAACAAACGCTGAACCTCAAAACAATTTCCTACAAACAACTGTCCCTGGCCTAGTAACATAGTATTTCAATGACAAGTACAAACAACCTGTTTGAACCACTAGGGATTTGCCAAATGCAGGTGCTTTATTGCAAATAATGCCAAGCAGGTGAATAGCTAGAGGTTGGCTTTTAAGGATTAAACACTCTAAGCAGCTGGCTAAAGACAGATTTAGAGAACCAGACCACCACTCTCACCAAATATATGTATATGTGTGTGTACCAATTTAGCCTTAAACTATTGGAAGATCAACTTACTTGCTGAGGTTAAGCTGCTTGGTGGCCAGCCAAATGCCATCATTTAGGAAAACTGAAAATCAACAAGGGCAAGGCTTCCTTTACATACACAGAGCAGAAAAGGAACCAAACTATATACATTGACTATGTGTGTAATAAGCAGTCACTTATAAGTACCACATTGTTTTTTAAAGGTTGCATATGTAATTTTGGAAATAATATTCACAAAATGTTCTGATCTCTTTTCTAATCATCTTGATGGGAAAAAGTTTTAACCAATATAAAAATGAATGGCCATAAGACAAGGCTAAATAGAGTTTCATCCAAATGAAAATTATCAACCACATGCTAACTGTTCTCTGCACCTATTTTCACAATAGTTACAAGCATTTTTATACTGTGATAAATAGCACATATCAGAATGTTTTGGTTTTAACTTTTTTCTCAGAGCCTTTTATATGTAGTTGATTTGTCATGCAAAATAAAAATACCCCAAAATTTAAAAAATATAATTCAGTGTATGTGCAGTATATAAATATGTATTCAAACAAAGTATGTGAAAGATATGCAACAAAATATTCACTGCAAAATATTAAGTGGCATTTAGTATCCAAGCTTACAGTTTCAGAAGTTTATTATTTAAATATTTATTTACCATATTAATAACTGGTCTGTTAAATTTGTTAATCTTTTTAGTTAAAAAAGCATTAAACCATTTAAGACACATGCCTGATATTTATGATATGAAATTAAAACCCATAATTTCAAAGAAAACACAAAAATCCCATCAGAATCATGCACTTTATTGTTAACAGGTTTCAATTTATCTTACAACTAACTAACCAACCACCCACCCACCTTAAAATTCCAGAAACAGAAATACATTTATCCAAAGTAATTGAGATTCAAGACCAGAGGCAAACTCAACACCATTTAGTAACAATGTTTGTAGAAAAAATAACATCCCATTTTTAACATACAATTTCATATTTTAATGAACATATTTCATTACATCCTGCAGAGTAAACTAACTTACTTTCTGATGCAGTTAAACTAAAACTTTACAGCATAAGAATAATAGTGGCATATTTGAACTGTCCATAATTATGAGTGTTGAAATAATAGATAAAAAATAAAATAATACTAACACCATAAAAAAAGAGCTATTATAATAGACAAATTTTAGTGTATTTTTTTAATGACAAAAACAAACAAGTTTATTTGGAGAATTTTATAGAAGACTATTGACAATTGCATAAACTTAAAGACTGATCAAATAAATATGTCCTAATGAGAGTAATCCAGTAAGTATTATGTTAATGAATAAAATGACTGAATGAGAATATCAAAACCATAAGTAAAAGTTCCTAAGACAAAGTGTTTTCACCAAAGCAACCAAAATTGAATCTAGTAAACAGTTAAGCAGTTTTGCAATTAACATTTTTTTTAAAAGGTAGGGATAAACACTTTATTAATTTAAGAATTAAAATGATCACTTAGTTTGTAAACAGAAACTGATACATATAAAATAAACAACAAGATTAAAAAGACACCTAAATTAACATTGATAACTTTCTCGGCTAACTTCAGTTCAAGTATTTATTCAATTCAAAATAGATCTTTTTTGATCTTTATTAAACAATTAGCCATTTCAAGAAAGAATAATAAAAAATAAACTTTAGCACAAATAGCAGTCATATAGATGATATACAATGAGAGCCAAATTTTATCAATAAATTATGAAAACACAGAAGCATGTTTTTGCTATAGTTACTTATATTCAGGATCCAATACAGCAGGAAAATAAATCCATACAAAAATTTTATTGGAATCTGAGACTTGAAAATAAAAAAAAATTTCTCAAAATTTATATTCAAGTAATTCTGTGTATAATAAAAATGTTGAGTTTTACGCATGAAAGACATTCTTTAACTTGGGGTGCATTTTGTTTGAATATGACTGAAGCAGTTCCACCAACTTCAAATCATTAAATGTTTTCAAGATGAGATTGGGGTATAAAATAAAATCTAATTTAATACAAGCATAAAGCTACAGTATAAACAATAATGCAGATTTCTTATACAGCAAGCAAGCAAGCCACTGACAGTATAAAGTTTAGAATTATCTTTAAGCAAAGTTGAAATTAAAAGTAAATTCTTATATCACATGGAATTATAAAACTTATAACAGTACAAACTTTCTACAAGTGTATGATATCTACTTCATATATACAGGAATTTTAGTCATAGGAAATGGAATTGGCAAGCCAAGTTCAAATCCTGCACAAGGCTGTAAAAACTTCACCTTGTATGAATGACTTTGAGAAAGGGATGAACCCAGCTAAAGGTAAATAGTATGACAACTGGGTTCTTTAATGTTGTTAAGGCAACCAGAAAGGAAAAATCTGAATTCAAACCAGCTGTACTCTGCATGAAAATTGATTGTGTCACATTCTTGGGGGGGGGGTAAATACATGCAGAAATTTTAGTGATAGTAATGAACCCCCAAAACAATCAAAATTATTTTACATACACAACTATCCACTTAAAGGTCACTTTTGGCACTCAATAAGTTCAGTATAAAGTTACATCCAATTTATAAAACTTCTAATTAATTGAAAATAAACAAGAGTATATTTTGCATTTAATAATAATAATTTAATAATCATAATTTGCTTCTAATTTGCATTTAATCCCTTGAAAAATTGTTTGATTACATTACTTACCATATGTTACACTTGCTTTTAGGTTATAAACTTTTATAAGTTTTAAATGAAAAGTCTTCAAAAAGTTTTAGAAAATATATCTGACAAAATTGAAATTTCAAATTGAAAAATTTACAACTGAATTTATTTTCCATATTCAAACAAAGAAATTCAATCATTATCAGGGTGACCCCACACTTATGTTGCAAATTGGACTTAAAATTTCTTTATTTTCTAAGTTAGAATATTTTAAGGGTATTATGTAAATAAAAAAATCTTATGAAAATATACCACTTTTGCTATGTTGTAGTAACAGGCATAAAAAATAAATTATATTGAAATTCAAAATAACTTAAGAGAATAATAATCCAAAATAATCCATCTTATTCCTCGTTCTAAAAACTAAAAAACACATGCAATGAATTATAAAATTCTCAAATTTGATCAGTGGTTGTAATGACCAATTTAGCTCTATAAAAGAAATTTCTCGTAGTGATTGGAAATGTTCTAGGATTATTTTGGAACAGCATTTTCAAGTAATGTACAACCATGGAAACAAAGTAGACATAAATCCTGCAAGGGACAAGTTAATCTTACAGATGACTGGTCAATTGATGACAACACCATACATCTAAAGCTGACCAATTAACACTAGAAATATAACGAGACTGAAAATTGTGTGATAAGACAAATTTATGTGCAACAGACAGGCAAAGGCAGTAAGTGAGAAGCACATATAATCAAGTACACAGGCAGGACATTAAATTTTAAGCTAAATAAAACATAATTGAAGAAATGGAGAGTTGGGGATACTAGTTCATTTACCAAGCAGTCAAATTTTCCACAAATTCAAGCCTAAATTTGACAACGTAAAGCTAAAGCAAATATTTCATACTCCACAATTCATTTATCAACTTGTAAAAAATTCAATTGAGAATAACATCAGCCCAGTTCTTCATATGGCTTTTTTTCTGTTTAATTTAATGTACTTGTAAAATCAACTATAATCAATAAATAGAGTAAAACTCTAACCAAAATAAAGACCTGACAGATTCTATATTTCTGATATTTCAATTACCATAACTGACTGAAATATTTTATAATTACCTTATATACAAATCACTAAAATATACAATATATTGATTATACTGCTTGCTATCTTTTAAAGCCATTAAGTTTAATGTCAATTCAGACTATAAAAAGAATAACACAATTGCAAATAAACGAGAAATGCTCTATAATTAGCATTTTAATAGTTATCCTTCTTATAATAACAGGGATAAGCACAAATCTGAACTCTACATTATTATTAAGCTTATTAAAATTGGATAGGAAATTCCTTTATTCTCTAATTGTAATTGCATTAAAATGCTCAAACAAAATTCTTGCTATGATATGCCCTTTTTCCTCAATGTTATACCTATAAAAATGAGATCTTTGATAGATTTTAAAAAATAGCAAAAGTTGTATGAATAATTACCATTTTGAAACCTGGTGCAAATAGGTTTTAGGATATATAAAAAAAAAAAAAAAAAAAAAAAAAGGAAAAAAGCAGTTCCCCCGCCCCCCAAAAAGCCAAATAACTTGCAATACTAAAAAGATAAGTAATCTGTATTTTTCAGCACAGTTTAAAAGCTTCTAGGATTTAGTGCATGAAGGATGTTTTTTTTTCAAATTCACCTTTAGTATGGCCAATTTCACAAAGACGAACATCAAAAGACAAAAGAGTATAACATTTTAACCAAGTTTTACACTTTATGTCAAGTGATCATGACAAAAATTTATTCTGTGTTTTTTAAATAACATTCTCATAATTTATAGATGTACACATGCACTAAATATTTTTGTCTGTTCACCCAAGTGTCACACAATTCAAATATCATGAGAGGAAGCATGTGTAATATAATGGCCAAGGGATTTTGTTTTATATATCTTGCCTTTCAGTTTAGTTAGGCTGATAACCTTTCGCTTAGCGCATGGGTTAGTTAGGTGCAACATGAGCACAAGTGTTCACGCACGTGCGGGGAGAATTTGTCATTCAGAGATGTCAAAATAAAAATCCCAGATAGAAAATCTGACTGGGGGATGTGAATGACGTCATGCACCAGAAGCGTGCGCGGAGGATTTTGGGGATTTGAGAAAAGTCAATGAGTTGAGTTTTAGCGTCCGAAGAAGACGGTTGACTTTCGGGGCTCACCGAGATCAGACCAGTAGTTTGCGGCGGGGTGCCGCGCGTGATTGGGGGGGGGGCAAATGGAAAAGTCAGCATAGAAAGATTGTGTATCACTCTCCTTATGTCGAATTACCTTTAACTCAAAGGTAATAAAAAGTTTCGTACCTGAACTGAGAAGTCGTAAAGTGTTTTTTGTGTTTCGGGATTCCTATGTTATCTATATGTGCGTTATGAACATTCTATGTCTATTTCACATATCCATATTATGGGTATGTTACATATGTTCTGCAAACATACAGATATGAAAATGGACAGTTGGTAAAATGCAATGCTCTAAGTCTTTGCTGGAGATATCAATATAGACATTGCTGCTGTTGCTGGCTCAGTTCACTTGTTTTGGTTTTTTTTTTTTTTTTTAATAACCCAATACTTATCAAATGTAAATTTGTATAAATTTTTTTCTGTTAAATATAAACAACTTATCCCTGTAAATTTTTACAAACATCTCTGGTCCGTTATACTTTTATTCAAATGACTATTATATCAAAATTTTCTCAAATTCTAAATTATCAAGCATTGAAGAAAAAAAAAAAAAGTAACAATCAATTTCTTTTAAAAATTTCTTTTTGAAAAAAAAAAAAAAAAATAGTTTAAAAAAAAAAAAAACTAATTTAGAAAAATTAAAGAAAAATTAAAGAAAAAATTTTTAAAAAAATACTGAAATCCTGTAAATTTTTTAATAGCATTTTTCAAACCATTTCAAAAATTCATTTAGGTTTGATTTTCCTTATACGAGAGACAGAGTGTGTGTGAGTGTGCGTGTGCGTAATACTTTATTTATGTCATCAGAATATTCTATTAATGAGAAAATAGGTTATGTGAACAAGCCATATAGAGTGAGCAACATTTGTGTTACAAGACAAGTGTGATAATTAAATAACTAACAGTAAATACATGTAAATATACTAATTAGTTTCTTAAAAAAAAAAAAAAAAAAAAAAAAAAAAAAAATATCATCTCAGAGTAATTTTAAATGTATCCATGAAGTTTTTCATAAATGATAATTTGTGTATGCATGTATAATTCAGCATAAGATTGCACAGTTATCTACAATTGTCTGAAAACTTTTTGAATTGAAGAGCTATTCTCAAGTTCCACTTTTCACATGACCATATCATATCAGATGTGGAAAGTTTTTTTTTTTTTTTTTTTTTAACAAAGATGACAGGAAAACTTTTGGACATTTAAAATCAATAATTATGGTGCAATAATAAGGGGAAGCTGAAAAATAAATCTGAAGGCTATCTTTCTGTTCCAAAAAGAAGCTAACTTTTGGCCAGCTTTTTTTCCTTCTACCCAGAAGCAAAGGTAGATGACAAGAAATGGAAATGGCAAAGATCAGGAAATAAAAAAACAGTCAATAAAAAAAGAGATATGTCTCCTAAGCCCACATTGCTTCAACCCATGTCAGACTTGTTTTTACCCTTTATTCAAGCTAATCTTGTCACATGCTCAAAATGAATCTCATAATTGTATATTTTATCAGCTCAGTTAAATATTACATCTTAACATCTAAAAACTAGCTCTCTTATATATATATATATATATATATATATATATATATATTTTAGTGTGTGTGTGTGTGTGAAAACAAAATGTATTTTGAATAGCAACTTATCAACCAATCCATTTCTAAAATATTCATTTTTCTTTACTGCTTTACAAAGGGTCCACAAAGAACTGGTTATTGTCATAGTAAGTAAAAGTGAAGTTGGCGACCGTAGTCGAGGGCAACCGGAAGGCCCCTTTTCAACAGCTACAACACAAAGGTGTAGGAGAGGATGCTAATCCTTTCCATGGATTGCTCCACTTTACCCTTGATACATACCTTATATTGCTGAGTATTAAGCAAGGAGGTATCAAGTACCATTCTTAAAGTCTTTGGTATGACGCAATCTGGGATTGAGCCCAGGTCTCCCGGACCATTGGCAAACATTCTACCCACTAAGCCAATGAGTCGGTACCCTTTTTTTTTCTTTTTTTTTTTTTTAATTGAAACTGTCCATAATTGATTTTGAATATCAACAATAAGTAAACATAAATACAACATTCTATATACTATTAAAAAGTAAAATTTAGATACTAAAAATTTACCAACAGTTTTAGTTTCCTCAGACATCAAATCTCAAAAAACAATCTTTAATTTTTTTTAGATTTCTTCTTCAATGGATAATGAAAGCAACAATTTACTTGCATAAACCCATAAAAGTTCAAGTTAAAAAGCATGATTCCCCAATGATACCTGCATCAGAAAAATAAGCCCTAAAAAGTTTGACTTCAGGTTACACTTACCATACTTCTAACTTGGAATACAGTAATCAATACAACTGAGTATACATATTTTTAGATTTTACATATTTATCCAAAGAAATTCACACAATCGAAAACAACTTCCATAATCATTATAATAGAAAAAACTCGGTCAATTGTACAATCAACAATATTAAAATTCTTTTCTACATGGTTGGCATTCTAATTAATTTTTTATTTTATTTCCTCCCCCCCCTTCCAAAACCAGTGGGAAAATACAAAATTTCCAATGAGATTATATATATATATATATATATATATATATATATATATAGAATCAACAACAGATAATTAATCAAGAAAATATTGATTTTTCTATGCTGTTCACTAATCAGATATCAATACATAGAGTCTGTAGTCTGGCACCTGGTTTCAATACTCATTTCACTTCATCCTTGGAAAAATGCAAAAACTGAGCAGAATTCCAAGTTACCAGTAAATGATGAATGGCAGAAGAAAATATACTGAAGTGTAAGGACAGAATAGTGTGAAATTAGATAGAAATAAAGAAGGAGTTTCTATTGCATATTTCCTGTAGTCCTATTCAGTTGACCTCCTTCAACCCTATCTCTTATCATTGTTTTCATCTTTCTACCTCTTTCCTGTTTCTTTCTTCCTTTCTAACAGTAATCAAGTAGAGAGGTATTATCTCATACCTCTTCAACTCAGTTATTTTTTTTCTCTCTCTTCAGCCTTCTGTTGCAATCCTTTTTTCTAACTCTTTCATTCAAACTTGCACTTACTCCACTTCATTAACTCTTTCTCTTCGGGCTAGTCTGAAATTTTACTTTCTCCAATTGTGTCATCTAATTTTTCTCTTCAACCATCTTTTGTTTTGTTATAGTATGCACAAATTACTGTCTCAGCTTTCTCATTTCAGTTGACCAATACAAGGCAATTTGTCACCATTTATCTATGCCTTGACCATCTTACTTAAACCAAGACAGATGGCCAGTTTCACAACATTATACACTGAATATTGCTGAAATTCAACTGTCAATCAAATCAACAAAGTGGTAACGCAAAAGGTTCATCTTAAGGATCAAATTGAAAGAAACCAATCCAATTAAGAGAGGATACTTTAATCAGTACAACACATTCCGTCTGTTTCAATTTCTACTTAGAGGTAAAAATGTCCTTAAGAAAATCTTATAAAATTAGATGCTTTACCTCAATAAAATATGTAGTTCTATACTAGTAATACATTATACGTTCATTAATCCTAGATTGATATTGCAGTAAACAATTCATATAAAAAAAAAACATTGGGCTCAACATAAGAGAATCAGGCTAGTATAGAATTTTATAGGTTAGATTATTAGACAGGAGGTTACCAAAGGTAATAGTCAACTTTTGATTTCAAATAATATTCATGCTTATAACTGAAAGAGAAAGAAATAAAATAAAATAAAAAATGAATGAATTAAAAATATATGTATCAGTGGTTAGAGTTATCTTAGACATCCAGAAAAATCTCACTTTCTGGTTCCAAAAGTTAAATTTCCATCTAATGCCATAAAGCAATCAAAAACAAACACAGAAAAAAAGTAAGAATGGTAGCTTAAAGGAAATATTGAGATTCCAGAATCTTTTGGTGAAAGACAAGTGGAGTGCAGATAATGTCAGGAAATGCATCATTGTATTTTAGGAATACCAAAAGGAAAAAATCCTATGGAAAATTTAAGAAAAATACTAGACAAAAATGGAAAGATTATCAGAAAGACAAGATAAATGTAAATAAAAAAGACCGTGGGAGATATAACAGGTGATATGCTAATGTATAGATATATTAAACCTTTCAATCTTAATACATACATCCCAAACAATATCTGTTAACAATCTCAGTAGTGCATTACATAATACAGGTGTGATATTTCCACCTTTTCTACAAAATTATGGTTTAAAAACATTGGATCTAAAGAGTAGCACTTATTTGAATATCTCTGAAACTTAATAAAAGAATTAAGTGCTAAAGTCAGATTAAATGTTAATACAGCATGATACAAAAGTCACTCTTTAAAAAAATAGCAGTGAAGCTGAAAACTAAAGACATTTGAAGGATATTATATTCCACAATGTGTTCCAAGTAATTTCCAAGAGCTATAATAAAATATAACTAAAAGATTTAGAATTAAAAAGTAGTTTAATTTCTTAAATGGTGACTTTGGTGCCACCTTATAAAATGTATGAATATAGAAAATCTGCCATTTACTTTATCAGTAAAAACTAATGAATATAGGATTTTTTTTATCAAATAAGATATAGTAATTACATAAAAATATCTTATAAAAGTAAAATTGATATACATAATTTTAAACAACTTAAAAATAAGGAATATTTGTCTTGTCCAAGTTTTCCCTAAGTGTTTTGGGTCGAGGGAGACAAACAACTGACTGAACTACAAAATAAGAAAACTTAAAACCAAAAATATTAACTATACTATCTAAACTCTTTCAATTCAGGACAATGGTAGAGATAATTCAAATGTAGTACAGATATTTCTAAATTCATAAGAGTTGCAGATTTTATTAGTAATCACAAAGGTTCAAAATAGTCATAAAAGACTGAAAGCTTTGCTTGTTGGCAAGACGATCAGTTAACACTAAAAGCAGAACTTTTTGATTAAAAATAAGAAAAAAACCCATCATTTTTACCAAAAAAGCCATGACATCAACAGGAGCAAATGATTAGGGGGAATTTTCTCATCTTAGGTTGAACCAATAAAAGATTTAGCTATAGATATCAATATTATACCCATCTAAAATCAAAATATGAAATAAAAGCTCAACTCTACTGATTCAAAATTTTATGTCAAGTTGAGCTAGTTATTCAAAGAGAGCAATATTTAGGTACAATAGGGCCACAATGTACAATTCTGAAGAGTTAACTATATAATTTAAAAAGTACAAAATATACCTGTTAACACCCATTTTATCTTAGCAGCACTTATTTATAAAGACATTTCGCATTCATATAAAGGGACTTTTTTTTCCTTTATTATAGACGATGAGATAATCAACAGCTTAAATATGTTGACATCTTAAACCCAAGGTTACTTCAATTCTCTTATCAATACACCCACATTATGCATAAAACAAAGAATGTTTAATGCAAATTTTATTTTATCCAAACTAAACCAAAGATGAGACATAGTACAACCAATCAAAATCTTTATTCTGCACCTTGTGACTAATAATTATCAACAGAAAACACACTGCCTTAGATTTTAAAAATAAAATAGATAAAATAAAAATAAATAGTTGATTGCACACACACACAAAAAAAAAAAAAAAAAAAAAAAAAAATTATCCCCCACAAATAGCAGATTTTAATCTATATTCATTTTCACCAAAATTAAAAATACTAAAGAGATTTTCTTTAGAATTTTACTTGCCTTGCAATCAGGCTGACTCACAAAATCTCTTATCGGTAACAAAAAACAGAAGCAATCAAAGAATAAACTGTCAGATTTAAACAACAGATCTCTTTACCGGCAACAGATTAGTTGCTGATGTTAATGGTTGCAGATAGAAATTCTAAGGAAAAAAGATCCAAGTCTGATTTCACACCATTCATGTTTTAAGCTCATAAAAATGAAAAAGCTCAGTCATCCAATTTTTTTTTTCTTATTTAAGGAGAAATGATATAATTAAATGGAGATGTGAAGATGTGGTGCTATGACAAATTAGGGAATTTAAAAAAAAAATTAAGAAAATTTCAACTAAATGTATAAAAAAGTTCAGAAAATGTTTTATTACTTTCATAAAAAAAATTTGAAAAGTAAAAAAGACAATGGAGATATTCTTTTGGGATATTCATGTCATGTGGATAAATATCAAACCAAAGCCCAAAATATAACCACACACACACAAACCTTATGCCCACATTAATAATTAGAAGAGTAAAATTAATCTATAATTGATGTGATGTATAATAATGACAAAATTACATTAGCAACACTATTATAGCTTTTTTTCTTAAACTTGACAGCAGATACAAGAAAATCAAAGAAAAATAACAATTTCCTTTTATAAAGATAAAGTTTTTTTTAAAAGACATTTTCAGTTTTCTCAGAATTTTTCTTCCTCAACCATACAACATAACTTCCTTAATAAATAAAATTAAAAAAGCAAGAAATTTTCAGTAGTCATGTCTATACTACTGTATGGATGCATCACTTGGACGCTGACTAAGCATACAGAGAAAAACCTTGACAGCAATTACACAAGGATGCTATGAGCTATATTAAATCCTGGAAGCAACATTCCACAAAACAGCAGCTGTACAGCCACCTACCACCCATCTCAAAAACCATCCAAGAAAAACAAGACTGCTGAAGGAGCAAGGATGAATTCATAAGCGACATTCTCCCATGGACCACTTCACAATGATGCGCAAGTGTAGGATGACCAGCTAGAACTTATCTACAACAGCTCTGCATGGACACAGGATGTAGCCTGGAAGACCTGCCTGAAGTGACGGATGAGAAAGACGGATGGTGAGAGAGAGTTAAGGAAATCTGTGCGAGTAGCACAATATGATGATGAGTTTATACAACTGAACATTATACAATGAAAAATTTTTTTGTCTGAAGAACTCTTGATGCTCAATTGTAATATCTAGTCAAATGTTTGATTAGTAATAGGTAATCTAAGAATAATGAATATAAAAACACAGCAGAGAACGTTGATCTCCAATAAATAGAGGGACTAGAGGGAACACAGTCAAAAGTTTGGGGAAAGCAATGATCATTAATACAATCTTAATCTACAGAAAATTATATTAAAAATTATCCCTACCAGCTATAGATATGGTTTTCTCATTATGTGATGATGTATATAAAGTAATTCTTAATGCAGTATTTATAATTCAATTAAAAAGATAAAAAAAGTTAAATAACATAAAAACTCAGTTTTCTTAATAACATGAATTAAAATATAAGTTTACATTTATAATAGAAGTGATATACAGATAAATATTTTATTGAATAATCAAGCAACATTTGTGCAATTAAAAATAAATTACTTCCCTAAAAATCTTGAACTCAAAAAAGATCTTCAAAACAAAATTCTAATACTTGATATTTCAAGAAAATCTATAGCATGTAAAATTAATTCTACCCCCTGCCAACCACCAAAACAAACAACAAACAGCTGCTGCTGCAATGCTAAATAAATACCTTAAAAATTCCCTTAGCCAATGTGGTCCGCTTGTAAGCCGAGAGGTCTGAGACTTAGTCTAATGTAAAGTTGGACAGGTTTCGATCCCGGCTTCGAGCATCCTGCGTGTCTACCCAAACTGAAGAGTTCTGATAGAATGAAACTGTCTGTGGATGATTATATATATATATATATATATACCTGCATTTTACCAAGAAAAAAACAGCCCAATCAGCTGCAAAATACACTGTATCTCTGTAGAGAGGTAAAACACTACTGATGAGTGCCCTGGATATGACCCTAAAGCATCTTATGGCAAGCATCCTGTTTTGGAGCTTTGGGGAATGTGGAGTACCCTTTCATTGCCATTATTCCCAGGTTCACTAACCAAGAGCGATAGCACCTGAAAGGGTCCTATCTAGGGATCAAATAGAATTGCTTAACCATTTAACTGTGAGCTATCAAATAAACGGATTCTGGTATTGCTATGTAACACTAACAATTTAATCTGTGTGCAAACAAATGAGCTCTGGCTTGTTTAAAATGTTTACAAAGTATTTGTTTACAAATCATAAAATACATATATGTATAAACAGGATATGGCATTAAATAACCTATAAAAGGTTGATATGCCATAAAAACTGTTCAATCAAGCAATAAATAAAATCTAAAAACTAAGAATTCAAGTGGCAGGCACTGATAAAAATGAATTTTTAAAAAAAAAACACTAATGTTCAATCAAATGTATTTATGATAGCAATTCTTTCAAAAGCAATTCACTAAATGTGCAATTACATGTTCTCTTAAATGCTTTTGTTAATATACTTTATAAGTGAGATCATATAATTTATCACACACACACCCACGTGCGTGGACATTTATACATGTGTGTGTGTGTGTGTGTGTGTGTGTGTATATATATATATATATAATTCACTATTATCTTCAGAACTTAACATTTTGGCAAATCATAATATAGAACTCACAATTTGTCATTATCAGATTAAACTCGAGGCTGAAAATAGATAAAGCTGGCTTTGGTATTTATCCTGGTTAGAATTTTTTTAGAACAAATCTGTATAACAGATATACAAATCTTAGAAATGGCTTGACCACAATAGGAAAGAGGAGAGAAAGATTTAAGTTAATTCTTGTTCATAAGTCCTTATTAAACATGTTTACATAAAATATGATACATTCAAAGAACCAATACAAAATAAGCAAAAATTTATCCCTAAATGCGAGTGTGTCTTGGAGAGAAAGATATGGAAGAAAGTGTTAAAGTTTAATATACTCAGAATATTGAATAAGTCAAGAAATATTAAATCAACTCTTAAATAAACTTATATAAAAGATAATCACTTGATATTAGACTATTTTTTCTCAAAATATTCTTTGAGCAATTACCCAAGTTTATGCAATAGGTAGAATCATTTTGTATGTGTCTCAATACCTATGAAAATTAATATAAGCTGAATTTTAGATTATGGACACCAAGAAGTTTTGGATGAAAGTATATAAGAAAATTTGCTCAATTTAGTAAAATTTAAAAAAATAAATAAAATATTTTTTGACTAATTTTAAAACATCTACAATTTTTGTCTTTTGCCATTTTTCGTGATTCTATTCCTTTAAAATCTTACCTGGCAAAGACTGCTTGAGGAACCATTTGCAATCTTCCAATAATCAAAACACTTTAAGATAATTCTATAACATCCAGAATAAATAGTGGTCCAAAGATGGAATATGCAAAAATGGCAGATGAAAAGTTCACAACTGAGCTGTAAAAATTTTTGCCTGATCACCAAAGAAACATTTTATTTAGTATTATCCTGATAGAATATAATATTAATCAATTTTGCTTTCAATTAGCTTAATCAAGTACAGTATTTTAAGTGCTTAGTTTTCTGAAAGAACGTTATAGTAACATTACTTTTAAATTCCAACATAGATCACTTTGATAAAAACGGTTTTTGGTGTTGTTAGTAATGTGTACTTCATTTCACTTGCCTTCCAAGTTGTAATAAGTTATCCACTTGCCACTGCTCATCATAATTTGCATCAAATATAAAACAAATTCGAATACTGAAAAGCACCTGTAAATACATCTCAGTAGGTAACAAACTAAATATCAGTGCAATAAAACTAAGTCAATACAAATGAATTTCAATGCTTGATTTGGATACTTTGATCATATTGGTTATCTCTATACGTCTCCATATCCTCAAGCAATGTTTCAATTAGTCTATTGTCTATAACTTTAAGAGACCTTATAAGTTTTATTTTCTTTTTCGGACATATATCAAAGAACAATATAGATGATAGTTGTTTATTTGGCAAAATCAACATAAAATATGTAAATATATTTACAAGTTTATTGCTCAAGTTGCATAACCCAAAAATTGAATTTTTTTTTTTCTTTTTTTTTTTTAAATCAAAATATTTTTATATTCATGATTATATCCAGTGGTTTTAAGGTTTGATTTTTAATAAATAAAGAATTGTATATTAAAATAACAAGTGGCACAGATTCATATTATACCCAAATCTCATTCATTAAAATAAACACAGCATATATTTTACAATTAAAAAAACTAAGTTTAGCATTCAATAAGGCATTAAATACCCCATATATTAATAGAAATCTAATATCTAACCTTAAGTGCATGTATAATATGCAAATCTGGTAGTCCTTATCTCATTTTGCCTTCTTGTTCATAGCAGTTTTCTGCATTAAGCTTGTAATATCTTACTTTCCATTTCATTTTAAATACTTTTTTTATCTTAGCATTAAGTTCTTTCCTCAAGAGGTATGATCTGTTGCAATCAAACACTTAACAGTACTGTATTTTAAGTGGGTGCTTAAAACAAGAGATAAAAGTATAAGAACATTGCCAGCAAACTAATTCTTTACCATCTATCAAAGTAGGTATGGGAGTCTATGTAATATTGTAATCATTGCATTCTACAAGACATGAAATGTTACTTTATGCCAAATAGTCAGGTTCACTTTATACATTATATCAATTAAGATTCCATCATAAATGGCTTTTAAACAAGTTAGAAAATGAATTCTCTATTTTGCATTAAAGCAGTTAAGAGAGCAACTATATTTTCACAGCTGTAGACACTTCTTGTGGTCTATGAAAGAGCTGATCATAATAATGTTAAAAAAATGTGAGAGATAAAAATTATTAATGTAAAGTATTAAAACAGCCTAAAACCAACAGACTATGAGGGCAGACATGTTAATCTAAAGACAAGAAGCAAAATAAAATTTAAAAAGGTAAATTAAAAATTAGAAAGCAAAGTCAAACCAAAAATGGAATGAAAATTACTAGGATTTCAAATTTAAATGGATAAAGAAGTAGTATACAGTTCAATGTATTCAATATCAGTGTTGAATTTCTATTAGATTCTACAGTTTTATTGAAAGAAAAGAGCAATTTCTAAAATTTGTTCTTTTGGTAAAAATATAACACAGAATTCCCAAACTCAAAGGTAATTGATATTTCGTATAAATAAGCACAGTATTGGTTATATTAAAGAAACAGATTTTATAGTTTTAAGCAAAATATATTTTGTAATGAGTATAAAGCTGATCTTATTTTTCCCCCCATTCCTTCTATGATACATCAATGATATATAATAAACACATGATAATATATATAAATTTATCACAAAATATGATTCATTTATTTTCAGTTTATAAAAATAATCCATGAATTGTTGGTTTAAAACTAATTTTGCAGGAAAACCAATTCAACTATTTCATTTAAGTATCTCAGTATGTTAATACCTATTGAATATAGCATTTTTTAAACCTCTATCCAGGAAGAAAATTAAGTTCATTTAAATTTTACTTCTAACCTTCAAACATTATAAATCTAAATTACAAGTGGATACCGGAAGCTTTCATATAAAACCTAAGCATAAAGATATAATGTTCATCTATAAATAATTTTCCTAATGCAACAGTTTGTCCATATCAAAAATAGGAGAAAACAAAAATGAATGATGATGATTTACTTCAATTCCCTAGTATCCTGATCAAACTTTACTTAGAACAAATATTTGAAGTCAGGTGTACAAACATTCAAGTTATTAAAAAGAGAAAAAAGATGGTTTTAGTATTTCAGCCTGCAAAACTTGATTCTTATCAGCTGTTGTTTCTGAATATCTTCATAAGTGTAGGGTCTAAATGAATAAAATTAAGCAGCAAACAGAAAAGTATTTTTTCAAAGCCTAACAAAGATAAATAAATCAATTGAAAAAATAATTGCAGATAATTATAGTAAACTTTATTTTTCTTTGAAGTCTTTATCTTGTGAGAAAAATAAAGTTAGAAAATCAACTAAAAATAGACAGTATTTTTATGACAAGAAAACCAATAGAAATAATTAAAGTACCGAGATTATATCACCACATTTTGAATGTTCTGTAGCTACCTGCCAAAAAGGAACTACTAGTCTGTTTTTGTTTTTTTTTTTAGTACCACCCACTCATTGACTGCCAAATCCATTCTCTTTTCAAATGGATTGATACAGCTTGATGTTGCTATAAACAAAATGAGAAATGAAAATAAGCAATTTGACAGATGCTGATCATAATCACAAAGGGAATATGGACTTCAATTTGCATGATTGGCCGGGGGGGGATTCACTCAAATCCAAGATATCTATTTTTTGGGATTTTATTTCAAATTCCATTGTTTTGGGGGTTTTTTTACCTATGAAAATGACTTGATGAATTTAGTAGAACAGAGATTGTAATGATTAATTTATTTCACAAGATAATTGCAAAGAATTAAAATGATACAAAATGTAATTAGAACCAATGCAAAGTACATTTATAATGTTTGGTTAGAAGATTCAAATTTCTATTTGTTCTATAAATCAAATCAAAATATCTATATAACTAATCCAGCACAAACACCATATAGTGAAATTTTTATTAGACCAATACACTTAAAATGCTGGTAAATAAAGGAATTCTCCGTTCAATTTGCAACAAAATGATAATTTTGTGAGGTGTGTAATAGTGTTGAAAGTCATTTTTTAATCATCCAAATTTTCCATATGGCCGCGATAACTAGTTAGTATTCTCCAACCTCTCCTAAATAGAAGCACTAATATAATCATGAACTGCTGTTAAAATGAGAATCCAACCAGTTTACAATGCGTCTCTTATAAATCAAGAGTTTACAAGAGACTAAATTCTGTAAAAATACAACATAAGTTATTTTACAAATAATAGATCTTTAACAATACTTAGTAAATATTAACCAGCAAGACGAGTTTTACTCAGGATAAAAATGATTATTTGAATTTACCTTGAATTGACCTTTGCAAATACAACCAATCATCTTTTATAAACTGTTTGTACATGTTGAGACAAACAAAGTTAACAAATGTAAAAAAGTCAATGTTGCAGTGCAATCAATTTCAAAATTATAGACAGACAAAACCTGTTTCATCAAAAAGGATAACAGAAATAATAATTTCAATTATTACTCTATATAAATTCTAGGCCAATATTTAGTATTTGCTCAATAACAAAAAATACCACACAAAAAAAAAAAAAAAAAAAAATGTCAATTTGAATAAATAATGAAGAAACTAAAATGCGCATGGAAACTTAATATTCCCATGAAAAAAAATTATCTTTAAATTTAGGAGAGGATAAACAAAATGATTGTTCTTGTCCATCAAAAACTCTATAGCTTTGCTTTGCTTTATTTTATTTATTTGTAAGGAAGAAGTTTTGTTTAACTCACCATCTGACAAAGACTGAAGAATGGATCTGCCAAAACTTTAATAACATCAAGATCTGCCAAAATGTTAATAACATCAAGAATACAATTTCTAGTATGTTAATAGTTCTTGACAATAAGGAAAACAAATGCAATGTAACATAATCTTCTTATATTATCAAAGTTATAATAAAAAAAATTAAAAAAAAAGATACTCAAGCTGTTAAGAATATTTCAATCAACACATCTTTGGCTAATAAACAGGAGCAAAAACTCTCCCTAAAAATTTAAGAGAAATTAACTCATAAAAAAGTGATTTAAAAAGTAATATTTTTCTCTCGATATTTGTTTTTTTTTCTTTTTTTTAAATAGATGCATGAAGAAAAAAAATGAATGATGATCAAGAAATAGGAACATCTTTCCACTTTTACAAAAAAAAACAAAAATGTCTCCCCGCTCTCCCCAAACAACAAATGAACTTATAAATTATTTAGATAATTCTTGACTTGAATAAAGAATAAAGTTACCTGATTGCCTATTCTACAATCATGTGTTTCTTTTGTCAGAGGGTTTTATTGTTGAATTATTTGTTTATAATATCATTTGTTAGATGCAACCAGCAAGCCACAGTTTAGGCACCAGTTTGAATACCAATAGATACAAAGATGCATTATATTTTAGCTGACAACATTTAGGGGACAAAATACTTTGCATAAGATAAGTAGCTAGATAGGAAACAGGTAGACATTAAAGACATTATAGATAATGTCAGTTAGATGTTGATGAATACAATACTTCCCTATTTATTGATGACCTAGATAAGTTAAACTGATATATAAACAAAGCAAGAATGGTTTTGAAAATGTGTGATCACATCAAGCTCAATTATCTGCTAGATGCTTGCAGGTTGCACACTTCCATCTTCTCAAAAATGCTTAATGCAAAATTGATAAGAAAAAGTAATAAGAATACAAATGAGTGAATGGCAGTCAGTCCATGAAGACAAAGTGCTTTGTTTATAGAAACAGTGTCACATTGATTGTTGCTACCAGCAGAGAGAAGCAAACTGCGTGGGAAGCTGAATGAAAAGTGGAGTGGCAGAGACAGATTCAGATCTTAAGGAAGATGGTGAGAGCATGGAAGAGGAGGAAATCAAAGATTGTAATCCTATTAGAGGAGGGGGACAAATGCCAAAGACAAAAATAGAATATATATATATATATATATATATATATATATATATGTGTGTGTGTGTGTGTATGACAACAGAGACACTAAAAGCAGTTTGTTAAAAATAAAATTATGTAAAAAAAACAAAAAAAAAAAAAAACAAGAAATCAAAAAGATATGTCAAGATGGCAAATAGGGAGAGAGCAGTTAAGAATACAAATAAAAATGACAGATTAGAAAAACAAAAACATAGATGTCAGACAGAGAGATAAAAGGGCAATAATAATGATTTGAAAAAGTGTGTGAGAAAAAAAAATACTTAAAAAATGAATAAATGAATGATTCACATAAAAATTATGGATAAAAATCCAAAAGAGAAAGAAGAGTAACACCGATTTTTTTAATATCTTTATCAATATAAAAAAGAATAACGTGTAACTATATTCTGCAATTTTAAGATTGTTGCTTTAGTATAATTATCTATTTTTTAATTCATGAAAAAAATTTTTCAATCTATTGTACAAATTTCCATCAGTTGGTATTATGTTTTACAAGCACACAAATACACTAATTCAGAAAACATTGAGACAATATCACTTTAGACAAGTACATAATGAGGACAATGAATACACACATATGTTAAGTGGGTACAAAAGGAAAAAAACTTCATTTGTTTTCAATTTGCTACGTCAAACTTAACATTCAATGAATGATTGAAATAACAATCATAGCCTGAGCAGTTATAACTTTCACTTAGATCTGTAACTATCACTGTCTATTTTTGAAGAATCCACCTTCCTGTTACCAAACCAGGATTTGATAATTTTACTGGTGAGGAAATGATCAAAGAATAATCCCTAGAACCCTAAAGGGTTTTTTCCACTTCTCAATAAAAAGAAAAATTACTTTAGAAAAATAAACTGGACAAGAAAACTGGCTTGAATGGAGGAAATGAAAATTGGATAAAAGAAATGCAATGCTTTGGCATTTCAATGAACAGAAGACAGCAGGGAGGAAATGGAAAATTCATCTGTTAAAGAGGACAGTCAAAAAAGCCCAGAAATAAAGTGAGTGAAAGAAAGGCATAGAATTAATATCAAAGAGGAAAACTGCAGGAGTGGTAATTTGAGAAGAACAATTTGAAACAAGTTCACTGTTCAAATAATGCCACATTGCAACATTCCTTTAATATTTAAAAAATTCCTTCCATGAATAACAAAAAAATTAAATTTAACAAATTAACAAGTATTACTAATTCTGGCTAATAAAAACAAAGCTTGATACTAAAAGTTTAAATTTCAGCAATTTTATATAAATAGCAGAGATTGTGAGCTCATTAAGACACTGAGTATTTACTTGTGTGGGTTACATTAAGTAAATTTTTTTTTTCTATTAACCTTGATTTTTACTGCTAATTGAACCTAGATAAGCATAAGACAAAAACATTAGCAGTTTATATGATAAATTTTTAAAAAGTTAATAGTCAATTGTAAACCTGCATGAAGTAATAGTATTAATAGTGTTTGTATGTATATTGCCATAACACAGTACATTGTAGTAATATTTTTTGTTAGTGCAATACAATTAAAATATTCTTAGAGAATAAGATTTCCAATTCAATCTGTAACTTAATGAGAATCCAAGATTACTCAAATCATAATTTTTCAAGGGAGTAACTACTGAATGTTAATTAGACAGTATGCAATTAACCTTCCCATGAGTAAGATTTTATACAAAAATCAATTTTTAGGTGGAGTACAGCTTGTTTGAATTTATGGTTTTTCGTTGCTGTACCGAGGTAAAAGAGCCTAGCCAGCTCTACTATTTACCCAAATCTAGGGGAGGGGAGAGAATAAATGGACTCATGATTTACCCAAGGGTATGAACTCAAAGTGAAATCCAAAGAACCTAGTCTAGGATTTGAACTCTGCTCATAGAGTTCATTTTCTATGATAAACTTTATGCTATTCAAACCTAATAGAATAGGTTTCCTTATTTCAGCCCAGGTGGTTGGAGCAGTAGAATATGCTGACTGCATCTCTGCAAAGAAGTAAGACTAATCCCTCTCCAACAAGGGTCCTGGAAATTACACCAAACCATCTGAAGGTGATGTTCCAGTCCTGAAGCTTTGGAGAATGTGAAGTACTCTTTCATTAGCATTACTACCAGGTCTTCTCTGACCCAGCGTGTTAGAGTAACATCTATGGACCAGATAGAACTGTTTAAACATTTAACTGTGTGCAAATAAATGAGTGATGTTAAATTGAATTATTAGTGTTACATAGCAATACCATTTAACTGTGTCCAAACAAATGAGTAATGTTGAATAGAATTATTGGTGTTAAATAGCAATACTTGAAACCATGTAACCGTGCACAAATAATGAGCTCTAGCTTCTTTAAAATGTTACCTGGAAACTATTCATTTACAAATCACATTTAATACATATGTTAAAAACAGGATTTGGCATAACCTACAAGGGTTGATATACCATAAAACCCAACCAAACTTATTTGCAATTGATTAAGACAAATTCTCTAAATAGGATGATACTCAACATTTACGATAGCAAGTAATAAAAGGAAAGCACACAAGTAGGAAGGAGCAGAGAGTAAATGTTTTATGCGCTGGTTGGGAAAAGTAGGAGGAAATCAAAAGGTTGTGTCTTGGTGACATCACAAAAATCAAAAGGTAGCCATTTCCAAAAAAGTAAAACAATAAAATATCAACAATGACCTTAAGCAGTTTTCATGATTACTATTAACCACACTTAATAAAATTGGATTGGTCCTCACTGACCACCTTTTACAGTCGATGAGAGAGAGACACACATACCAGGAAAATAAAACTGCTACAAGCACAGACTATAAAAAGCATCATAAAAACCAAAATGTTATAAATTTGTCTTTATCAAAAATTATCTTCATTAATAATTATGACATTGTAACTACTTGTTTAATCAGCCAACTTGTAGCAGCAGAATATACTTCAAATTAGTTAATGAAACCATTGTTATAGAGGAACAAAGGAACATTTGTATTCAATACGAATCATTTAACAAATCATTAATTCTAAATTACATATCTAACACATTTCAACAATATTTGGATTGGGGGGGGGTCTAATTTTTTTTTTAAATCTGTAGATTGGATTAGTTACAGAAAAAAAGTAACACAGGAGGCTGAATTTGGCAATTGTTTAAAAGATTCTACAAAATTGATATTCATAAAAGAAACTTAAAACAATTATTAAACTTTATAGACAAAATTTTCTGTTTGTAATTTTAAGTGGACTTGATAAAGACTTATACAAAATAATCTAGAAGCTTTGACATTTCAATAAAATAGGACTTGTCTTCATCTTCAAAACAGAAAATGTTTAATATTAAGTGTGCTTATCTAGTAAGTCATAAGTTTGAAAAATTATTACCATTATAGAAGTTATAATCAGTTATAACTTCTATAATGGTAATAATTTTTCAATGACAATAATTAGTTGTTTTATAGATATTTTTATCATGAACAATCAGAATGAAGTAAAAATTACTTTCAGCTTTTTTTTTTTCTTTTTTTTTTAAAGATCTACCCACTCCATACAAGACTTATTGGTTTTTATTTACCCTTTATAAAAAGACATCTTCAAATACACCAGTCATAGCCAAAGGTTAAATCTAACTTGGAACTTTTTCTGAAAATCTACCTAAAATACAATTCAACATATTAGTCATGCAAGTTGGTCTCACTACAAAGTAATGAGAAATACAATTGCAGCTAAAACTATTATTCAAATAAATAAGTATGGGAAGAAAGTGAGAGAAAACAAGATGGGAAAAGAAAAAGAGTGAAATAAAAAAAAAAATTAGTGATGGGGAGAAAAAAATTGAGAAAAAAAAAGCAAGTGAGATTAAATGCTGATCTTCATATGTAAATAATCCTATTTATTATTTATGCTAGTTAAAAATATTTGATTTAGAAAAGCTGGAAGTGTATATTCTTCAGGTTCTACTCACTACAATTAAATGTTTTACATTTCTTTGGAGTTTAGTAACTATTGAGATTTACATTGCTCTTTGTTTAGAAATAGATTCTTCTTTACACTTATTAAGATTAAAGACATTTTTGAAAGAATAATTTATAATTCAAGCAAATATTCACCAAAGAATTTTTTTTAAAATACTGTTCAACCACCCAAGCAGTTGTATTTATAATACTTTGTGAGATATTATTTACACTAACTCCATTTAATGCAAATGTAATACTTAATATTCTGTAATGTGAGAAGACATCAAATATTCTCTTATTTTTCCATGCACTGAATTACAGAAAGGGTTAAATCAAATTTTTATGGTTATTGGAAAATAATGTCAAAGATGCTCATATCAAATATTTAACTATTTGATTGTTCTGAATGGTTATTTAAAAATATGGTTATATCTGAATACAAAAAGATTTTTTACTGTATGGCAGTTGGTTGTAATAAAAAAAGACTCAGAAAGATAAAAGTGTAAGTTCCAACTTGAATATACTCAATTCCTGTAGTTTGTGAATGTGTGTATGGTGAGAGTGAAAACACACAATGAATTTTAAAAAATACAAAGTTTGGTAGGTTTTATCATTTTGTTATTAATCCCAATCAGCTTCTAAAACTGCAAGACAAAATTTTTTCATGACTTCTACTTTGTGTGATACAAGAACTATATTCAACATCTGATTGATAAAAAAAAAAGGGCTGGGAAATCATCAAAAGAAAAATAAAGCTGTTCATCAAATACCTACTTCAAATTTAATTCCTGAAGTTTTGTTTAAATGGTATGGCCAACAAAATTTATTTCTCCATTTTTGACAATGAAGAAATAATCTTGTATTACAGAAGAATCAGCAGATCATAATAGACAGAAAAAAGGTTTTCCTGTTTATTGCAGGTTGTCAAACTTCACTTCTGGATAAGATTAGGCTCCAGTCCAACTTTTGAGTACAGATTAACACAAATCTGCAAGAAAAACTTTCTAACAAAATTTCAGATATATACAGATTTAATGGTAAAAACTATTTGAATGACAAATTGGATGGATTCAACAAATCAAAATAAAACTGGTCCTGAATAACCAAAATAGAACTTAAAAAATTTTTTTTTTTTTTACAGCTGTTAAAAATCCCACAGGAGTAAATTAATAAAATTCTAGTCTTAACAAGTTTAATGGCTCTAAAAATTTTACTTAAAATAGATAAAATTTTGATATCTAACCAGGATAGTAAAACTGAATGGCAGCTCTTATGATTTTACAAAGAAAAAGATTTTAAATCTGAAGATTCATTTAAGTAATATGTGGAATGCAAATTATTTAAAAGACTGGCATACAAAACAAGAATATTACAACTAAGAATGATTTTTCATTACGTTAAATATCTCACACATCAATTAAGAGATATTTCCTTAAATCCTATGTTTTTTAAAGATTTTCTTTTAGATAGAAATTTTTTATTAAGTTAGTATAACAAGAAATTGAAAGTTTTTTTTTTTCCTACTCTGCAGAAACAGCTGTAAATCTACAATATACACACAAAATATAAAACTTTATATGCTCTCCCCACTAGAAAAAAAGATTTAAAAAAAAGACTTGGTAGAAAAAATTTTCAACCAAAGTACTTTTGAAATAATTGTCATAATCAGCATTTATATAAGCTATCCAATCATTTTCCAATGGTTACTAAGTTCTCCAAAAAGATTCTTCTAAATAAAATGTTTGCCTTTACTGTCCAGATTACAATTACTAAGAGGTAGTTTGGGAAAAAATTATACAATCTTGGTTTTTTCCAAAAAGTTCTTTTTTCTAAGAGATTAATATAATTAATATTTTACAAGCTGAACCAATATTTGACAAAAAAAAAAAAAAAAAAAAAAAAAAAGGAAAAATACAAGTTATTGATAAATAAAAGCAAAGAGTTAAATCACAAGCACTTAAACATAAAAAAAAAAAAAACAAAACTTTTTACTAAAAATGTGTTAGCAGATAGAGGCTTACAAAAAAAAATACAAGACTAGGCTAGTCCCCAAGCAAACCAGAGTGAGAAACTAAATTTAAAGCACTTTAATATTTTTTATATAAAATGTGCAGTATCATAACAGAGGTTTTCTGTCAAAATGACTATATATTGTCAGCCTGCCAAGAATGTAGGAGCCAGTTAACAAAACACTGCCAAACTAGCCACCAAAACAGACACCATCACCCTAGAATAGGAATTATTCCAACACATAAAATAGCTTAAAATGGTTCATCAACTCCTATATAGTGGTCATGTTAAGTCAAATAACTCTTGTGTCATTAGTAACTATGGCAGCTGAAAGACAGCTGAAAAAAGTCTTTTCTACATTCCAAATCAGTAATACCCATTAACAAACTTTCCTCACATAAAGATAATTGATTTCTTTTTTTTTTTTTTTTTTTTTTTTTTTAACCAGTCAGTAAAGAACTTGCAAAATCTGCAACACTAATGCGCAATTAAACTTATTAAGTTTATATGATTGAGTAGATACTTTAACTTACTCCTCTTTATTTTTACTAAATGATTATATTTGCAGTCTTATTCATGTTACTAAAGATAATAATGTCTACCAAATTCTTCTTCGATCAATGAATAGAAAATTTGAAACTAAACTTTGAGCAAACAAATAAATTCTCAGTATAAGTTCTAGTTACACCAACACCAATGTACAAATTAGGTAATTTAGTAGACATTTCTATCTAAAGACAACAATGAAGCATTGTTGGTGATTATTCTTTTAAGAAATTTGCAGACAAAAACAAATGGAAGATGGGGTTGGGTTAGCAGAGTGTTTAAAAGAAAAGCGATTAAAAAAGAAAAATAGTACAATGTGTTTTTATTACTTTAAAAGTGACAGCATTGAAAAATCGCAGACTTGGTGGCAACTTATAATAATTTTCCTTTTCTGAATAGAAAGATTTGGGAAACAGATTCTGCAGAATTGTAAATTTTGCCTTGCTTAGAAGCCTTTGTAATGATAAATTGAAAAAGTGAAAAATATGAAACAATTACTATACATACATACATACATGATAAAACACTAATTTTTTAAAAAATCTGCTTTGCCATATATTAGTTTTGCACTTCATGTGCTAATAGGCCATCAATCATTTTTCAGATTTTGAAAATTGAATCTAGTGATATTTATAATATTAAAAACAATATCGAAACTTATCAGCAACAGTTTATTACATTTATGTACTTGCAAAATAGGTTATGTGAACAGTGTAAGTAGTAAAGTAAAGTTAGCGACCATAGTCGAGGGTGACCCGAAGGCTCCCTTTTCGATAGCTACTACACCAAGGTGTAGGGGAGGGCGCTACTCCATTCCCTGGATTGCTCCACTTTACCCTTGAACCGTACCTTATAATGCTGAGTGTTAAGCAAGGTGGTATCAAGTTCCATTTTTAAAGTCTTTGGTATGACTCGACCTGGGATTGAACCCAGGTCTCCCGGGCCATTGGCGAACACTCTAACCGCTGGGCCAATGATGCCTTAAAAAATGCAAAGAAACATTAAATTGTATTCTTAACAAAGAATTCATTAAAACACGAAATTCACTTTATTTAGAAGGAAATCCCCAAAAAAAGAAAACTGATTGAACACAACTAAATAGAAATCAGATATCAAAACCTCAGGTTTATTTTAGTCATTTCTCAAACCCTCTGATAGAATACACTGAGTGTATCACCTGCAGAAGGGGTAAGACCCACAGAGACACCAAAATGATTATCCTGGGTATAGCACTAAAATCCATCTGATGGTGAGGCTCCAGTTCTAGAGATCTGTTGAGTTTGGCATACCCTTTCATTACTATTACTCCCAAGTCCACAAGCTCAGAGTGACAGTACTAGTTAGGATTCCATCTACGAGTCAAATAGAGGTTTAAAAATTATATGTATTTGATAAACCCATGCACAAAAAGGAGAGAGAGAGAGAGAGAGAGAGAGAAATCTTAAGTAACTACATTGAATTATTTCCTTTTGAGAGTCTAACTTTAGTTGATTTTCATCATTTGTATATTTTTAAGGTGGAAACTTATTCTACCAATCCATCTACAGATCATATCAGCTGAAAGAAGTATAGTCATTCAATTTGGGAGCTTAAAAGAAAAAAAATGAAGGGATTCCATGTACATTTTAGTTTTTTCTGACCTAACAAGTAATACTTGGTTACTTGCCATACAAAGAATAAAAACACTGTTGAACAAATTAAACATACAAACAATGCAATCAAATGAATTTTAACTATACTAATATCTAATAATCAGCTTTCATTTCCTAATAAAAGAATATGAATAATGAAATCTGACAATACATCAACAATTCATCTACTTATTCTTATAGAAGTGGCCTAGTGGTTATAGCACAAGATGGAAAATCTAGAGATTTTAGGGCCAGATAGCTTTTATTCTATATCACATGCTAGCTAGACAGAAAGTTTTAACAAAATAAAAATATTGTCACTAGAGGTCAGTCTAGTATTTTTAATATCTGTAGTTGTCATAAAGCATAAATGCCAACAATGATTTCCTGAAGAGAAAAAACAGAATTTTTTTTCCTTTATGTCAATCATAGAGACATATCTTCCCAGGTATTCTGTCTTGATAAACGTGTTACTTTGGAGAATTTCTGTAAAAGCTATACAGAGAGGAATATAATTGTATTATCAGTATCATTAGAAAGAAAAATATACATACCAAATAGATACTGTAAAAACTTAAGACTGTACGTTTCATTTTAAAATTGGTCCAACTTAGTAATTGATAAAGTAATGAGCAATTTTCTGAAGGTTTATGCTCTTTTGAACTGTAATTGGGTGTTGATCCTATTCACTATTTATAAATATATCGAAGAAATAACAAAATTTTCTGCATACTTATTAACAATAGAATAGGAGACGAAAAATGTAGTTCCATAGAATATGAAATTATCTGCAAAAAAAGACTGATATTTGGAACATTGTTGAAATTTGGAGCAACAAAAGAAAATTTGGACAGACATACAAAAAGAGTGAAGAGCAATAAAGACAAATAAAAAAGAAAGAGGACAAGGGAGAAAGAGAAGGATAGTTTTAACTACTTGGTTGCAGAAGCCTTCTAACATGAATAGAAGGTAATTATTTACTAGATGATAATGAAGTGTTAATTAAAAGATATGTGGTTCTTTCTAGCCTAGTCATGTCAAAGTTATTTTAGTCTTTAATGACAGCATTCTGACTGAATCCATAAAGCATTCAAAACAATTGATTTCAGCATGAACCAATCACTAGTAATATCAGTTAGTGATGAATATAAAATAGGCTGATAATTGCAACAGATTTTAAAACCAGTATGCAAACATGTCAGACATTTGGCTTCTTATGGAATTCCTTGTTTAACAAGAAATTTTTTCTTCTTTCCCAGTTATAAAGAGAAATTTTGGAATGAATCAATCAGACTGAATTTGATTTCAGTAAGGAGAAAAAAAAAAGAAAAAGGAGCAACTCTCAACACTAGAAACTTCAACCAGCTAATTGAGGCCAGGCTAGTTTGTGTGCAAGTGGTTTTTCATCATATCTTGGTCAACACAGGCAATCAGTCATTTTGCCACTTTGTAGTCATTTTACAAAAGAGAAAAGTAGTGAGAAGTAATCTACCAAATGGTTTTTAAAATGTTGCCCATTTAAATCTTTGACAATCTTTTTATGCAATAGAAAAAAGTAAAAAATATGCCAAGAAATTTAAAATTACAATGAATGCAATTTTCATTGGTTTCAAATGTTTGCAATCACACAGTCAAATACAGCTTATGTTCAAAGCAAAGTTTCTTTCATAGTGTATGCTACAAATGGCACTCAGCAGGGATTAGAATACAAACTGTATCCCCTGTAGATATACCCCACCCACCTCCCCTCCAAAATTCTGGAGATCAGTGGCATATGGAGTATCCTTTCATTACCATTAATCACGGGTTTACTCTGACCTGGAGTGGTAATACCTGTTAGGGTCCCCATCTATGGTCAAATATATCGGTTTAAAAATTATTTGTATTTGATAGGACCCTGTGGGGAAAGACAAAAGTCAAAAAATATCTACACAAAAAAATCTAAATATGAACAATGAATGCAATTCCCTAACCTCTAGGCATAAAATAATGCTAGAAAGGTTGGTATGCCAATAAAACCAATCAAATGGCTCTATCAAAAAGATTTTTTCCAGTCTCCTATTTTATTATATTCTCAAGAACAATATGACAAAACAAAAATCTCATTAAGCCCTTACAAGCCAAGTTCTAATGTTGAGCTATCTCTTGAAACAAAATTTTGATGCTTTCTTCAATAGCTTCTAAAAGGTTTATTCAAAATTTTAAAGAGCACAAAATATATTTAAAAGAAAAGTGACTGTTAGAATCCATTTTGTTTAAAAAATGAGCTTCCAGTAAAAGCATAAGTACAAGTAAAGTGAATACAAGCACTTGCTTGCAAGCAAGCATGACATTATTAATTGTCATAATATAAAAAAGAAGAGACAAGGACAAATATTGAAGAGATAAAATGGATGAGAGCCAACTTTGGATGAAAGTTTTCTGAGAAGATAAAAATGTTTTATTTTTGTATTATTTTCTAAGGTAATAATAAACTTAGTTCACATTTCAAAATAAAAAGAACAAAAATACGAAGCAAACTTTGAAATAAAAATCATCCAGCAGAGTATGAGAGAAATTAGTGAATAAAAACACTCAAGTGAAAACTGACTCCTGTCTTATGCAGATGGCATCAAGTATAACATTTTCCATCATCCACTTTGGAAAAAATATTTAAAAGAAAGAACAGGATAGCAGCTCCAAGTTTTACTTTTTTATGCTTAAATGATAAACTTAAGTCACATGATAAAAAAGAAAAAAAATCAGTTTGATACCTTCAGAAATAAGCTAGTAAAATATAAAAATTTTCTCAATATCTCCCATATTTCATAATCAATAAAACAAAGTATTAGGGTCAAATATTGGTAGTCATGAGAATATTAATATTTAGTAAAATATTTTGAGTTATCTTTCATTTTTGCTAATACAATAAGCTATTTGAAATGTATAATTATCTATAACTGCATATAAATACAAAAATTAACTGTACTTATAGTAGTAAGTCTTAAATAGGAATTATTTATTAGGACACTTTCAAGGGACCTACAATAACATAATTACAGTGTGTGTGTATTACACTAACATAGCATATGTAAAAAAAAAGTTATGGAATTAGTTATCAATCAGGAGCATCTAATATTTATGCTCTCATTGAAAGTAAGTACAGATTTGTAAATTGTTTTTCAAATATTTGTAATTTGTAATCCTTGGATTACTCATCAAATTATGTTGGCAGTTCTTTCTGATTTGGCAGTAGTATTTTAATACTATATATTTGTGACAGTCATTACTGAATTTCCCATTTGATAGATGCTCTGATGAAAAATCACTGGCATAACAAAGCTGGCGAACAATATTCATTGTTCCACATGAGCAAGATTTAAAAAAAAAAATGAAATCTTGTTAAGAGTTATCTTGAACTACTACATCTCTTCTATTTTGAATAATAGTTGTGCTTCTTTTCTTTATATTCTCTTAATACAATTTTTATCATTTCCAACTTCAATAAGAGTATTATAGTGACCTCTTGAAGCTAACCCCCTGTTAGATTCCTCAGCACTTACATTTTGCACTGAAATGAAAGTCTTCTCTCTACTTGGAGTCTTATTGTCTTGCAGTTCTGTCCAAATTATGTCTGGCATTGACAAGTTCTTGTGTTAACTGTCGTTTTTCTGCTCTTTGAAGGTGAGCAATTTCTCTGCATCTGTTTTATTTGAATTTCAGTTTGTCTACTCAACAAGTGATTACATCTTTCTGTTATTCTTGTCTAAAGCTCTTTTAGCCTTTCTTTTCCTTCACAATCAACATTTTCTTTCATTCAAATCATTCATGCTCATTAATTTGGCCAACATTATAATTAAGTCATCAATTTTAGCAATTGAAAAGTTACTAATAAAATCACTATTCCTATTAGAATGTCAACAAAATTAAAGTAGAAAAAGAAAAATCATATCTACTTTCATTAAACAATTGTTTTTAAACCAAGAGTAACAATATTACCAATAAATACATTCAGTAGAGAAGGTTGTAGGTGTATGTGTTTAAGTACATCTTTTCTGTTTGCACCAACAGGATACATTCAAGTAAACAGACTTAGTGACAACTGCATTATTTGTATGTATGTATGTATGTGTGTGTGTGTGTGAATATAAAGACAGTGTCTGATTAACAAGAAATGCTTTGCATTTTCTTTTAACCACGGTAGACAAGATACCTTTCCAAAAGATGTCTGAATAAAATGTCAATAAAAAAAGTACTTTTTCAAGTACTTTATGAAGGTTTCATATACTTTTTAAAGTTTCTGCATATGAAGTAGAGGTATTGACAAGTAGATTAATTTTCAAAGACTGAAAATTTTTTAAATACATCACAATAATTTGAGTATCTGAAGTTTTAATTCTACAAAAAGTACATAATCATAAGATTATTTTTACATATTTAAAAGAAGTTGTTAGATTGTTAATATAATTTTAAGTCAGTTATGTCATCCAAAATTACTTTTATTACACCATGGTTGATGTTTGATGAGAAAAATTTAATTATGATTAAAAATCTTCCATAATTAATTTTTCTTGAAGATTAGTCAATTAATGATTACTTAAGTGGATTTTGAAAAATGTTATTTTATATGAAATATGCTAAAAATATATATTTGTTTACACCAGTATTACTATCAAATGGTTGAGTCAATTTTCCTTACCCATACATAATGGTTGGTTGGTTGGTTTGTATGGCATATCAACCTTTGTAGGTTATTTAATGGCAAATCCATTTTTATACAAATAATCAGTTCTATTTCAAACAATTCAATTTAGATGAATACACAGTTTAATTGTCAAAAACATTTCTATTTCAAGCTATTCAGTTTAGTCAAACAGTTCTAATTCAAACAATTCAGTTTAGTATATTTATAGTTTTTGTCCACACACAGTTAAATGTCAAAACAGCTCTGTTTCAAGTAATTCAGTTTAGCATAAGTACGCAGTTTAGTTCGATTTGACTCATAGATAGAGCCCTATCGGGTGCTATCACTCCGGGCCACAGTGGACCTGGGAGCAATGACAAGGAAGGGGTGCTTCGCATTCCCCAAAGCTCCAGCATCACTGAAACCTCACCATCAGATTGTTTAGTGTCATATCCAGGACACTCATTTGGTGGGGGGTACCCCTCTGCAGAGTTGCAGTCAGCTGACAGGGCAATTACCCATACATAATGGAAACCCACTTAAATTTACAAACATCTCATGGAACAACTGAATTAAGAATTACCAAAAGTTGTGAAATCTGATATTATCCACAATGGCAAAAGTATATTATCAACATTAATAACAGGCAACATTCTTGCATTTAAAATACTTTTCAGTTTTAACTTTTGCCGTAAATATTGGTAGTTACAAAAGAACTTAGAAATTAATAAATTAATAATAAAGAGCTTGAGACAAAATTTGAGAACCACTAACTTTTAGAACACTACAAAAATAAGAGCAAAGATAAAAGAAAAGTTCTATTTAATATTAAAATGAAAACAAACTATAAATTATATAGTAATAAATTTCATAATCTTTTAAAGGGATTTTTGCAGTGGTCCTTAACATTAGGAATTAAAACCTACAGGTACAATGTTGAAGTAAAACTTAGAGCTTCTTGTACAGTAAGCAGGTATTTCTGCATGAGTGCTTGGAATAATGCTATCTACATCCTCAATATCAAGTGGCAGAAGTACAGTTGCAATGAGGAAGTGACAGAAACACGTGTTAAATATTAAAACTATGATACTGAAACACAAGCTGCAATGAGTAGGGCTTGCAGCTAGGATAGAGAGCTTGTTACTACCAAAAGAAACATGCTAATAGAACCAATTTCAACTTGATCACTGAAATTTAGCAGCAATGAGTGTTCAGTAATCAGATTGGTGCCCATTTAGGAACAGTAAGTACTACTAGCAACAAGAATAAGCAAAGCTTAGTAAATAAAAGGCAAACTTTGAGCTGTCATCTATAATCACATGTCAGACCAGAAAACAAGTGACAGAAATGGCTGAGCAATTGCTGAAGAATAGAGAAAAAAATGGTAGTAACAGGCTGCACTTCAATACTACCAGCCCAGAATTTTTGTCCTAAGTGTGAAAAAGCCTGTACTGCATGGATTGGGCTAACAGCCACATTTCAGTCAGTAGAAGATAAACAGGCCATCCTCTTCTGATACTGAAAAGCAAAGAATAAAAAAAAAGTCCAAATCAATACTTAAGTTTTCAATGTACAATTAGCAATTTTCTTTAATAAATTTCAATGTAAGAGAATTAATTTAGAATCGGAATAAACTTTTGCTATTAGCTATCAGATTTCTATTAAAGTCTAATAGTTAACAGATTTTATTTCAGAGATAAAACTCAAGATTTGTTTAATATCACAAGAAGAGTACCTTCTTTAAAACATTATGGATTTCACAATTATATACATACAGCAATCAATGGAAGTGGGTATTTGTAAAAAAAAAAAAAAATTGATTGAAATAGAGTCCATTTTTAATAATTTGTCAATCTAAAGTTTTAGAAATGCATGAATGTAGTCCAAAATTAATAAGTATTGTATTAACTAGAATAATCTATCAAGAATGGTATGTATTATATATATCTCAGTATTGCAAATCAATAAGTACATTCCTACCAATTTTTAAAAATAAAAAGTCAACCTTTTTCTAAACCAAAATTACACGTTATTTCTAGTAGAACATTATACAGTCATAACATTAGGTATTATTATCAAAATCTACAGCATTGATGCTATAAAACAAAAATAAAACAGCAATGTCACTAATCAAAAATACAATTACATGAATATATAAAAATAGTGTACTTATTTTTGGATTCCTACCTATTCATATTTTTAATTCCCAGGATTTCAGAGCAAGAGACTTTGTTAATATATAATATCTAATATATGTTGTTCCACTAAAATTAAGATATTCATAGGTTTGATTCAGAAGAAAATTAATTTCTTATTTAAAAAAAACTTGATAAAAAAGGTGTATTTAATTATGGACAACATTGTATAACACAGGCTTCAAACATTAATGGCAGTTTATTGCAGTGTACAGGCATTTTCCCCAGACTGACAGAAACAAATGCGATCAGCCACCAGGAAGTTTAGAAATTTGCAATACTTAGATCCACTATCTCTGTCCAACTCACCATACTGATCCCAACAACAGCCATCCTCTGGAGATATTTCAGAGTAAAATGTCAGAAGCCACCAAAAATTCTTGGGCAAGAACATCCTCTACCCTACCCTCTCCAAACACTTTTTCTTATTTTTTCCCTTCCTCTCTTTTTTCTCCCTACACAAACTTATCTTGGAATTAACCAGCTGGAGACAATCAATACAACATTTTATCTAAGACTTCTGATGGAATTAGTAAAAAGAAAACATAGCCAATGGGAAAATTACTACGAGTGAGTCTTTTCGATAACTTTGTGTTTTATCTTAAGTCAATGAACATCTACTTTTTCGTTCATCACAATTACCTTTCTTCCCCCTCATTCTCTTACCTGTACCTCTTTGTTTTATTTCTCACCTTTTCATATTCCTCATCTTCTTTACAGTATTATCATTTTCTTTTCTTCTTCCACTCTTATTTTCTTTGAAATCCCTTCTATTTCTAACCATTCTCGACTCTCCCCATTTCTCTTTATTATCTTTGCTCCTCTTTTCTTCATGTCATATCTTATCCAACTGGCATTTTCTTTATCCTACCACCAGACATTTGTCCTTCCTGTTTTTGCTAATATATACATTCCATATCACAAATGACCTGAACAAATAGAAAGGAAAACTCATACAATACTAAAATATCTATAGAAGAGAAAATGTTTTATCCCTTTCCCCATCCTCCATCTCTTTCTTGCCGTCAACTGAATGTATGGGTCACCACTTCTCCATCTATATAATCAAACTTGATGGCATTTTTTCATCAATTCTTGTAGACCAGTAACAAAAAGATCACATTTCATTTAAAGTTTCCACTTGGGGCTATAATCACTGCTATTTTTCATCCATCTACCCACAATTCCTTTTTTTTCTTAACTTCTTTCTCCTTTGCTTTAGGGCACACTGCCATTGTTGAAGCCCTCATTTGAATCAATAACATTTGAAATGTTTCATTCTCCAAGTGGATCCATCTTCCTCTATCAAGTACAAAAAGCTTTTCTCTGTCAGAATTCCCAAAGTTATTAAAGAAAACGAAACAAAATACTGCAATATCTATAAACATTATTATTGTTACTACTACTAGTAAAAGAAATGAGTAAATGTTTAAGAGCATTCTTATATTAAAAGATATTGGAAATGCTAGGACAAAAAATAATATATTATATATATATACATACACTCACATTTTGTGTGTGTGTATGTATCTGAAATAGCATGAAGAAAGAAAAGAAAAATACATAGCATTAACTTTATCTAAGATCCATGGTCTGGAACCATTCAAGAGATTATTTCTAGACAAGATTTCAAATTACACAATTTCCACAATATAAGGAAGAAAGAGACTAGAAGTCTAACACATTACCACAAAATTAATATTTTTCTTTAAGTCATTAATTAAAGCCTAAATCATAATATAAATCTGCAAAGAAATTATCAAATATGAAAATTTTTTAGAAGTTGATCTAAAATTTTAATCTTTGGTAAATAATTTGGAAAGGCATTTTGTCTTAAACTAAAGTTAAAGAGTTCACAAAAATGGTTTAATATGCAATGTATACTATTAAAAAAATATTGTTAAGCGAGTATTATTTATTTCAGTATTTCTATTAAATAAAATTTTTTAAAATAGGAAAAAAAATTCTTTCAAGACAACTTACGCGGTGCATTCAATAAGTTTCCAGACTTTTTTTATACAGGCATTTAAAATTGTCGTAGACTCTTGAAAATGCAGTATCTTATTGCTATACATCTTATGAGATGACTGACCAATTTTTATGATTTCAGCTTCAAATGAACAGCTACAGTAGGAATTGGAATAAACCCTATTAAAGCCTGATTATCACAGCTGGTGAATTTCAAAAATGTAATCTGGACGTGAGGACACTTTAGAAGAATGATATGCAATGAAATTCCGTTTTAAACTTGGAAAAAATGCCACAGAAACCTATGGAATGCTTCAGACTGCTTTTTGACCATCTTGCATGAATCGAGCATCAGTTTTTGAGTGGCATAAGAGATTCAAGGAAGGCACGGAGTCTGTGAGGGATGATGAGAGGTGTGGGAGGAGTAAGCAAGTCAATACACCAGAGTTGATTGGCGAAACGGTTAGGGTTACTATGTTGAGGTTTTAAGGGAGTTCAGGAAGAGATTCCATCGGAAGAGGCCAGCACTCTTCAAATCGGGTCAGTGGCATTTCCACTAGGACACTGCACCAATCCACAACTCCATCCTTGTCACAGACTATTTGACCAAGATGGGCACCAAGACACTTCCTCAGCCTCCCTACAGTCCTGACCTTGCTCCCGGTGACTTTTGCTTATTCCCTAAGCTCACAGGCTGTCGTTATGAGACAACTGAAGAGATGAAAGAGGCTGTGACGAAGGTCATTGACATGCTCACACAAGAGGACTTCCATGGGACCTTCCAGAAGTTGTTGGAACGGTACAACAAGTGCATTACAGCCAGAGGAGATTACTTCGAAGGGGACTAGAGCTTCATGTGTGTCCTATCAATAAAAGTGCCCACATGAAAAAAAGTCTGGAAACTTATTTAATGATCTCGTATTTTCATTAGATAAGAGTAAATCTGAAAACTGTCAAAAAAGTTTGATAAGGCATCACTTTATCTTGCTAAAAAACTTTAAAAGATCATGATGATAATACTATTATACATAGCTTTACTATATTATAAATAGCCTTATTTTGTTTATAATGCCTACTTTAGTTTCCAACTAGTCTTTGTGATTTTAACAACTGAAACTTAAGTACCCCCCCCCAAAAAAAAAGAATTTATATAAAACATTTACAACAACTAATAATTTTCTTAAAACTATTACCAGAAATATTTAGTTAATGCAGAAAATTATTTAAAAAAAAAAAAAAAAAAAAAGGACTGGCCAATTCGGTGGCCAGTAATTTGCCAATGTATACCAGGTTCAAATTCAGTTAATGCTAAAATATAACAATGGTTATTTCAATCATCACTGTGTCACTATTAGTCATTAACTCCCATGAATGAATGTTTTGATATATTTGTTTAAATCTATTCTACCCAAAATACCAGATTACATAAAACTTGGTCACTTTGAATTTAAGTTTATCATTTTTTAAATTGCAAATTCAACAAATAAATGTACATTCGTCATTGAAATAAAAGTTTTGTGGCTTAAAAATAAAAGCCCAGTGGCTTATGAAAAAAAAATTAACTACAAAGTATCAAGTAAGACAAATTATGTATTATTTACTGAAGAAAAAAAAATCTGCAGCAAAAATTTGGAAGTTTGAGCTTTGCACTTAAATACTAGGGCAAGTCAAGTTTTGCAATAGTTTGGTACATGCTTGTGGTGCCAATATCACATGACCAAAGCAGTTCAAGCTTTGGAAAGTAATCACTGTGGTTGGTAGTATTATGATAGTTGATGTACTGACATATTGTGCATTATTTCACTGTGTGTAATTTGAAAGCTGCACAGATGAAAGTGCAACATAGTCTAATTCAGGAACTCATGTTTTACAATTTCAAACTGGACAATAACACTGCAAAAGCAATCAAAATATTTGCTGTGTGAAAGTTGAAGGTGCAGTTGATCGCAGTACAAGCAAGCAGCTGGTTAAAGAAATTTTGTATGGATTACAAGATCCTTGACAATCAGGCGAGGTGAGGTAGGCCTAAAACCATGTTCCAAGCCATAGAGGCAAATCCCATGATGAGAACTAAGAAAGTATCAGGTGAGCTCAACATCTCAGTGTGATTTGTCACCTTCATAACCTCAACAAAAGCATCTTGAGCGAGTGAATTGTGCTTCACATTACCAAATTACTGTAAAACTCATGTAACATCGGGGCAAGGCGGGGGAGGTTTGGGAACGTTGAATAATGATTCCAGAAGATAAATGGAGAGTATAACTGTCAAACATTAATGAAAAATACAAAATATAATTTACATTTTCTAATAGATTTTCTTTAGTTTTAATGTTAATGTCAAAAATGAGGAATTCTATAATGCTATAGAATTGAAATAATTTTTTTCCCCATTAGAATTCTCCAATCTGCATCAAGTGGGAGAGGGTTATGCAAATGCTATAATTTGTAAAGAATAAAAATTGTTGATGAAAACTCGGCAGCTTTTTGGGTGAATGTGTCCAGTTTGAATATTTATCTACTTTGAAATAATCAATGATAGCTGATTTCTCATCAAGACAATCAGATGAAAATAGACTGAATGCAAATGAGAGGTTGAGATCAAAATCAAGCACTGAAAAAAATTTTTTTTAAAAATCTCAATAAGCAATCAAGTCAGGCACAAGCACATTTAATTAAGGATTCAGATGAAATATTTAGATAATGAAAACAAATAAGATAATGCAAGATAAAAGCTTCATCAACTTGAAATTCATGAGTGAATAAGGTAAGATAGTAATATCAACTGAACAAAAGTTCTATGAGTAAAACTGTAAGCTTCTTAGTACTAAGGAGAAAGTAATCAAAATATATACTCATTTAAAAAGGCTTAAGAATCATTAGCTTTTTTCTTGCATAAAAAAAAGCTGAGAACTTCCAATTATTCTAGCATTAAAAATCTAAGTACAACACAGAGGGAAAAAGTCTTAGATAGTACCACAAACTGTTTAAGGCTGTAAAAAAATCATTGAAATAAAAAAAATTGTAATATACTTAAAACCAATAATAGAATTAAAGTGGTTGAAACAATATTTTATAAAACTTAAAAGTCAAATTTTTAAGGTTTTTAACAATTTCAATAACAAAGTATATTCCCAATGAATCATTCAGAGCAAATTTTAAAAAGTTTAAAATCTCAAATTACTATTTAAAACCATATTTTAACTAATCTAACTAAGGATGAAACTGTCCATTTCCAAAATGTATCAATGAAAATAAAATTCTACAATAAAATAAAAAAATAAAGATATTTACCTTAAAATTTATATTGAAAAACCATAATTATGAAGATGTGGTACTTAACATATGAAAACATCTAAATATTCAACACTAAGTAAGTAAAGTTGGCGACATTAGTTGAGGGCGACCAGAAGGCTCCCCTTTTGATAGCCTCTACACCGAAGTGTAGGGTAGGGCACTACGCCTTTCCCTGGATGGCTCCACTTTACCTTTGATACGTATCTTATATTGCTGAGTGTTAAGCAAGGAGGTACCAAGTACCATTTTTAAAGTCTTTGGTATGACATGACCTGGGATGGAACCCAGGTCTCCCAGACTATTGCATCAAACTTAACTTTGTTAATCTCTCTCTCACATACAGATATAAAAATCTTAACTTTGTTAATCTCTCTCTCTCTCTCTCTCTCACACACACACATACAGATATAAAAATCAACACGAATAATTCATACCCCTACCCCCAATTTTTTTTTAATTAGAAATTATTTCATTAATTTTATAATGATCAAGATTTTTGAAAAAATAATTTGCCTATTGATAAGAACTTCAAAAAACTATTTTCTAAACTTCTGGAGATTTAAAAAAAAATTTAGACAGATGATATAAGTGCTTTTAGCTAATTTTTCTAATATTCAACATAAAAACGGTCATTAAGAATGAATGCCTTGGGACATTATTAAAATTATTGAAAGTTCTCAGCCAATACCCAGAGGTAATATACAATTACTATATTTAAAAAAAAAAAAAAAAAAAAAATCTTGCAAAAATAAAAAAGCTGAGTACTAAGAGATTAGCCTAGACAGATGAAGAGCCACCCCCCACCAAAAAAAAAAAAAAAAAAAAAAAAAAAAAAAAAAAAGGTAATAAACTTGGGTATTGTTTCAAGACAAGAATCAATATTGCTAACAAAAGTTAAATGCTAAAACTGACAAGATATTTTTTTTTAATGTAAAAAGAGTTAATTCATAATTAGATTCCAATAGAAAATTAGTTAAGTTATTTGAACATCTAAAATTCTCACTATACATAACTAATCTAGCAAAAACAGCACATCATAGGCAGAATTTTATAAGAGCAAATACACTTAAAAAGGATAAAATAATTTCTAGTCTAATTTGCAAATGGACAATACTTTTGTAGAGGTGGGGGTCTATATTCACACTGACTTTTTTGGTTTAAATCATCTAAATTCTCAATATACCCAAGATAAGTATGAAAAGCAAGTAAAATCTTCCACTCATTCCTAAATAGAAGGATCAATATCATCATGGACCTGTTATGGATCATGCTATATAAATAAATTAATTACTTGACTAGGAAAAAATAAAACTGTCCAAGAAACCAACAGATAACTTAATTGAAATAAATAAAAAAAAAGCATTTGCAATAAGTTTTGTTTGTGTTTACTTAGAAATTACAAAATATAAAAAGTCTTAAACTCTAAGAAATGAAAAATTTAAAAACAAGACCTGATTTCTTAAGTAAACAAGCTGTTGTTTTGTAAAAAGGACTTTCATAAACATTCCCACTCTCTTTTTTTTTTTTAGGAGTGATTTTAGTTGTTGACTTGTTAAAGTAGTTTTTACTCATCTTAATAACCATGCTTATTTGCTTTATCATTGGTCATGCACAAGACATTCATATGCATATCTTGTCAAGAAGCAAATAAAAACAAATTCTGTATGGAAAAAAATTCAAAAAACCTTATTAAATTTCAATCTTAACCAAAGAACTATCAAAGAAAAAGATTTTTCTCCTTTCACTTTCACCTAAAGATCATCTTGTCAGTTAATGAATGTGAAACTGATATTTTAGAAGAGAATAACCTTGGTCACAGAGCTTGTCTGTAAGTCTATAATGGCTTAATAGACAAGTTGCAATGGAGGCCAATTTTAGAAAAATAATTTTAATGAAGATTGTTTAAAACAAGTAAATTGGTTTTAATTTTAAATTATATTTTAATCAATCCAAGTACTCATCTTTATTTCTTTAGATTAAAGGAATACACATCCAACACAATTTTTCAGTGTATTTGCTTGCCTTTATAATAAATATGAATTTGATTCTAATGGCTGAATTGAATAGAGTACTGATAAATACATAATTTTATCTACTACAGTAGTAAATACACTTGCACACCAAAATCAGTTCTATTTCTAATAACCACATAAAAATTTGTTAAGGATCATGGTTTTGTATAAACAAATCATATGATACAATCTAAGAGCTGGAAAAAATATTTAAGAATAAGATTAAACAAATCCAAAAAGTAATCATTACTTGAAACCATATATACTTGTGTATAAATTATCATTCGAAGGAAATACTTGAAATCATGTAACTGTATGCAAATCTATTTGTATCAAATATTAGCATTAAATAACTTATAACAAATAAACCAAACCAAGAAGTGATCAGATTCAAGATATAACAGAAGTTAATATGTTTATCTAAGATTCTTCAGGAATTAAAGATGGCTCAGAGAATAAGAAAGAAAAAAAGTAATGCAGTTAACTGAGAAAAGAGAACAATGGTAAGCAGCATTTTGCCTATACCCAGTATTTATCACCTTATCACAGTATATGCCACTTCTACTCACCTTATCAACCCAAACAAAACATCTACTTAACTCCTTTCAGCACACTATTCCACACACTGTATTTATCCTTGCCACAGATTTCAAAACCACCCTTCCCAAACTCAAACCCATCCTCAAATATTCAGCCATCTCTATCACATTCTATTATTCTACCAGACACATCCTCTCAATCTTATCCATCCATGGTGTACAATATTCAAGCTCTCACCTCCATCAGTCCAACCTTTAAAGTCTTCAATCAAGCAATCATCAGAGACACAAGAGAAAAGCTTAGGGAATAAATTGTTGCTCAATTAAATTCATGGGGATAGGAAGAACAGTGTGATAAGGCAGCAGGAAAATCATTGAGAATCCAGGATGTCCAATATTGACCAGCAGTTGAATCACAAACTAGAACTGGTACTCACACTCAGGTGTGATGCTTTGATAGAAAGCACATCAGAAAGAGAGGAACAATGAGGTGGACAGAGTGAGCCTATCAAAGAACAAAAGATACATTGTACTGGCAGTTTATAGGCTAAGAATATTGCTTCCCTTAATTAAGACTCTTTGTGCTTTTGCATCACATCTCGGGCAGATAATGGCTGCATTCATGAATGGTGAACAGTAAACAAGTTTGCTTGATCAATGTTAGCAACATCTTCCACTTGGAATACAGAATGATCCAACACATGGTACAGTGGAATTTAAGAGAAAAAAAGCATCTGTACTCCAAGTGAAAAAAGAATCTAACAAGCAGTTACTGATTTTTTAAAAATTCAAAATAAACCTCAAATCATCATAAGTTTAGAGAACTACAAAATAAAAACTAATCATGCTTTTTGAATTTTTGCTGAAAATTGTCAACCATTATCAATAAACAATTCAGATCAAATATAAAGAATAGATTCTGCTCTAACCATTTCAGCTACAAGAACTAATGATTGACAGATCAATTCTAGGCATTAATTTAGGAATGGTCACAAAAAGAATGAATAGTTGTTATGAAAAGCAACTGAAATTAGGATGAAAGAAATTGATAAAAACCAAAAATGATGGTAAGCGCTCCAACTAAAAGCAATTCAAGATAATGTTCCTACTAATAGTACTAGTGTTTACAAATAAAATAAAGTATTAAATACTGTGTCACTAAATCAGAAGTAAAATAAAGAATATTATATGGTTAGACTTGATCTTTAATAGGTACCTCCACTGACTTTTGAAGGAATAAAAATAATGTTGTAAAAGAAAATAAAATTTTTACAGGAAATATCTTAATGAAAAATTTTCATAAATAGCATACAACTTTTGTGAGCCATATAATATATACAGTAATAAAAGCAGAACAATCCATGGTCCATTGAGTAGGTGAAATGTGACTGACAGAGTTGAATTTATACACAATTGTGGATATACTGAAATGATCAAGGGAGTTAAAACTCAGAAAAAAAAGTTCTGTTCCTTCATCGAATAATAAATTGGCATGTAGTATAGATAATGTCACCAACAGTTTTTGCAACCATTTTAAACTAAGTGTGACAGTTTAAGGTCATTTGAGAGCTTGACTTTAATTGGAGGAGCAAGTCATATGATCAAATGATACTTGCAAGTTTAGAAATAGAATATACTGTAACTTCAGTAAGCAAGAGATGGCTGAAATGAATGGTTATTTAATGCACATTTTTCTCCCATGTGTCCAGTCAGGAAAATGAAAGTCATTGGGAAGAAATGAATTATGTGCACTAAAAATTTTCTTTGTCACTGATTTCACCAGTACCATGAAACAATGTGAAAGCAAGAATACAACTAAACAAGATAAAAGATACAGACAGCAACAAAAATGGGATGGGCATCATAGAAGACGAGAATATAACACTTTTGGGTAATCTATACTTCAAGTGACCATCTTCTACAAATCTTGTAACTCAAATACTTTTGGCAACTTTTTTAAGCAATAAGATTTTACCTCAGGAAACCTATGTTAGGGTATAGCTGAAAGATTATTTTTGATCTATGCTGTTAACTAACGGTCTGAATAGCTGATAAAAAGCAACTCGAATTAAGCTGGAAAAAAAGAATACTAGAAAAAAAAAATAATAATGGCTAATCTTGCTCTTTGTGCAACTATTAGATAATGAAATATGCAGGGGAAAAAAATAGTGACCAAATAACAACTTCAAATATACAAATTCATTTTATTTAAACTATCATCCTGTTTAATTTACCAAGATCTCACAATAATATAAAGATAAAAAAGGAGCATCACTTCAATATTTCATTTTTGAGCCAATCTTTAAAAATTTTTTTATTAATTCTACAATTGGGTATATCAAAAGAATTGGCAGGTAGTTTAGTTTATTATCATGAAATATTTTAAGATCTTTTGTTTCACAAAAATATAACAGATTCAGCAGAAAAAAAAATGATAAGAGCAAAATAACCTTGGCAAATTAACTGATATGAAATGTTCCAGGACATGAGAGCAATCTACCATCATAGATTGAATAGACAGTTCAGTTTGAAAATTCCCTGATGGTCAAAGACAATGACAAAAAGCACCTGAAGTATGCGGGAAGATACAGTGATCAAAACATAAGATTAAGACAAATGTAAATAGTAACTCCTCATCTCCTCCACACACTGTATTTATCCCTGCCACAGATTTCAAAACCACCCTCCCCAAACTCAAACCCATCCTCAAATATTCAGCCATCTCCATCACATTCTACTAGACACATCCTCTCAATCTTAACCTCATCTCAGAAATTTAAACTGAAACAATTTTTCAATTGCATGTTGCAATCTTATTCTTAAGAATTACATCTTTTGGTTCAGACATAAAAGTCTTTAATCTGAATCACCATATGTCAACTGTTTTTCACCAAGAACTAAAACCAGAGTGGAGCCGCTAAGTTCAATTCTTTCAGAAAGTCTACTAGTATATGTGAACTTTATTACAATGAAGATTAAAAGAAACTACATAAAATAGGGTATTGCTTTAATATATCTTGTAAGACTACAACTAAACAAAAAAGAAAACAAATAACACTCAACCTGAAAATGAAATTTAAATAACAATGAACATAATGAACTTCAAAGACTATAATTAGACCAAATGTCCAATTTTCACTTGATTGACACACACACACACACACACACACACACAATAATAAATTAAAAGAGTTAAAACAGATGTATATATTAAATATATTGCTACTCTATTCAAGAAGAGAGAATGTGTGTGTGTGTGTGTGTGTGTGTGTGTGTGTGTGTGTGTATATTTGTAGTTTTATCAGGTGAATGATGATCATCATGGTCAGCAGTGACTGCAATATCAGTGAGGTTGTTGGTTGAAGAAGAGAACATAAAAATACAACTTTTAGTGTTAGAACATTTTGTTGCCCCCCCCCCCACACACACACTCCATTCAGTCTAGCAGGAAGAAATGGACAATATACACCATGTGGTAGATTCTTCATTGAAAGAATAGTTTCTTTACAAAGGTTTGGTTCTTCATTCTGCATTCACATCCTAGCCACCAAAGGAGATATAGAGACTAAATAACAAAATCTGATAGATATATATATGTTCACAGAACACCCATACCTTACTTCTGCTTCAGGTGGATGACACTTTTAAATCATGTCCACTGCAGAACCTGTCACAGAGTGCTAGATCAAGTATATTACCAATGAGAGAAAGAGAGTGTAAGTGTGTGTGTGTGTGTGTGTGTGTAAGTAAGTGAGATAAAGAAAGTACAAAATCATCTTTAAATAAATTCATACAACTGCATCAAAAGTAGCAGCAGTGCCTATAAAAAATGTTTCATCTTGAGGATGTGCCGAGTTTCAAGGTTAAAACATCATTACTACTAATCCAGTGCACCCCAGCAGTACCTCACAATAACACTAGGCTTTGTTAGTTTGTCATAATGAGTGAGTGCCAGATCCATACAGATGCAACCTCAGCCCAATCTTACAGCCTTATAATATATTTCCTTTAATATAATAATGACACGGACAATCTTTTGAGAGTGCATTTGAAAAATACCATATTAGGAGACAGAATTAAAAACAGAAGGCAGATTAATGAGAATTTTCAGAAATTTGATTTACTTTCTCAAAAATACATCCATATTTGTTTTTATTTTGTAAAAATTACTATCCCTCATTAATTCCAAGTTTAAGATACTCAAGTCAACCCTTAGCTGATTATATATAAAATCTTAAATTTATAAAAGTTGGTTAGAGAAGAGAAAAAAAAAAAAAAGAAGATATCACACAACTATACACTAATTAAAACAAGCTATTAACTGAAAGATCCAAAGCTCAAAATCCAATATAAATCATTAATTTGGCTTTGAGACCTTTTTTATATCTTGTTTTTCTATAAGACTAAAATTTTCAACACATGACTATTTGATTTAGTTTATTTAATGGCATATCAATCCTTACAGGTTATTTAATATTGAAATTTGATTTATTTGTAAATGTTTGGTTTGGTTGGTTGGTTGGGTTTTATAGCATATCAACCTTTGTAGGTTTTTTAACACCAAATCCATTTTTATGAAAATAGTTCCATTTCAAACAATTCAAATTAGGATAAGTATGCTGTTTAAATGTAAGTACAGTTTAATTGTGAAAAACATTTCTATTTTGAGCTATTCAGTTTAGTCAAGCAGTTCTAATTCAGCTTATTCAGTCGAGTGTAAGTACAGATTTTGTTTACACACAGTTAAATGTCAAAACAGTTCTATATTAAACAATTCAGTTTAATTTAAGTACAGTTTCAATGTCAATAATAGTTCCATTTCAAATAATTCCATTTAGCATAAGCATGCAGTTTAAATGTAAGTATGGTTTAATCGTCAAAAATATTTCTCCGTCAAACAATTCAGCTTAGCATAAGTATGAAGTTAGTTCTATTTAACCCATTGATAGGGCCCTATCAGGGGCTACCACTCTGGGCCAGAGTGGACCTGGGAGTGATAGCAATAAAGGGGTACTCTGCATTCCCCAAAGCTCTAGCATCACTGGAACCTCACCATCAGGTTGTTTGGCGTCATATCCAGGACACTTGTTGAGGGGAGGGGGTCTCACCCCTCTGCAGAGGTGTAGTCGGTGTATTCTACAGCCCCAGCCGACAGGGCAATACACAGAGTTAAATGTCAAAATAGTTTTATTTCAGATAATTCAGTTTAGCATAAGTACACAGTTTAGACGTCAAAATAGTTCTATTTTGAGCAATTCCATTTAGCATAACTATGCAGTTTAAATGTCAAAACAGCTCTATTTTAAACAATTCAGTTTAGCATAAATACAGTTTAAATGCAAAAAATCAGTATAGTGAAGGAAGCATGGTTTAGTTCTATTTAACCCTGGGAGCAATGACAATAAAGCTCCAGTATTACTAGAATCTCACCATCAGATTGTTTAGTGTCATATGCAGGACACTCGTTGGGGAGGGTCTTAACCATCTGCAGAGAAGTAGTCGGTGTATTCTACAAGTAAATGTTTGGTTTGTTTTCTTTGTTTAATTGCATATCAACCTTCATGCATTATCTAATATCAAAGCCATCCTTGGAAAAGAACAGCAGTGATACTATTTATCTCATTAGTAGAAGGATAAGGGGGTTTATCAGTCAAAAAAAATCAATGTAATAGCATGACTGGAGTTCCAACTTGCTTACTTTAAAGATGCAGTCTAGCCCTTTATCCATTTTGCCATGGGGACTACCCTTCTCTTGTAAATGTTTGATTATAGTCATAAGATTATTTTTTCAATATTCCATTGCAGTTTCCCACCCCCCACAGAATTTTAAAAAAAAACAAAAAAAAACAAACTATCTTTAATGATAATTAGTCAGCATAATTATATAGTATCAAGTATTCTTATCTAATACAAATAATTTATGCACACAGTTATATGGTTTCAAGTGTTCTTATCTAATATGAATCATTTATGCACAATTTGGCCTAGTGGGTAGAGTGTTCACCAATGGTTTGGGAGACCTGGGTTCAATCCCAGGTCACATCATACCAAAGACTTTAAAAATGGTACTTGATACCTCCTTGCTTAACACTTAGCAATATAAGGTATGTATCAAGGGTAAAATGGAGCAATCCAAGGAAAGGATTTGCACCCTCCCCTATATCTCGCTGTAGAAGCTATTGAAAAGGGAGCCTTCTGGTCGCCAACTTTACTTATATGATTTCAAGTAACTATTCTCATTTCATAATAATTTGTTTGCAGACATGATTTCAAGCATTCCAGTACTAATACTCTTCACATATGACCCATGGATGGGACCCTCATAGGTACAACCACTCCAGATTAGAGTGGACTTAGGAGTAATAGCAATGAAGAGCTGAGCTCTCACAACCAGATGTAGTTTAGTATCATACCCAGGATATCTCTTTTGGAGAAGTCTTACAATTCTGCAGATGTAGTTAATATATTCAAATCCTTGCTAATAAGACAGAATTAATGTACAAGGATAATTCACATTTATAATTAACCATAAAGGCTACATGATAATGAACCAAAAAATTAGATACATTTTTTTTTTTACATGGATTCTAGGATAATTTTATACATTGTAGAAAAGTATGAAATAAAAACAGGTTGGATTATTGAATAAAGTGTTTTAAAAAATTGATAATTATTTGAGATGGACACTGTCTTAAAAAAAAAAAAAAAAAAAAAAAAAAAAAAAATTTGATATCATTTCATAACTTGACCAATTCTTGTTAAAATAATCTCAAATTTTAACAGCATGTGTAAAAAACATTCAAAATTCTGTTTAATGTTTTTTCTTTTCCAGTGAAAAGGTATTCCTGAAAAGAAAAAAAACTTAAACATAGAATTATGAGTTATGCTGACAAAATATGAGATCATTTAACAAGAATTGGTCAAGTTACAAGATTATGAAATTATATAAATTTTTCGGAAACAACCTGTTTAACAATACAAGTTATTTTTTTAATAAGTAAAAATGAAAGGTTCTTTTAAGCTAAGCGAGGAAATAATTCCAAATAATATCTCAAAAATCATTTGCATGAATGAATCTTCCTCTTTAAACAAAAATTTTAATAACAATGAATATGTATGATGAATTTTAAAATGGGCCATAATTAGTCCATATAGGCTATTTTTAATATCACAAAGTCTTATTTGAAGAAAGGTGAAATAATTGTATTCAACGGGGGAGGGGTAATAATAATAGGCAGCTAAAGATGGACAAAAATATGAAAGTCTAACAAATGAATGAAGGTGTATATGTGAAAGGGGATAATGATAGTATCACTACTACCACTTTTTATTAGAAAATATTATGCTACAATTTCCTTGGGGATATCTACAACTTGTTTTAAAAGAAAAAGTTTTTTAGACATATCAGCAAGAACGAAATTTCAGTATATGTATTTCCACAACCCTCCACTATGAGTTGAATGTGAAACAAAATGAGTTTTCAAGCAGAGTAAAGCTGGTTTGAATTCAGTTTTTCTTCTCCTAGACTGGTTGCTTAAACAAGGCTAAATCAGGACACATAGCGTAACAGTTATAGGTGTTGGTTCCCTAAGCTTCTAAAGAGACAATCATCTGGAGGTTGCAGGTTCAATCCTGACTGCAGGCAAGTAACAATACAAGAATACTTAACACTTGTATCCGATTATGGCTAACAGAATCAGAACAGATGACCTCCGTGGATTCAATAAAGAAATTAGCTTGAAGTTCTGTGAAGGTTCCCAAGTTTGAAAAACACCTGAAGAAGGCCGGAGGACATATTGGCCGAAACGTGGAAATAACAATAAAGATGAAGACAATAATCTGAAAACCCTTAATGATAAAAAAGGCTAAAGAACCCAATTAACCCAACTATTTTCCTATAGCTGGAAAGGGAAGAGAGGATTCATGCCTTTCCAAAGTGTATTAGTACAAAGTAAAAGGCTAACAGCCTCATCCAAGATTTGAACACATTCAAAACAAAAATTAAAATTCTACCAAACTGTATTTTCTACTAAATGTTTCATAAAACTTTTTAGCATTTTTCTTCCTGAATCATTACTATATGAAACATTTTGATGAAAAGTCACATTTTATACTATTTGAATATAACCAAACTACTGCATGAAAAAAGAAAAAAATTACACTGTTATACTACAAGAGCAACATAAAGGATATAAAGAAGTCAAAAGTCTTGCTTTTTTAAAGTCGTTTATTTTTGTCTTCCAGCCATCATCAAAGTTACTATGTGAAAGATTTTGTGCAGCAAGATATCCACTTAAGAGACAGGAAAATCTATAATTAGATTGATAAATGGATAAACTAATCAGAAAAATATAAGGAGAAAAAAAAATCCCTGAAAAGCTCCTTATAGCAGGTGATAGTTCACATGATGATAATAGTTAAGAACAGAAAGTTATTTTCCTTTGAGACTTTAATAGCTTCCAGTCACTGGAATTTGCAGAAGGACTGTAATATAAATGGTGACTAGTCAGAAGAAGACTAACAAAGAACAAGAGAGATAAATACAGATGATTAGTAAAGAGAAGAGAGGTCAGAATAAGAAGAACAATGTAAATCATTTTACAATCATGACAAGTATTCAAACAAAAGCTAAGTCACTTGCCAAATTTTCACTCGGGTCAGGTCACATCAAGTCCCTTGAAACCAGTAAATTATTGAGCTATTTCCAATATCTGCCAACTGGTCATCATGAAACAGCTTCAAGCCAATTTAGACCTCATTTTTAGTAAGCTCAGTTATTGGGTATATTAAAGTCATAATACTATCCATAAGTATTCTCTAAAAAATTTAAGAACTGTCAAGATAAGAATTTTCCTTGGATTAAAAAAAAAAAAAAAAGCCTATTCCTAATGTTGGAGTTGACAATAGGTCAAATGTTAGTGGGAGGGAGTATAATCAAAGAAATCTGCCCAGTAGGTCTACCAGTGAAGAAAACCCACCCTCCATGACATACATCATATTAAAGATGACTGGCAATGGAACAAAGCATAGATTTATTATCATCATCATGGTGTGCCAATAGCACAGATTCCTTTGACTCTCTTGCCATATATTCTTATCATCCAGTACTCTTAACAAGTCTTCTAAATAGCATCCAGTGTCCACATAGAGCTGATGAATGTAAGTTTTTGCTGGTCAGCCAATACTGGTGTGTCTACATGTAGGAGTCTATAGGAGAACATTACTTATATGAGTTTGTCCTTACTTCTCCAACATTTCTTACTTGCCATCTCACAAACCATCCAAATATGAGTAAGTGGCAGTAAAGCAGCTATTTTGTAGAGTGCTGTTTCAAAACAGCACATTAAAAATTTTAGAGAAAAAAAATTAGCGCAAATCTAATATAAACAATTGCACCAGAACTTTAACCCAGATGAACAATTATAGTTTCCAATTCAATATGAACTGAACCAAGTTTACAATCCCTTAGTGTTTTTGGTATCTTATTGTAACCTTGTTTATAATTAAAAAGGTAGCAATGGATGCAGTCATTGGATATTTTGTCTATAGTTTATCATCACAGGCTGACACCTATGAAGCTTGACAAAGTAATACTCAGTAGCCTGAAGGTTATTTCCAAATTGGCAGCATACATTTAAGTTGTTTAATCTGTCTTTTAGAAGATGCCATTCGTGAATAACAAAGACAGAACTTGATAAAGAACTAAGCAGCATACACACAGACACACATAGTCAACCTTTTTAAGGAATGAACATCTAAAACACAGGAGAAAGTTAACAAGCAGTTGGAATAAGGAAATTTGGTTGATGGAGAAGTTCCATGTCAGAACATAATTTGTAATGATTAGTCAGATTTACAGTTTACATTATCAAGCCATAAAAGTGAATGAAATATAATTCAAGCAATTCACTTTGTAAGGAAGAAAGAATTGACTACTTTTTCAATGATGAAAATAATACATTCATAAAATCCAACTCACTTATATCAAATGGACCAAATCCACCATTGAAATACCTTTTTAATATAATTGAACATATTGTATTAGATTACATATATCAAGTTTATGAGGCCAATGTTGAAACTGACAGATATGCCAAATTATAAAGCTATCTTCTAATGTAGTCTCTGCAGTTGTGTCTAATACAGCCATTATTATAGATGAATGAACACACTGTAACTAATGATTGTAATGTGCAATTATTTATAAGAATTTGATGAATGTTGTAAGGCCTTTGATTAGCAGTCAAGTTTTATGATTGTGATCCAGAAACAAAGATACTAAGCATTTCTGTCTTAAAGGATGGAGGTGAAATAATCAAGTATTACACAAAGAAACAATTAGACCAACCACATCCATTATGCTTGGTCTTTGACAATACTGAGGTTTTAATTTAAAGAGTTAAAAATCTTAATTAGGACTTCATAGCAATCTACTTTAAATGGAATATTTTGATTAAAAAAAATAGATAAAAGTAACATTTAGCATAAACTCAGACCCTACAAAATTATAATTCAGTTGCAAATTGAAATGAAACTTGCTTTGTTCTATAAGTTATAAAATTTTAAGTGTATTTCTTTGATAAAGATCTTGCTACAATATGGTATTTTTACTGGGTTACAATCACATATCACACAGAAACTTAGTGAGATTGTTAGTAATACATAGATAACTACTTCTGCTATTATTATAACCTGTTCCTTTAAGTATATAAACAAATATCAGCCATATTCTTGTCTACATTTTGTTAGACATGGTTTATTGTAATTCATTTAGTGCATAATGGATTATTTTCCTTGTCTAAGTTATTTGTTCACAATGTTTTGACAGTGTACCCTCCAACCTTCTTCTGGAGTGGTATTGCTAGTATCAACCACCCATTATGAAGTTCCATCCAAATGCAAAAAAAATTTACATAAGTTATGTCTTTCCTTCCTCCACCTACTCTCTCTCTCCAGATAAATATTAGACTAATTTATAACTAAATTCTTCAAATATCTATGGAACTTCACCATGGATGGTAGACACAGAGGATTTCACAGTAAATAGATCAAAAGAAAGGCAAAGGATACACAGCTAAGTGAACAAATAAGATACACAAGGAGTCTATCCAACACAAAATGAATTATTAGTTATATTTTCTTGAAACTTATACCATTTTCCACATATTAATATTGCATTAAACAGTCACACACATTGTTATAATGGATTCTTTTAAGGAGATTCTAGTTTGTGTCCTGGTGACATCCAACTTACTGTATTGATCCTTACAGTATTGTAGGTTTACTTTCAAAGAAAGTATCTTCACTAACTTTGGAATAACCAAAATAGAAAAATCAATTTCCAAAGATTCAAACAGATCATTAGCTGTCAAACTATTTGGTCAATAGAGAAAATCCAAAAATCAATTATTAGACTCATCTGATAAGTAAACAAAAGCTGTTACAGAAATTCCAATATTTCCAAGATTCTTTCTTTAAATATTCAAAACTTAAACCATTTCAAAGAAAAAGCAAACTGAAAAATATTATCTGTGCCAGTAATTAGTATATTTGTTGTTTTGTACTATAAAAGGATTTCTACCAAATAAGGTAGATATAACTAATGCGAATAACATAGCCAAATTCTTTGACTTCTAAAATTAGATCAAGAAGTTAAAAAATACTTTTTTAATGATAGAAAACAAAGATAAATCAGAAAAAGATATAGATAATAGAAACAAAATATCAAAAGTTTAAGGCTTCTTCGTTTTTGTAGAAAGAAGAAAAGAAAATGGAAATATACTAATCATTATGTACTTAGTTTGTTTTATAAAGAGATTTTTTTTTTTAAGTAGATTAACACAATATCCTCAGCTGGAAATAGCTAAGTAGGAAGAAATTCATGGCCTTTATTGCATGACCTTCAATGAAGTGTTTCTATTGTGAAATGCTGGTTCACACTACCTGAAATATATAATCATCAATAAAGTCAGCTCTAGATTGATACACAAAATAAAAGTAGTACAGGAAAGCTCAATAGATGACTGAAAGGCAATATTTTAAATGATTCCCTGTACAAAGGAAACTTTTCACTCAACCATTTCAATCTTGTGGGATTATAAAAGACTTAAGAAAATATGTTTATAATAAAAAGGAGTTAATTTCATTATAACAGTCGTTTGTGATATAATATAGTCGAGATTTTCCCCACCTTAAAAGATATTGCATTAAACACACGAATTAAAAAGTTCTTATTGAAGGTCGTGAACTCATTAATGCTACCAAAATGGCTTGTTCAAAAATTCAATCTAAAAGGTATAAATTGATTTTTCAAGTGCCTTTAGAATTTATAAGTTTTGTACTTAGTATAAAAGTAGATTTCCAAGTGATCTACAATATGATATCTTGATATTAAGTGCTAGCCAAAAGAGAATCTGCTGATTCTCCTGTTTTAATAGGACAAAAATGGGTAATTAAAGTTATCATGAGATGCACAATTTACAAAGATGACTTTATTGCCAAAAGAAAATTCATTTAAAGCCCACAAGTATGACCAGTTTCATATATTCAAGGTTTATTTCATTTTAATGTTAACAATATAAGCCTTTACAAATGATAGACCTTATTCTTTGTGATTAATCAATGGTATTTTCAAAAATGATTCAAGAGACAAACACAATTCAAGCAAAAGGTTTTGCATAAAAAGGTGCTCAGTGCTATTATAGGAGAGCAGATATAAAACCTAAAATATTTTAATTTTGAACTCTAAATCATTTATTTGAAATATTTTTGTCAGATGGTTGTAGCCTTTGGTACAAAGAAATGAACTTCAGATTCTGCAAAATTAACACACAGTTTAGCTTTTTGGATGTTTACACAGAACATTTGAACTTCATAGCTTATTTTTCTTATTCCAGAAAATTGAAATTTATTTAGCAGCTCATCTTTTTTTAACCAAACCGGAGAAAGGTGTATTCTTTCCTAATGCTACCACCAAGCTCTTAATACCGAACTAAAGAATGATTGCTGATATTTGTCCTTTTTCCCAACTAGTTAGATTTGAACATTACCTAATGTGAATATTATTATTAGCAATCAATTTTCTATTCTACTTTCACCAATTAGATTATATGAAATTCCAAAGACATTTATGAATCATTGAAGCACTTATTCAAAATATTAAAAGCAGCTATCAAATCAATGAAAAGCAAATGTTCTCATTAAGAAACTACCAATTTATTATTGCAAAATTATTCTTGCATAGGCTTTGAAAATGTTACTTTCCTAGAGCTATATGTTCAACAATAGCTGGTCAAACCAATTAGCCTGTCAATGACTTATTTTCATAAAAAAAAAAAAAAAAAAAAAGTTTCAAGTAATGTATTCCGAGTTTTTTTAGTAAGCATTTTAAAAATCAACAGATCAGTTTACAATGAGGTTTTAAATGTCTCCCATTTAGTTCTCATAACAAATAGAAGAACTTTAAACTTATTTTGAAGAATAATTTAAAATTTTAATCCGTGATGGTAACTAGGAAATCATAAAAATGTTTTCCAAGTTATTGAAGTTGTCTTGATAATAAAACAAATTCTATAACCACTAATCTTTTTTGATTAGAAAAAACTATTTGTAGATTTGTTAAAAGAATCCAAAGCTTAAAAGAAAAAAAATATTCATCTACTTTCGTGATAAATTATTATACACTGATGTATTCTAACTCATATCTTCACCTTGATTATTATGATAGTCCTAACATTTCGGCAGCTGCACCTTTTGGCCTTCTTAAAAAGTTGTGTCTCAGTGGAAATTTCCAACCAAACTTTTCAATCCATAATAGTAAATTCTCATTCCACTGTTCATGCTTGAGAGCAATATTGAACAAGTCCTGGCGACAACACCCCACAAGACACCAACTATACGCCCACTTGCCTCCCATCATGAAAACTATACAAATTAGACGAACCAGACACGCAGGACACTGCTAGAGAAGCAAGGATAAGCTCATAAGTGATGTACTCCTATGGACCCCCACATATGGCCAAGCAAAAGCAGGACGACCAGCTCGAACTTACATACAGCAGCTATGTGAGGACACAGGATGTAACCCTGAAGACCGGCCAGAGGCGATGAATAATAGGGAGAAGTGGCGAGAGGGTCAGGGATATCCGTGCTGGCGGCACAATATGATGATGATGATGATTCCTAGTTAATTTATCCGTGATGTCACTTATTCGTCTTCCGCTGAAGCCGAGTATATTGCACTAACTCAAGAACGCTAGGTAACTAAATACTCTTTAAATAACGCTTTTATCTACTTAACACTGAAGAAAGTTGTAAGATACAACAGCTGAAATGCTGTGACTAACAGTCAAGATGAAAACACGAGTCAAAGTACAGCGTATTCAATTTAGTTATTGAAATATATTGGCTAAGTAAAATGTTTAATACAATGAAAAAGTTATGCAAAAATCAGGCTTTAAAAAAGTTGTTTTGGGCAATGAGAAAAGCTTGTTTTATGGCAGATTAGTTATTCAATACTAGAAATATTTAGAACGATAAGACTTCAAGCAAATCTTAATTAATGGATAAATTAATGATTATCAGGCAAATGTCAAGTATACTTGCTACAATGCTGTTTTCTTAGTGACTATTCATTCAATTAGATGAAACTCACTTTTTAATTGTCTTGGCCTAATGAGTAGAGTGTTCGCCAATAGTCTGGGAGACCAGGGTTCAATCCCAGGTTGAGTCATACCAAAGACTCAAAAAAAAAAAAAAATGGTACTTGATGGTGCCTTGCTTAACACTCAGCACTATAAGGTACGGATCAAGGGTAAAGTGGAACAATCCAGGAAATGGAGTAGCACCCTCCCCTACACCTTGGTGTAGTAGCTATTGAAAAGGAAGTCTTCGGGTCACCCTCGACTAAGGTCGCCAACTTTACTTACTTACAAAACAAGTTCATGTGTACAAAACTTTTTTAGATTTTCACAAAGACAAATAAACCTGGGTTAAGAATGCCAAAAAATAATTGAATAGCAATACAGCTGTGTAACAGAACACTATTGTTGATTACAGAAACCTTTTCTTCCGGTTTAACCAGCCTCTGTTTGATTGACACACTAATTATAGTAAAAACACTTCTTACAATAGATGGCATAAGAAAATTGACCTTTAGCCCCTGTTTATTACTAATAGTTTGCAAGTAGCTGACCTGAGATCTGAAACAACTGAATTTGAAGAAAATTTTGATTAATAAAGCAATAACTAAAAATAATTTTTCATTACTTTTACAACAATTTTTAGAAAAAATTTAATAGATTTCATGTTAAGAATAAAAAAAAAATTTTTTAATCACTAAAACTAAGTTTTAAGTAACATGGCAAAAAAAAGCTTTAAAAAATAAAAATGAAAATAAGCTTAAATCTATAAGTTAGAGTTTCAGTCGTCGTCTGGATTTTTATTACACACACCAACATCTGAAATACTACGCAGCAGAAAAGCCAATTGATTCTAAGTCCCAGGATAGAAACACAATTTTATGTTCAGTTTGCCATTTGGCAATTATTCAAAATCTATTCAGGATAAGCTGAGAATAAAGCTTGACAACTTGCTCAAGGTCTATGATCATACATAACATTATTTCCTGGTGTTTCAATTTAATATTTTTCCAGACAATCAGCATACTATTCATCGTCTAAGACAAGCTGAATTATTCAGCAGATATTAAAGTTTATATATATATATATATATATATATATATATATATATATATATATATATATATATATATATATATATATATATATATTACACACACACACACACACACAAGTAATTCATTTTTACAATAAATAAACATCAATTTTTTTTTCTCCCCCTTCTCAATGTATGCCTATAGATAATTGATATCCTTACGAAAAGATTCCATAAAATTACGCCAGTCTAAATATAGACACTTATTGTGAAATTTTTTTTTAATCAAGGATTATGAATAGAAATATTATAATGGATGGAAAAACATTAAATTTTGAAATGTATAAAATGTTATAAAAAAAAAAAAAATATGAAGGAAAATGTGTCAAATTACATCTTTTTGATTTTATTCAAAATTTTATCATTATGATTTTTTAGTCAAATGTCAAATATATATTCAAATATAAAATACTTCAATCATTTGCGAAGCTTTTGATTTTCAAGTCAGAAGATTCCAGTTGAAGGTTAAACAAAAAAGTTAAATAATAAAGTATTTAAAATTGGTTTCATTATTACTGTATAGATTCAACTTGGCTGAAACAACTTCATTTAACTTTTCAAAATATATATCTAAGATAAACAACCTGCAATTCTACTTATGTAGTGCTTTCAATAAGTTTCCAGAATTTTTTGTACAGGCATTTAAAATTGTTGTAGACTCTTGAAAATTCAGTATGTTATTGCTATACATCTTATGAGATGACTAACCAATTTTTATGATTTCAGGTTCAACTGAACAGTTACAGCAGGAATTGGAATACACGCTACTAAAGCCTGATTGTCACAGCTGGTGAATTTCAAAAATGCAATCTGGAGGTCAGGACACTTTAGAAGAATGATATGCAATAAAATTCTGTTTTAAACTTGGAAAAAATGCCACAGAAACGTATGGAATGCTTCAGACTGCTTTTTGACCATCTTTCATGAATCGAGCATCAGTTTTTGAGTGGCATAAGAGATCTGTGAGGGATGATGAGAGGTGTGGGAGGAGTAAGCAAGTCAATACACCAGAGTTGATTGGCCAAACGGTTAGGGTTAGGGTTAGGGTTACTATGTTGAGGTTTTAAGAGAGTTCAGGAAAAGATTCCGTCAGAAGAGGCCAGCACTCTTCAAATCGGGTCAGTGACATTTCTACCAGGACAATGCACCAGTCCACAACTCCATCCTTGTCACAGACTATTTGACCAAGATGGGCTTCAAGACACTTCCTCAGCCTCCCTACAGTCCAGACCTTGCTCCCTGTGACTTTTGGTTATTCCCTAAGCTCACAGGCTGTCGTTATGAGACAATTGAGGAGATGAAAGAGGCTGTGACAAAGGTCATTGACATGCTCACACAAGAGGACTTCCAGAAGTTGTTGGAATGGTACAACAAGTACATTGCAGCTGGAGGAGATTACTTCGAAGGGGACTAGAGTTTCATGTGTGTCCAATCAATAAGTGCCCATACGAAAAAAGTCTGGAAACTTATTTAATGATCCTCGTACATCTGTAGGTTTCAGTATTTAGTCACTCACATTTTGGCAGTTGATAACTAAAAGATTTGTTCTTGGTATTTAAAAAAAAAATACTTTGATTTATTTTGGCAAATTTAGATTTAAGATTTTTAAACCCCAAATTATTACAATCAGCAAGCCTCAGTAAATATAGATTCCAAATTCTTTCATGGAAACTAATGAAAAGCTTATCAATTGAGCCAAGTTTTGTTAGTTATCTCTAAACACATTTAGATACTCGTAAAATATACAAACATGAGTGTGTCAAAGAGAACAAGTGAATACTCTTAAAATAGAGAAAAAAAAATCACACTCCAACTAGAAGGCTAAAGAAACTTAATGCCTATAAAAGCCATAAAGAAAAGCTTATCCCTTAGAAGAGAAAGTAGAGATATGTCTTGTTTGCTTATATAATGCATTTGCACACAGACATGCAAACAATAAGGAAACAAAAAGAACAATAAGTAAAACTGGGTTTAAGAAAACCTTGAATCTGATAAAATTCTACAGATTCAAAATAGACAAATACATAAATATTATAATTCCCAGCCTACACTGTCAGATTAGAATGTCTCAGCATGTGGAGGTATAGGTCTTAATAATTTCAGGCATGCCTTCTTTAAAATATCAACTTGTAAAACAAAGTAAATAGTGAGTAAAAATATAAACACACATGAGAGAGGTGGGGTTCTTTGGGAGCCTGATGTTCCTAGGCAAGACAAACTCCATTCATAGACTTTTTTTAAATTCTAGAAACCACTTCAGCTTCACTGATTTGGGTTAAAATCTAAGTCATCTTATATTTTTTTGTCTTTCATTCTCACATTTCCTTTCTGTTGCCTTTTTCTTTCATAGCATATATTAAATCCCATAACTCTTTCTTTCACATTTATTAATATCAGTTACACAATACCAAGCCTCATATCTTTTTTATGCAAGAAGTGGGAGTATTTGTCACATTAAAAAAAATCTGCTAACTAGAGAAAGAAATCTACACTTGCTGCAAGAGATATTCAAGAATCTATTAAAACAATTAAACAAGAGAGATGTACGTAGACAATATCGGCCCTAGAGTCTCATTTCTAGTTATTAGCCTTTGTACAGTATCTTAACCATTAGTTTTAATGGTTTAAAGTAAAATGAGAGATTGTAAATTTGGGTAAAGAAAGTTTCTTCTCAATTAAAACCCCTTTAGGAAAAAAAAAAAAGAGTAAATAAATATCTTAAAACAAAATTAAGTTAACGGCAATTCTATCGGTGAACTGCCAAGTCAGCTCCTAACTTCTTGTTGTACCTTACAAGTTAAAGGATAAGGCTGTTTGGCAATAATTATTACCAAAAATTTAAAGACTAAGTATCTTTTCTCACAAGATTGAATACTTCAAAAGTTGAAGATACCTACAAGATATATAAATGAAAACCAGTTCATTTCTTTAATATAAAATCCAAAATGTTACAGAGGTAGAAAATAGAGAATCGTAATAAATACCATAAGATTTTAGACAGTGTTAGCTAAGTAAGAAGGAAGTCATAAAAAACATTCAGTATAACATGACAGGCCAATTTCAGACAGAAGCCACCCCAGTTGAAATTGAACTGAAGACATAGGAGGGCACTATCTTCCTAAATATGCAAGTCCATCAAACAGGAAGAAGATAAGTAGACTTCAACTCAAGAGTTTATTGATAACTATGTTGTGTATTTTGCAGCTATATGACACCACACAGGAGAGAAAAAGTTTTCTTATTCTTTTCTTGTCTTACCTTGAAATTTTTCTTCTAAATGCGTAACATTAATAGGACTTCCACAGACCTGGAATCAAAACTTCAATATTAAGTTTATGATGGAACATTTGAAACATTAAGAAGAAATATTCTTGATAGTTTCCTTTTTCTACAGGATATGAAAAATTCAGTATTATAATTACTTAGTCAATGACAGGGTTTTAGCAGCAGTAGTTCTTGTTTATATATCATTAAAAATCTTTTTTAAAAATCTGCTCCACTTGTAAAATTTTTGTGTGTGTATATAAGGTTACCTTTACATAATGAGATTTCAATTACAAATCACATAATTCAACCTTAGTTTCCTATCTACATAAGAAAACCAAATCTCAAAAATATCAGTCAGTATATATATATATATATATATATATACCCAACCCCTCTGGCATGAGCAGGATGTGACACAAGGTCAATTTGCTAAGTAAAGCTAGTTTGAATTTAGAGTTTTCCTTCTCCTAGACGAGTTGTCTTACCAAAGTTAAAGAGCCCAGTCTGTCCTATTATTCACCCATAGCTGGAGGGAACAGGTAGATTCATGCCTTTCCCAATCACAAAATGAAATGTAATCACCCTCATCCAGGATTCAAACTCTTTGATAACTATTACACCAAACAGATTTAGAAAATGCATTAATAATCAAACATTTCTGAACCACCTATAATACATCTACCCTGCTTCTCTAAAGAATGACTCTTGAACCTACCTATTAAACCAATTACTAGCTTAAATTCCTTGTTTAGTCCCTCATTATGCTACTTGACAAGTCAGTTACTCCCATCACCTAAAGCCATTCCATTAACATTAGATCAGACTCTGTACTCCAAGCATCTGTAATAGTGTGTCTAATACTTATTTCTTAATTCACTTTTAGTATAGAAATTCAATATTTTATTACTTTGCTTCTTTATACCAACAACTGCCATATTTTCAATATCATACAGCTGACACATGACCATTTTTCCATATCCCAACATTCTTTAACAGAGATAGTATTATGTTCATGCTTGGTTGTCCCAAAGACATTTGAATCTCCAAGAGTAAATATCAAAATAACTGAAGAATCTTGAAATCCAGGAATAATATCAGAAAGTGTGCTATAAACATTCAAAATGTTGGCTTGTTATAAAAGCCAACATTTTATAACATAATCCCATTTGTTGCTGTTGCACAGAGATAAAATTTGAAGATAAGAGAAATTTTAAGTATCCCCCCAAATAGTTTCTCATAATTTTAATAAAATTTTGGTTGGATTAAAATAAGATAATAGGAACTTAGATAACACCTACCTGAGCACACAATCAATATGAATCGAAAGTAAAAATGATTGAAATTTTAAGTAAATTCCAATTTTAACTTTTGATGCAGTAAAATACTGACAACATGTGACATTTTCCAAGAATTTGATGGGAAACTGGTGGATATTTCATCTAGCTGAAAATGCTTTTACTGAAAATTGAAAATCCACACTTATAATAGTGTAGTCAGCAAAAAGAGGTTCACTAGCTTCACTCCATTTAGAAAAAAAAAAAATTTTCTATAATTTTTCATTTTCAAAAAGTCCAACAAAACCAGTAGAAAAATACTTTTGAAAAAAAAAAAAAGAAACACTAATATGCATTGAAAAAATATATTAAAAAATTCTCTCATATGTTAAAAGAAAAAATTCCAGAACAAGGAAAAAAAAAAAAAATTAAAATCTTCATTGATTTTATATATATATATATATATATATATATATATTTTTTTTTATTGGATTAAAAACTATCTTGAATAAACTGAAGCAAATAAATATTCAAGGGCAGCATATGGATATTGAAAGAGAAAATATTCAAACCCGAGAGAAATAAGGACATTGAAAATTTGATGGAAAGATAGCAGCTTTTAATGCAAAACTTGAAAGACTTGCACTCATTGAGATTTAATAAAAGAAAAAAAAAAAGAATCACATCGCTTCTAATGGAAACAAAGTTTGTCTCCAGGGTATGTTTACTCAAAGTTAGCCTTTTTATAGAAGAATAATTCAATTTAAATATAAAAGCAAGGAGCAAATGATGAACAGTGAAATTTTCAGAAATAATCATTGAGTGATAGAAGACAAAAAATCACAAGGGAAAGTGTTACAAGATTGTGATGATGAGAAATAAAGAAAAATAAATGGAAAAACATACAGGAATGAAAATGAAGAAGAATACAAAATCAGAGAAGGAGAGAGACAAATTGTTAGAGTTAAGCATATCAATTCCAGAAATACTACCAATATCATAGAATACTCTGACCTTCAGTTTATAGAACAATGGAGAGGTAGGGTCTAGATTGATAATCTATACCAAGATGAATTATTAGAGATTCTGTAGAGAATGAAGGGAAGCAATCTTCAAAACTGGCTGGTGTAGCATAATCTGAAGAAAAGATTTAAAATCAAACTCACAAATGAAGAACAGATTTTTATTTTACTTTTTGTTTCTTAAAGAAAAAGATAGCCAATAAAGATTCATAGGATAAAATTTGCTCATAATTCCATTCTTTTATATATAAGTAAGTAAAGTTGTCCGACAGTAGTCGAGGGCAACCCAGAGGCTCCCTTTTCAATAGCTATTACACTGAGGTGTAGGAAAGGGCACTACTTCTTTCCCTGGATCCATACGTTATAATGCTGAGAGTTCAGCAAAGAGCTATCAAGTACAATTTTTTGAGTCTGGTATGATTTGACCTGGGATTGAACCCTGGTCTCCCAGACCATTGGCAAACACTAAACATTCTCACAAGATCTGTTGAATTCTTCAAGTTAAAAGAAATAAAATGAGCACAATTTTTTCAAAAAGTTTTTCCTCCCTACAAGGCTCCCTGTTTGCTATGGATGGTGACCTGTAATGCTTGAGAACAGGATCCTGCAGGCTGAGCCGTTTGCGACTCGGTCATCAAACTGTTCACGTAATCTACAACATTCCACTTTGGCCCTAACTGGACTAGATGAGCAGTCAGAAAGGCCCAATCCAATCAATAAACTGATCATGTCAAGTTCTAGTGACTATACGATTGTCCTGACTGTATTCTTCAAATTGTTCTGGTGACAAAGAAGTACCCAACCCTATTTCTATCTTAAAGAGGTGTTAGAAGGCAAAGGCTGAGGATTAAATGCACTGAGAGAAACAACACTTTAACCATTGTTTAACTTTAAGGCATTAGGTTTTGGTTACTCAGAACCTGAGTTTAGCAGAAACTCAAAATCTCACTCCCAACACAGTAATATACTGGCTGATGTATTCTTGTCTCAACCAAGGTGAATGGATTTCCCCTTTCAGTGAAAGTTGGACTCTTTGGTGAGTGATGAAGCACAGGTCCAGTGGAAAAGATTTTTTTTTAATAAAAAGAAATCTCTGAATCCAAGTCAGAAAATGAAGCAAGCTTTATTATACAAGAATCATTGAGGGGAGGGGTCTCCAGTAGAGCAATTCCTCAAACTGTGAAAAGATAAGAACCACAATGCAATTGTGGAAGTGAACAACAAAAAACATGCCAAAAACCTACCAACATGATAACTCCCTTTGAGGTAGTGAGTCTAAGAAGCAGGGAGTTATCCTTAGCTACACCAGAAGAAATAAAAGTGGCCTTAGTAAAGCAAGGTGTCACAGACTATAAATGACAAACCATTAGAAGAAGTGATGAAGAAATACAAACACACACAAATTATGAGATACAATGAATCAATAATACCTAAAGAAGTGAAAATTGGATACTGCATTGAAAGAGTAGAACAGTATATCCTTTAAATGTCATAAATACAGACACCACAGAGAGAGCTATAGAGGATGTCTAGCATGAGGAAGGTGTAGCCAAAAGGGACCCACACAACATGGGGGACAATTGTCCCAACAAAACCAAATGCCTAAACTGCCAAGAACACCATCCTGCATTTTCAAGATCTTATGACATATATAAAAGAGAAAGAGAAATACTGGAAATCAACTTTAAAAGAAAACTTTTTTGAAGCTAGTAAAATAGTGGAGTCCTACATTAAAGTTAACACTTATGCCATAGTAGCATTGAGGGCAAACCCAATCAGCAACAATGAACCAGACAATTAAAAAACTCTCATCAAGAAATTAATGCAATCAGAACCAGAAGATTGGTTAAAGTTTTAGGAGCAGCTAAAAAAAAATCTACATTCAGCTGAAATCTATCAAACAGAACCATAAACTAAACAAAAAGAACTTACAACAAACACTAATACTACTGCACAAATAATAACTACAGATAACCCCAAAGCTTCAACCAAAATAAATACCCTGAGGAAAAAAAACACAAACACCATGATCACAATAAAAAGAACCAACCACAAACACCTTTACCACTGCCAAAAAAATATCTACAGAATTCTAGTCTCCAAGTGTAACAAGGGGAAGACAACACAAATCATTAATCCACCCACCAATCCCAAAATAGATAACGCTAGGAAAACCAAAATCATGAATTCAAAACCTAACATTAAAAGGAACAAAGAAAAACCAAAATACAAACTACTCCAGCCAAACTTGATAAAGACTCCTCAACATCAAGAATAGAATCTTGAAAAAATTATCAAACATTACACTACAAAAACAAACAAAAACAATGCAACACTCAATGATCAACTAAATCCCTCAATAGATCCTATAGGGTAGAAAGTATGGATATTGAAAATGACAACATAATTAAAAACCTCAATGGAGCATATAAAATATAAAACAGGATTTGGCATTAATAACCCACAAGGTTGATATGCCATTAAATACCAATGAACAAAAAATATTTAATAGTTTTTTCCTATCTACAGCTTTTTATACTATCTATGCCATCCAATAAAATTTTACCTTGAAATACATTATTTGATTTGAGAATTCATCTTTTATAATTCTATCAGTTATGGAAAAAATGTCTTAGTTCAAATTAATAACTCTTGCATTTAAAAACTAATGTGTATGTTTTAAATCTAAGCAGGATTCATTATGTAAAAAAAAAAAAAAAAAAAAAAAAATTACTGGAATAAAAAGCTACAGGTAACTCAGAAATTCAATTAAAAGTTTAACTCAGCAAAAAAAGTCAGAGAAATAAAGTCTAGTTATTTACACACATTTAACATTAGAATCTTTTCTCAATTTATAATGGATACCATCCAAATGGCCAAAGTTGAGCAAACAAGATGGCCAGTTCTTATTTTATTCTCTTTTGTAATTATTCTGGACAATTAGAAATCAAGTAAAAAGACATGGAGCATATGTTTTTGAGTGATATATAAACAATTCTGAACATTTAATATTAGCCATACTGCTTTTAAGCTAATAAATGCAAATTTAGGTAGAATGAAAAGAATATTATAAATACCTTCAAGATTGTTATAACTACGAACGATTCACTACAATTGTATGTATTAATGTAGTTCTATTTTTTTCCTTTAACAAAAGATTTGCAATGAAAATCAAATTTATAAAATTCTGAGATTGATAACACAAAAATTTGGTTAAAAAGGAAAACTGGTTTGGTTTGGTTTTATGGCATATCAACCATTGTAAGTTATTTATGCCAAATCTTTTTTTATACATGTAAACAGTTCTATTTCAAACAATTCAGTTGAGCATAAATATATAGTTCTATTTGACTTATAGATAGGACCCTATCAAGTGCTAACACTCCAGGCCAGAATGGACTTGGGAGCGATGGCAATAAAGGGGTACTCCAGCATTATTGGAGCCCACCTCCCATCAGATTGTTTAGCATCATATCAGGACACTCGTTGAGAGAGCCTTACCCCAAGCAGAGAGGTGGTCAGTGTATTCTGCAGTCCCAGCCGACTGGACCAAAGGAAAATTCAGACTACTGAACCTCTAAGTATTTTTGATATTAACTGAGTTTTATTGGATCTATTCATCAGCTGTAATTCAGGTAAAAAATTTAAAAAAGAAAAAGTTCTTTTTTCATCTTGGATGTACAATATGAAGAGGAGGTTTGATAATCAGATTCTAGTATAAAAAGAATTATTTTCTAGAGTGGAGTTGACACTACTATTTGTAAAGTGAAGATAAGAAATAGATATTTTATTTCAGCTCTTAGGAGGAATAATATTTCTCTCAAGAAATATCATACATCAGCTTAAATTTCTCATTGCACTAAATCAAAAGATATTTGAGAAACTCACTGGTATATAGCTTCTTTAATTCCCAAGCAGTTACCATTTATATGGAAATTCTGTTAATTCTTACTCAGACTTAATGGAATTTTATTGGCATGAAGCTATAGACAAATCAGTAAAAACTGAAAATCTCTAATTAACTAAAATAAAAAGTGTCATTCTTCTTTTTATTATAACTTTAATTCAACTGTCTTGAATTTAGTACAATGAAATCTTGTCTCATTCTATTTTTAAAAAAAATAAATGAATAAATTAAAAATAAATAAAATTTTATATATGATTACAAAAAAATTAAAATAAACCTTTATTAAATTGGTAAAATGCTTTCTTAATCCAAAAGTTCCAGAGTTATTAGAGACTTCCAAGATTTTTTTAAATAATGAAAAAGGTATATCATTTCATTTTAAAATTAAAATGTAAGCAAATTATTAGTTAGGATTAAACAAAATAAGTGATTTAATACAAATGTAAGATTTTTTTCCTGTGTCTAGTAATCCATTTTCTCCAAACATTAATGATTTTAATGGATCAAGAGATTTTTTTACATTTTTCTTTGGTACCAAATTATATTTCATTAAATTAACACTGCTAACCTAGAAGATTTTCAGTAAAATTAATGATTTTTAATAATGCTTTTTTCTTTTCTTTTTTAAGAGTTTTAAGTACTTTGAAATTATCTATCAGTGTAATAATAGGTGTGTTAGCCTCTTCTCAATCAGATTGGAGACAAGTAAATAAAGGTGTTAATACATTAATACTCACACAATATTTACATTAATCGAACAAAAATAAGGAAAAGTAAATAAGAGAAACATTCAACTCAAACATATTCTCTAACAATTCCTATCTTTTGAAAAAAATATAGGGGGAGGGGAAAAAAAAAGAAATATTCTTGTGATAGAACAGAATAGTTTGTTTAAGATGTTAACAAGTTACCCATACAAATAACAAATTTTATGTCCTAAAGAAAAAAAATCCTGTTGAATTAAATAGTAAAAAATGTAGAACAGGCAGCAATGATAAATGGATTTTGATGTTCTGGTGGACCTCAGAGTGAAGATAAAAATAAGCTAAAAATAGATAAATACTTGGATCTTGCCAGAGAGCTGGAAAAGCAGTCAAACATGAAAGTAATGGTAATATCAATTGTAGGCTTAGAAAAGAGACTTTTGGAAATCAGGGGAAGAATCAGGACTATACAGACTACAGCATTGTTATGATCAACTAGAATCCTTAGAAAAGTCCTAGAGTCTTTAAGAGATTTGCTGTCACTCAAACTTTAGTGAAATGCCACCAGTTAGAACTGGTGTGAAAAAACTCACAAGGAGTAATAACAGTTTTATTTTCTGCATCTTTTCTAACAGATTTGAATAAATAAAATTTAGTTTAAACTAATTACTGTCACAAAAAACAGAAATCCAATCCAATAGTGATTTATGTATGATACAAGGTGATTTTTCCTTCTGAAAAACAGTGAAATGGTTTTAAATATCACTTATGGTATTTTCAGTAATTTATTAAACAGAAGACCAGTGATATGAAAATACGAACCTCCGGTTTAGATTTTAGTGCAAAGTATCATTAGATTAACACGAGATGGAAAATAAAACAAAAATAAATTTAAAAAAAAAAACAAAACAAAAAAAAACCCAAAAAAACAGCAATTTAATCAGCAAAGGAAATTTTTGATTCAACACTAAAAGTATGAATAAAAAAAATATATTTTTTGCTATAAGTTTGACACATTAATCACTGTACAGAAAGTAATTAAATAAAAGATTCTTATTGTGAAGATATCTAAAAAGGTCAACATACCTAACTTTATCATTATCACTAAAATATGTGCCCTCTGGGTGCAAGTATTTAAATTTTTATGTAATAAAATATTAAATTAGAAAAACTAATGAAATCAAATGAATACAAAAAGATTACACCTATTTTTATTTTAATTGATTTCTATATAAGATTATGAGAGAAATATGTGGAAAGTTGGATAAATCAAAAACTTAAGTCAAATTGATATATAGGATTTGTGTGTGTGTGTGTGTGTGTATGTGTGTGTGTGTGTGTGTATAAATATTTTTAAGAAATATTAGAATTGGGCAAAGCAAAAAAGTGAGAAAAAAAATTAATAAATAAAAAATATTATTTAGAATCAAATTATGTTAAACTTATTTGAAACAGAAGGGTGTATTTTTGAGGAATGAAATCATTAAAAGGTGCTAACTCTTCCCATCACCCCTAACTTTTATTTCTGAATTTTCCTTATTTAACTAAATTAGACAGTAAAGAATAATTAGTTATTTCTTTAAAGATTTATTGACAGGATTTATTAAAACAAAACAAAACCATACCAAGTAAATATTTATTAAAATTAAATTTCTAAGATCAATATTCAAATTAGCATTCCTCTACATACTGTAAACTGCTATTTGGTTGTACATATAAATAAAATAGCATGTTATTAGTATGTAGATAAGATAAAACACTTTAATAATTGAGATTTGAACAAAAATAAAATCATGAAAAATGTGACAAATAACCAAGGGGAGTGGTAACAGTTTTGATTACAGACACATACATAATCTCTATTATAAGAAGTATAAATATTTAATGAAGTGTTCATATACTAACATAGTTTAAGTGCAATATTATCCAAAAACTTAATTCTGAATTCTATAGAAATTATAATACATTTCTTTTATGCATGAAGTATAAATGTTAATCTGTACTGGAGCCCATGAATCTATTTAGGTCAATATAAGACTGAATATTTTCTTGCACCTGTTACCTCTGAAAATGTATCTGTCAACTATAAATGTGGTCAGGTAAAATAAATCATAGATCACAGTGTTGATAAATGTAATAAAAATAAAAACAGACTTAATTGAAATACTGAAGGAAGAAATTATTCACTAGTCATGCAAATGTGGAGAGAGAAAGGATCATTATTATTATCAAATATCTAATTTAAAATAAAAAGTTTGAATATCAGTGTTTTGGGGGGAAAAGTGCATATATTCTTCCTATCTGATCAATTTTGGATTGCAATTGAAGCTTTGCTGTCAGTGTAAGAAAAACAAGAATAACCTTGGGTGGGAGGCATAGAAGGAAGCCACAAAAGACTAAAATGTTGAGTGAGCCATCTTTTAGAAAAGTAAATGGATAATTATGGAGGCAATATTTTCAAATTGATGAGAAGAGATGGAAGAGAAGGAAAGAGGGGGAAAATAGAAAAAAAATAATTACAAAGAAAAGACTAGCAATAAACACACATACACACACACCATGGAGGTAAAATAATGGAAGAAAAAAAAACAAAAAACGAAAAACTTGTCATTAGTGGATTTAATGTCGACCAGAGTGAAAAGAAAAGAAAACAAAAAGATAGACCAATACTTGGATCTTGTCAAAGAGCTGTAAAAACTATGTAACATGAAGGTGATACCAATAGTAGTTGGTGCACTAAGAAAGATCCTCAAAAACTTGGAAAGGATACTAGATGAACTAGAGGTCAGAGGAATTGATATCATCCAAACCACATTACTATTAAGATCAGCTAGGATACTTAGCAGAGTCCTGGAGACTTGAAGAAACTTTCAGTCACCCAGACTTCAGAAAAAAACTACTTAAAACTGGCATAGAAAAATCACAAAGAGAAAAATAATAATGGTAACAATGACTGAAAAGTGGATGAAAGTAGTAACAATAATCAAAGAATGAAGAATTGATTTAAAAAAAAAAAAAAAAAAAAAAAGTAGTGGGGTATTGAAAATTTCTAACTGACAATTGTGTTGATAAGTTATTAAAATTACCAATATAGTGTTGTTACATTTTCAATATGAAATTTAAATAACAACTATTGTTATTTAAGTTTGCAGCAACAGATCAGTGATTTCTTTAATAACTAGTAAATTTTGTTATCAATTTCTTGTGAAATTAAAATGCTCTTAAAAGAGATACCAACTGAAAGAGATAACATTATCATTCTTATTGCTGTTATTGATATTACTTTTGTTGCTGCATTCATTGGAAGCACTTTAAGAGAAAGTTTAAAACGCTTATTAAAATTCCAGTCACTAAAAATCTCAGGAAATAGTTATTGCCAAAAATGACCATTACAGCAGAATATTCCAATTAGAAAATTGAAATTTTATATCCTTGCATATAAATTTAAAAAGATTTTAAAATTACAAATCTATCTGTGTTAAGTAACCAGAAAGAAATCATCAATTGAAAATAGATCTAAAATCATCTCATAAATGCAGTTTAAGTTTTATTTTTGTGTGGATGAGTTTCAATAATTTTTTTTTCCCTAATACTCTGTACACATACATTTTTAAGAACATTAAAAACATAATAAAACATTATCCCAAATTTTATCAGTTTTTTTTTTATATTTAGACAAAGTATAAGTCTATTAAGGCCTAATAATATAAAATCTACTAGCAAAACTCACAATAATAATTAGATGGGTCCATTTTTTTTTAAATCAGTAAAAAAAGGTTTTCAAGTAATGCACATAAGTAATGGTTTAATTATTTGCCGTTCTATTTTAACCCTTTTGCTGGACACAAATGGTAACAAATTTAATGGCTGGAATACACTTTTGATGATTAAATAAAAGAATTTATTGGATTTTCAAAATTACAATACACTGTCAGCATAGGTAGGTATATCAGTGTGTTTATAAGAAATTTTTTTATTCCCACAAAACACATTTTAAAATTTTAGAAGTATTTTTTTAAATTTTAGGGCTGGATTTTAATCAAAAAATAGTAACTTTCAAGAGGTATATCACATAAAATCAAAATTTTTAAGGGATGTGGACTAAATATGTGAGAGTAAGATGCAACTTAAATATATTTGGGCAGCTAAGACTTGTTATCCACACCAAAAAGGGTTAACATTAACTTATATGCAGACAAGCATAACACAAGTTAGGGAATAAAGACAAACTGATTCTAAGAAACTAGGGAAAAAATTGTATTTTTAAGAAAACAAATAAAATCAAGCAATAGAAATAATTTCCCCAATCAGTACCACACTAAAAGCAAATCAAACCAATATTAATGATCATATCAAGTAATTTTAATGCAAGAAGTGTCAGGCATTCTTACTATGAATAAATGTTAGTTTCTTTATTTTAGTTCATACATTTTAAGTAAACATTTAGTTAACTAAAACTTTTGAATCAAATTGATGAAGAACAATAAACTATTTATTGATTGTCAATATTGCACAAGTTGATCAACAAATGAAAGATTATTTGAGGTTGCCAAGTAAAAAATGAGATTTTATGGATCCCAGACTCAGCTAAAAAGTGGCTACTTATGTTCAATAATACTTGCTACATATATTTAGTATGTGAAATTTATATACATAACAGTTATTTTGAGATAGAGGTAGGACTTGTTTTTGTCAAGAGAGCACCTGAAGACATTTTATTAATATTTCTAATATGAAAGGACCTAGAATCCACCATCTAGAAAATACTTATCATTAAAAATGTATTCTGAAAACTTGAAAATTTCCTCAGTGTCTCTTTACTGCCACTTAAAAAAAAAAAAAAAAAAAAAATTGTATACAAACTTGATATTAAGTTTTAAGATTAAAGTAAAACAAAACAACCTTGATAAAGGAAATAAGATTTCAGCAAGTAGTGTGAAATCTGATAAACCCAAGTTTTTATTGTTTTTTTTTTTCAAATTATTCTCACTATGCTTCAGATCTTTAGACAGATTTAATCTCACAATTCTTTTAATGGCAGCAAAACCATGTTGCATAAGATAAGTCTTTCTGAATTTATATTTCTTCCTGCACTGTCCACATTGTAATCAGATGTACATTTTTTTAAAGTCTTAAGCCTAATGTCCTTTCTATTTTAATTAGTGTATGACGTTCTAGTTCATTTGAAGAGACAGATAAGTGACATGAGGTTTAAGGTGTTAAGTTGCCATTACCAGATTGTTCTATGGAGTTCAATACTTGAAAAAGTAGTGCAAAGTATCATTTTGAAAGAGGCATGACAAGGGCAGATTGATGACATCCTCTAAGCATGAACAGCAGAATAAGTGAGAACAATCTACCCACATGGATTTGTATTAAATGCTAATACAGAGAATAAACTTATTAAAAGGATTTTAGTTCCAGTTGATATCACGTTTCAACTCAGTAAAGATTACAGAATCCAGTTCAGTATTAAATCCAGAAAAAGCAAAGTTCCAAATAGGCAAATTCAACATTGGCAAGATGTCATACAGGAGACATCACGTTATGCAACTTACATGAGCGAAATATTTTATAGTAATTGGAAGATCAATTTTTCTTCAAAATGGAACATCAATGACTATTTATTTCAGACAGGAAGTTGTTTATGGTTTATACCCAAGACAATAATCCAACAAGATTGAATAAAGAGTTCAATTTAAAATTCCTAGGATGTATACCAACAATAACAGTTAAAACATTATGACTAACAACCAAGATGAGGATAACTAGTCAGAATACAGTGAATAATAAAGAACACTGTGTTTCAAGTCCATGATCAATGAACTTTAAATAGAGTTCTAAAAATAGTGATTATTTTTATTTCAGAAATTAACACAAATTTAAATGTTAAAATGACCCAGTGTTCCTTAAACTTAAAATAAGAACATATTTCTAATATATTAGAGCCCTGAAACAGGCAGATGAAAAATATCAGATTCTCAACAAAAATAGATAAATGAATAAATAAAGGGGAAGAGTGAGACCCAGTGCATGAAGGCATTTTGATTATTCCTACTTTAAATCACTCTTCTTATCATTGATGAGGGGGATCAAACTATACAAAGGAGTGTCCAGGGAATAATGCTCTCTACAGATATAGACAGACCGATTGATTTTTTTTTTCCCTTCTAAAAGAGAAAACAACACTTTTCAATTTCCTGTACAGTATAATGTTTCAATAAACCTGTTATCATTATCAGTTATTGAATTTCTCATGGTATGCTACATGGTCATCAATTTTCATTGGTTATTCTTTCTTTAATAGATTTCCGTGTCATTGAAAATAAATATCAACTAATGAGGATAGAGGATCTATAAAAGAAATCAAATTCAAAAGTGCCATCTTTTTAAGTGTAGCCATTAAAGATAATGGTGGAAACAATTCATGTTTATTTTTTTTTTTTTAATAGTGATAACTTTATTTTCTACACATATCCTTTCTGAAAACAAAAACTCTTCGGTTGGTAACTTTCTCCATAAATTTACTTTGTGCAGTTTAATAGTTGGAAAAGAATGCTCCAAATTTGAAGAAATAAGACATTGAGGATTGGGAAAAAAATTTGAGGTAATAATTTGCAGATATTTAATACCTTCAGTAAATCTCAGATTCTTAATGTTCAGTTGGCAGGACTAACAATAAACTGATTGTATACCTTGCAGAGGGTAAGAACTGTACTCACCCCACAAAAAAAAAATGGGTCAAATAGATCTGATTGAAAATTATTCACATTTGATAAGACTGCGTGAAAGAAAAAAAAAACTAAATGAACAAGATAACTTGACCTCTAGGCGTAATATGACCTTGGACAGATGGACATGCCATTAAAATCAATCCATCTTTTTATAATTAAGATTAAAATATTTAGATCTAGAATAGCAAAGTGTAAAATCAAAAATAGATTAAAAAAATAAAAGGCAATAGTTTATTTTGCAAGAGCAACAATGCAAATGATACAACCTACCACCAAGAATATATAATAGATACTTCAACAATACCATTATTCAAAACAAACTTGATCCTGGAGGCAGGCTCTTACTTCTCTCAATTAGATCAGAAACAAAAGTCCATTTTTAAGAAATCACTAGAAAATGAAAAATCTAACATTCTTGTTACGTATGAAAATTTGTAGTAAATCATTAAATGATATATTCCATTTTTAACAAAACTGATCATTTACAATTTCAAAACATCTAATTAAGAATGTTAGAAGCATATAGTAGAAAAGGAGATAGGAAACTGCAGATTTTGTTGCAGAGAAAGCTGAAGAAAAAAGTTTTTTTAAAAGAAGTTTGAGAACCACTCAAGTAGAACACAGATCAAATCTAAATGGATCCTATCAGCAGAAACTCAATTATGGCAGTCCCGAGGCAGCAAATCTGTCAAGACTACATTATCAACCATTTAATCTTTTCAGATACAAAAACCTTTAAAAAGAAATGATTTTCCTTCAGGCAGGAGTGACAACCTCCACAAATGTTGACATATGGTTTGTGTCCATTCACAGCTACATGTGCTCCAAGCCATATTCCCTAGTAAGAGATGTAGACCATTTATCTGCCTGAAATCAAGTAATCAAAGAGAAAACTTTTCAAGCTCCAAAATACTTGTCATGAGAGATACTTTTGAGAAGAGTTAAGCAGACAAATAGAAATTCTAATATTTTTGCTTTTTTATTTTTATTTTAACCAAGTAATTTGAAAAAAAAAATAAATAAAAATAATGTTGTCAGATTCAATAATGGCAAATTGTTTATCTGGGCATAAAAATACAAAATGAAATCTAAAATTTTACATTAATAAAACTTGTCAAATGCATCACTTTAGAGTATGCAATTATTTATAGGAAGAATCAACTGGAAGTAAATAAAAGTAAATGATTTTGAAATTATTTTTATTTGAAAAAAAATTGAAATTAGAAAGTATGAAATTGTATTTTAATGCAAAGAAAGACTAATTGCTCATTACTTTTTGGTTTTAAAAAATCTAAAAGAGTAATTTAATGGCATATCAACTCATCAAGGGTTATTTTATGCCTCGAGGTAAGTGAATTGCAGTCATCCTATGTTCATATTTACATCTTTATGTAGTTCTTTCTTAAAAGAATTTTTTGCACACAATCCAATTGGATACAAATATTTTTTTAAACAGATCTACTTGACCTATAAATGGGCCCCTAACAGGTAGTACCACTCCAGATCAGTGTGGACCTAAGGAAGGTAATGGCAAAGAAGGAGTACTCCACACCTATAAAAGATAGGGTCAGTGTATTATTCTAAGCCCCACTCAAAGGGTGGGTGCTTAAACATTAAATCTAATGCTATTTCATTCAAGTATCAATTATTTACAACCAAGAACAATAAAGATTAAAATATTTAATGAGTAATTCATTTATTTTGAATATAAAAAGAATTAGACAAATAAGAAAATGTTTGAAACTTATAAAATTTGGCCATAACAGAAAACCAATTTAGAAAACTCTACAAGGAGCCACAACCTTAATATGCGAGCTTAACAATGTTAATAAGGAGGCTTATATGACAGCAATAGTGTATTTATAACAAATTACTCAACCAATCACCAAAAATACATAATGGATATATTTCAACAATACCAATATTAAAATAAAAATGAACCAGGAGAACTAAAAACAGGAATTTCCTTCTCCTAAATAAGTCACAACCTAATTTGTATTTATAATTTATGTTTATTCTGCAGAGAAGCAACAACAAGAAATTAGGGTAACTATTTTTTAAAAAGATGCTTTTATAAAAATCCTAAAATAGTTGAAGAGGATAAGAGATAGTAATTGTATTCATAATTAATCTTTCTTACATAAAAAAAAGTTTCTCATTGAAAATGCTAACTGGTTAAATTCCAACAAATTTTCTTATCAGTAAGACACAAAACTTGTTTTGGCTTTCTTCTGCTGACCACTCATCTATGATTTATCATCAGAATTTTTCTTTTTATTTCTACAATTATACAGCTTTAAAGTTTTTCATTGTATTAACAATTATCCTATCAAGTCAATAGTTTTTTTCATAGAAAACAAAAAATTAAAATAATGCTACAAGAAATTTTTTTTAAATAAAATCTTTTCAGTTTTTAACACAAACAATATATATATATTCCTTTCTTCCATCAACATTTTTTTTCCTCTCCCTTTCAAAATTTTGCTTTTAAGTTAGCAAAAGAAAATTTCTGGAAAACAAAACATTCAACTTCCTTGTTTGCATTTAAAATTTAAAAAATACTTGTTTGTGACAGGTGGATGCAAAATACCTAAGGAAAAAACAATTATTTGGTAGAATATAAGATACCCACCCTTTGAGAAAAAAAAGTTTAAAATAGTTCTGCATTTATATGCAATGGTTAAAACTGCTATAGACTAAGTGTTACATACATGAAAATCATTTTTCCTAAATATTTACTGCTGACAAAAAGTGCAATTTTGTATGAACCTGCATCTCAGATAATATCAACAATTTATTTGTCTAAATTTCTGAGATGAATTTTTTTTACTGAGAATATTCTAAGGACATATCAGCCAAAATGTGAGCATAACAATGAAGATGAAGACAATAGTCTGAATATTGTAAGCGATAAAAAAAAATATCAATGATTTATTGGTTATTTCAGGCTGTCATTCACTTCTGTATCACATTTATATGATGATTCAGTCTTTTAAAAATCATAAACACGGACAAGTCTACACACATCAAAAAGCTACATTCTGGCTATCAGAAAATAAAAACAAACAAAATGCTTGAAAACTCATAAAATATTTGTTAAAAAAAGAATAAATTGAACCAGTAAATAGCAATAATACTTGATGCTTACATTAAAAATCCAATGAGAAATGTTCAACTTTAAAATTTCTACAAATCATATATATATATATATATATATATATATATATATATACATACAGTATTTGCCAGCATACACCACACACTGAAAACCTAAACAAGACAAAATTATCTATATATTTACATAGCATTCAATTATGATACTCAAACTAAAAGTAATTTACAAAGCTTTGCTTAATCTCATACAATCAAACTTACTGACAAAGGTTTGTTAGCCTAACTTACAAATCATTACAATATGCAAGGAATATTGATAACAGGACCAGGAAACTGTCTACTAAAGTTTGAGATGGGAAGCTAAGGATATTCAATAATTAGCAGTGGACATTAACTTTTTAAATACCTTTGTAAATAACGTCTTTTTTGCTGACAGATATAGTATATAGCATTTGCATAGATGGTTAAATCTATTTTTATATAGGAAAAGGTGTACCACGATACTTTGATATGCACTATATATATTTAATAGCTTTACATGCTCAGAGTGTGCGCAAATATAGGAATTAAGGTAAAGTTTCAATTTAAAATGCTTGAACAAGCTTTTCCAAATGCAACAATTATTTATCAAAATCTGATAACTAGTTTAACTGCTTTAGTGTAGGCAGATAAGCATTTTGTATGTAAGCAAAGAGTGAAACTTTTGGTATATATAACTATAAAAAAAAAAAAGTACAATCCTTTAGATTTTTAAAGAAGAAAGTGAGAGAGAGAAAAAAAAAAAGATATTAAACGCCAATAAAAAGAAAAATACTGAATCATTCGGTGATTGAATTCTGAATAAAATTAATAAAACTTAAGAAATCTTATCACATTCAGCAAAAATTGACAAGAACACAATTTTTACCTGAATTTATGAAATTATTACATACTGATAGAGTTGCATTAGTTTCCTCATTTTGATGGCTGTCATAATTACAAGATTTTGGTCATTGTACCCTCCAACCTTTTTCTGGTATTCCATAGTCATTACTCTTTTGGGAATTTCAAAACAAATATCAAGTTTGGTTCAAAATCCCCAAAAGGTTATAAACTAAGTGTAATAGACACATGTCCAAAATACATCAGTGTATAATAATGAAACACTGTAATTGTTAAACTAATTTGGTTACAGCAAACAAAAATTTTGCATAATAAGGCATACCCTATATACTAATATATCATGCAACTTTCTGAGACGTAAATTTTAGCCCAACATTTGGGGTCACACCATACACAAGATACAAATTAGGTCTAACCTTGGCCAACTACTTTGTATCTCGTGTATCATATGAACTCCAATATAAGGCTAAATTCTAAGCCTTAGAAAGTTGCATAATATGAGAGTATATATATATATATATATATATATATATATTTAAGCAGCTCTTCCATAGTATTAAAAAAGTCTTCACAAAAAATTTAACTACTTGAATGATATGTTAAGTATAAAGTAAACATGATTCACTGTTGATATTTGTTTTTACTGGGAAATGTTAAAGAAAGAATTCAGTAAAAAGATAATCATTGTTTTTGTATAACTTTGTTTTAATGCATGTATATCACAATAGGTCAATATTTGTTTCTATTGATAAGAGCATAAACTGAAATTCTGAGACTGTCATAATTTGATTACAACAAAATTACGATTATTTACTCAATAGAATAAGAATGAATTGACCAAGCAAAATATTTAACTGAAATAAAATTATACAGAACTGAAGGAATATTACAAATTTAATCAATATTATAGAAGTTTGAGTGGTATTTCCCCCTTCTAGAAATTTATAAGCTTGCATAAATCAAACTTTTTTCCTAATAATATGCTATCTCAATACCACTCATCTGTGATTACCTTTTGTCCATTTAAAATTATATATATATATATATATATATATATATATATATATATATATATATATGTGTATGTGTGTGTTCACAGGATGATTTGAATAAACAATATTATCAAAGTCTAATGCTCAGCTCTCACTAAATAAATATAGATCACCTGAAAATCACTTTTATTTTCTAATAATCTCAAGTGCAAGATTTTGTTTAAACAAATAAAATGTAAAGCTAAAAAATGTTTTTTAATTGAATGAAACAGAAAATACAAGATATATTGTTGGGAGAATTACAGATCTTAAAAATCAAAAATTGAATGAAAGAAAGAAAGAATCCAAATTATTGAGAGTAAAGAACAGACAGCAAAGTTAGGAAGCACACAAAAAAAAAAAAGAAAAATGAAGAGCAGTAATTCTTCAGGGTCAATTAAAATGGAGTTTTATTTTTCCCAACATTTAATGCAAATATTGAATATTTTTAGAATTAAAAAGTGTTTTTATCAATCTGTATCCCTTTTTGTGTCAAATTGTAGTGTTGTATTAAGTATTTGTTTTTGTACATACTATGAGAATGTTCAGGCTTGTAATTTCTCCATGCATTGATAAATGTCTTTGCTTAAATCCAATGAAGATTGTAATGGATTTTAAATAATATGGAACTTGCTTCTAGTTTCAATTTTCACTGATAGCAAAACAAATTTTCTTTCAAAGTTTCCATAAATGCTGGAAGCCAAGCAACAAGGTTATTTTTTTAAAAAGTTCACATCTGTATTTGTAATTAGTATTTCTAGTTATAATTCACTGCCAGTAAGTGATGCCTCAATATATAGAGAACTCCAAGGAATTTGCTATGCAGTGATGTGGTATTAACTTAGGATCGGGAGTTAAAATATATTTAACATTTCCCACTAACATTTTGGTATAAATATAATCATCACAAAAAATACTTGAAAATAAAGTTGAATATTAATATCATTTCTGTTCACATTTAAAATTTTTTAAATAAACAAATTTAAATAGAAGAAAAAGCATAAGGTTACAATGGTTTAAAGATACTACAGAAAAACAGTTCTTACATAAATTTTTAAAATATATTTACATCAAAATTCAACTGACTCCAATTTCTAATTATTAAAAATTATTGAATGCCAAAATGAAAACTCAAAAATTTTCCTTTAATATTTTAAATTCCTTTAAGGACATTTTTTAAACCATGGACAAAGATAGAAGAGAACAAGGGGTAAGTTTAGATTATTCATCTCATACGTTTATTTTATTTTATTTTTAATCAAATTCAAAATAAAAAGCCATTTAAAAAAAATAAAATCTTTAATAGCAACTCATTAAAATGTCAAATATATATTATGATTCTTGAATGCATTTAATTTGCTCTGGTGAAATGTAACCAATAAACAAATCATCTTCACAAACATTAATGATGAGACCAAATACTACTTTATCTTGATCAGCTCACAAACTAAGTTAGCTATTATTAGAGAAAATCTTATATATGTATGAATTTAAATGTAAAATCTCAATAGAAGTTTAACCATAGTAGGAAAAAAATTTGGATGCTAAATATCAGTTGCTGTGACAAGAAAAGTGGTAAGATAATCAATCAGTAGAAGAATCAATATGCACAAGTAGAAACAACCAAAAAGGAAATTTGTGAAGATACAGAGTTTTATAAAAGAAAATTGAAAAGTCTGATATTTTTAAAATTAATGAAGTTAATACATCAGTTTGCAAGAATTTTGAAATAGTTACAACTTGAAAGATTCTAATGAACATTGGATTAATATTCTCTCACATTTAAAAAATAGAGTCAACATAATACACAAACAAATCGATGTATATTCATACATATACATGCACACACAATTTATATTTATGTTAACCTGTATACACATTGACACAAGACACTTGAACTAATTTTTATAATGTTAAAATTATGAACTACCAATTTCAGTATTACTAATTAGTAGTCACTGAATATGACTTTCAGACTTTAAACTAGTGACTAAATTATGAGTGGGTAAGAGTCATAAACCTATTATTTACTCTGAAGAATAGTCCCATTTCAAACTAGTTATTTAATCAATGCTATTTAGCAACATTTGGTAGACAAGTAAAAATTACAAGAACAGTGAACATGATATTTTTATGTTTATCTACAGAAGACATGTTAGAAAATTTAAAATCATGTGTGCATGCTCTCACACACACACAAGTAAACAATGATGTTTAATTATCTAGAAAACTGATTCAAAATATGAAAGAAAATTTAATAAGTTGTCTGAATTTCTAAGATGAAGCTTGATGATTTTTATCATTCAGGGTTTTCAGGCTATTGTTTTCAACTTTGTTATATTCACAACATTTCTGCCAATATGCCCTCTGGCCTTCTTCAGGTGTTTGTCAAACTCAGGAGCCTACACAGAATTTGGCTTGAGCCTCCAAGGACATGGTTCAAAGTTCCATGTAGGCTCCTGAGTTCGACAAATACCTGAAGAAGGTGGGAGGACAAATTGGCTGAAACGTGAATATAACAATAAAAATGATGACAATAGTCCCAAAACCCTGAATGGTAAAAATTTAATAACTTAAAAAATTAAAACAAAAAACAAAAAAAAACTGCTAATGATAAACTGCTAATACAAGTATTTACCCAACTCTTCTACCACAAGCAAAATGCGACCTAAGGTCACATTTTTTTTTCTTAATGGGAGTACAGTTGGTTTGAATTGAGTTTTACTTCTAGATCGGTTGCTTAGTCAAGACTAAAGAACCAATATTTAATAATCCAGATAAAATGAAGCCTGTCCTTTACTCTTCAGATTTGCAGAAGATCAAATTTGTTAATCAACAATTTGAAGCTCTACCACACACTATTTTTTTTTTTTTTAACTTTCACACAAATCTACTTAGAAAAATTAAGACAAAATCTTTTGATTAAAAAAAACGTTTAAAACTTATTAAAATGGATAATCAGATTAAATAAATCTATAATGGTTATATATTTAGTTTTTGTCTGTAACATTCAAGAGAGATAACCATTAAATGCTACTAAAAATAGACAATTTATTTGCAAAGTGCAACAGGTGATCCAACAGGTCAATGGGTTATTCTAGTAGTAATAATGATAACATTAACCACTATAATAGAATGGGACAGGCTTCATAAGTAATCTTCATGGTCAGTGTAATGTACAATTTGACTTACTGGCCAATCATATTTGCAATTTTCTCTCCTTTTTCAATCATTATTAAATGAACCTTATAGTGGGTTTACAAATAGTCCACTCATCACAATTTTTATCTTAATTATCTTTCATTATGTGTCATGAATATTCAGCTGAACAATATACATACACTAAGTGTCCTAAAAGTATTGAGGTAACTCAAAAGTACAAAGAATGAAAATTATCAAATATTAACAATCCTGCATAAGAATTGTATTCATTCTTTATTATTGAAAAAAAAAAAAAAAAAAAAAAAATCAATCTGTGTTGACTTAACCGTAACTCCAAGTAAAATCGTATCTTAATAGATTTCAATATTCTGTGTGTGTCACACACACACACACACACACACACACACACGAGGAGGGAAAACAATGAAGATGTCGCATATCCGGACAACTGAATTAACTTGTCAAAGGTTAATTTGTCAGAAAATACAATTTAATTTCAATCCACACTATAATTCAATAGAACAAGTAATTCATTTGCCATTATTGCTTAAATAGTCATGGAATTGTTAACTAAAATATTTTCATTATAGTCCACGTTAAAAGGGCAGTAAGAGTAAGCCGAAGCCAATTCTTTTTTAACAGTATTTTTCCGATGCAGGTATCATTGGGGAACTTTTCTCGTTCACGCTTATAAGCAAGACATTAAGAAAAAAAATATCTTGCTTCTATTTTCTTAATAACTTACATGTTATTTTTTTAATTAAAATTCTGTATTCAATAGTATCAAAGTCATCAACAAGTGTTTTTTTTATGAGAATAGGTTCTTGTGATGATGGCAACTTTGAATTTACCTCCAACTTAAAACTAAAAAGAGAAAAATCAGGTTTAATATTCATTGATTTTATCTACTTATTGCTTCCCGAAATTTAAAATTAGGAGTATCAAAAGGAAGAAGTTAATGATCAATAAAGTAAATTTTCTTTTATGATTAACTAACAGAAGATTTTAAGCGATCCTTACGACATTGATTTTTTTCTTCTTTATGTCAGTTTTACTTCTATCAAAACCAGGGTAATATGATTTAAAGGGAAGAATCGTTACGGCAAACTAGAATTGTAAAATAAAAAAATAATGAACACTTCATCAAAGGAGAGTTATCAACATATCTAAAACAACTCTCCCGTGTATATACATACATACATACATACACATACACAGTTCACATTCAAAATAGTAGAAACAATTGCAGAAGAAAGAGAACAAAGCTTTAATTACGCAATATTGGTGAATATGTATTCACCTAGATGGATGAACAGGTGATCAAAGTTACATAAAACTAAAACTTCAAATTACGCGTCTATTTGTCAAACAGTAAACAATATCTCCTCGCTAATTTTTGCATAGTTCTTCGAGAGAAAGAGAGGGTGGGGGTAATTAAATACACAAAGACCAAATCTTACACTACACAGATTTTACTTGATTAGTTCTGGGATATATATATATATGTTACTTTCTTCAACACTTTCAGGTTAAAATGTGCCGTAAGGGTAACCCGAAGCCGAACTTTTTTTTTTTTTTAGACATTTTTCAGGTAACATTGTGGAATGAAAAGTTTTGGTAAACGGGTCAAGCTTTTCGTTTCCCATTGATACCAGCATCAGAAAAATAAAGTCTACGTTAGCCTTAACGGGCATTATAGCCTGGACTAATCGTGTAACATGTGAACAGCTAAGATTTCACTTGAGTTGGGAGGGGGAAGTAATAAAAAAGATTTCGAGAACAGTTATATTTTCAATATTTTACAATCTTGCTCAATAAATAAATCGAAAAAATGTTCAATTAATGAAAAAAAAAAAAAAATACAATGCTATCTTCTTTACAATGACGAATGCAGCGTGATAAAAGATTAAGTCCTGGATATCGTGTCACAAGATCATGAACTATGAAGTGAGAAAAAAAAACCAAAAAAACACGTTGTCACTTCTCTTCAATGTGCTAAAGAGAGATCAGATCCGTTAGCAGCAGTAGTGCAGTTAATTGCAAGAGTCTATCTTTCTATGTTTGTGTGTTTGGATCGGTCAGCTGAGACTTATACAAAAGAAATTAAAGAGCGATCATCAAGTAGGCAGACAGATTAAATTTCTGCAGTGAACGAAGGAAAAAAAAAATCGTAAACACAACCCATTCTTCATTCATAGTTTTAAATTAAAAACGAAATACAGACACTTGAGGAATTTTTGCTGGCAAAGGAAACAGAACATTCTCCCCACATGACCTTTTTTTTTTTTTTTTAATGGATGACTGAATTTTCAACGAAGAATATCTAATAACTGCGTTAATAAAAGAGATCACAAAAATAATTAGAAGTTTAAGTGAAAACTGAAATAAAAAAGGAAGAAAAAAAAAAGATACGGTTAGATTCCCGAGAGATTTCGAACAGTGATTTTTTTAAAACTTTGAATGCTAAGAGGATTTTAAAAAGTTAAAAAAAAAAAAATTTTTAGAATTTAAAAAATAAATAAAAAAACAATTTAATGATTCAATTGAGCTAGCAATAATAATCTTGTCGCTACTTTGTTCTTTTTCTTTTTTGGTAGGGGCATATTTTTGTTTCTGTTCAAGTGAATCACTAATAATACGCAATTGATTTTGAACAACAATCTATAAAGGATAGTTTACAATCAATCATATACAATAAAATAAGGTAGACCATTTCATTCATAAAACTATATTTGCGACATTATGTGTGACTGCATGTGTGTTAATTTTTTCTTTCTATCTATGCCTCGTAAGAATCGAAAATAAGATGAGAATAATGGATGATTTGATTAAGTAAAAAACAAGACAAGAAAAAAAGAAAAGAAAAGATAATTTTTTAAAGACGAGTTATTTTTTAATATGTCTATATTTCAAGCGTAAAGAAACAAAAAAGATATAACATGTACTACACACACATTCATGTACTCTTTCTTCCTCTTTATTTTACGGTATTAACGACAGGGTCTGTTCTTATCAAAGTGACGTTTCGAAAGAAATACAATTTCTTTAAAAGATTTTAGACCTCTTAACATAGCCAGTGTATGTAAATTTTAGTCCCAGCAGAAAAAAAAAAAAGGACTTAAAATATAAAAGAGAGCAGATGATAAACTTAGAAATGGTATCTGATGAATTTTAGTGCGTCATTGATTGACAATGCTAACAAAAAATAAAATAAAACTGAGGTGTCAAACGGGCAAAATCGGCAGCGCAAAATTTGAAGAAATAAGGTTAGCGATAACATTGGTTAAATAATAAGATGGATAATACCTATTACAAAATTTGTATGTTAGACTTCATCTTTAGTTATTAACTAAGCTTTGCTTAGTAGGTATAGCACAAGACCTTGAATATCTACAGTACCAGTTGTCCCTAGAGTCACCAATCTAAGTAGTGAACAAGTTCATCACTGCTTAACTTCAGTGATCTAACTGGAATCGGTACTTTCGGAGAGACTTGTATAAGTTGTTTAAGGATTAACTGTGTATTACTTTATGACAAATCACTGGACAACTCTAAGAAAGAAAATAAATAAGAAATAAGAAATAAGATAAAATAATCTTTTAAAAAATTGCAACGAGACATTTAAGCTGTTTTAACAGAAGGATTTTCAAATATTTCATATCACGATTTTTTTAAAAAGTTATCAACAAAATAGATTATGAAAAGAAATATCACGTCCAACAAACATTTCAGCCAAATCAAATTCAATACATAATACACATTGAATAGAAGACAAGATAAAAATAAAGATATTTATTACAACAGACACGCAATTGTAAAAAAAAATAATAATAGAATAAAAAGCCTTTGTCATATTGGAATGGATCTCAAAAGAAAAAGAAAATTTTAAAAAAATAACGATAATAGAATTATCAGACGAAATCATGTAGTTCGAGTAGTTAATACTAATACACCAACATTGAATTAAAAAACAAAAAAAAACAAAAAAAAACAAACACTTATTTTAGTTAGTTGAATAATTGCGGCTAAAGTAAACGTGTCGATGTAAGACTTCATTCAATAATTTATTTTATTTATTCTAAAAGGGAGCATCAAACTAAAAATGATTAAGTAAAGTTCTTTTTAAGGATTTTATTAAGCCCAAACCGTAAAATAGCAATCTTGTGTAACGTTAAGAAGAGATATCTATTTTATAGATGGAAAACAAAAAGAATTCACAAAGATTGCGCATCGTAAAAACTAAAACGTTTATCAAATCAATTCGATAGAAAACGTGTTCTGAATAATAAGCAAAGGAAGAAAAATGACTTCAGTATTACGCAGAAAAAAATTATCATGTCAATGAAAAAAAAAAAAATAATAAAAAAAATAAAATAAAAGCCGAGAAGTTTAAAATTTTAGAAAAGGCGTTGTAAGAGATTTATTAAAAAAAATATGCTAGGCTTTGCACTAGCATCAAACACTTAAATATCTATTGCTTCGTATATCTCCTAAAATGCATACGAGTGGGGGCATTTTGTCATCAAACAAGTGATGTGAATGATTAATTGTTATGTGAGGATGATCATTTGACAAGCCACGAGGACAAATATGACACAAGGTAGGGTTAATAGGAGGTGGGGCGATCTCACACGTGTGCGTGGTGACAAAACTGCTTAATTCTTGCGGCCCCTATTGCACTCAGTGTTGACCCACTGACATTACCCTTTCTTCGTGCAACAAGAAAGTACTGCTTTTGTTGAATTTTCAGTGTATTATTGAATTTTTAAAAAATTTTGTTTTTACTAGAAGGAACAGGAAATGAAGAGATTAGATATAAAACATTGAAAAGCGAGTTATGACAATCATGAATGCAATACAGAGTATTGCATTTTTGATTATTATTGAATACAAGATCATTATGAAGTGTAGATACTTTTAAAATTTTAAATTGAATAAAAATAGCGGAAGAATGCCAAGTCACAAACTTGGCATTAAAAATAGAGAGAAATATGAAGACACAGAAGCTGAGATGGTGCCAAAAGGAGGCATGATTTTTGGAGGGCGTATAAGAAATGAAAACAAAATAGTTCTTTTTTAAACAAGGAAAGAGATGCCTTATGACTTTCCCCCAAATATTTAAAGAATAAAGTGAAAATACATACATGATTTTCTTATCACAAACTTAAACTATAACCACAAACTTCTCAAAAGCAAGATTTATTTAAAAAAAAAAAAAAAAAAAAAAAAAAAAACCCCGTAAAAACACAATTTAATGTGTCTTTTAAAAGATTTAAAAAAAAAGAAAAATTGATATGTTAGTTCAAGAGCGAACTGATATGAGAATTGACAACGTAAAACAATTTTAGAATTTGTTTATTTTTTTTTTAAGTTATTTGATCACTTGCCTTGGTCAATGAAATTATCAATTGCTTTAAAATAAATAAAAATAAAAACACCTTAAACTGACGATAAAAAAACGAGACGATTAAAAGATGAACTTTTTAGAGTATGATTTTTCAAAAATTGAAAACAAGTTGATGTCAAACATCAGCTTCATCCGTGTCAATATATGAAGGATGATGATTAAAAACTAACGACAAAAAGGAAAGTAAAATAACTTCACACAATCTATAAACAATAACACCAAAATATATTGTCTTGTTTATGTTGGTAAGATGCCTTAACACTACCACCAGTCACAACAACTGCATGCGAATAAAATAGTTGTTTTAAGCGTGGGTTTGAATGGGGGAAGAAAAGAAAAAAGAAAAGAAAAGTAAAAAAACGGATGATTTTTTTCGGACGATGCAAAGAAGACTGAAAAGTCACCAGATGTATAAAAAATAAAATAAAAATAAAATTAAAAAAATTACCAAACCCGTTTTATTTGTCTAAAATAAAAAAGCAACAACTGGAACATTGTCGCATACTAGTAGAAACGATATGCACTACAAGTTAAAACACTTTTTCTCCCCAATTCAATCCTCGGATTACTTTGTTCACATTTCATGCCATACACTGGGAGACAGACATCATTATGATTACCAGGAGCGAAACAGCGATTAAATTAAAACAAATGCTACTTACTCCCTCACGACAAAGAACGGGTCCTCCAAAGACATCCTTTACTGTACATTAGTCGCAGAATAAATATAAGATTGGTAAATAAGTCCGCTCTGCGTGTGTTTTAGCAGCAGTTTTCTCTATAAACATTGGCCGACGATGACACAAGACAACGACGGCAGCCGGGACTCCATTTTAGCTGCTACTGCTGCTGCTGTCTGCTTGCCGGAAGTGAAATGACGGCTGAGCCAGTCACATGGCTTATGACGTCACTATGAAATATTCGGCATTTGCCGGTACATTTTTTTAGCTATTTTTAGATCAGGGTATTCCCCTTTTTTTTTTTTTTCTTCACAACCCCTCCCAGCTATCTCTAATTAACGATGTGTAATTTTACATACTTTAGTTTTCATTTTTATTCTAAGAATATAATACTTTCATTTGGCTTCAAGAGCAGTTTCCAGTGTAAGGTTGTTTTTTTTATTTACTTGGGAGGTCTATGAACTTTTGTACAAAATGGGAGTGAGGTGGGTACAGTTTACTATCCCAATCTTAGTTTCACTTTTGGTTTGTAGTAGCATGAAAAAAGGGGTGTTATGCCCCAGATAAAATCTAATAAATTAATCTTTATTCAATTTTACCTTACAATTAATAAAGAAAGAAAATTGCATGTGTGTTGATAGAGATATACTGTAACCTCAGCATGATACAACACTAACAGGTAGTGATTTACAAAGCTTAGCTTAGCTGTGATACAAGATCAGAACTATGATGCACCTAGTGAGAATCGAACTCACTAACAATGGTCTACTAATCAAGCTTGCTGATAATTTCACCTAATAACAAGACATGGGTATGTGAGTAGACGAGATAGATCTAAATAAAAATTATTGCTGAAAATAATTGATATTTTGATTTTCAAAAAGGTGGAGGTTAAGTATTAAATTTTTTTAATTTTTCTATTTATCCACACTATATCCTTAATATTATATTGAAATATAAGAAAAATGATCAATTAAAACTGAATTACAGTTTTTTGAATAAAAATCATGAGAGTCTACAAGTATGATTTTTTTAGTTAATTTCATGTTTCAAGTTTGCAAATTGACAGAGATAAGTTCATTCACATATGCAATTGTACACAATGCAAATTAGGATTTGTGTAAAAATGAAAGATATTGTAGTGAAGGGAAATTTCGTATTTTGGTTTGGCACGCAATTTAATTCGACACTTAATTTCACCCAATCAGGATGACTTATCCTATTCAGCCCGGACCTTTCTTTACGGGCAACAGGAAATTGGGTAAGCTGCCAAACCCACTCTCTTTGGCTGGAGAACGCCGTCCAGTGCAGATGTCACACTGGGCGTTCTTCAATAACATTCTCTTTAGCTGGACAACGCCGCCCAGTGCAGACGTCTCACTGCGGCTCTAGAATAGCAGCAGCAGCAGCATGGACACACGAGGGAACCCATCTAATTTATGGATCCTTGCAAGGAATCCATAAATTAGATGGGTTCCCTCATGTGTCCATGCTGCTGCTATTCTACCATAATCTTCTAAATGCTTAGGGCTTCCTCTAATGGACTTAATTCAGCTTTGTCCTTTTAGGTGTAATATTGTCTTATTTTTTGCAATGAGAAAAATGTTTAGGTTGGTTGGTTGGTTTTACACCATGTTATCCCTTGCTCAATCATTTAATGCTAAAATCTGTCTTTTTAAAAGCAATTACATGGTTTCAAATAGTAATTTACCTAACACTTTGCTCCAATGTAGCACAAGGCTGAATGAATGGAGCCCCCAATGACACTTGAACTCACTCATGTAGGTTTGCTAGTCTAGCTTGCTAACCATTACACCACCAGAGATGTCCAATGGTTTCAAATAACTAATGATATGAATCATTTGCAGATGATTATAGCTTCAAGTGACTATTCTTAATACTAATAATCAATACACATTTATATGATTTCAAGTAACTCTTCCTATTTGATAGCAATCATTTGTTTGCACACTATTATATGGTTTCAAGTATTCCTATCTAATACTAATAATTTTCAAACAGTTATATTTGACTCATAGATTGGACCCTCACAGATATTATCACTCCAAGTCAGAGTGGACCTGAAAGTAACGGTAATGAAGTGGCAACTTGACACTTACCAGAGCTCAGAAACAGTAGTCTCACCACCAGATACAGTTTAGTGTCATATGCAGGACACCTTTTTTTTTTAGAGGAAGATGGTCTTACTCCTCTGTAGCCAACATATTCTTGGCCTTACCAATTGGGTGGAAAATATATAGAAATAAAAAGTTTACTGCAATACTTAGGTAAAAGAAAACAGTTGTGATACAGCTTAAAGGCTGAAAGTTCCTTGTCATGAAACATTTAAATACTTTGGTGGTTACTATTGAAGGAAAATAGTGGAGAAGTTCTGAATCACAATTCAAAGACTACAAAGAGGATAGGGAGTGGGAGAGAGAAAGTGAAAGCTTAGCTGGCAACATATTGAAGGTCAGTACAATTCCTTTACAACCTCCCCTATTACCTTCATTCCAAGACTCCTGTTCTTGTGATCATCTGACTTCAAATTAAGAATTTTTCTTATTTTGACTGTTTTTATTGTTTAATTCATTTTTCCATTTGTATTTGAAAATTCCTTCTGTTTCAGACATATGTTCATACTTTAATCTGGCACTGGCAACTACATAACAATAAACAACCAAGTTATTTATTTTGAATAAATTACTACTTTCAATTGTATGTTATGATATGTAGGTGAAAGTGTGTATGGCATAATATTTATCATCATAGGAAATGGACTTGTTCAAACTAAGTTCAAATCCTGGATTAAGCTATACATTTCACTTTATGCTAACGCCCTTTCTTTTCTCAGTTATAGGAAAATAGTAGGTCAGACCGGGTTCTTTAGCTTTGGCAAGATAACCAGTCTTGGAGAAGGAAAAATTCTGAACCTAAAACCTAAGAAGTATTGTTTTTTTAAACAAGTACTGCTGTGATATATAGGACTAGACATTATTTTATTATACATTGAAAGTCCATCATTTCAGTATCAGGGAGACCATATCTCTCAAATAATAATAATACTAATTATAAAAAGTTTAATAGAGTGATCATAATGTAGTCTTTCTTTTAATGAGATGATGGAGTAGTTTTGAGCATCAATGTCTGCACTCTGAACTGAAGTTTAAATGTGTTTCAGGCTCAAGTTTTCAGTGGATTTTGTGAGTTCAGGTATTTGAGGACCTTGAGATTAAGGTATCAAAGGTTTAAGTCCACAAAATATTTCATTGGGCTAAATGCCTAAAATTTATCTATATAAAAATCTGTGAAGGTCTCTTCTGATGTTATTGCTCTGTCATCAAGGTTTCGAACATGCTGACTGTAACCCCTACAGTAGGGTAAGGCTCCACCACCAAAAAATGGAATGTTCTATTCTGGAGCTCTGGGGAATGTGGAGTATCTCTCTGGTTCACTGTGGTAGTACTTGTTAGGGTCCCATCTAAGGGTCAAATAGATCTGTTTTCAAAATACTTTTTGCAAGAAACTACACAAAAAATGTAAATATAAAGGGGAGTAAAAAGTTGTGCAATATTTTGGTGGTATGTGCTTGTTTACAGCATATATATCATATCACTAAAACAGTTGTGGAAGGTATCTGCTGTGGTTGATTGTATCATAGTCGCTGGTGCACTGACACATTGCGCATTGCTTCATTCCATGGATGATTTGAAAGTTGCTCTGATGAATGTTCAACATAGTCTAATTCAGGAATTTATGCTTTATAATTTAGGACAGCTGACGTAATAAAAAACATTTGCTGTGTGAAAGGCGAAAGTGGAGTTGATCACAGTACAATAACCAGATGGTTTCAAGAAATTTCATTTTGGTGGCAAAAACCTCAATGATCAGACAAGGTCATGTAAGCCTAAAACTGTGAATTTTGAGGGCATGTTCCAAGCATCCAGTGAGAAATACTCGTAGAGTATCAGGTGAGCTCAGCATCTCACAGTCCAGTGTGGTATGTCAGCTTCATGACCTTGGCAAAAGCAACTGAAGCTGCCAAACTGTGTCTCAAATTACCAAATTATTACAAAACCTTTGACTCTTGTATAAATGTACAATCTACATAATTCCCTAACCTCTAAGCATAAAGTAACCTCCAAATGGGTTGACATGGTATTAAAATCAATCAATCAATCTCATATTACTACTTAGTTGCAGTGCACGAAATAGAGACTCATCTTTAAAAATTTAACCTTGATAAAATCTCTATTACTACATGGATGATGTCGTGAAAGAATTTGAGAAAGTTAAGATGGCCGTCTCTCTGAATAAAGTCTCCAGCATTGTTACTGCTACTTTTGTACAAATAACGGTAATTGCTGTGTATGGCTCCAAAGTATTCTCCAAAATCATTTTTTACAATGTTGAATTTTATGTTTTTTACCATTGTGAACTGGCAAAGGTTCAAGGCATCCATTAACCATTTCTCTTCATGTGAATGCTTCCCACCATCCATCCACCACTGTTTCTCATCCAAAATATCCTGAAGACTGAAGACAAAAGATATCAAGAATACCTGATTCTTATTTATTGTAACTATTGTTTAAAGCAAAAAACAGGATATAAACCAAATAATGGCTCGGCCTGATTTGCTTACTGTTGTAAATTCTTTCTATCATATCAGTATTGATTTATATAATGATTCATTGAAAATAATGACAAATTACAAAATTATTCCTTGACAAAAATCCCACTGATAATTGTTCGGTATTTTCTCATACATATAAGTATATTGTTTTTTCTGTTAAAGTTATCATTATAACTCCCAATTTTCATTCAAGAAATATACTCACCTTTTATTTGTCTATAACTCTGTAATAATTTTTTTCTTTTTAGATGAAAATTGGTAAATATGTCCAGAGTTATCAGGGTGGCTTAATGGTTAAAGTGTTGGACTGTAGCCATAAAGTAAGTTTGAACTTCAGTTAGGCTATTACATTCATTTTCAGACTAATACTTTTGGGAAAAGTATAAACCCTGTAATCCCCCCTGTTATGGTTTAAATGATATCACTACTGTTCTTTTACAAGGATACCTTTGGTATTAAATAACCCATGAAGGTTGATATACAAAAACAAAGAAACCAAACCAGAGTTATGTTTGAAAATATGTTGGTTATGTAAAAATGTAAATGAAGAGATATATGCATTCATTCACAATGGAAGTAAATAATGGAAAAGAATTTGACAATGTGGAGAAAAATTGAAAAACAAAGCAATCCAAAGTGAATAATTTAACATGAGAGAAAGTTGATGCTATAACGTTTCAGTTTTAATAAACTATTATCAGGACTTAGAAACTCTTGAATACATCTTTTTTAAGTCCTGATGATTGTTTATCCTATTTACCAACCCCTCCGCTTGGGCAGGATATGACACAAGGTCAATTTTTAAGCAGAGTTTAACAGGTTTGAATTCAGAGTTTTCCTTCTCCTAGACTAGTTGCCTAACCAAGGCTGAAGAACCTAGTCTGTCCTACTATTTACCCATAGCTGATGATTGTTTATTAAAACCGAAATGTTTTGACATCAACTTTCTTTCATATAAAATTCTTCACTTTGGATTATTTTGTTTTTCAATTTTTTTCCACATTCATTCAGAATATAAATAGTGCAGACTTTTTTTTATTAATATCCTGGATCTATCTATCTATCTATCTATCATATTCAGTAAAAAAAAAAAAACTGATGATGGTACATGTGAGGTAATGTACAAGCAAAGTTCTTCACCTGGCTAAATGTATCTCACCATCATCAAGGCATGCCTACAGCATAGATTCGTTTTACTCTCTTTTGCCATCTGTCTCTAACAGCTGTCACAGTTGGAAGGTCCTCTAGATGGCATCTAGTGTATGCACAGAGCTGATGAATGTAAGTTTCTGAAGGTCAGCTCAAACTGAAATATTGGGCTTACAGTATATTGTAAAGTCATGCCCTGCCATACATATCATAGTAGTAACTCTCTGTTGCACACATTTATAAGAGAACGTCACTTATAAGTTTGTTCTTACTTCTCCAGCAGTGCTCAGCATGTCTTGCTCATCTTATTTGGATGGTTTGCAAGATGAGGGATAAATAGTTGTACAAAAGCTGTTTTGTAGGGTGCTGCAACCAAGATTTGTTCAAAATAACATGCAGCATCTTTTTTTAGTTCCCATCTCACTTTTTCTTCAAGAGTTTCATTAGAAACTAATAGGTGCAACTATACAGTAGCATTAACATGGCCACAACTTGGAAGAATTTTTATTTTCTCAAAAACATTAGATTTCCCAGATACATCTAAAATTCTAGATATAAAATCTGGAGACCTTTTTTATCATTAATATTGTATAGTTTATTTGTACTATTTATGCATATTTGCCATCCAAGACTTAACAGTCTGTGGTCATTAATATAAGCATGAATGGCACTCGGATCAGAAAAATGGCAAGTTAACTAATTTTATAATTGAATGTTGAACATATGAAATGGTGGTTTATGCATCATAGGCCATGCAATTCCCTAAAGTGTATAAAAATTTGTGCATGACTTTAAACACTACATATGTGTGTGTGTGTGTGTGTGTGTGTGTGTGTGTGTGCATTACTTTTTATATATTTACACTATAGATAGTCTTAAGAATTATTATAAAACTTTTTAGTGCTTCTGTGCAATGAGTTACACACAACATTCAATTACACATTTGGTTTACATAGACACTTTCTTGATACATACTGTATTGTCTATAAATAAGTAAACCCCTGCCAATTCTTTTGCAAAAATGTTCATTTTCTCTCAGACCAAAGATACCAGGATTTTATATGTGGAATCAAAACGGAAATTATTAGATATTATTTATTTCCCAAATCTACAGTATTGAGATGCTGTAACTCAAAATATAAACATATAATTTGTCCGACCATAGTTGAGGGCGACACAAAGGCTCCCTTTTTCAATATCTACTACGTTGAGAATGTAAAAAGATGATGCTACTTCATTCCCGGGATTGTTCCGCTTACCCTTGATCCATACATGATAATGCTGAATGTTAAGCAAGGAGGCATCAAGTACTATTTTTTTGAGTCCTTAGTATGACTCAACCTGAGATTAAACGCCGGGTCTCCCAGACCATTGGAAAACATTCTAACCATTATGCCATTGAGCCAGTAATGAATATATAACAGTCCAAAAATAAATACACCTCATAGATATTTATGCAATTTTAAGTAGAGTTGTTGATGAATAATTCCTAGTAGCATCAATTTTGATTGTATAATTAATGTTCCACTGGAAATAATAAAAAACCTGTTTTTTTTGGTTTAGAACAAAATTAACTTTTTTAAAAAAAATTGGTTGTAGTGTACTTATTTATAAGCAATATCATATCTGTCAAAAAGCTAATTTATGAGCAATATTATACATTCTGGTATAATAAAGATAAGAAAGACAAAGTTACTATTATGTGTGATTTGTGGAATGATATTGCAAGTGCAGTTTTAGCAGTCAATGATTATAACTTTTGTCCTCATGAGGATACCAGCTCAAATAAATATATATATATATATATATATATATATATATATATATATATACTAACCCCACCATACAAGTAGCATGGTCAATTTTTCAAGCAGAGTTTAACAAGTTTGAATTTAGAGTTTTCCTTCTCCTAAACTGCCATACCAAGGTTAAAGAACTTAGTCTGCTCTACTATCTACCCATAGCTGGAGGGAAAATAGTTGGATGCATACCTTTCTTCAGGGTATCAGTGCTATGTGAAATACAAACAATCTCATCCAGGATTCAAACTCTAATTACCACATCCATTTCCTACAATGGTAATCATTACACCATAAATACTACCATAATGTATATGCTTACTATTATTCATCAATATTTTTTCCCATCTGTCTATTATTGAATAACTAAAAGATAGCTTGAGCTGGAGTCATGAAATTTTCTGTAGTTACTAAAGTGGCTCTTGAACAGGAAATTAGCATATTAGTTTTGGACAATTCTAAAAAGTTTTCAACAAATGATTTGATTTATAATACAAGTAGAATGCTAAACTGGACCCTTACTTTGACTCTATCAGGTTCATCATCATCATCATCATATCGTGCTGGTAGCACGGATATCCCTGACCCTCTCTTGCCACTCCTCCCTATCGTTCATCGCCCTAGGTAGGTCTTCAGGACAACACCCTGTATCCTCACATAGCTGCTGAATGTACGTTCGAGCTGGTCGCCCTGCTTTTGCGCGGCCATGTGTGGGGATCCATAAGAGTACATCTCTTATGAGTTCATCTCTGCTTCTCCAGCAGTGTCCTGCATGTCTGGTTCGTCTAACTTGAATAGTTTTCGTGATAGAGGGCAGGTGGCCGTACAGTTGGTGTCTTGTGGGGTGTTGCTGCCAGGACTTGTTCAGGATTGCACGCAGCATTCTTGTGTAATTGCCATCTAGTTTCTTCTCCAGCCATTTTGTTAGCGTCCATGTAGTGCATCCATATAGCAGTATCGATGTGACCGCTGCCTGGAAGAAACTGCGTTTCATTTTATCGGTTAGGTCTGATTTCCAGGCTATCAGGTTAGCAAACTCAAAAATTTACCTTTTTTGTTTAATCATATGAAGTAAGTGTCTAGTTGAAAATTTCATTGCCATAAACCAAAGTTATAACCTTTTCTCTATTGCTTTTATTCAGTCATTGAAGACTGAAGACTTTTGTGTTATATTTAAATTTCTAGTATGAGTAATGGCTACCCGAGGGCTATAAATATTAATCTCTCAACGGTGATTTTTAACTTATAAGTCCACACAAAATCATAGTTCAGATGGATGGATAAATTTATTGTGAGTTTATGAAAGATCAAAAATAAATCATAGATTTTTTTTCTTCATAACTTCCCAAAGGTCTGATACAATAAAGTTCAATTCCATAATCTCTTATTGAGACAAAAGGTTCCATTGAGGCCTTCTAGAAATTAGTTTAAATTTCTCCTTTTAGGATGAGTTTTTCAGCTAGTAATGCCAAATTCTACATCTCAGAAATTTAGACAGACATGATTACCTTGAAACAGATCTTGTTTATAACATCTTCAATTTAGGGCTCTTATCTTGTCATGATGGCCAGCAAACAAATTTAACTAGCCAATTTGCTAATGTAATGAGTTCATGTAGATATCCCATTAATGTCTCCATGTGCCAGCTTTAACCATGCTTTGCAAATGTTATGATGTGATGAGACCATCAGCCAATTTTGTGAACATAACACAGAAACTGTGTGCTCGGATCAATTGATTGACAAGTTACAGTGCAAATAAGGATTTTTATATTAATGGAAAATTTAAAAATCAAAATTGAAATTTAAAGATATAAATATATTATCACCATATTAACTTGATTGGCTTATTAGCCATGAGGTATGTATGTTGGTTGGTAGATGTAATTTGAGATTAATAACTGACCAAAGAAGTCATTGCAAACCTTAAAGACAGGGCTTGACATTAGAGAACCCTGAAGAAGAAGGTGGAGGTAAACTGTTCAAAGAAAATCAAATAGATGACAAATTCCTGAATGTAAAGCAAAAAATAATACTTTAATAACAAGTGACTCAACTCTCAAAACTCCATCTTTTAAATAACCTTTTGAAAGAACCACTAAAGAAATAACTAATGAGGGTTCTGTATTTAAGAAGGTTGTTGTTTTTGATTTGTTTCTGCATCAGAAAGGGTAAGAACCCCTATTGAAAAAAAGGAGCTCTGATAAATGTGGAGTCACCCCTTCATTGCCATCACTCCCAGGTTCACTCAAAGCTGGAGTGGTTGTTTCTGTTAGGGTACCATCTATTGGCCAAATAAATTAGTTTTAACATTATCACTGTTAGATAGAAATACTTGAAACCATATAACTGAGTAAATTAGTTTTATTAAGAATAATTACTTGAAGGTATAATTTTTTACTAATTAGTAACTTGAACCATATAATTACTAGCAAAAAGACTAACTTTGGGATTAAATAACCTAACAAAAGGTGACATGCCATAAGATGGCCACCCAAACCATTTTTTGATTTTTTTTCTATGACTGCCAGATGGTCCCTTACATGAAAGTAAAAACTATTATAACATTTTTAAAAGTTTTAAAATAACCACAGTTAAATAAATTTCTTGAAGCATAGTTGTACCTAATTAATATTTGATTAACAAAAAATAAACATATTTTGTTTTTATTCACCTCATCTTGCGAAGAGTTGTTTGTTTTGAAGATGATATGAATAAACATAGAAATGAACTTCTTCCTCTACAAGAATAATCATGAGTTCTCCCTTATTGCTCAGTCTGCCACAGGTGGTTGAACTTAAGAGACCTTTTGATGTATTTAAATGAATGACACTTGAGGCAATGGTTCCTCCTTATCATTGAATATCTCTCAATAAGCAAAATAGCAACAATATCAAAGAATAAGAAGTAAAATCTTAACTTTGAAATCATCAGATTTCACCTTCAAGCAACAGATGAATGTTGTTTTGTTTTTATCACAGTTATTTGTTATGCAGAAGGATTCCTCACAAAACCTAGCACAACTCTCAGCTTTTCTATTGCTGTAAAGTAAAAGAAGAAAATTATGTTTATTCATAAGAAGATAAAAATGATCCAGTGTGCAACCTGAAATGTATTATTGAGTAGAAAATGGATAAATTGGAATAATCATCATTGATAGTTCTGGTTAAAAACTCTCAGAGGAGTTAGTGCTCATAATCACTGAATTTTTTTGTATGTGAGACACTCTAAAAGTAAGGTCTCTCATTTATTTTCACAGAAATTACACCATATATATGGATCATGATAACAGTTGGATAGAGCATGTTTTCAGCTATAAAACACTCTTTCTTCACATTATCACCAATACTATCTATCTATTTTCACCAGTAATAAACAAAAGCTTTCTTGTCACACTCATAACAGCAATGATGGTATTGTTGTCAGGAAAATGTTGTCGATGAAGTCCATCTTTCATTGGCCCAATTAACATAAATGAGTTGATCAAAATGCTTTGCTTTTTATGAGTTGACACTTAAGTTAAATGTTGCTTGTCACTAGCACTACTGTTGCCAATGTTGAAACACATTACCTACCTCTATGATCATACAACCAGCATTTCCCTATGATGTTACAGGATAGTATAATAAAAGGCCACTCTTTTACGAGTGTGGCTTGCAGGCTTGGTGTAGACTATATGGAGAAATACTATTTTGTGGTTAAAAACTTGCTCTATCCAACTGTGTTGTATTCCATATATCTGCTGTAACTCTCATGAAAATAAATAGGAGGTATTATTTTTGGTCAAGTAAAGTAAAGTTAGCAACCTTTGTTGAGGATGACCTTTAGGCTCCCTCTTCAATAGCTACTACACTGAAGTGTGGGGGAGGGTGCTACTCCATTCCCTGGATTGCTCCACTTTACCTTTGATCCGTACCTTATAATGCTGAGTGCTAAGCAAGGCAGCATCAAGTACCATTTTGAAAGTCTTTGGTATCACTCAACCTGGGATTGAATCCTGGTCTCCCGGACCACTGGCAAACACTCTCACCATCATGGCAATGTTTGGTACAAACCAGGCCATTGGCCTAATGAGTAGAGTGTTTGCCAATGGTCTGGGAGACCTGGGTTCAATCCCAGGTTGAGTGATACCAAAGACTCAAAAAATGGTACTTGGCGTTAAAAGGTATGGATCAAGAGTAAAGTGGAGCCATCCAGAGAAAGGAGTAGCGCCCTCCCTTATACATCAGTGTAGTAGCTATCAAAAAGGGAGCCTTCATGTCTCCCCTCGACTACGGTAGCTAACTTTACTTACTTTAATTTATTATTTTTGGAGTGACTCTCATACTATCCCCATTTTCACAACTTTACAATGTTAAATAATTCCAACTGCTGATCATTACCTACATTAACATCTGACATAATTTTTATTTCTTTGTACAGGTATAGAATATATATATGTATAAATATATAGGGTGCGGTTGAGATACTTCCCACATTTTAAACAGTCACCTCTGTAATACAAGTGATAATGGTAGCTCAATCTAGCTATTGTATTTTGCATTTGCAGTTGAAATGTACTCATTTCCTATTACAGTGGAATGATGCTCTTTCTGATAGAAAATCCATATGGTTGAAAATTCTATCCAGAACAGCATCATTCTGATGTTACAGAAAATGAACTTGTAAAACTCTCTTTGTAGCAATTACAGATTCACTTATCAGAAAAATTGTTTCAATAGAAAATGCTCAGTGTGCACATCAGATATCTGAAAAAAATGGTAAGACATTAGCTTGATAGAACTACCATTGCCACTTGGCTAAGTTCACTTGCATGACACAATTGACAGTTTACAATTTACAAAGTATTTCTGTCTCACTTTATATATATATATATATCATAAGTAATATAATTTTATAGTATTTTGGTGGGTGGGGTGTCCTTGTGGTGTAATGGTTAAAGAGCTGAACTGCAGAATTGTTGTAAGCGAGTTCAAACTCCAGTCGCGCTATTTTGTTCACTTTCAAACAAATACCTTGGGAAAGGTATGAACCCCCTTATCCTCCCAGCTATGGGTTTAATTGTACCACTGCTCTTCTTCTGGAAGGATGGTTTTGCCATTAAATAACCTATAAAGGTTGATATGCCATTGAACAAAGAAATCAAATCAAGTATTTTGGTTGGTACATTTCCCTGCTTTCTAGTGGTGAAATTTTGAAGTATTATCTTTGAAAGGAAAACTGTGAGCCTCATGTTGCTACTTATTTTTTACAATCCAGTTTAGATTGAATTATTATTATTGTCTAACTAAAGTTAACTTCCTTTTATACACTGGTGAACTAGGTGTCATGTTTTCATCTTGCTTGTTATAGTCAATATTTCAGCAGTAGTGTCTTCTAACCTTCTTGTGTTCCTTGGCATCAATATCCTTTTGGAAATTTAAAATTAAACCCTTAATTCAATCTATGGTTTTAGATTGTTCCATTGTCCACTGTCTATGCTTAGAGGATATTCAATTTCTGTTAAATATTTCTCATGATGTCATTTGTCTGTCTCTGCAACTGAAACAGGATAAATGACTTTTTATTCTACCCAAACCATGGATTGACTATAACAACGAAGATGAATATACTAGCCTTAATATATCAATGTAAAATAAATTATAATTTCTCATTTCAGAAATTTAACAAAAATTAATTTCTTACTTTTATATAATTATGTGTTCCTGGAATTTCATTTGCTAGTTAAATTCTATTATGGATCAGTTACTTTGTAAAGGTATAGAATATATATTAGGAGCATTCAATAAATAAGAGGAATTATTTTTAAAGAAAGGAAAATTTTTGTTCTGAATTTTTTCCATAAATGTACACTCTACATTGTTTCAAATTGATTTATTGCAAAAATTATTTTAATCTTGGAAAAATATTTGTTTTGAGGCTATTCTAAATGGCAGAAAATCAAACATAATGCTCCAGGCTTGATTAGAGGTCTGGCATTAAATAAAAGTAGTATAAACTATGTGAAATCTACAGAAGAGTGTGTGAAGTGTAAGATGAAGCATTTTTAGTCCAAAAAATGTTTATAAATGTGCTAAACATGGGTTTGTGACCATGAACCTGTGTTGAAAAGACAATCCATGGAGTTGAAATGCACTGAGTCTACTAAAGAATGAGTTCCAGGCATAGTTTTGAACAAAGAAAGTGATGTTGACAGTATTCTTGGATATAAAAGAACCCATCACAATTGATTTTTTTGAAAAAGGTGCAACTATAAACAGTGTTTCCTATTGTCAACTCATGAGGCAAAATTCACCTTATTTATTGAATGTATCTCATATATATATATATATATATATATATATATATATATATATATATATATAATGCAATTAGAAGAAAACTCAAACCTGGTTAAATTGCCATTATACATTCATTTCTGTGAAGAATATCATTATACTCTTCATCTCATTAGATGACTCCACTCATTTAATTTGAGTTAGAGTCATCTGATGAGACAAAGAGTTTAATGATATTCTTTGCTGAAATAAATTTATAATGAAAATTTAACAAGGTTTAAGTTTTCTTCTAATTGCATTGTATATGCTCTGTATGTGTGTTTTGTTATATAAACCTGGATAGGGAATATATAACAATAGCCATACATCAAGCATTCCCATAGATTTATTTGAAATTCCTTATATATTCTATATGAAAATAAACCACACCCATTGTCTTCAGATGCTGACTGGATATATATCTATATATATAAGCATTTAACCATTTATATATGAAAAAAATTAAGCAGAATACCCATATGTCTATACCCATAAAATGGTACTTGGTGTTACCTTGCTTAACACTCAGCATTATAAGGTATGGATCAAGGATAGTGAAGCAATCCAGGGAAAGGAGTAGCACCCTCTCCTACACCTCGGTGTAGTAGCTATTGAAAAGGGAGCCTTTGGGTCACACTCAATTACAGTCACCAATTTTAGTTACTTATGCCCATGAACTGCGAATATTTTTGGAGGCAATTTTCCACTGCATTTTCACTATGTAAGCAGTGTTCATTGAAATTTTTATGTTCTATAAGCATTACTCATTTTTTCCACCCTTTCAATAGTGTTCATTGACAGAAAATTGAAAGCTGAAGGTTAGGAAAACAGCTTTCCTTGTGTAATTGTTGATACATATTAATAGTGTTGGTACTAGAAGAAATGTAAGTATGTCATTGTTATATGTTTTCTAATATTGTCATATCAGACAAAAGCAGTAGTTTTCCCATAGTCACATTTCACTAACGTTTGTCTTTGACTTTTTGGTATTTCTGTTATTTTTCTAAAAGTTAATTGCAATCAATAATTCAAGCAAGCTAAACCATTTATTTAGATGAAAATTTTCTTTTGTGAAAAAATGAAAGTCATTATAATTGTTTTTAATAATAAATGATAATAAAATTTAAAAAAAAATATAAATGAGCTTCTTCATAACCTGAGAGAAACTTTAGGAACTTACATTCCATGTTGAAAACCACATGCACCACAATGATCTATGTCTGTTAAAAACCATACATACACAAAACAGTACATTTAAGCAGATATCCAATTTGTATGAAGTCACACTCTGGTATAAGATTTAGTTAATCCTGGTGAAACAGACTGATCAGGTACTGCCATTGCTGCTACACTCCCCCACTTCAATTTCTTGATCACAGATCACATACCAATTCTACTTAAGATTATATAATGGCCAGCTGACAAGGCATTGAATATAGGGACCTAATTTGTTCACAGAAGCACCACACAGCAGTTGGATGTGTTCAGCTCCATTTTTTAAATGAATCTAGCCACTGCTACAACCCTCTAATGTCATCTCTATTTTGATCAGATTTGGCCAGCATCACTTCCATGTCCAAGTCATTCTCTTTAATCAGTGTTTGAAGTGTTTCTAACACAAGAATGCTCTCTTTGGATAAAAATATATATCTATATTACAAAATATATTTGTTTACCTTTTAGTGATCTCTTCAAATGTGACTGGCATAAAATTTATGTATGAGCTCAAAAACTTGGAGTTTATTTGCTTGGTTTGCTTTGATATAAATCAGATACTATAATACAAATCAGATTATATAAAATTAATAAAATTAATAAATATCTTCAAAATAATATAAAATTAATAAATTTGTAAAATAACAAGATGCAAATTGGATTGGAATTTGTTTTATTCTCAAAGTTAGAGCCTTTTAATGCTATTGCACTAACAAATGATGTGCCATTTTTGTTATGTTGTAGTAACATGCTATATTATTCATAAATATGTTAGTAAGTAAAGTAAAGTTGGCGACTGTAGTCGAGGGTGATCCGATGGCTCCCTTTTCAATAGCTACTACAACAAGTTATGCGGGAGGGCGCTACTCCTTTGATTGCTTCACTATACCATTGATACATACCTTATAATGCTGAGTGTTAAGCAAAAGTGTGTCAGGTACCATTTTTTGAGTCTTTGGTATAACTCGACCAGGCAAACACTAGGCCAATGGGCCAAAAATCATGTTCAATAATTTTTATAAAATGTTCACTTCTTCTAAAGCAAAGATTTTATTATACCAAAAATAAAATTGCATAAATATATTCAAAGTGTACTTATTTTATAACAGCTACATATTCATATTTTTTAGTTACTAAGTTCCAGTGTTGCAGAGTTAAGAAATAGATATTACCAATGATATCCATTTTGATCATATGATGTTTCATTAGAAATAATAAAGTCCTGGAATCTTTGGTTTAGAAGAAAATTAACCTTTATAATTTTGGTTGGTGTGTACTTATTTATGAGCTATGTAGTATATGACAAACTCTTACATCCCAAATAAATTAGATTATCTCACAAAATTTGTCATATATGCATTTATATAACATTCTTATGGGTGATTCCGCATATATAAAATTAATTCATTATTTCATATATTCTCAGTATTTTCTAAGGAGATAATTTTAGTCTTAAAATCTAGAAAAAAGTTTTTGCTTGCTTTCTTGAATTTTTTACTATATTGTTTAACTAGAGACAAACATGATTCAGTTCTTCATTAGTTTGCACTTCTATCAAATCTCTATATGCTCCTTACTCATATAATTCTACTCTGTGTTTGTCCCTAAATAAAGCTCTTCATATTTACTAAGTTTAGCATAGTATTACACATGCCTACCATAATAAGGCACTTGTGAAGATCAACTCACTACTCAAGTTCAGGGTTTGTCACATTAACTTGATAAACATTGCTCTGAGTCAAATAAGCTCCAAGTAGAGTTATTTACATTGGTGAATTAAAAATTAGTTTCTTATGCAACATTACATATCAGCCTAAATATTCTCTGGCTTTCCAAAAAGTATGTTATATCTACAAACAACATAGTTCTCTGGAGCACCAAACTGTGGTGAAATGGTTTGCAAGTTTGTCTTGAATGTTAATTATCACTGAACAGTGAATTTTATCCTCACTAGGTGCCTCATACTTATGGCATTGTGCCAAATCTAAGTTGTGCTTAGCTTTTTTAAAAGAGAATATTATTATGGTATGATGGTTCAGCAACTAAACTTTCTAATTAGTTATGACTGAAAAGTGGATTTGATTCTCTCTAGGTATCCTATACTTTATGGCCTTTTGCCAAATTTAAAGTATTTTTTAAAGAAGACATTGTTGTGGTGTAACAGTTCACCAGTTTCTCTCACAGACCAAGTAAAACTGAATAGTGAGTATGATCCTCATTAGATGCCCCATACTTTTGGCATTGTGGAAAATCTTAGTTATACTTACTTTTTTATTCAGTAACAATATGTTAGAGACATTTGTGATGTAACTGTTAATGTCATTGAAAATGGACTCGGATAGAGGAATTCAAATCCTGAAGAATGCAGTTTGGATTTCACATAATGGTAATACCTTTCAGAAAGGGATGAATATAATTATTCTCTCTCCAGCTATGGGTAAATAGTAGGGCAGACTAGGCTGTTTAACCTTGGTATGGTAGCTGATCTAGGAGAAAGAAAACTCAAACCAAACCTGGAGAGGGATGGGTTCTATTAGGCTATTCCTTCCTAAGACATGCTACATGAGTAGCACTCCAATGACCAAACCAGGTTATGGGAAAAGTCTTTTTTTAACTGTATGTTATTCTTAGTTACAGAGAGGTGTTCATTGGTTAATTCATAGAGATGAGCTGTAAGCAGCCCATGGACTAAACAAAATTTAGTAAATAATAACATTCTTCTATCCAAAAATAAAAAATTCTGTTTGAATATCATTGAAAGCGGGACTTGGGAATGGTTAGTTGAAACATTCTCATGAAAACAAGATGAGAACAATTGTCTGTATATGATAATTCAAGAAAATTCATTACTAAATCCAATTTCTTAAAAAAAAAAAATTCATGTTTTTTTATTAAGCAAAAAAATCAACCTAGATTAATAATTTCCCATGTTAATTTGCTGGTTTTTTCTTCCTTTTTATTATTCCCAAAAGAAGAATGAAAAAATGTGAAAACTTGAATCAATTATTATCAGAGATCAACAGTAGTGAAACATGATAGATTATGAAAAGAAAAAAATATGCTACCAGTTTGATAAAATCCATTAATCAACAGAAGCAACGAACATTAAAAATTTAGTTGGTTGGTTGGTTGGTTGGTTGGTATACAGATGATAAAATGTGTAAATCTTTAAAAAGAAAATAAAATGTCAGTTCCATTTCATACTAAAAGGAACATAATCAAAGTTGTTGCCACACATCTGATTATACTCTTTGGAAATCAGGATTTTTTAATCTAATGTAAAGCCATAGTTCTTTTTTTCATTTCATTCTTCTTCTTTAAGAATTATCATGTAACTGCCATTTAATCCAAGAATTGATTATCTCTTGTCTCCAATTTCATTTTTATTGACAGAATCAGAGAAGAAGGTCACTGCTACTGATTTCTCTCACATCTCCAAGATTCAGTGTCATAAAAGTGGTTGAATGATTGGAACAATTGAGTTGATTCTTTCTGGGTAGAGATACTTGAGGAGGAGAAGCCTTGGAACTAATCAAATACTTTTGATTTAATGAGGGACAAGAAGTTTAAAATGGGATTTGAGCAATTAAAGCAGCTGATATTTGATTTGTTTTTAATGGGAGAAATCTGGAGACATGACCATTTCTAGTAATATAATTTTGTCTCAATGGTTTTTATTTCGGCATAAAACAGCCATGACATGACAGATTTAAAACTCTTAGGAAGTGACAAATCTCAGACTCCTTTGAAGTCACAGAATATAAAGTGTCAATAGATTGTCAGAATCTTTGAGTAGTTTATAAATAAAAGTCAAAAGAGTGTTATAAAGATAGAATGAGGTGCACCTGTTTTAAAACATTAGTGAGATAGTCACATAAACATTTGTTAAATAGTCTCATAAACTATTGTTTATGAATAGTGCTTTACAGTTGTGGCTTTAGACCACAGTAAACTAAATTTAGTAAATTGATCTATATAATACTAAAATTCTCATTATATATATATATATATATATATATGATAATGATCTTGCAAAAATGGTATATCATAGCAATAAACTTAAAATCCTCTGACTTAGATGGATTGATTGATTGATTTTAATGACATTTCAACCCATCTAGGGTTATTTTATGCCTAGAAATTATGTAATCACATTCATTGTACATTTATATTTACATTTTTTTGTAGTTATTTCTTAAGAGTTTTTTTGCAGATGGTCCTATCAAATACAAATTTTTACACAGATCTATAAATAGATCTGTATAGATGGGACCCTAACAAGAACTACCACTATGTTTCAAAGTGGACCTGGAAGTAATTGCCATGATAGAGTTCTTCATACTCCCCAGATCTCCAGAACTGGAGTGTCACCATCAGATGAATCTAGGTGTCATACACAGGACAACCCCTTTTTAGCATGTTCTAAGCCTTGCTGACAGGGTGGTTTAACTTAGAAAATAAAGCAATTTCCAGTTCAGTTTACAACTGATAATTTTGTGAGTTTTGTGGTCATGCTGAAAGTCATTTTTTTAATCATCCAAATTTGTGATCAATCAGAATTCTTCACTCCTTCCTATATAGAAGCATCAGTATCATGATGGCCCATTGTTACAATAGGAACCAAATAGATTAATGAGTTACTTGTAAACACTAAATGTTTGGAATATAAGGTTTGGGAGAATACAAAGATAACCAAAAAATAAAACTCTTTGTAAATAGTTTAATTAGATTTTGAAGTTGTCTATCTTTGCCGATGTCTGGATTTGCAAAGTCATCTACCCAAACACAAACAGGAACCTGAAAATAAGAAATAATAATTTTTATTAGGAATTGGTAAAAGAAAGTGACAAACCAGTGTTGTAAAACTATCAAGAAAACCATTAGAATTGATTGTCTTGAGGTAAATCAGATTGTTTTAATTGGATATAAAATCCCCCAAATTCACTCTGAATTGTCCAACAGGATCTGTCATGTAATGCACACAGGTGTTCAATTTATTCAGTTTTAAGTGAAATCATCTGGAGATTACAGTTTCAGTCCTGACTACTGGCAAAAATAACAAGGAATACTTAACATAGCTTAACAATTGTACCAGCCCATGGTTAAGGGAATTAGAACTGTCTACCCCAGAGGATTAAATAAAGAGTTGGGTTCGAAGTTCTGTAAAGGTTATCTGATTTGACTTGAAGGCTCCTGAGTTTGACAAGAAACACCTGTAGAAGGCTGATGGGTATATTGACTGAAACATTGTGTATATAACAATAAAGATGAAGACAATAGTCTGAATACATTAATATTTGTATTAATTTCTAACCACTGAAAATTCATTTTCTCATTTTCAAAGCATAACATACAGAAATTTGTTAAAGCTGATATTAGGTAAAAAATGGAAAGTTTTTAAATTGAAAAATTTGATGCAGGAATTAACTAAACAAGGCAGTAACAGAGTAGAAGTAAAGTTAGATCAAAGTGATAAGACAAAACTTTACCTATATGTAAGTTGTCCTTCTGGTGGGGCCTAGAATACACTAACTGCATCCACTACAGAGGGATAAAGCCCTCCCCTCCAAAAAGAGTGTTCTTGGTATGACACTAACCTGTATCCAGTGGTGAGGCTCCAGTTCTTGAGCTATAGGTAATGTGAAGCTACTCTTCTGTTATCATTATTCCCAGGTCCATTCAGACCCAAAGCAGAAGTATCTGTTTGGGTTGAATTGTTCCATTTGAAAATTATTGGCATTTGATAAGAATACTTGAAACCATATGCAAATTATTTGTATTAAGAATAGTTTCTTGAAACAACAATTATTTACAAGTATGATCATTATTTACTTAAAACCTTATAATTGTTTTCAATAAGAAATAAGAATAAAATAAGCCAACAAGAATTGATATCATGTAAAACAAATCAATCAATCAACTTTTATATGGTTGGTTCAAATGCAATCAACATTAAAATAAAACTGATAGTTTTATTTTCATTAGGATTTGCTATATCCTGAAGCAAATGAAAAATTTGACATTTTTATTAAACAGATCCTACTTACAAGCTTCATTCATTATATCAATAGGTAAATATAAATAGTATTGGATAGATGAAAATATAAATTAGTAATATAAAAGATTCATTAAGATATTTATTTGGAAATTCCAATGAATATATATTAGGTATGTACAAATGTTCTTAGCACCCTATTTTTGAAAAATATAAGTTGGATACACAGTGTAAAATGTTCTTTTTTCATTAAAAATGCAGAAAAAATTTTGAACACACATAAAGTACAGAATATACAGTTATAAAATTGCAATATTCAGTTTTGAATTTTTAGTTAAAATCAAGTCATACATAATTACATTTATAATAAGTATAATTTAAATTTTAAGTTGTAGGTTGGTTGGTTGGTTGGTTATTTCTACAACATATCAATCTTTATTAGGTTATTTTATGCCAAATTATGTTTTTCAATAACATACTGTATAAAAATGTATCTTCCATCATTTTAAATGGATAAACATTTCATTATCTCAGATCTATTTGACCTATGTATGAGATCCTTACAGGTGTTACCACTCCATGTCAGAGTGGACCTGGGAGTAATGGCAACCAAGTGCTGACTTCACTCTCCTCAGAGTTCCATAACTCAACACTGGATGCAGTTTAGTGTCATACATCGAACATCTTTTTTCTGGGGACAGAAGTCTTACCTCTGCAGGAAATGCAGTCAGTATATTCTAAGCCCTACAACAGGTTAAGTTTAGGTTTTTATAAATATAAATATATCATTTATCCTATGATATAACATTATTCAAGATTTCTCTTTCAGATAATGCAAATTGGATCAATTCCATAAGTGTGTTTTGTAATTTCATGATACTTTTTAAATCTGATTTCTGACTCATGCCCTTGGAAAGCTTCACTAATCTCTGAGAAAGGTTTCAAAATATGGCTCAGTGGTTACAGAAGAAAATTGAGACTCTAAATCAGAGCAGAATCCTTCCATTAAATTGTTAGTTTATCATTTATAAAACATCCTTTCTTCAAATTCTCCTGTATAAGAATAATTCAGTCATTGATCATTATATGCATCAAGTAAATATTTGTGGGAGATATTTTGGCTTGTTTATTACTTGATTATTTTTTTTACTTCTAAACACTTTCTATCCTGCACTTAATGAACTTTCCTAGTGTACCAGCTTTTCTATGGATGCTGATTGATGTTTTGCTGCATTCCATTTATATAGACAGGATTATTCAGTCTTACAGGAAGAAGAATCTTAGGTGCAACATAAATCTATATCACTTGGCCCAACAAATGATACCAAATAGATTGGTATTTGATCTGTTTTCATTAGTCTTATTATCATGTACTTACATGCTTTTTCTTGAAGTTATTGTTTGTTGTCTATATAATAATTTTGCTACAATAACTAGTGAATAGTAGTTTGTTGAGTGAGGCATAGATAATTATTTTCCTCTTCTTATGAGTCAAACTGACATTTTTTCATTGTAATATGTAATATGGTGCAGCTGTTAATATGTTACTGGATTTTGCCTTCACAAAACACCTGGTTGATGATCAAAGCTGTTAAAGTAGCAATGAATCGGTTCAATGTATATTGCTCTCTCTCTCTCTCTTTCTCTCTCTCTCTCTCTATATATATATATATATGTATGTATCAAATTTACACATATGGAAAATCAGTTGATCTCCATACTAAAGAAGTGTTAATTTTTGTACAAAAATGGGCTTGAAAAGCTATAATTTTTGCGGCTGTATTTTTGCATTTATCAACAAATTGATGCATTTGTTTGAGATGTCTCCTTTTTTTGAATTTCTTTGAGATGGCAGATGATAACTTTTCAGTTGCCTCACAAATTTCAAAGAGTGAAAGCTTAACATAATTAAAAAAATCTTTTCCATCTTAGATTATTAAAAATACGTTTTTTTAACCAATTAGAATAAAAAATAAATCAATCAATTTTTTATCTAACTTGGAGCCTATCAAAGTTTTATAAATAAAGCAATGAAATAGATTTATCTACCTTCAGTAGATATAGATCTTTTTCTATTTTGACTCAGTTTTCATCTTTGTTTCTCTTGAGCAAAAATCCAACATACTGTTCCTACAAAAATGTATTTAATTTCAGCATCACTTAATTGTTTTCTAAAATGAAAACCTTTCTTCTTGCTTATTTAAATGTGCTATTACTGACATTGGCTGAGTGGGTAGAATGTTCACCAATGGCCTGGGAGACAGGGTTTCAATACCAGGTCAAGTCATACCAAAGACACAAAAATGGTAGTTGATACCTCCTTTCTTAACTCACTGCATTATAAGGTATGTATCAAGGGTAAAGTGGAGCAATACAGGGAAAAGTTTTGTGCTTTCCCCTACACCTTGGTGTAGTAGCTATTGAAAAGGGAGCCTTTGAGTCGCCCTTGACAATGGTCACCAACTTTACTTTTACTTTTATCACTAACATAACATTCCCCTCAGCAGATTGTTCAGCTATATTGCACTTATAAATTAGTACATAAATATACTTCCTCTTACTTATTGACATACTTACACAATGACCTTTTACAAACACAAAATGAATTATCATGATTTAAAACAATGCAAACTGCTATTAGCTTTCTTCTTTTTGATACCATATTTAGGCATATTAATGCTTAAACCTTTTCTTCCAAGAAAAGATAATGCAACTTTTGTTTATTTACAAAATTTTCACAAAAGTTAAAGAAATAAAATTTATTGAATTTGTAGAATTGTGTTTTATTCAATCATATACACATACCTAATTTGAAGTAGGGCTCATATACAATATTCGTTGCTGTGGATGCAGCTAAAATGATCGGCTCTTTTTATCACTCTAGAAAATTCCTGATACCTGTTCTGTATCTTAATAAATATCAGATCCATTGAAATGACATACTACTCACACCTTTGGCAAGCTCCTCCCATCACTTGTTATCATTTCTTGATAAGATACAAAACTAAATGCATGGTCTGGTCAGTGAATAACTTTTTTCATTTCTTTAACTATTTTCTCATCAGTATAACATTGTTAGTTTGTCACTTTTTTATTGTTACTTCAGTAGAAATTATACAGAAGAACCCCATTCCTTATTACTATCTATCTGAGAGTTTTTATTTGAAATGGTTTTCCAAGTCTTGCAAATCTCATCCATATTTTCTTGACATCTCTTGTTCTTAACAAAAGTTCTACTCAAACAGCTTCTTCCAACAACAGCTGAAAGGTGAAACAAGCTACCTTGTGAATGTTCTCCAACTGCATATGACCTTCAAATCTTCAAGTCTGAGGCCAGTAAGTCCCTAGATGTTTGAGTCACTCCCTGTTCATATTCCCATCTTCACTCATCCCCCACTCTCTAATCATTCTTATTCCTTCACAACATCTTATTTTGATGAATACTGACCAATTTGGCTTTACTTATGAATCTTAGTAATATATACATATATATATATATATATATATAGTAACATATATATATAGAGAGAGATAGTATATTTTTATATATTAGTAATTGAGTTATATATATATATATATATATATATATATATAATAGTCATATATATGTGTGTGTATATATATATATTTATATTTATACACACACATATATATAATAGTACACCTATCTTGGAAGTACCATCTCATCTAATGAAAATGACATTAATATTTGAGAAGCAAAGGTATGGACTGCTATTGATTGGCTACCAGTCACATGGAAGTCAGACCAATCCGATAAAATAAAATGCAATTTTTTCTAAGCTGTGCTCATGTCCATACTATTGTGTGGATGCACCACTCGGACTCTGACTAAGCATATAGAGAAAAAACTTGATGGTAATTGCACAAAGATGCTATGAGTTATATTTAAAAAAATCCTGAAAGCAATATCCCACAAAACAGCAGCTGTACGGCCCCTTACCACCCATCTTGAAGACTATCCAAATCAGAAGATCAAGACAGTAGGACACTGCTCGTGGAGCAAGGATGAACTCATGAGCAATGTTCTCCTATGGACCCCTTCACATGGACATGTAATTGTAGGACGACTAGCTAGAACTCATCTACAATAGCTCTATATGGACACAGGGTGTAGCCTAGAAGACCTGCTGGAAGCAATGGATAACAGAGAGAGTTAGGCAAATATGTGTGAGCAGCACAACATGATGATAATGATGGTGTTATATAATAGTAATATATATATATATATATATGTGTGTGTGTGTGTGTGTGTGTGTGTGTGTATACTGTTAAAGAATTTTGGATAAAACATAGGTTGGTAAGCAGAACAATATAAAAACAAAAATAATTATTTTCTTTGACTCATTCTGTTACTATTGGTTTAATGTGTTTTCAAAGCAAAAAAGAAAAAACACAATCATCCAACAAAAATTTGTTGAAAAAAAAAGGGATTGTATTTTTCATTTTTAAAAAGATAATTTGCTTTATTAACTTAGATAATTATTTGTCAAATTTTAGTTATGAGTATTATTATGCTTGGGCATCTTGCATGGAATAATAGTTACCAAGTTTGACAAGTAGATCATAACTAGTGAGTTCAATTCTTACTGGATGCTCCATATTTCTGACCTTATCACAAACTAAGCTAAAGTCAGTAAATGACTACGGTAACTTTTAGGCACTGTGCATGATGTGATGGTTTGTGTCAGTTTTTAAGCAGAGTAAAGTTGGTTTGAATTCAGAGTTTTCCTTCTCTGAGATTGATTTCCTTACCAAGTCTAAAGAGTCCAGCCTGCTCTACTATTTATCTATAACTGGAGGAAGAAGAGATTAATTCATTCCTTTTCAAAGACATTTTTAATTTAGTATAAATGAATACTTCATACTTTTGACCTTTTGCCAAATTAAGGTAAGCTAAGTAAATGGCTACTATTATGAGCAAATGTTTTGCATTATCAACATACTTCAAGTTTATTGTTCCCAATCATAATAATGGAAAAAAATTATGATTTTCTTTTTATTCAAATCATTTTTCAAAATGGAAATTAATCTGCACCTAATATTTACAAAGAAATTGATATGGGCCATTCAAAAATTTGAAATTTACTGATTATCCTCTAAGGAGGAAGACTTTCTGCTCTGTTCTTAAAATTATAATTTTCCAACTTGGTTATTTTTTAGTAACAAGCTAAAACCTAATGTGGTGCTGAAATTTCAGTTTTGTTCTTTTTACTCTTTTAGCCATCAATTATTTAATTTACTTGCAAAATCTTCCTGGAAAAATATCCTAATGGTATTGATATTATCAGATAAATCTTTCAGAGAAATATTCAGTTATATAGGAATTAAGCTTCTGATATGCTTGGGTGAATATTTGTATGTACTCTATGAACTTGAGTCAAAAACTTCTATTGTAGTTCCTAGTGTGGTTCATTTAGTAAAGATATTGATTTATCAATCAAATTAATATTTCTACTTTTATTTGAGATTTGAAAATTAGCTATAGACAATATTCAATATTTTTTAGTCTATTTTTATTTTCTATTTTTTTTTACATCTTTTGCACAGATAATTATATTCATTTAATCTTGTTGATTTTTAATAATACATGTTATTATATAATTCCTACATATGTTCCAATATATGAGAGAATCCCAGAATCTATTTTGGTCTCTTTTGTCTCTGTTCTTGAACAGCAGAGACTTTGTCTCTACTCTTGGAAGTGGATAATAATTCTCACTTCATAATAGATAAAGCCCACATGGTTATGACCAACAAACTCAAGTAAGATGTTTACCATTTTAGTATCTTTTTTGTATATTGCTTGTTCACAGAACAACGTGTGCACATTTTATCTGTTGGTACATGTTTGTCTATTAATGTGAATATTTCTTGTATGCATATTATGTATATATTAAATGTTCCAGTATGATTAAACGAGTTTTTCTTGTCTTTCCTTTCATTTATTCAGTTTTAGCGTATCATTAGATATATTAATGCTGATATTGGACCTTGGTGAGTAGGGACTTGAATATCTTCCCCAACACTAACTGTACCCAACAGTTGTATGTGTTATGTGTTGGGTCAGAAACCAAAAAAGTTATTGTGGATTGGTTCATGTGAAATGCATTAACAGAGCAGGGTCCAAAATAAAAGGATGGACAACAAAAAGGATAACCAAAAATTAGGTCACAGAAAGAAGAGAGTGTATGATTAACTGAAAGAAACAAGGAAAGAGTCACAGGGTAAATGAATGAGTTAAAGAAAGAGTGATTTAGTAAGTGGTTTTAAGTTGTAAAACAAGAAGAAGCATTAAAAAGATTCAGCAGGGCTTTAAAGTTAGATATTGCTTAAAGGTAAAATTTGGGAAGCTTTCAAAAGAACAGATGAAAGGAAAAAATGGTAAGAGAAAGATGAGTTTAGGTGTTTGGAGTTTTAATTCAACCTTAGCTGAGAGAGAGAGAGAGAGAGAGAGAGAGAGAGAGAGAGAGAGAGAGCAAAAAAAGTAAATTTTTTGCTAGATTGAAAAGATTGATAGGATTATGGCTAAAATTTTTTAAAAATGTATTCATATAATGTTATTTCACTTACTTTCTAAAAGAACCATCTCATAAAAATTCAAATACATCCATGAATATTTTCATGGGAAGTGACTAATAATTTGATAATCTTTAGGTGAGACCACCAAACTTAACCCTCCTTTTTGGTGGGGGCCGAGAATATACCAACTGCAACCCTTGCAATGAGTTAAGGCCCTCCTATATCTCAAAAAAGATTGTTCTGAGCATGTATTAACCCTGCCTCTCTACTATAGGCAGGATGCAGCATAAGGTCATTTTAGCCGAGTAAAGCTGGTTTGAATTTAGAGTTTTCCTTCTCCTAGACTGTTTGCGTTACCAAGTCTAAAGGGTTCAACCTGCTATTTATTCATAGCTGGAGGGAGAACAGATTGATTCATGCCTTTTTCATAGACATTTGTACAAAAGGAAACAGCCTAGTTCAGAATTTGAACTCAGTTCCATTTCTATCAATATTTACTCCATAAAAAAGTTCTGAGTATGATACTAAATTTGTTTAAAATGATGATGGAGGTACATTTTTGGCATAAATTATCCCAACAAAGGTTGATATGCAATAAAATCAGTATTGATATCTGATATATAAATATTTTAACATATTGTAATCTACTAAATAACAAATTTTTATATTTTCAGTTATTTTTCAGCCAGGAACCCAAAGAGGAAAAGCCTGGGCTGAGGGTTCTAAAGGTAAATTAAAAAAAAGGAACATATCATTGAGTATTATTGCTATTTTGAATTGAAACCTTAGAATGACCTAACCTCTACATGGTCATTATATTAATGAACTTATAAAATAGTTTCTTGGGTCAAAGAGCAGGTACTAATATAAAAACATTATTTTATAGATATAAGAATTCTGTAAACTGAACTCAGACCAATCATAAAAAAGCAGTTTTGTGTAAAATCAATTTATCTTAGAACACTCTTGTAACCCTTGAGCTACAACCAAAGATGTATTTGGTGGAAATGTGAGTTATTTCAGCTTCATGCTGAAGACCTAGGGCAAGTCTTTCCCTTATTCTTATGCTGTTCATAATCAGGACAAGAATTCCATAGATAAAAATAACCATGAGAGCTTATTCTACATAGAAAGCCGTCTTTGCAAGAAAGACATCCACTTGCAGAAGTTAAACACTTTATATTCCTAAATGCCTATCTCTAATCAAAAAGTTAGTTTCTATTTCAGTCTTTGCTTTCTTATTGCCTCGGGATTTTGATCAAACTCTGGGATTCAGTAATCATTTCACCAACGATAAGCAAACTTATGTTTGAGTAATCACTTTAAATGCAGTCATAGGTAGCATAAATACCACTGACATTTTCAATGTTATTACTTATATGAACAGGTTCCCTGAGGTCTTCTTAAAATTCTTTACTTTTTTTTGTTATCATTTTTGTAGGTTCAATCAGTATAATAGGAAGAAGAGAAGTGTAGTCAGTATAAAATGAACTTATGTTTTCTGTATTTCAAAATACCTGCCCTCAAGATTTCCTCAATTCTCTTACATTCAGTTTATTCCAGAGATGGAAGGTGGACAGGCAATTGAGGCCTCAATTTTGGGGTGAACACCTACTCTTGGAGAATTATCAGGTTAGGTCTGAAGATTTTTTTTTTATTCGGAATCTGTTTTTAAGAACCAAAGATTTTTTCTTATAACAACAGGCTTTGATAAACAGTTAAACAATAGAGTTATAGAGTGAAATCCACAAAAGTTAAAACTTTTTCCAAACTTCTAGGTTGATAAGAATCACACACACACACACACACACACACACACACACACACACACACACACACACACACACACACACACACACAATTAAGAAAAAATTTATATACTTGTTTGAATGACTGGTCCCAACAGGTTTGTGATGACATATGGCTTGACTTTTTTTAAGAATGTCACTTAGGAGTGTACTGAGCTTGTAATTTCTGCATTTTGGACAGCTAGTGCCTGAATAATAAACAAAGACATTCATAATTCCTCACCATATAAGTGAAGTTTAATCGAATAAATTTCCAAAATTTGTTAAAGAAAAATATGGTGGACTGTTAAAAAAGTTCAATAAAGAAAGATAATTTATTGCTCTTTCAGTAAACTAAAAACAAGAGAAAAGGTTAAATAAAAAGTATCTGAAAAAAGAAATTAAACGCTTTTGAAAATATATTATAATACATTTACTCCATGGTATAAATAGATAAAACAACTTTTCTTTTAAAACATTATTTATAATTTTATAATGTTTGCCAATGCTTTATCTAATGATAAGGCGAATTCAAGATAATTTTACTGCTAGTAGTAGAAATCTAGCTATTGAAATCTAGATAAAGGAAATATTAGTTAAATGTTTATAATAGTTGACAATGCTCTATCTGATAATAAAAATTCAAGATGATATTAATTCCTAACAAAGCTGTTTTTTCAGTTATCATTTTTTCAATCATAATTTCTTTGACACTGAGCAAAGCAGTCTATTATACATCTTGTAACCTTCATCTACCAATGGAGATGTAATAACAAAGTATATTTCAGTATTTTTGGTTGGTTGGTTGGTTTGATGCTATCTGTTTTATGTTAGTTTCAGAATTATGGTCTCCAATATTAGGTATTCAGAAAATAATGTATAATTTTAAAATAAACATTTTATTCCTAAATTAATGAAATTACACAGTGTTTTATTAAGTCAAAGTAAGTAGTAAAGTTAGCGACCATAGTCGAGGGTGACCCGAAGGCTCCCTTTTCGATAGCTACTACACCAAGGTGTAGGGGAGGGCGCTACTCCATTCCCAGGATTGCTCCACTTTACCCTTGAACCGTACCTTATAATGCTGAGTGTTAAGCAAGGTGGTATCAAGTTCCATTTTTAAAGTCTTTGGTATGACTCGACCTGGGATTGAACCCAGGTCTCCCGGGCCATTGGCGAACACTCTAACCGCTGGGCCAATGTCTCTGCAATGGATTAATAAAATTATTTATGGTGATATGATAAAACTAAAAGTTTTGATGCTAAGAAATCTTTGAATGCAGTTTCTTCTTCTCTTTTGGAACACAATGTTTTTTGTGCAAAAAAGTGTCTTGATACTTAGAAAAAGGGAATTAATGAGAGAAAGTCAGGAGAATATGGTGGATGTGGAAAAGTCTTTCTTAATTCAGTGAACTTATGCTGTATAATCCTGGCAACATGTGACTGTCATGAAGCAAAATTGGACCTTGTCAGTTACCTAATGCTGGTCATGTTTTGCTTAACTGAACATGCATTTTATCCAGCTGCTAGCAGTAAAGTCCTGTCATGATGCTCTGGTTAAATAGCAGACCACCAGTCACCATAATCTTCCATTTATACAATTTTGGTCTCAGAAAGTGTATGGGTACTTTGTCATGATCAAGCCATTGAACTGGTCATTTACAATTGTCATAAAGGATCCATTTTTTGTCTCAAGTCTCTATTCAATCAAGAAATGTATCATTTGAGTTCAGTAGAAACAGCATTAAACACATGTGAACAAGTCATTCTCTTTGACTTTCACTGATAGGAAATACATTGGTTATCCAATCATTTTTGAAACATTGTTCTCACAGATCCTCATATTTTTCCAACTTACGCTGATGTGCCAAGACAAAATTTTCTTCAAAAGGGACCATTAACTCAATAATGAAATTTTTAAAAATCTAATGGACCAAATAACAATATCTGGATGCTGAGTCATTAATGTTATTTCAGTTGGAAATACAAAATGATGTTCTGAATCAGTTGTGATGTGCCAGTTCCTGCAGTTATCAAGCAATGATGATCTGTGTTTATTCTTATGTGAAAGTTTTGAAATATTTCCTTCTTTAACAAAATGAATTGCTCTATTGGTGATATTATTTAATGATTTATTGGCAGTCTCCAAACGTATCCTTGAAGACTTGGCAAAAATCTCCAGGACTTTGTTGTGTCTCCACATGTAGCTTCTTAGAGGATATTCACATCCAGTGAGGCAGGAAGTTTTCCCATGTGCTTTGTATTGGTCGGATGTAGTTAACCCCTAGTATGTAGGTTGATTGGTGTTGGTAAGATGTTGTAAACTGCCTTTATAACGAAACTTAATTATTTAGGTTCTATGCATTTGAAGTCATTTCATGTGGTATATATATGCATTCTCAATTACACTTATTCTAAATTTCTTTTTACACTTTTGTTAGTGAGGCACTCTTAGAATAATGGTTATCATCATTGGTAATGGAATCAGAAACCAGAGTTCAAATCCTAAGACAAGGCTGTTTATCTTTCACTTTGCACTAATGCCCATGGAAAAGGTATGAATTCATCTATCCACCTCACCAGCCATGAGTAAATAGTAGGGTAGACTGGGTTCTTTAGTCTTAGTTAAGCAACCCATCAAGAAAAAAAACACTGAATTCCAACCAGCTTTACTCTACTAAAAATTGACTATATGTCATTATCTTCCGATCATGAAGTGGTTGAATAAATACATACATCTTTGTATAACTGCTTGTAATATTTTATTGTTTCTTGTTTAATTGTTTATGTTCATGAAATATGTTAAATTTATTGTCATGTATATTTTAGGTCTATTTCACCATCATATCAGAACTGCTGCAGTTGGTGTTGCTGTCGCTTTGGTTATCATTATTAGTGGCCATTCTGTTCCAACTGGGCATACCTACTTCACCTCTTTTTACTGATAGTCACAGAGCCATACCAAAAAATTTACATGTTCACTGGTGACAAACCTACACAACTTAGTATCTATAAGTTATGACAACACTACCTAATATTACAACAGACACAATGAACTATTCAGTTGCTAGTATCTTAATAGGTAACTATAGTAGTGTATTATCTAAGCATTCATTTACTTGCCTTTTTCTGTATTATGTTATAGATGGTAATGTGACAAGGTACAATGAAAGCTGGTTTTACACCTTTTCAAAGACATTAGTATACAAGTGTCAGAAACTGCTATACCACTTCCTCCACATATTTGGCTCTCTCTCTCTCTCTCTCTCTCTCTCTCCCTCTCTCTCTCTCTCTCTCTCCCTCTCTCTCTCTCTCTCTCTCCTCTCTCTCTCTCTCTCTCTCTCTCCCTCCCTCTCTCTCTCTCTCTCTCTCTCTCTCTCTCTCTCTCTGACTATCTATCTCTCTATTTATAACAGTTACAATTATTTCCAAGTCTGAAAATATCTTAAAATGATATCCAAGCTTTTTATCATAAAAAGAAATGTTAAAAACATTCAATTTTATAAACTTAAATTTCTACATATATATCAGTCATGAAATAAATGTTCCCTGATGATAACATAAAGCTGAAATCAGTCTGGGTTAATAACAAATAAATAAAACTTATTTACCAATGTTTATGTATGTATATATATATATATATGTATATATATATATATTTATAAGTATGAATCAATATGTATCTGCACTTTTGGTATAATATTTGAAGAGTACTGTAAAAAAAGCATAATAAAAGTGTAGATTATTAACTCACTCTTTAATATATGTACACTAACCACAAATGGATTTAATATCAAACTGAATGTTGCTGCTTTGAAATCGGATGAACAAATTTGGGGTAATACTTAAACACCTAAAAAACAAAGAAACTAAGCAGTCACAGCTAATTCAACCCCCATCTATCATGGTTATCATATACCTTCCAAATGTATTGCTTGTAGTTTAGTTTGGTCTGTTGGTTTTTATGGCATATCAACCTTTTAGGTTATTTAAAGCCAAATCCTATTTTATACATATATATTAAATATGTAGGATTCATAAACAAATAGTTTGTAGTATTTTACTAAGCTTTTTGCATAGATGTGGCACAAGGCTGTAACTTCAGTGGGTTGGTTTAGTTTTATGGCATATCAACAATTGTTAGTTATTTAATGGCAAATCCTGTTTTTACATATATATAAAATATATTATTTGTAAACACATCTTTAGATACACACAGTTAAATGATCCAACAGTTCTATTTCTAACAATTCAATTTAGCATAAGTCAACAAAGTTAAATGATTCCAAGAATGGTTATCCATCTCTAACAATTCAATTAAACATCAGTTTAGTTTGTGGTTTGGTGTGGTGTGGTGTGGTTTAATGGCATATCAACCAAATACTGTTGGTTATTTAATGCCAAATCCATTTTTATACATATAAACAGTTCTATTTAGCCAATTCAGTTGAACGTAAGTACACTGTTTAAATGTCAAAAACAGCTCTATTTCAAACAATTCTGTTTAACTTATCACAGCCGGAATGGCAACAATAACTAAAATCTCAGGTTTACGAGAAAATACTGAGTCACTTGTGATGTCAGAGAACAAAATGTTGTACATGTCATGAGAGTACTTCTGTTACTAACACACAAACTATTTTTTGAAAAGGATTAATTTTGCTAGCCTTTTGGAAACAAAATTATAACCACAGGATAAACTATATCATATTTAAAAGTTCCTCTTCATAGTATAATGAAGTATTTCATTATTCCTTATATTTAATAAAGGAACTTTCTGCGTACAGAAACACTTCCCTTGACCTAGCAGTGTGGTAGCGGCCAACACTATTTAAACAGCAGGCAGTAACAAAAAGTCAAATCAGTGGTGAGTGTGCCCAGTATCTGTTTCCTTCCCAACAGCACGGAGTCTGCATTCTCACCACCAAACCAAGCTATCAAACGTGAGGTCTGTGTCCTTACTAACAGCCAAAGCAGAAGACAAGGAATCCAACAAATCACAGCCACGGACCCAGCACAGCCAATCAAACCAATCCCTGCTGCTCTTCTTATTCAAACAGCTCTTCTCAGAGCTAACCTCAGAATGTCTCTTCTAACAGCTAACATCAGGAAGACTTCTGAGATCACTTTTCGTCTCCTTGCTACACCTTCCTGGCAGATACCATGAGATGATGACGTAGCAGCCAGCACCAATGGCAGACCAGCACCAGCTTAACCCAGCAGCCATTCCTGCGCAACCAAGCAACCAGCATCTGCAGCATTCAGTCCATGAGCGACACACTGCTCAGACTAGCATCAACACTTAAAGGCTACATCAATACACTGCCGGTTAATTAAGAGCTGTATCAGCCAGGAGATCAATCATCCAACCTCTGCAGCCAATGCATCCACATCATCAAACATCTCCAGCAACATCTAGAACCTGACCATGCGTTAAAATCTAATATCTGCACCAAGTACTGAGACTATGCTCATCTTCTAAATTACTTTGTCACCACAAACTAATAGACAGCTGAATCTGGGAGTTTCTACCGCAAAGACATTCAACACCCAACAGAGACTACACCAACATGATATAAAACTGCAATTCCTAACAAATATACCTTTTGTGAATGATTTGCTCAATAAAACCTGAAATTTAAATTTATCTCTCTCTCTCTCTCTCTCTCTCTATATATATATATATATATATGTATATCTGAAACCTTTATATATATAAACCTGAAATTTAATTTATATATATATATATATAGAGAGAGAGAGAGAGATAGAGATAGAGAGAGATGTTTGTTTTGTTTTGATTTGGTTTCTTTGTTAAAAAACATATCAACCTTCATGGGTTATTTAATGTCAAAGCCATCTTTGTCTCTGTCATTTGCCCAGTTCTTTGTCAATCACAACACACAACAACAACAACATATAACTGTTCACTGAATCGATGCACATATACTGGTCCCACAACAAACATAAGTACACAGTTTAAATGTCAAAAATAGTTCTATTTCAAACAATTTAGTTTGGCATTAGTACACAGTTTAGTTCTATTTGATCCATAGATAGGATCCTATCAGGTGCTACCACCCCAGGCCTGAGTGGACCTGGGAGTGATGGCAATAAAAGGGTACTCCACATTTCCCAAAGCTCCGTCAGGATACTCATTAGGGGAGTCTTACCTCTAAGCAGAGATGCAATCAGTGTATTCTGCAGCTCCCCCCAGCCAACTTAGCTAGAGTTGGTTGTGGTGTCATGGCTATTGTTGTAGGAAATAGTCAGGGCAACTTGAGTTCAAATCCTGCATAAGATTGTTTGCATTTTGCATGGTATTTATACTCTCGGGAAATGCATGCATCCAACTATTTTCCCCTCAGGTAAAGCAGAAAATAATTCTTATTAAATGAATGGATGTCCTACATCAACAGTGCATTTCCTGTCACTTCTGTAACAGCTTATCAATTATTTTAAAAATTAAAAAAAAACAACATTTTTCCATGAAAACTTTTTTCCTTACCATGATCTATGGTTGAAACTAATTGAGAACAATGAAAAAATAAATAGAAAAGAAATAAAGAAATATTACTATTTGTCTTATTACTTTTTTAGATTATATATATATATATATATATATATATATATATATATATTCACTACCACAAACACAATCATGTGGACACACAACCCATAAATTTAAGGTCATGGGCAGAATATAAAATTATGGGCTCTCTTTTTTAAATTTTTAGATTTTATTCACTGTTGATGAAGAATGGACTTATTATGAGAAACAAATTTAAGAAAATTGTATGAAAATCCAGAAGAGCTTTCAACAATGCATCCTGAAAGAAATCTGATGAAAAAGTTCAAAATTTCTCTTTATTTTGAGTATTTCATTTTGGTAGTATTTCTTTTTTTTATTGCTGAACCTTGAAAAAACTATCATAGTGCAATGCTATCATGAGCAATTGACTTGTTTGAGTCATTTATTAAATGAGAAAAGACTCTCCTTCTGAATAACAAAGTTAACTGATGATTTTGTTGCATGTGGGAAAAATGTGATAAAACAAATCAACATAGAGCTGGAGAGAAAATTTATTCTACATACAGCAAACTTAATTTACTCCATGCAATACTCTTTGTCTGGTCAGTGGTTCCTGCAGATTTAAGCTATGAAATTGAAGTAATATATTAAACTTCAACTGTTTTTCTATAAAACTATATATAGTGAGTGTCAGTATTATTATTAAAAGGTTTTTAAAAATAAGTTTTTGAAACTATTTCTGTGATTGAAATTCTCTCTCTCTCTCTCTCTCTCTCTCTCTCTCTCTATATATATATATATATATATATATATATATATATATATATATATATATATATATATATATATATATATATATATAGAGAGAGAGAGAGAGAGAGATGTTTGTTTTGTTTTGATTTGGTTTCTTTGTTAAAAAAACATATCAACCTTCATGGGTTATTTAATGCCAAAGCCATCCTTATAAAAAGACAATTGTCATACTATTTAACCCATAGCTGTTGGCATAAGGGAGTTCATACCTTTCCTAAGATTATTTGTCAGAAAGTGAATGTAAAAGTGCAATTGAAGTTTGAATTTACTTACTACAATGTCATAGTTTTACACGTTAGCCACTATGCCATAAAGACCCCCTCATATATAGATTGAGAGGTAGATAGTATAATTTTGTTAGTAATCACTCTCTCTTTCTTTCTCTCTCTCTCTCTCTTTCACACACACACATTTTTTTAATGAGTGGCTCTCTCTAAGAAAATTGAGTTTGGATGTACCCATGCAAACTGGATGTAGTTGCATATTGTGTCAAAGGTCTTATAAGTTAACACTATTTTGAATCAGTTTGCTGTATGATGTGGTTCTAGAATAAACTGTTTTGTTATTGTATTTTTTTCACTGGTGTTTGGTTATTTCTGTGATGATTAACAAGAAAAAACAGAGAGTATATGTGAAGTTTTATTTTCTATTGGGAAAAACTGTTGCTAAAACTGAGGTTATGTCATGAGAATCTTTTTAGAAAAAATCTTTTGGTAAAACACATGACAAATTGTATTCACATTTCAAACATATGGAAATGTCACTTGAAAACTGACCACAATCTGGCCAAATTTCAATAAACTGATATAATGGAAATCTTGAAAAAAATCCACCACACATCCAATAAAGATTGTGGTAGGGACATTAATGAAATACCAAAGGTAAATTATTTGACTTGAAATTCATGACAGAAATGTACACAAATTTATTCCTTTTTTGCTAACTCACTCTGTCAGCTGGGGCTGTAGAATACACTGACTGCACCTCTGCAGAGAGTAAGACTCCCCCAATGTGGCCACCTGTTGGCTGTGGGTGGGGACCCATAAGGCACTAGGATGGGATCCTGGCAGTTGAATAGTCATTGATCAGATGACAGAGCGGTCATTGGCTTGCAACACACCATTTTAGCCCTTACTTGGTCTGGTGGGAGGTCGGATAGGCCTGATCCGATCAATTGGCTGATCATGTCCAGCCCTAGCGCCTATATGTTTTATCCTGACTGAACTTTTAAATCTGCTCTTGCGGAAAGTTCCCAACCCTTATCTGTTAGGTGCTAGAAGGCGGTGGCTGAGGGTCAGTTGTGTTGAGAGAATAGGAATTTGACCAATGCTGAGAACCTGAAATTGGCAACTGCTCAGAAACCTACCCTTAACTCGAGTATACTTGTCACGTATTGCTGTGTCAACCAAGGCGAATGGGTTTCCCCTTGGTTCATTCCCAACACAAGTTGGACTCCAAGGTGGGTGGTGGAATGCAGAGCCAGCAAAAAATATACTGCATCTATGGTGTCTTCAAATAAAAAAACTAAATGAAACCTGTCAGAATCAGACTCAGAGAATGAGGCAATAGACTTTCCCAGATTCATTGTTATTGAATCTTTGGAGGAGGTTGGGCGAACCAAATTCTCACCTTTCCTCATAGAAAAAGTAATTTCTACAAGTGCTACTCCGAAAACTGTTAAGAAAACAAAGAATGGCAACTTGCTAGTTGAGGTGGACAGCCGGAGGCAGGCAGAAAGCATATTAAAAATGAAAACCTTTCATATGACGGAATGCAGAGCCTACCCACATGAGAAACTCAACACTTCCAAGGGAGTAATCAAGAATTGGGAGTTGGCATTAGCTACAGAAGAGGAGATAGCTTTAACCCTAGGAAAATAGAGAGTTACAAATATAAGAAGAATCTCCATCAGAAAAGGTGAAAAATGAATCCAGACCAACACTTACATCCTGATATTTAATCAGCCCCGTACTCCTAAGGAGGTGAAGATTGACTATTCTCTTGAGAGAATCAAGCAGGATATCCCAGCTCCCCTGAGGTGCTTTAAATGCTAAAAATATGAACACCACAGGGAAGCCTGTAGAGGATGACTGACATGTGCCAAATGTGGTGAAAAGGACCCAGACCACGTGGAGGAAGATTGCTTGAAAGAAATTAGATGTACAAACTGCCAACAAGATCACCTGGCTTATGCAAGATCTTGCAATGTTTACAAAAAAGAAAAGGAAATACTTAAGTTGAAACACAAGAGAAATGTGTCCTTCCTGGAAGCAAGGAAAATTGTAGGAACCTACATGGGAGAAAGCAGCTATACTTCTGTTGCACAGAGGGTGAATACAACCAATCAAGATAACAGATATAGAAAACTTGTGAAGAAATTGATTCAGCTGGAAGCCAATAATTGGCCAAAGTTTCAAGAGCAACTGAAAAAACTATGCTAAGCTAAATTTTACCAAGCACCAGCTCAGCAACATGTTGGAAATGGGGAGAGATCCAATGTTGTAGTCCAAACAAAAACACATGTAGGATCTACCACTCCAACACAAACTACTTCTAAAAGTGCAAAATCTCCGGCAAAATAGTCATTACATGTCACCAATCTGTCCACCAAAAAGCATTAAAGACACACTTAAAAACTTGTGTCCCATAAGACCTGAACAACTTAAACAAAAATCACAAGCTCCCATTAGCCAAGCTGGGAAAATACAGATGAAAACCAAAGGGAACAATGAAAAACCAGGAAGCACATTCAAAATGCCTTCAAGAACAAAGTTGCCTATAAGAATCAAGCAACAAAACCAACAAAACTCCGAAAAAGAACCTATTATATAAAAAGTATAGATAGCGACACAGACCGCATAGTTACCAGCCTTCATCAATAACTACAAAACTGGAAACAATTTAACTGTGGGCAAACTTATAAGCTCACTCACTTTTTTAGATGTTAATCTCTGTTATGATGTATATAGCTCCGTAAAACACGGGTACGAAACGGCCCCATGAAAGTGAGGCCGGCTCTGTAGGTTTAGCTCCCTTGAATGTAAATAAAGTCACTTCCTTATTAGATAGCTTGCGTGTTCACGTGTTATTTATTATCGCTCGCCATCGGCACCAGAACATGGTATCAGAGTGGGATTTTTTTTCTACATTCGGCGAAGTCATCTCTCCACACCTCGGATAAACACACATTACTTCGGAAAATAACTAAAATAGTGTATACGCACCGACAAACTAATCCAACTACTCTTCGGACACCACGTGAACACATAAAACACGAAAGTCGGACCGGATCATTACACGGCACAAATCGGATACAATACCTCGGAGATAAGACTAATACTTCGGAATAATGGCTTACCCCATCCCACCACCGGAAAAAATGGACATGGACGGCGATTTGAGAGAGAACTGGTCCCTATTTAAACTCTCATGGACGAACTACGCCGACGCTACGCGCATTGATACCCAACCGGCTAAAGTCCAGGTAGGAACATTTCTCTCTATCGTTGGGAAGGAATGTCTAAAAATTATAAAAAATCTGCCCATGACAGAGGAGGAACGTGTGGACATCAACTCCACCATAAAAGAATTATCGGACTATTTCGAACCTAAATTAAATACGACATACGAACGCTACATATTTAATTCATGTGACCAGGAAATAGGCGAACATTTCGATGCATATTTGAACAAGCTGAGAAAACTAATAAAAACGTGCAGATACAGCACGCTGGAAGATGAATTACTCCGCGACCGGATAGTGATGGGAACAAATAAAAAAGAAATTCGGACCAGACTCCTCAGTGAACCAGACCTAACACTAGACCGGACAATAGATATATGTCGGAGCACTGAACAAAGGGACAGACAAGTTGACATGATAGGTAGCAGAAAAACAACAGAAAGAGTGCATTATACCCAAAAAGCAGAAAAAAGAAAACAGAGACGGGAGCATATCAAGGACTGTAAATTCTGCGGACTAAGCCATGACAAAGGCAAATGTCAGGCCTATGGATTAACCTGCGCAATCTGCCTAAAGCGTAACCATGTTGCAAGGATGTGCCAGTCCCAAGCGCATCCACCACGGTCAAATAAACTGCCAGCACATGCAAAGGTCCGTTACGTCAACGACAAACCTGCCAGCAGTGATGAAAGCATATATGCCTTGGACCCTTTGTCAGACTGCAAACACTACTACGCAAACATCCACGTATCCCCCTTAGGAGGCCAGAAAGCTCTAACCCTCAAGTTCCAAATTGACACTGGGGCAAGCTGCAGCACTCTTGCTCTTGTGGACTACAAACGCCTCACCACAGCACCCTTACAGCCCTCCCATATAAAGCTGAAGCTGTACGACAATTCCATTCTCCAACCCCTAGGAGCTGTAACACTGTGGTGCGAAGCAAACAACATCAAGAAAAAAGTCCATTTTCAAGTAGTAGACAATAATTCGCCATCCTTATTATCTGGACGGGCCAGCTCTGCACTCCAGCTTATAGCCTTCAACGTTGAATGCGTCAGACACCTGGATGAAATTAAATCACTCACCAAGGAGGGTGTTCTCGACAACTGTAAAGAGGTATTTTCCGGGCTGGGAAGACTACCAGGAGAATGCAAAATACAGATTGATAAAAACATCAAACCAGTTCAGAACAACCCCCGCAGAGTTCCACTACCACTCAAAATGGAGCTGAAACAAAAGCTGGAGGAATTGGTTGAACAAGGAGTGATAGCATGGGTCACAGAACCGACACCCTGGATCAGCAACATAGTTGTCTTTCGGAAACCCCACAAATTGAGGATCTGTATTGACCCATACCATTTGAATAAGGCAATCCAGCGTAACCACTACCCAACTCCAACAGTCGAGGAAATAGCGACAAAGATGAGCAAGGCCAGGCTCTTCTCGGTCGTAGACACTAAGGATGGGTTTCTTCAGGTTGCACTGGATGAGTTGTCTTCATACTTGACAACGTGTTGGACTCCATTTGGCAGGATACGGTGGCTTAGAATGCAACTTGGAATTAGCTCAGCCCCAGAGGAATGGCAACGACGACTCGACCACTGTTTCGAGGGAGTGGACAACACTCAAGTTATCGCAGATGACACCATAATATATGGTTCTGGTGAGAATGATGCGGAGGCCGACAAAAGTCATGACACAGCATTCAGAGCACTTATCGAAAGATGCCCGGAAAAGGGTTTAAAACGCAACCCCAAAAAGTTAAACTTCAAACAAACTTCTGTCAGTTACATGGGACACATCTTCAGTGCACAGGGCTTAGCAGCAGACCCGGAGAAAGTTAAGGCAGTTTCACAGATGCAATACCCCACAGACGTTCAAGGTGTTCAGAGAGTCCTAGGAATCGCAAACTACCTTGCTAAGTTTACACCCAAACTAAGCACTGTATGTGAACCGCTGCGACGCCTACTGGACAAGGACTCTGTATTTGACTGGTTGCCACAACACGAAACGGCTTTCAGTAGGATGAAAGAACTCATCACCCAAGCTCCAGTCCTCCAATATTATGATGTTAACAAGGAAGTCTCACTGGAATGCGATAGTTCGGAGGTTGGTCTTGGAGCTGTAATAAAACAGGGTGGACACCTCATCGCGTATGCGTCCAGAGCATTTACTAAAACGGTGCGAAACTATGTTCAAATTGAGAAGGAAGACCTCGCCATAGGACAACCTATCAGGGTGAAGTGTCATCCACAAAACCCTAACAGCGACTGGACGCCTGGTACAGTCACTAGCAAAGCAGCACCATGCAGCTACATGGTCCAGGTAGATGGACAACAGTACAGGCGAAACAGGATCCACCTGCGCCAACAGGCCACATTTCCTGACCGGGAACCCACTGAGCCCCTGAATATTCGCCCCCGGCAACTAGATACATTACCCGACCAAACACCAGCTGACCCCCAATACACTCCCATACAAACATGCACATCAGAGACACATGAAATCCAAACCCGTAGATCTAGTCGTCCTGTCCAAGTGCCAGCACGATTAAAGGACCACGACCAATCGAAAGGTAGACGCACAAAGCAAAAATTGAGGAGAAAGGGGAAGAAGGGAGAGAGAAAGAAAAAGAAAAGAAAAAAGCACATAGAGACCTTACTTTGATTACTCGGAATTTTACTAGCTTCATTCAAAAATGAACTCACACACAATTACAAAGTATGAACTTTCACAGCATCACACATCACCTTGAACTCAGTGTAAACATCACTTGATAAGAGGGATGTTATGATGTATATAGCTCCGTAAAACACGGGTACGAAACGGCCCCATGAAAGTGAGGCCGGCTCTGTAGGTTTAGCTCCCTTGAATGTAAATAAAGTCACTTCCTTATTAGATAGCTTGCGTGTTCACGTGTTATTTATTATCGCTCGCCATCGGCACCAGAACAATCTCTTACATATGTTAATCTCTTACATATCATACATATCTATTTAAATGTGCGCAAACAAATGACTGATGTTAGATTGTTACTGTTACTCTTGTAATAATTTAACTGTGTGCAAACAAATGAGCAAAAGTAAATAGAAGGATTTGTATTGGATAGAAATACTTGAAATCATTTAACTGTGAAGGAAAATGAGCTCAAGTTTGTTTAAAATGTTATTAGAACAATGATCACAATGTATTTGATATATTAATCTAAACAGGGTTTGTCATTGAACAATTTGTAATGTTTGATATGATGTAAAAACAAATCATCTAATGAAAGAACTGTTTTTGACACTTGAACTGCGTACTTATGTTAAATTGAATTGTTTGAAATAGAACTGTTTTTACTTTTTACTGAGAGTAAACAAAAACTGTACTTATGCTAAACTGAATAGTTTTTTATATGTAAAAAATTGATTTGGCATTAAATAACCTAAAATGGTTGATATGCCATAAAACTAAACCAAACCAAACCAAACTTTTTTGCTAACAGGATATATAAAAAGCAATTATTTGTATATATCAAATGCTTTAAAGGAACAAGTACAAATTGTCCTACCATCTCTTCTTAAAGTTGTATTAGAGAAAAATTCCACACACACATATATATATATATATATATATATATATATATATATATATAGACACACAGGGTGTTTCAAAAAAAATTTGTATCATTTAAGAGGTTCTGGGTATTTTAGAAAAATTGATATTATTCCATAATGTAACAATTTGACCAATTCTTGTTCAAATGATCTTAAATTTTAAAAACTCAAAGTTGTATGTTAATGTTTGAATTACTTTTCTTTTCTAGTGAATAGCATTTATATATCCAAAAAGAAAAAAATGTAAAATTTAATTAAAGTTATCTATTAAAATTTGAGATCATTTGAATTTGTCAAGTTCTTAGATTACAAAATGATATCATTTTTTCTTAAACAACCTACATACATAAATACATACATACATACATACATACATATATATATATATATAGTCATCCACAGACAGATCTGTTTCGTTATAAATATATATATATATATATATATATATATATAAAGACAGACAGACAGCTAGAAGTAAGGAGTGACTGTAATATACCACAGATATCATGCAGCATATTTATTGTAGCTCAGTGGTAGAAGTCTATAGAAGAGAGTATATGAATTTGAGTTTCTTTGTGATGGTAAAGTTAAATCTGCCCCTGAGCATCATGTTCACATTTTATTTATGTTTTCCAGATTATTTCATGTTTATAAAACATCCATTAAAAATCCTGAGTATAACAGAATAAAAAATAACTATGAGTCCTTTAAGGAAATGTTCTGCTTTATGTTTATAAATAATTCCATATTTTATAGGAAATTGTGATAATTTCTCATCACTATTATTTTCTTACTTTACAATTTCTGCAACTCTCAGTCAGCTTCAACCACCACCGCCCACTACTGCTGTCAGTTTTTTTAATAAAAGGAAGAATTTGTTTAGAGTATATTCTTTACTATTACTAATATACTGATACTTTAAGATAATGTTTTTTGTATATTTCAGTTTAGTATTTACAAAGCTTTATACAGCCTAAGGCTAAATACAAAGATAAATGTACTTGTAAGATTGTTTTGTGCCAGTTTTACAGATGAGGTAGATCTGTATAAATGTATATGATAATCTAGAGATGATCAGTTCTTCTTGTCTTTTTTTAGAATTGATAAGTTGGTAGACATTCTGTGATAATTTTTAATTGTAAAAACTTTAGATTTTTAAATTACAATTTTAGAGCTTTTATACTTCCACGGGAGTTTTCACCTTTTATACTCCTTTAGTAGTTTTCACCTTTTCACCAGATATTATGATTATTATTATGGTTTTGGTTATCATTTCTTTCATTAATACTTCCATAAAGCCATATCAGCATATTTTCCACTTCAACTACAATGATAATATTTTCACTTTTTTTCTTCTCCCATTTTCTGAGTAAAAAACTGTTACTTTGCATGTTACCTTATGCATGCATGCATACATGTATACATTATTATTATTAAAAAACAACAAACAAACAAACCAACAAACAAACAAACAAATAAACAAACTGTCCTAACCCCCAAATTTATTAAGTTAATCTCACTCAATTTCTTTTACTGTTTGCAATCATAGTCTATAAAAACAGACAGAGAAAAATTCATTTCCCTACACAGAAAATCAGGAAAATTAGAAAAAAACTTGCTAAATTTCTTGTCTGATTTCTCCTTTTATTTATTTGTCTTCCTGTAGGCTACTTTTTGTATAAACTTTTTTTTCCCTCTTCCTTTCTTATATTATCAGTTTTACCTTCTCAGGAATTTTAGGAATTCTTTCTTTCATTGTTTCCTCTCAGATTTTTTCTTTCCCCATTTTTCTTTTTCTTTTTTTTTAATTATTTATTGATTTTCTTTCTCTTTCTTTCCTCTAACTTTTCCTTCTCCTCCCTTTCTTTTTTCAGTTTCTTTTTTCTTTTCTTTTTCTTATTGACTTGTACTTCTTCAACTTTTTTCACCTTGAGAATTTTCTCTTTTGTACTAGAATATTTTTCGTTCTTTCATCCATTTATTATTTACTTATTTCTTTCTCAACCTTCTTTCTTCCTTCCTTCATTCCTTTTCTCCCATTTTTTCAATCTTTTTCTCGTCACCTTCACATTTCTCTCCACTTTTTCTCATTGCTTTTCGCCAGTCTTTCTTTTTCCATACTCACTCTGCCTTCACTTTCCTACTTCCTTCATTCCTCTTCACTGATTTCTTTGTCTTCTGATTATTGGCATTTTTTCTACATTTTTACACACAATTTCTTTGCAAATAAAAAAGTTATCTCCCCTTGCAGTTATTGATCCACCTGATGCCGGCAGCCAAATATAGCATCTTCCAATTCTCATCTTCACACAAGATATAATGTGCAACACACAATCATTCACCATCTTTTTAGCCTTTTCCTCACCTGTTTTAGTGAACTTGTGCATGTGTGTGTATAAGTGTTCTTAATATATATATATATATATATATATATATATATATATATATATATATATATATATATATATATATATATATATATATATGATGCATACATATGTATATGTATTTCCAGGTATATATAAAATTACATAAAATGAAAATATATGTATTTATATACATATAAACTAGCATAGTTCCTAAAAATATGATGAGATTATTTTTGTATGAATTTACACTTCAGCATAGAATCAAAGTGTAGTATCTGAGTACCCTGCCTAAAAAGAATCAAAGAGTCACTCCATGGTACTTCTTTCTAGGATGTGTAGTATCTGTACTCATAGAAATTTTGCCCCAAGTAAGTGTGTAGATCCTACTAGTAAAAATTTATAAAAAATTTTTTGGGATTTATTTTGGTTTCTTTCCATTCAGAAGACCTTCCTTTACCCATGGAATTTGTCAAATGTGAAATTAATTGAATTCTTTTATGTAATATCTTGCATCTCGTCAACTACGTAAATACCATAGTGAAATGGTCTCTGACTTTCCACTAGCATCAACTCAATCAAACCAAAAAACAGATCTTGTGTATATGTATGGTGGAATTAACTGAAAGTCAGAGACCATTTCACCTTTTTATTTATGTAGCAAGCAGGAATTGCCTCCATCTAATTCCATAAAAAACAATTATTTTCAAATTTGACAAATTCTTAGATTAGAAGTTCTTCTGAATGGGAAGCAACAAAAATTATTTGTGTAAATTTTTTCCCCCACTTTTCCAAGTCAGACCCCTTACATGTGCAAAGAAATTTAAGATGTAAGACATGGAGATGAAATTAGGTATTATTTTGAAAATCAAAAGATTTAGCATTTCCCTAAAAATATATACAAAATAAGAAAAACGAGATGTATCACTATATAGATTAGTGTTTCAATTAATTTTTTTGGAATATATTTAATCATATTATATCTACCATAGGTATTTACTCTGATCCTGTGCAGAAATGCTGAAGGGCTACACTTTGATCCTTGAATGCACAGATACTACATTCTTATTGTGGCAGAATTTACTGTGACATAACCAAAGAAAAAGAAAAAAATCACATTATTCATATCATATATATCTATATATACACCATTAAACAAAGAAACCAAATCATATATATGTATATATATTGGGACCTTGAATAAGTTCTTGCTGTTTTTCAACAAATAGTGTTTCAAGAACTGTGTGCGTATAGTTTTAGATGGTAATACAGCTATATGAAAGTACAATAAGCAAGCTAGAAATTCAATGAATGTCATTTTGCCCAAGTATATACAACTGTCTTTCATAGTGTTAAACATACTGGATTTTGTGTCAAAGAAAGTGCATTTGAGGGAAATTTTACTGTACTTATCAGGCCATTGGCCTAATAAGTAGAGTGTTCGCCAGTGGTCTAGGAGACCAGGGTTCAATTCCAGGTCAAGTCATACCAAAGACTCAAAAAATGGTACTTGATACCACCTTGCTTAACACTCAGCATTATAAGGTAAGGATCAAGTGTAAAGTGAAGCAATCCAGGGAATGAAGTTGCACCTTCCTTTACACCTCTGTGTAGTAGCTATTGAAAAGAGAGCCCTCGGGTTACCCTCAACTAAGTTTGCCAACATTACTTACTTTTACTTCATTCAAAGGAAATCTGCAGCTGAAGCACACAGAATTCTTGTTGAGACTTATGGCAACTATGTTCTGTTAGAAAGAACATGCAGAGATTGATTTTGACACATCAAAAATAATGATTTTGATATTGATGTTGAAGAACACTCTGGTGCACCTAAAAAGTTTGAAGATGAAGAATTGGAGGCATTACTTCATGAAGACTCATGTCAGGTGCAAGCTGGACTTGCAGAATCATTACGAGTTGATCACACAACAGTTTCAAAATGTTTGAAAGTATTAGGAATGATTCAAAAGCAAGGATATTGGGTGCTGTACGAGTTGAAGCAAAGAGACGTCTTGAGGTGTCTTGTCTTATGTGAACAGCTGCTTCTATGGTAGAAAATAAAAGATTTTTTGTATCATATCATGACTGGCAATGAAAAGTGGATACACTACAATAACTGTCAGTGTAGAAGATTGTAGGGTAAGCCCGGCCATGCATTAACATAGGTGGCAAAGTTGAATATCCATGGTTCAAAGCTTCTGCTCTGTATTTGGTGGTATGAGATAGGTGTAGTTCATTATGAGCTGCTCAAACTGACTGAAACCTTCATGGGAGATCACAATTGACTACCACTAATGCATTTGAGCCAAGCATTGAGGGAAAAAGGCCACTATACGAGCAGACATGACAAAGTGATTTTACAACATGACAACACTAGGCCACATGTAAAATGGGTGAAAACCTATTGGAAATGCTAAAATGGGAAGTCTTACCTCACTGTATTCACCAGACATTGTCCCATCCAATTATCATTTGTTCTGGTTGATGGCACATGGCCTGGGTGATCTGTATTCTATATGCAAAAAAATTTAATTTGGTTTGGTTTGGTTTCTTTGCTTAATGGCATAATATTCCTTTTGGGTTATTTAATACCTAAGTCATCTTTGTAGAGGAACTGTAGTGGTGCTATTAAAACTCATTGCTGGGGGGGGATTAGGGGTTCATGCCTTTCCCAAAAGTATCTGTCCAAAAATGAACATAATAGTGCAAGTGGAGTTTGAACTCGCTTACTTTGATGTCGCAGTCCAGCATATTAGCTACTATGCTACAAGGACTCCCATGATATTTAATTTGCATCTGGTTAATATAATGAGCTGATGACACAAAGTGGCATTATGTCTATGTATGAATGGCAAAAAGACCAAAGGTTTCCGGCTTTCTCACAGCATGTAGAGAAAAAAACAAACTATATTTGCACTTTTTCCCTTATTGCTATGGCAACTACTTATTTTATTTCATAGTGACCATTTGGAAAATTTATCCTGTAGGTAGGGGCAGATAACCCAATTCTATCTTTTGGATGGTTTAAAAAATATCTTTCCCTGCAAAGAACTACTTTTGGTGAAATTCCAGTGCTACCAGAAAGATGGGAAAAAGTAGTGACTAGTGTTGGACAATACATTCAGTGACATGTTTCTTACAAATTTTTGAAAATAAAACCTTACTTTTCATGAAAAATCAGCAAGAACTTATTCAAGATCCAAATATATGATATATTATATTATATGATATTGTTCATGCTGTCTTCCCTTTTTTAAGTAAAAGATTTCTGTAAGGACCAAAATAAATGACTGTCTAAGATGAAAAGGCATATACAGGAAGATTTCCCAGCTAACCTGAAACAATTGTTGCCAGGTTACTAAACAAACACCTGATCTTGTAACCATATTAATTGTAATTTTTGTCACTTTTTTGACAACAGTATAAAATCCCAAAATGCTACACTTAGTATGGCAAACATGAAAACATATTCTCAGAAAATACTAAGTTCATAACTTTGGAATTAAGCCACAAACAGAAAGAAATTTTAAGAAAACATAAAACCTTGTAATTTGCCACTACTTTCAAGACAAGCCCACAATGTTAATACAATGTATATGCCTTCAATAAATATTAAATAAGAACAGACTTGAGCAGAAAGGAACTCCATTAATAGCTATCCTGCTGGACACAACTGCTTCAGCTCCCAGCTAGGCCAACCTAAGAAATTACTTGATAAATTTAACAGAAAGCTAAGTAGTCATTAAGAATCAAAAGTAGTGATTATTGCATGTGTACATTGTAAATTATTTATTCCTAAGGTTTAGTTGTTAAAAAGACACTTGCAGAATTGTACTCAACATATATGATGTTAAGATTCTCATCCTCAAAATAAAACTAGAGGTAACTTATTTCCTTTATATTAGCAGCTTTATTTCAATTTGAATTCTTTTTTATATGAGCTTGTGAAACAACAAAATCAACTCAAACCCCCAAAACATTGTGCTAAACAAAGAAAAAACTTATAGTGACCTATTTTCTTTTTCCTTTCCTTTTCCAAACTTAGTTTTACCACAATAATCTTATGTTATCCTAATAGAATATTAAGCCCTTTATCTAAACTCGTTCTAGATACTTTTAATCAATTGCTGCCTTTGCTTGGTCTAATTAGGAGTTATACTTGTTTGAATCAATTATTTGGTTCTCTGGTTCTAGCTTATCATAAAGAATTCCCATCCCATCTCATTATATACACTGCATTATATACTTAAGATGAAGACTGTATGTTGACTTTGTTAATGTTGGAAAAATTTTTTTTAAAAGTAAAATAAGTATTATTGTTATTTATTTATTAATGAAATCAGTGATATTTTATTTACCATTGTTGAAAGCATTCCAAGGAAATCATTGTAGTAAACTATTCACTCATAATGTTGAAACTCCAGTTTTGAAGCTCTGGGGAGAGTGGAATCACCCTATCATTGGCATTATAGCGTGTAAATTTATAGGCACACAAATATGAATTACGAGACTATTGCTTTAACAACACACAACAGCGAAAGTTTTTATTTGCAGCTTTGAGGAGGTTTGTTCTGGGTGCTGCAAGACTCGTGGTGTTTAGGCTTGCTGGATGTTTGAGACGAAATGGCTTAGCTGGATGCTGGTAATGGCAGCGTGTCGTTGGGCGTGTGAGGGAAGTATTCAAAGTCACAGTGTAGTTTTGTGTCGAGAGCGGAGTGGCGCTCGGATCGACATAGTAAATTTTTGTGGTGCTTGTGGAAGGCATGCTGAACGTATCTAATTCATATTCAACTGGGATTCCTTGGTCTAAAATATTAGACGCAAAGAATCCATAAATTAGAAGGTTCCCTCGCTGTGCTGCTGCTAGGGTTAAAGCCACAGTGATATGTCCGCACTGGGTGGCTTGTTTAGCTATAAGGCATCGCTAAGCAGGGGCGACCAGAGACACGTCCGTTCTGGTCGCCGTCTCAAGCCGAAGAGAGAGGTTTTGGCCGCTCACCCGTTTTGCTAGCCGGAAGTGAAGGTCCGGGCTGAATGGGATATGTCATCCTGATTGGGTGAAATTCAGTGTTGAATTAAATAGCGCGCCAAAACAAAATACGAGATTTTCCTCTTCTCTACACCATTACTCCTAGGTTCAATTTGACTTGAAGTGGTAGTACCTGTTTGGATGCCATCTATGGGTCAAATAGAATTGTTTTAAAATGAATCTCATTTGATTGGACTCAGTGAAAAAAAACCTCTTAAACAACTTCACAAAAAATGTATATATGAATTTACATCAAACATGATTCCCTAAGTTCTTGGCATATAATAACTGTTGATGTGTTGAGATGCCATTAAAATCAATCAATCATATTTTATAGTTTCTGATAATTTATTTAAAAAAAAATGGAACATTTTTCACTATATTTAGGTCAGTAATCACCCACAGAAATATAATTCAGTAAAAATTCATGCGATCGAATTGGTGCAAATGATTTTCATTGCTTCATTTGAATATTTTAAGTATGATGGCTACTTTCCATGTTGTATTGCATTAATTATTCTTATGTCTTGATTTGATCATTATCAATCTCATCTTATTTATTTGAGTGCATAGCATCATTCATCAAGAAATCTACAGTATTAAACATTGCAAACCATTTTTAACACATTTGATCAATCACTGTATTTTCTCCATAAACTGCACAATTTTTTTTTTCACTTGAATCAGATTTTCTATCTAAAAAAAGACAAAACAAAAGAACACAAAAACAAATGATAATACTTGATTGAGTCAAAGGTTTTATAGTATTTTGGTAAATTATTTGCTTTATTTTTCAAATGATATCAAAAGTTGCCTAGTATTCAAAGTAGAGACCACTGTGTTGCACAATCTGAAGCCACCTTTCTGCCATTACTTTGATCCCAAGCTGATAACAGCTCTTGTCCTTTGAAGTGAAGAACTCCTTCACTGAAGCTTCTACCTCCTCTTGGTTGTTGAAGCATTGTGTGTGCAGGGAATGAGATATAGTCAGAACCTGTAATAATCCAAGGGAACCAGGTCT
>OY757920.1:24453521-24681021 GCA_963585895.1 Sepioteuthis lessoniana
CTCTGACCTGGAATCGTAATATCTTTGAGGGTCTTATTTATGAATCAAATATAACTGTTCAATCCTTTACTAAGGATTATTATAATTATTATTATCATTATTTTAAACCATATAGCTTTGTGCAAATTGTTAGTATTAGATAGGAATATTTGATAGATAGAATTATTAATGTAAAATAACAATACTTGAAACCATTTAACTTCATACAAACAAATGATTAATATCAAATAGAATTATTAGTGTTTGAGAGCAATACTTGAAAGCATTTAACTGTGTAAGTTACTAGTGTGAAATGGCTACACTTGAAAACATTTAATGGTGTACAAACAAGTGAACTTTAGCTCATTTAAAAATAATGTTACCAACAAACTATTTGCTTAGAAATCGTATATATATATATATATATATATATATATAGTATGAATTAATGTATAAAAAGGATTTAGCATTTAATAGCTCACTAGGGTTGATATGCTATAAAACACAACCAAACTAAATGATACTATTATGATCTTGCAAGTGGAATGAAAGATGATTAACAGTAGTTAAAGATTAGGTTAAATATATCACATAACCTCTAAAATATCAACTGATTTTTTAATACGTTTGTGTGTACCCTGGGCATAACTTTCAAAACAAAATTTATTGAATTAAAAAAGATCTGTACTTTGGAATTATAATAATTTTTTATTTGTATTATTAGATCATTAATGTTAATGTCTTCATTTAAGAACTATGATAATCAGTTAAAAATTCAATTAAAACAGAATAGTAGATTAGTTCACGTACCTCAGCAGCAATATCGCATCTACTAAAAGTGATGTCAACATATGCATTGGAAAGGCATGGGCTGCTATTGACAGATTGTTGATTATACTGAAATCTTATCTCTCAGATAAAATAAAATGAAATTTCTTCCAAGCTTGGATTGTGTCTATTAGTGTATGGATGCACTACCAGGACTCTAATCAGACACATGGAAAAAAAGCTTGATAAGAACCATACTAGGATGTTACATGCTGTTTTAAACAAATAATGAAAGCAATTCGCCACAAAACAGCACTTTACTTCCCATCTGACAAATCATCCAACTAAGACAAACAAGACATGCTGGGCACAGCTGGGCACTGCCAGCACAAATTCAAAAGTGATGTTCTCTTATGGACTCTAATATATAGACCTGCTAATGTTGACCAACCAGCAAAGATCTACATGCATCAGCTCTGTGCAGACACTGGATGCAGTCTAGAAGACCTAACAGGAGCAGTAGATGATGGGACAGATGATATGTGACAGTTAGGAACTGTGCTATCAGCAAGAGTCAATGATTGAGATTATATATATATATATATATATATATGTTGGTTGACCGTAGTTGAGGTTGACACAAAGGCTACCTTTTCAATAGTTACTACATCAAGGAGAGGGTACTACTCCTTTACCTGGATTACTCTACTTATCCTTGATCTATACCTTATAAAGCTGAGTGGTAAGCTAGGAGGAGTCAAGTACTATTTTTTGAGTCTTTGTTATGACTTGACCAAGGATTGGACCCTGGTCTCCCAGACCATTGGCAAATACTCTAACCATTATGCTGGTATATATATAATGCAGGCAAAAATATAAAAAATGATGCTATATGTATTGACTCCCTTTATATTTCATTAAATCTGATTCTGGATAATTTATCTACTTCTACTTTAAGTCTTCTCCTAAAGTTACTCCTTATTTTATTTTGAGGTGTCATATTATTTTTATTAGAGAAAGAGATTATAAATTTTTCACATCAGTGGTCAACTTGTGTGTGATAAAATATAATACATACTGTGAACACACATGCACATACATACACGTAAATAAATATACATATATAATAAAAAGATGAATTCAAATGAAAAAACTTTGTAAGAAAAAAATGCTTGACACAACTATATATATACATATATATGTGTGTGCGTAAGGGCATCTATGTGTTTGCATATGTCCTTATATTTATGATAGTTTAAAATATAATACTTCCTCTTGAATAAATAAAAAATAAGAAAAAATTAGACCTATAAGTATACAGATATTTTATTTTTAATTATAAATTTATCAATTTATTCTTTATAATGTATTTAATCATATTTACCAATACTGCACTCTGATCCAAGTCGGCATGGGGATCTCAATTGTATCCTCGCTGAAGATATGGATAGACAAATAAATAAATAAATAAACTGAAAAACAACAATCATATATTTGTATGCACACACACACACACACACACACACATATATATATATATATATAAGTCTGGCTAGGGTAGAATCAATGGAGCTTGGTAACTGTCAGTTTCTCACCTGTGTAATCGTTGGACCAAGTGAATGCACATGGTGGCCATCCTTTTATATTCTGTTGTGGGCCCCACTCTGTCTATAAATATAGCAGACTATGTGGTCGATATTAATATATATGTGTGTGTTGTCGTGAAAACACAGATGTGTCATTTCTGAGAAGGATACTACTTGTTAGCCATCCACAACTCTGAAGTCACTAATCCACTTATCAAATAAACATAAAGTCTGGTTGAAGGAATCATGTTATGAACTCACCCAAGGGAAAATTTGTAACAAGTAATTTCATTAATATTTGTTCTGTTTGTGTGTCCCAAGCTGAATAAATATGCCCACTGTATGCTCTCTGTCTCTCTCTCTGTCTCTCTTTCTCTCTGTCTCTCTGTCACACACATACATACACATATAGTAAACTATTTATTTGGACAAATGATTGCATGCAATGCACACATATTCTTTCACATATAGAATGAATAAAAAAATTCAAGTCAAAAAATGAATGAACAAAAAATTTTTGCAAAGTATAAAAATATATATCAGATAGAAAGACGCAAAAAGAAATATATTCCTTTTCCAGCCTTTTATCACAGATTTTATCATTCTGAAATAAGCTTTAAAATAATCAAATAAGGTAAAAAAATATTCAAGCTTTTTTTCTATTCTGGATTGCTGCTGGTATATTGATTTTTAAAGGCAGGTGCAATCCTTTAATTGTTCAGTTCCCACCAATTCTAAAAAAAAACAGACTAACACTGATGGTCCTACCAGTTGGGACCAAAAAGCAGACTACTACTTAAAGATTGAACATATAAAGAAGTTTGAATCCTTATAAGCCTGACTCTACCACCCTGGTCTCTTGAAAAATCACTGAAAAATGTTAAAATGTTGTAATCTCTTATATAACAGACTGTTCATTATATGCAATAGTGCAGTAAAAGAAATAATAATAATAATAATAATAATAATGGTAGACCAAAGGAAAGATCAAATAGATAACCAAAGGAAAGACCACATTGATCCAGAAAGACCCCTTCAAAGGAACCACCCCTAAACAACTACAGACCCATAATGTGCCTACCTATAATGTGAAAAATATTTACAGCACAAACAAGGGAAGAGATTTATTACTCGCTAACAAGCCACAGATTGTTCTCTGAGGAACAGAAAGTATGCCACAAAGGATTTAGAAGCACAAGAGAACTACTCTACATAGATCAGCACATCCTCAACAAGAGCCAGAACTGATGGAAAAATCTAGCTATGGTCCGGATTGATTACAAAAAGGTATATGATATGGTCCTGCAAAGCTGGATTATAAACTGCCTCAGAATGTACGAAATATCAGATGAAGTCATAAACTTTATCAAGAAAACCATGAAAACCGGGGAAGTGGAATTGACAGCAGGAAGGAAAAGTTTAGCTCAAGCAAAAATCCAAAGAGGTATATTTGAAAGAGATGCACTATCACCATTACTATTTATAATTGCAATGATGTCACTTAACCACATACTTAGAAAATGCACAGCTGGATACAAACTTAGTAAATCACAGAAAAAGATCAATCATCTAATATACATGGACGATATCAAACTGTTTGCAAAAAATGAAGAAGAATTGGAAACTCTTATATACACAGTGGGAATATACAGTCAGGACATAGTGATGGAATTTTGCATAGAAAAATGTCTCATGCTAGTAATGAAAAGTGGCAAACAACACCTGATGGACGCAATTGAACTACCAAATCAAGAAAAAATTAGAGCACTCAGAAAAAAGGAAACCTACAAATGCTTGGACAACTTGGAAGCTAACACCATCAAACAAGTGGAGATGAAAGAAAGAATATTTCAGGAGAACCAGAAAGTTACTCAAGATAAAACTATGTAGCAGAAAACTTATCAAATGAATAAATACCAGGGCTGTTCCCCTTGTAAGATATTCTTGACCATTCTTGAAGTGAACCAGAGAAGAACTTTAGCAAATGGACCAAAAAACAAGAAAACTAATGACCATACATAAGGCATTACATCCCAGAGATGATGTTGACAGACTATATGTATCAAGAAAAGAAGGAAGAAAAATAAGTGAATGCAGCAAATTGGCACAGAAGGAGTATAAGACTAGACACAATTGGGTGGGCAAGGTGATCCACAGTGAGTTGACCATACGAACAAATGGTATATGCACAACACAGCAACTGTCTCGGAGAATGAGACTGATAAACTCCTGTGGGATTTTAACATACAAATGGATCCCCTAATCTCATTTGAGCACCAGACCTTATAATAATCAACAAAAAAAAAAAGAGAACTGGAAAAATTGTGAAGTTTGCTGTCCCAGCTGACCTCAGAGTAAAATTGAAAGTAAATGAAAAGAAGGATAAGTACCTCAACCTTGCTTGAGAATTGAAAAAAACTGTGGAACATGAAAATGGCAATTATACATATTGTGATTGGTGCTTTTGGTACAGTCACCAAAGGATTATTAAAAGGACTGGAGGACTTGGAAATAAGAGGATGAATGGAGACCATCCAAACTACTACATTATTGTGAACGGCCAGAATACTGAGAAGAGTCCTGAAGACTTGAGGAGACTTGCTGTCACTCAAACTCCAATGAAAGACCATCAGATAATGCTGAAGTGAAAAACTTTCAAGGAATGAATAATAATAATAATCTGGAACTTTGAGATATGAATAGATTATCTTATCCCAGCCAGACCTTAAGTTAATTTACAAGACGGAAAGAACTTGTCTACTATTTGAGTTGACCACAGAGTAAAACTAAAAGAAAGTGAAAAGATAGACAAATGCTTGGATCTTGCCAAAGAATTGAAAAAACCGTGAAACATGAAAATGGAGATGATGTCAATTATAGTTGGTGCACTTTGAATAGTTCTAAGGTCTTGGAAAAAAGACTAGAAGAACTAGAGATCACGGGAAGAATCAGCTTGAATACTTTGAAGAGTTCTGGAGACTGAAGAGACTTGTTGTCACTCAGAATTCAGTGAAGAATCACCAGTTAAAACTGTTATGAAAAACTTGGATAAAGTAAAACAATGATGTTGTTAAATCATAATATAATGACTACTACTACTACTAATAATAACATTGTTAATTATTGACAATAGCAATGTACAAATAGGGATTCTTTGGCTGGAATTCTGAGCACCCAGATATATATACTTGTAGGTAGTGACACAAATACCAGCCACTTGGGTTCTAAAGGTTAATTAATAAAACTGAAAAACATTTAATTATTAACCAATTATTTTTTGCATGAAAATCGGTTAAATATGTGTACCTAATAAGAAATATCTAATCCAAAATCCAGTTCAAAGGGAGTAAGAATAGACTGAAAGATATTACCATTCTTCTGTCTTTCCATATATATATGTATATATACATATACAAATACTTACTGAGTCAGAAAAAAAATTTACCTAGGTTTCACCTAAATAGATCATCAGAACTGCTCTTATTTGCAAATTGTTGTATCAGGATTTTTTTCACACTATTAGAATTATAGAATAGTTATAAAATTAATTTGATATATATTAATATAAATTTGGCCATCATAGTCAAGGCTCCCTTTTCAATAGCTACTACATCAAGGTGTAGGGGAGGGTGCTACTCCTTTCCCTGGATTATTCCACTTTACCCTTGATATGTACCTTATAAAGCTGAGTGTTAAACAAGGAGGTATCAAGTACCATTTTTGAGTCTTTGGTATGACTTAACCAAGGATTGAAGCCCAGTCTCCCGGGTCATTGGCGAACACTCTACTTATATATATATATATATATCTGTGATGACTCTGGGGTATTGGGCTTTTCAGGCCCAGCCTATTAAGCTATTCTCTCAAGTCTATCTATTTTAAAGTAGTAAAAATTTTCTCAACACAAGTTAATTGTTCCTGACTTTGGTTGGACTCAATGTTCTGACTATCATAAATAATTTTTTAACTCACAAGCATTTATAGCTTTGTTTTAATTTCATGCCTTAAAATGTTGATTTAGGAAAATTTTGCCAACAGTTTTCATAATAATACTACATGAAGAAAAAAAAAATAACATGACTAGTTATTTCAAGCCAAAACAAATGAAAACCTTCAAATAACCTGGCTCAGATGAAAAGGTTTCTGGCTGAAATAATAAAAACAATCTTTAAAAATCTCAAAAGTATTTTATTTCCTGTTTTTCAAAGAATGTATTTTTATTTCAACTTAACAGCTAAATTTTTACTGTAAATAAGTCTTTTGTTTATAATAATATTATTTGAGGCAAATTCAATAATACATCAGGCCTAAAAGATTTGAACCCCATTTAGATTCTATGTTTGTGTATGTGTGTGGATCTACGGTCTATTCCACTGATCCAGACTTTGAGCAGTTAATAAACATTCTAGCAGCAATTGAGACAGGTATTTAACCAGGATCAAAGAAAAATACAACAGACGAAGAGAAAATATTGTTTCAGTTTTTGTAGAATGGTCAGTTGTCAAATATTAGCTGAGTAAACCTGCGTTGAGACAGAGATTTCATGAACTGTATATAGGAAAAAATTGTTGCCCCTATATTCTAAATTATATTTATAATAAATTATGTAAAATAACATGAGTCCAAAAAAAAAAAAAATGGATGATCTAGAATCACCACTATGTGTATGTTTTATATTGGAAAATATGAAGGACAATTTATGATTGTCTCACATTCTTTCCTGTTGCAATGTTTAGTATCACAGAAGATTCATAAATTAAATTTTAAAAATGCAAACATATTAATCATAACTATCATTTTCATATTTTGCAGAACTTGAAGCAAATACAAGAAAGGAGATGAAGTAATGGATAGAGTGCATTCAAATAAGAAAAACATTCATAATTGTTTAATGATTGTAAAACCATGAAACTAAGAGTTGCAATTAATGCATTTTTTGCTCAAGAATTATATATATATATATATATATATATAACTCTGAGTGTGTGTGTGTGTTGGAAAGGATAACACTGATCTACAAATTAAATAAATTTTATTTCTTTAAATTGAGTGAAAAATTTGTTGAAAAACAGAAGTTACAAAGCCTTTCCTTGTAAGAAAAGATAATGTTTGTCAGAGAGTCATCATCATCATCATCATGTTGTGCTATCAGCACGGATATTCCTACCCTCTCTTGCCACACCTCCCTATCATCCATTGCTTTTGGCAGATCCTCAGGGCTACATCCCATATTGGCACAGAGCTGCTGTATGTAGGTTCGAGCTGAACATCCTGCCTTTCCTCATCCATGTGAGGGGATCCACAGGAGTACATCACTTATGAGCTCGTTCCTAGTTCTCCAGCAGTGCCCCGTATGTTTTTGTGATGGGTGGTAGGTGGCTGTATAGCTGTTGCTTTGTAGGGTGCTGTTCAATATTGCTCACAGCATTCTGGTGTAATTGCCATCAAGTTTTTCTCTATCCGCTTAGTTAGCGTCTATGTGGTGCATCCATATAGTAATATCAACACAATCACTGCATGGAAGAAACTGCGCTTCATTTTATTGGTCAGGTCTGACTTCCATAGGACCAAAAGCCTATCAATAGCTGTCTATGCCTTTGCTAGTTTTGTGTTGATGTCTATCTCAGTTGATGAGACACTGCTCCCTTGGTAGGTGAACCTGTCAACTAGTTTCAGAGTGCTACCGTTTAGTATGGAAATGTCACCTGTTTGATTAAAGCACATATATTCCATCTTGTGTGCATTGACATGGAGGCCGATGCCTGCAGTGGCTCATTCCAGACTATGTAGCTGGGTTTTGGTTTGGGCGGAAGCGTTATATTATCGGCATAGTCGGCATCGGTAATTGTTTTTGCGGGGTAACTTCTGCTTCTTTCTTTTGTTAGCTTGAAACCATTTTCTTTGATTTTACCGATAGATATTCTAAGTACATAGTCTACACAGATGATAAATAGGTATGGGGCTAGTGTGTCTCCTTGTAGTACTCCTGCTACTATGTCAAAGTAGTCTGTGTCTCCATCCAGAGAACGGACTTTTACTTTGGTGTTCCTATATAGCATCATTATGGCTGTGACGGTTTCTTTTGGTAGGCCATAGGCAATAAGAATTTGCTCTATCTTACCTCTGTGAATGGAGTCAAAGGCCTTATAAAGTCAACAAATAATATTGTTGCCTGTAGGTTTTTTGATTGTACACCTTCAAGAATTCGACGGATAGACAAAATTTGTGAGTTTGTGGATTTATTTCTCTGGAAGCCATTTTGGTTCTTCCTAAGCATGTTGTCAATTTTGGGTTGTATGCGGTTGCATAGTAGGGCATTGTATATCTTGGCTGCTATGGACGTAAGTGTTATACCTCGGTAGTTCTTGGCTAATCCAAGGTCACACTTTTTAGGGAAGGGGAGGATGCATCCCTTCATACATCTATCTATAGGATTTTGATTATATACGGCATTACAGTGTCGGAGCAGTATGTCATTGAATTTTCTGGTCTTCAACACCTCTGGGGGTATTTCATCAAGCCCTGCTGCCTTTCTATTTTTAATTTTTCTCAGTACTGAGTCGGGTTCTTCTTGAGTAAACAGTCTTTGTTTGATGTCTAATTGCTTACTTATAATTCTCGTGATTGGTTCATGAGTGTCTTCTGGAGGGTTTCTGAGTAAATTCTTGAAATGCTGTTTCCATAGGTGTATTTGATCTTGTTGGCTGGTAGCTTTCAGTTTAGCTTTGGCAGTGCTCTTCCTTCTGCTCACTTTGTTTATCGTTTGGCATGCTATCCTAGATTGTCTATCTTCAACCGAGTCTCTAATCTTATCGATCTGATTTTGTATGTATTCTATCAGTTCTTTTAGGTATATGTTAGCGAATTCATTTTGTGCCTTTTTAAGTTTCAGGGCATTGGTATTGGTTGGATTCTTCCTGTTGCATTTGGAGGCAGTTTTCACGTCTGCACACTTTTCTCTAACTGCTAATGTCTTCCATGGAACTCAATATTTTGTTCTTTGTTTAGTTGGAATGAATTCCACTGCTGCTTCTAGGTGGGTGTTGCGAAATTCTCATATTCTTCATTCGGAGTGTGTGTTTTTGTCTGTTCTTGTAGAGCATCATATTTGTTTCTTAGTACTAATGTATATTTATCTCTAATATCCCAGTTATTAAGCAGGGCCCAGTCATAGTGTACAGTTGTTGTTCGGGTGGCATTCTTTCATAGGCTCAGTTGGATTTTTGCCATGACAATTCGGTGATCGGTGGACACCCCCTCAAATGAGGAGTAAGCTTTGCTGTTCAATGCACTATTATTCCATTTCTTGTAAATAAATACATAGTTTATCTGTGCTTTAGTATAGTTTGGGTATGTGTAGGTCCATAGTTTTCCCTCCCATTTTTGAAAGTTTGTATTGAGGCATGTTAATCTATTTTCTATCGTGAAATCTGTTAGATGTTGTCCATTTCTGTTTGTTGAGTAGTGTAGGCTGAATTTATGGTTTTTATTTTTCTCAATTTGGGCATTCATGTCTCCACCAATGATGAAGATGTGTTTTGGGATGCTATGAACAAGAGAGAATAACTCATCATAGAAGGCGATCAGTTCAGTTTCTTCACTAACATTGGTAGGGCTGTTGCAGGAGTTTATTTTTGCTCTGGGGTTGCCATTAAAAGTAGCTACCATCATCCTAGGTTGTATTCTCTCAATGCTATTAAATGATTTTAGGGCTCTTGGTCCTATAAGTATACCTACACCTACTACCGTGGCATTAACAGAATTTTTTCATGCTGATGCAGTGACTAGTGTCCATCCATTGCCACTATTGTGATATTTAATATCCTTGCTATGTGTGTATCTGTGTTCTTGAATGCATATTATGTCTATGCTATGTTCTATGGCCAATGCAATCAGCTCCAGTAGTTGTCCTATTTTATTTAAGGTTCTAACATTGAATGTCGCTATTTGTATTGCTTGTTTGCATTTTAGTATCTTTAATATTTACATAACAAGAAAGTTAAGTTCATGTATGAAATGTAGCAGTTTGCTATTGTCTAACACTAGTTGATATATTTTGTGTGTGTAAAAGATCTTTGTATGAGTATGTCACTATATGGGAAATAAAGTATATTTATATACTGAAATGTAAGCAGTGCAGCTAAAATATTTTTCCTTTGCAATCAAAGTCTGTAAAAGTAATATGAATAAATCAATCTAAACAATATTAAGATACTGAATCATTGAAAATTTTCCTCACTTCTCTGTTTTTACAAATCTGGTACAGCTCTCAACAGCTTTCTCTACCACTCAACCCTGGGCAGTCTGGTGCATTGCCAGTAGTCTTCTTCATTCTCTTAGGGTCAAAATCTTTGCTGGTTTATATAATTACCCAGACGCCCATGCAATCCTCGTGGTCACACCTCCCGCCATCGTATTGCATGGAGACGTGCCTCTTGTCTAGCATGCCACCCATACAACTTGCATAGCACTTTAGCTGAAGAAGCAGTGTCCTGTCTACTTTAAGAAACAGGTGTACATCCTGTTATGCCACCCACTCAATTTATGCAGCATGTCAAAGGGATCTTTCAATAATCATCATAAGGACCTATTGGTCAATAAATGCACAAATAAAGACACAAAAATTACTGCTTCTTGAATATATTTAGCACAAAAATTGCCTTTTTTAGTATGGAAATTAGTTCATCTTCCATATATATATATATATATATATATATAAATATATGTGTGTGAGTGTGTATGTATGTGTGAATTATAAAAATTTGTAAAAGTGTGGTTAAAATCATATTTAAAACTAGTTCTTTAAAACTAGTACTAGCATTATTAACTGTTTTACAAAATACAGTGTGTGTGTGTGTGTGTGTGTGTGCATATAACCATTTTCAAAAACAATTTTATTGCGTTATCTACAACTTAATGAGACTTGCATCCATCAAAATAGTTTTCTACATCATTCCTAATATTTTTTTCTGGGTTTGAAATTCATTGAAGTTGTTTTGTGTTATACAAGAGGGAGTCAAAAGTTTCATATTGATTTCGGTCATGATAGTTTGTTGCATGTATATTACATGACTGATGCAGTTTAAGTTATGCAAGTTACCCACTATAGGTGTCAGTATCATGGTTGTTGGTGCGCTGACATTTTGTGCATTGCTTTACTTTATGTAGGATTTGAAAGCTGCATAGATGAATGTTCAATGTAGTCTAATTTTGGAACATATACTTTATGAATTTAAACTGGGCCATAACATCAAAGAAGCAAGCAAAAACATTTATTGTATAAAAGGTAAAAGGGCAGTTGATCACAGTACAATAACCTGATGGTTCAAGAAATTTTGCTTTTGTGACAAAAAACTTGACAATCAGACAAGGTCAGGTAGGCCTAAAATTGTGAATTCCAAGACTGTGCTTCAAACCATAACAGCAAATCTGATGAATAGCATCCAGAGAGTATCAGGTGAGCTTAGCATCTCACATTTCAGTGAGGTTCAACTCTTTCACAGCCTTAGCAAAAGTGTCTGGAGCTTGGAGATTGTGCTTCATGTTACCAAAATATTGCAAAGTTTTTGACTCACATTCATAATATGCAAATCTTATATATTTTCTTAAAAAAAGACCATTTTTATGATCTTTCAAAATGGATTTCTTTTTTAGGAACAAAAAGATTAAAAAAAAAGGTCTTCAAAGGCCAAATCTAGAGAATAGATTGATTAATGACCCACTGACTGACTATGATAAATTTCTATTTTGGTTTATTTATCAGCAGACATAGCATAATATCCTTTGGCATAAGTACATTAAGAAATATCATTGATGTGATGTTTTTAAAGTTGGGTTTCATTTTGAACATACTTCATATATACAAAATGGAGGCAGTCTTTGTGTAATGGTTACTGTTGAGGGAAATGGACTCAGAAACCCCAATTCTGGACAAGACTGTTTGTATTTCACATAGATTAGGAAAGATATGAATACAATTATTCTCCTCCTAACTTTAGTCAATTAGTTGGGTGGATTGCTCTCCTTAACCTTGATATGGCAACTAGTCTAGGAGAAAGAAAACTGAATTCAAACCAGTTGCACACTATTTAAGAATTGACCTTGTGTTGTATCTTGCTCATGAAGGAGAGGGTTGGGTAAATACTTAATTTATAGAAATATTACTCAAATGTTTAGGGAATATGAACAGCATTTGAAAACCAAATGTAGTATGAATTTTTATCTTTACTCTTGATAATTCTGGATGCAATCAATAGGAAAGTTCCTTTGAAATGAAGCAGTGGAAATTAAGTGTAAGGACAAATAAAATTCCTTGAACTTCTGGTATACATCTCATGTGTGTGTGTGTGTGTGTGTGTGTGTGTATAGACTACTCCTTGCAAAAATTATGGACTCAACATTCTTAGAAAAGATTTCTTCTATTATTTTTAATGAAGAATAAACTAAACACAAATCTAAAAGAAAAAAATTATTTTATTTAATAGCAAAACTTTCTGATTTCATAAAACATTCCTTAAATTAATTGAAATATTTTGTTTTAATAAATAATCAAGATTTATTTAACATATAGTAGAGATACAATTCATGGAATCACAAAATTATGACAAAAAATAATGGGATCATCAACAAGAATTATTCCCTATCAAGGGAATCTACTTGCCAATAGAGGGAGACCTATTATACTTGTGGTTTAGAGTGATTTCCTGTTGTGTTACAAAAAAAACCCAACCAGCTTTCTTTTCAGAAGTTCTCTAAGATTAGCCGATTAGAAGAAAAATTTGATCCCCTACTTTCTACTGATCTACAAAATGAATCTGAATGAAAACATTTCACTTAAAATAATGAAGTTTTATGATACTTCTTCGAGAAGGAATGTCAAAATGGACTATTGGCAAAGTATGGGTTGTTTGCAGTATCAAAAATTTGGTGCAAATTTTTAAAGAAAAGGACAAAATATGCACTACAAATGGAACATGGGATTTAAATACAGAAAGACCAAATGCAAACCAGGTTTAAAAACTAATTGAAAAAAAGCAAGACTGTAGTAGACTAAAAAGAAATAATTATGGAGTGTGGATGATTGGCCAAGATAATGATGCTGGAAATATATAACAATGACTGTTAAAAACAAAAAAAATCATCCAGTCATTGTATGTCAAGTAAAGGACTAAGGGAGATGGTAATCATTACCTCAACAGTCAATAACAGAAATGGATATTCAAATTTTGGACTCTTTTCTTACTCCATCAATAGAAAATATATTTGGTGATGATATTGCATCTTCACTTAGAGCAATGAGGGTTAAAGCTTCTTCAAGAAAGACATATCACTTCAACGAAATGGCCAGCAAAAAGTCTGAATCTCAATTGAAATTTTATTGTAAGAAATTGAAAAGAAAATGGTCTCTGACATGACTCCAACTTGTGAAGTTGACTTGTCAAGGGTTATTTAAGAAAGCTGGATAAAGCTTGATGAAAAACGTTGTTTGTGTCCATGGCTCAAAGAAATGAGGCTGTCATAAAAGCCAGGGGAGAAACAAAAAAATACTGATGAGTTTTTTTTTGGTGATTCCATAATTTGCTCCTCAACCTTATGTTGAAAAAATCTTGATCATTAAAATAGATTATTTTAATTAGTTTGAGGTATGTTTCAAGAAGCCAGAAAGTTTGTCTATTAAATAAAATGGGTTTCATCTTAGATTTGTGTTTAGTATATTTTTCATAGATTAAAAATAATGAAAGAAACGTTTTCTAAGAGTGATGAGTCTATATTTCTAGCCAGTTGCAGCAGCTAGAATGAGGAGTCCTTGGCTGGACAAAGACTTTCTCAACTCCTTAGCCGTTACTGTGCTAATCTTTGCCATGTCTTACCACTAAACCCCAATATATCATCTTTTTATCTTTCATCTGGTTTTCTTTTACTCGGTTTATTATTGGGTACCGTTCCTCAAATTCGGCATGACCACACACACACACACACACACACACACACACACACATAAAAGAAAGACAGACAGACAGAGAAAAAAGAAAGAAAAAAATTTTGCAATTTCTTATCTTGAGTATTTTTCCTTCAAAATAGACAATGAATTATTTTTTATAGATCATTATAAACAAAGATCAAAAACGCTGATGATTTTTTTCTAATAGAATCGAAAACTTATTTTTGAATTGACAGCGAAACACTAATTTGTCTATCACTTTTATCTGGCTATCTCGATCTGTTCATATCAATAAACCAATTTACCTTTGTCTGTTTCTGTCTATCTTAGTCTGTTTATGTATTGTTCAATCTCTTCTAGAAATCTATTATTTCTTTTTATTACATGCATATCTATCTATTTATCTATCTATCTATAAATTTCTGTTCTGTTGCAGTGAGTTAAGTCCCCTTTATCAAACTGTCTTCACTGGTAAGGCCCCAGTTCTGGAGCTCAGGAGAGTGGAAAGTCACCCTTTCGTTGCCATTACTCTCAGGTCTACTCTGACCTGGAATTGTTGTACCTGCTTTGACTCCATTTATGGATTAAATATATCTATTTGAACACTATTCATATTTGATAGGAATATTTCAAACCATATAAATATGAAAAATTTATTTCTACTATTAATAGTAACTTGAAGCTATAATTGTTTACAAGAGACTATTATTCTTATTTATTACTTAAAGCCAGAAATTGTTTGACGTATAAGAAGCCATATAAGTGTGTGCAAACAAATAATTATTCTTAAATAGAAAAAGATTACTTGAAATCCTATAACTCTGTGAAAATTATTTGTATTAGGAATAGTTGCTTGAAGTTATAATTGTTTAAAAATGATTATCATTAGTTTCTTGAAATCATGTAACTGCTTACAAAACAAAAAAAGACTGATCAATATTAAATAACCCAATGAGGTTTGACTTGTACAACAACCAACCAACCAACCAACCAACCAACACAATTTTTAAAATATTTTTTGAAAATTAATTTTCAAGTGATAAAATAAATCATATTTCTTTAAGTTAAACCTCGATTAAAAATCCTCATTGAAGATCTGGTCTCAATCAATTAAGAGATTATGAAAATGACATAATTTTTGTAACTGCACTTGAAAGACATAAACCATATAAGAGTGTGCAAACAAATGATTTTTCTTAAATAGAAAAAAATTGAAATTATATACGGTGTATCACAAAAATGAGTACACAGATATTTAAGTATATCTCTTTTCATGGGACAACACTGAGAAAATGATACTTTGACTCAATGAAAAGTAGTCTGTGTGCAGCTTATATAACAGAGTTAATTTATTTCTCCTCAAAATACCTAAAAAATATAGACATTAAAAGCTAAACCCCTGCCAACAAAAGTGAGTACACCCCTTAGGGAAAGTTGTCAATATTAACATACACCATGTCAACTGTCAATATTTTGTGTGACTACCATCATTATCCAGAACTGCCTTTACTCTCCTGGGCATGGAGTTTACCAGAGCTTCACAGGTAGCTACTGGAATGCTCTTCCACTCCTCCATGATGACTTCGTGGAGCTGGCGGATATTTGAGACTTTGCACACCTCCACCTTCCGCTTGAGGATCCCCCAAAGATGTTCTGTTGGGTTCAAGTCAGGAGACATGCTTGGCCAGTCCATCACCTTTACCCTCAACCTTCAGTAAAGCAGTGGTTGTCTTGGAGGTGTGTTTGGGGTCATCGTCATGCTGGAACACTGCCCTGTGACCCAGTTTTTGGAGAGAGGGGATCATGCTCTGCAACAGTATTTCACAGTACATGTAGGAGTTCATGTTTCTCTCAATGAAATGTAACTTTCCAATACCTGCAGTACTCATGCAGCCCCAGATCATGACATTCCCACTGCCATACTTGACTGTAGGCATGACACATTTGTACTCCTCACCTGGTCGCTGCCATACATGCTTGAAGCCATCGGAACCAAACAAATTAATCTTCATCTCATCAGACGATAGAACATGGTTCCAGTAATCCATGTGGTTTGTTGACATGTCTTCAGCAAACTGTTTGTGGGCTTTCTTGTGTATCGTCTTCAGAAGAGGCTTCCTCCTGAGCTGACAGCCATGCACACCAATTTGATGTAGAGTGCTGACAGCACTCTTATGCTGATCTTTCAAAGAAAGCATTTGGATGTGATGCTCAGCACGTGTGCTCAGCTTCTTTGGACGACCTATCCGAGGCTGTTCTGAGTTGACCCTGCTCTTTTAAAACGCTGGATGAGCTTGGCCACCATGTGGCTGCTCAGTTTCAGGGTGTTGGCAATCTTCTTGTAGCCTTGGCCATCTTCATGTAGTGCAAGAATACATCTTTTAAGATCCTCAGAGAGTTCTTTGTCATGTTGTGCCATGTTGGAACTTTCAGTGACCAGTATGACAGAGTGTGAGAGGTGCGCTACAAATTTGAACACACCTGCTCCCTATGCACACATGGGCCTAGTAACACTAATGAGTCACATGACATTTTGGAGGGAAAATGACAAGAAGTATTCAATTTAGACATTTAGGGGTGTAGTTTCTTAGGGGTGTACTCACTTTTATTGGCAGAGGTTTAGCTTTTAATGGATATATTTGAAGTTATTTTGAGGGGAAAATAAATTAACTCTGTTATATAAGCTGCACACAGACTAATTTTCATTGTGTCAAAGTGTCATTTTGTCCCATGAAGATATATACTTAAATATCTACAGAAATGTGAGGGGTGTGCTCACTTTTGTGATACACTGTAACTCTTTGTCAATGCATGTAGCAAAATAATCTTGATTATTTTAATGACGCTTTGTCATCAAATTTTGAATATCACTTGATTATGCAAGATTTTTCTAATTGAAAGATTTTATTCATAAATTCAACATTTGAGGTTCTTGAACAACAGAGATCATATGAATTTGCATGCCCTCATAGGTACATATACATTGATTTAAATAAGTATACACTGATCTATGTATGTATCCACTTAAAATATATGTTGAATGGGCTGTTACACAAGTAATGGGCTGGTGGTCTAGTGGTGGGAAATGAACAGATACCAAATCTTAACAACTGTATATCATTTTAATGGTAATTTCCAAATACAAAATTCAACCTGTTTATAGTCCCACCTTGAGAGATGTTTTTGTATTTCTTTTTATTGAATTCCTAGAATTCAGTCCATTCCAAAACATCTAACTACAAAATTTAAAATACTTCCTCTATATAAACAATGCATCATTAATTAACCAGAATACCAAATATCCCAAAGTTAAATATTGAACCCACTATAAAATTTACATTTGAAGATGAAATTATCTTGCCATGATATTTTACTAATTGGAAACAATTAGGATTTGAAATAAAAACCTCATGAATTTTTACACATACTACAAGAAATTAAAATCTAGAAGAGATCAGATTTTATCATAGAAACCATAGAATCTGTTACTGTAAACATTTGCAAAAGTAAAAAATGTCCATCAAAAATATATTCAAAACTACATTATCCTAATCATTTTATACTCTATGAAAAAAGAAATGAAAAAAGAATTGAAAATTATAAAAACAAATTAGATATACAAAAATAAACACATCATATTATAAGGGAGTTTTTAATGTTCTGGACAGCAACAATAAAGTGAGTGAGTTTGAACTTCAGTCTCATTATTACGTTCACTTTCAGACTAAAATGTTTGGGAGAGGTATGAACACTCTTATCCTATAAGCAATGCCACTGCTCTTCTTCAATAAGGATGGATTTAACATTACTGTTCTTCTACAAGGATGTCTTTGGCATTACTCTACATCCACAAGGATGTCTTTGGCTTTACTGTTTTTCTACAAGGATATCTTTTGCATTAGTGTTCTTCTACAAGGATGGCTTTGGCATTAGTGTTCTTCTACAAGGATGTTTTTAGCATTACTGTTTTTCTAAAAGGATATCCTTTGCATAAGTTTTCTTCTACTAGGATTGCTTTGGCATTATTGGTTTGGTTTAGTTTCTTTGGTTTATGGCATATCTATCTTTGTGGGCTATTTTGATGCAAAAGCCATCTTTGCAGAGTTTTCCTTCTTCTAGACAAGTTGCCACAAGTGGTCAAAGAGCCCAGTTTGCCCTACTATTTACCCATAACTGGAAGAAGAATGGTTGTATGCATTCCTTTCTCAAAGGTATTGATACCATTAGAAATGCGAACAGCCTTGTTCAAATTTGGATAGACAAGTTCACTACCTATGATGAGAACCATTATGCCTCAAGTGCCTTCTTAAATTACTGGATTTTATTCCACCCCCCCATATATATATATATATATATATATATATATATATATATATATATATATAGATAGATATGATAAAATAAACTCTTTATTTTGTGTTTTTAGATATGCCATTAAGAAATAAATCTTTCAGGTGATTTTGTTAGCATATGAATATTTATTCATGTTCATATCATTACTAAAACATTATTATGCGAATAAATGAAAACATACAGACATACATAGTAACTATCAATAGATAAATTGTTATATCCTACAGTATGCATATATGCATAATTAAATGCCTTTACAACAATAGCTATATGTGTACATGCATAGAGACAATATATATAGAAAGACCGATTATACAAGAGAAAAAAATTATGTGAAGCATGTTTGCTCACAATCAATAATTTATCTAACAAAAAGTAAGATAATTTTTAATATTATGATGATTATCTATATCATTTTCTGAACACTGCATATATCTATGATCTTTTTGTATATATTTATATCTATGTGTTTGCATATGCTCTGATACAACAATGAATATAGACATTCTGTACATATACTTGTAACTACAAAGTATATCTATTTTATGTTTATGCACATATTTACTCACACACACATACACACATAGAAATATATATATATATATATATATATATATAGAGAGAGAGAGAGAGAGAGATCTAAATATCTTTTTGATTTCTCATGACTTTAATATAAAATAGATAGGAACAAATGGTTTAATAAATGAATTTATTAGATAATTTGAGTTTTGTGTCTTTTTACTATTTATGGAATATATCTATTGAATTAAAAAATAAAGAAATTTTACACAAGATATAAAGTAAGTAATTTAGAGTCTAATATATATATATATATATATATGTGTGTGCATGTGTGTGTGCGTGTGTGCATGCGTGTGTGTGTGTGTGTGTGTGTGTGTGTATTCGCCTGGCTGGGATTATAATAGATCAGTGAATATGATTAATATTAGATGATACAAAGCAATATACTAATAGGTCTATCCCATATCTCAAGAATAGAAATATGCAAGATGAAGAATAAAAAATAAAGTAAAATATAACACACACACACACACACACACACACACACACACACACACATAAATGATTGTTTGGAAAATAATGACGGATCTTGATGCACCTATTTGAGCAAGGTTTGGTTTGGTTTGGTTTCTTTGTTTAATGGCATATCAACCTTTGTAGGTTATTTAATGCCAAAGCCATTCTCCAAGAACAACAGTAGTGGTACTATTTAACCCATAGTTGGGAGGATAAGGGGGTTCATACCTTTCCCAAGGGTATTTGCCCCAAAGTGAACGTAATAGCGCGACTGGAGTACGAACTCGCGTACTACAATTCCACAGACCATCGCTTTAACCATTACACCACGAGGACACCCCCCTATTCGAGCAAGTATGCATTTGTATATGTATATATGAGTATGTATGTATATATTTACATTCATGATCAAATGATAATACATATCTGTGTGTGTATCTGTGTATGTGTTTTTTTGTGTATGTATTCATATAGTAATATTTATGTCTGTATGTATCTTTTATATAATTATATCTATGACTAATTGATATGTGTAGATGGTATATGTGTCTGTGTATATGTCTGTGTATATGTAGGTATATGATTACATCCATAACCACTTAATGTGTGTATGTGTGTATGTGTATGTGTGTGTGTATGCGTATTTAAAAACTGTCCTATTTTCTAAAGATTTTTTCCACGTTTAGTTTCTAATGTGACATTCTCTCAGTGAATAGATCAAAGTTTTTCCTTCCTGCTGTTTATCTTGTAACCTAATCAAGTAACATTCATTTTTTTTACTATCATCCATATCCAGAAATATATATTTTTTTCAAATAACATTACAACCACAAATGGGAATTAAACAAGAAAAAAAAAGCCTTCTCTGATATATACAGTTACTTTGTGTCTCTAAACGATTCTAAATATTGAATTTTCAAAACATCTCCATGAGTTTTTATTTTTTCACCAGTTTCTCTGAGGGTGTTCGAATGAGAAATAAATTTTGTTCTTAACTGAAAGAGAAGAAATCAGCTCTTTTATTTTTTAATGGCATTGAAGAAAAGATTACAGATAAATTTTCTCACCAGTACAAAAATTGTTTTCTTGTGTATGTGACCATTGTATGAATGTACAGTATTGTCTATAAATGAGTACACAACCCTGTCACTGGAGCTTAGAATATGCTGACTGTATTCACTGCTGTGGGATAAGACCCTTCCCCACTAAAAATTGTATCTTGGGTATGACATGAAATTGCATCTGATGATGAAGATCCAGTTCTGGAGATCTGTGGAGTGTGGAGTACCCCTTCATTGCCATTATTCTCAGGTCCACTATGACCCAAAGTGGTTGTACTTGTTCAGTTTGATTTTTGGCTTTTAAACTATTCAGTTTAATGTAAATACAGTTTCAACGTCAAAAACAGTTCTATTTGAAATAATTCAGTTTATCATAAGCCCGCAGTTTAAATGTAAGTATGGTTTAATTGTCAAAAATATTTCTATTTCAAGCTATTAAGTTTAATCAAACAATTCAGTTTAGCATAAGTATGCCGTTAATTCTATCTAACCCATAGATAGGGCCCTATCAGCTGCTACCGCGCCAGACCAGAGTGGACCTGGGAGCAATGGCAATGAAAGGGTGCTCCGTATTCCCCAAGGCCCCAGCATTAGTGGGACCTCACCATCAGACTGTTTAGTGTCATATTCAGGACACTCATTCAGGGGGTATTACTCCTCTGCAGAGGTGCAGTCAGTATATTCTACAGCCCAAGCTGACTGGACAATACACAGAGTTAAATGTCTAACAGTTTTATTTCAGATAATTCAGTTCAGCATAAGTACACAGTTTAAACATCAAAACAGTTCTATTTCGAGCAATTCATTTCAGCACTAGTAGGCAGTTCCAATGTCAAAACAGTTCTATTATAAACAATTCAGTTTAGCATAAATACACAGTTTAAATGCAAAAATCAGTATAGTGAAAAAAGCACAGTTTAGTTCTATTTAACCTATAGATAGGACCCATATCAGGTACCACTACTCAGAGTGGACCTGGGAGCGATGTTAATAAAGGGGTGTGCATTCCCCAAAGCTCCAGCATCACTGGAATCTCACCATCAGATTGTTTAGTGTCATATCCAGGACACTCATTGGGTAGGTCTTACCCCTCTGCAGAGGTGCAGTCGGTGTATTCTACAGCCCCAGCCAACTGGGCAAAATTTGGTTTGGTTTGGCTTGGTTTTATGGCATATCAACAATTGTAGGTTATTTAAAGTCAAATCCTCTTTATACATTAATAACATTTTGAAACAACCCTGAGCTCATTTTCTTTGCACAATGTTAAATGGTTTCAAGTATTGTTATCTAATATGAATAATTCTTTTTACTATTAATTATTTGTTTGCATACATGAAGATAAATATACTATGTAAAAGATTAGTTAGTCAGTAATTTCATTTTTAAATGAGCAAGAACTAATTTGTTGGCACACAAGTATTGCTATTGTTTCTACTCAGTTAAATGGTTTCAAATATTGATATAAAACAATCATAATTCTATTTCAACATAACTCATTTGTTTGTACTCAGTTAAATGGCTCCAAGTATAGCTAAGTATCACTAACGGTTCAATTAAATATCAGTCATTTGTTTACACACAGTTAAATAATCAAAAAGTTCTTTTTTGAACAATTCAATTGAGCATAAATCATTGGAGGTGCCCGTGGGGTAATAGTGGAGGTGCCCATGGTGTAATTGTTATCGTCGTAGGAAATGGACACGGCGACATGAGTTCAAATCCTGGACGAGACTGATTGCATTTCACATAGCACTAATACCCTTGGGAAAGGTATGAATCCAATTATTCTCCCTCTAAATATGGGTAAATAGTAGGACAGACTAGGTTCTTCAGCCTTGGTGAAGCAACTAGTCTAGGAGAAGGAAAACTCTGAATTAAAACCTGTTAAAAACTCCGCTTAAAAAAAATTGACCTTGTGTCATATCCTGCCCGAGCGGAGGGGTTGGTAAATAGGATAAATCATTTGTTTGCCCTTTGTTTAAATGTCAAACAGTTCTATTTAACCCATAGATAGACCCTATCAGATGCTACCAATCCGAGTCAGAGTGGACCTGGAAACAATGGCAATGAAGGAGTACTTTGCATTCCTCAAAGCTCCAACATCACTGGAGCCTCATCATCAGATTGTTTCATGTCTTATCTAGGACACTTGCTAGAGATGCAGTCAGTGTATTCTACAGACCCAGAATATTTATTCTCTTATGCCAGTTTCAGTTTTGCAAGTGACAAATTACCAGTGTCAGTTTACCCAATTGTAGATTGCTAGTATGAGTTTTTCCAGTGGCAATTTGCCAGTGGCGGTTTATCTGTTTCAGTTTTGCCAGTGGCGATTTACCAGTTTCAGTTTTGCCTGTTGTGATTTCCTAAAAGCAATTTAAATGAATATGAATATTTTTTTGTCACTTTAACATTTAGATAAGAAGTATTTGTGTTTAGAATTAATTACCTCCAAATGCAACTTTCAAAACAAAATTAATAGATTTGAAAAAGCTTCTACCATTCAATAATGAATTAACAATTTCTAAATGTCTTATCAAATCATCAAAGTTAATGTCATCATTCAAAACCTATGATTAATGATGAATTCAACTGAAACAACAAAAATTATTATGGGCAAAACATATAAAAAAATGCTTTACATATTGGCCTGCTTTCTCTTTCACCTAATCAGCAGAAGCTGAATGCTCTTTATATTCCCTGACTGCAATCTTTATACAAATATACTCCATATTTCATTGGGAAGTATCATATTTTATCATGGAAAGAGATTACTGCAAATAGAATTTTGTATATCAGAGTTACAGATTTTCAAAAATGAATGTCTGCTTACAAGTTTCAAATGTTTATTACAATTGGTCAAAATTCACTGAGTCTTCCTAGGGTGATTTATGATACAACTGAAATAAATGATATTAATAAATGAATATATTTTACATTTTGTACTGAATGAATTTTATAGGATAAGCAAGGGATACCTTGCTTCTTTGACAATATCATTTATGAGTTCATCCTTACCTCTCCAGCTGTGTCCCACATGTCTTGTTCATCTTACTTGGATGATTTGTGAAATTAGAGGTAAGTGGTCATACAGCAGGTTGTTTTTTGGGGTGCTGTTTCCAGGATTTGTTCACAACAGCACATATCATTCTTGCATAGTTCCCATCTACCTTTTTCTCCCTTCATTTTGAGTCCAGGTACTGTGACCACACAACAGTACTGACATGGCCACAGCTTAGAAGAAATCCCATTTTATTTATCAGAGAGATCAGATTTCCATATGACCAACAACTTGTCAATAGCAGTCCACACCCTCTCTATGCATATGTTATCAATGCTTTCACTAAATGAGATATAGCTACCAAGGTATGTGAACTGGTCTGTTAATTTCAGAGGCTTGCCACATCTACTTGCATGTATTCCTAAGAAGCTTGTTGGCCAACACAGGTGTGTCCATGAGCGTTGGCCGACCAGTAAACACTTACATACATCAGCTCTTTGTGGACACTGGATGCAGCCTAGAGGACCTGCCAGGAGCAAAGGACAATAGGGACTGATAGCAAGAGAGAATCAAGGGATTTTGCGCTAACATGATTTGATGATGATAATGATGATGCTTTGCTTAGTTTAGCATGAAGCCAGAAATATGAGGCCCTTAATGAGAACGAAGCTCACTCTCATTGTCCTTTTAGTCGAGCTTGTAAATCATTACACCATACGGGAGATTTGTTTGCAAAATAATATCTAAAATATAAAAAAAAGACATTTATGCAATTGTGTGTGTATGTACAGATAGCTGTATTGTATGTGTAATCAATTTATATCCGAAAATAATTAAATTATCTACTAATGAAAGTTTGGTAATGATGACACCAAAGTCCAGACAAATTAGTGAGTTCCAGCAATTTATCCCCACATAAAAATATAAGCAGTTCCAATGCTAAATCCTTTGACCTCTCTCTAATCTCACTCATTAGTGGGTTGGCTTATTTCATCGTGTTCTTTTTGGAAATCATCTGAATCTGAAAAATGTGGTCCTAATTTACTTGTAATGATTGGCAATTATTATGAAAACCCACAAAGAGTAAAGCAAAAAGAAAGATGTGAGCAAGAAAGAAATCAAAAAAAGAAAACCAGAAAACTAAAACTCAGTTTGTTTTGATGAATTGCCCAGACTAACCAGAAATAATGTAACAAAAGTGAACTGAGAACATAACAATTATAATAAAAAAAAATCTATACTATAATGATCCAATTTTTGTATGTATGTGCTACCCTGCCAAAAATCATGCAAAGAGCACATTTAGAGGATGTTTGCTTTGGTTTTTTTATTTAACAGTAAATAAACAAATGACAGATAAGACACAAAACATTTTTTATTTGATAGCTGAACATTTTGGCTTCATGAAATAAACTTGATTAGATTATCTAAATCTATAGTATAAGTTTTCCAAAGCATGCAGAAGAAAATATTTTGGAATAGCCCAAAATTAAGGCGAAAATTATGGAATTATCTTTTAATTTGCATTTTGAAAACTAATACCAGCACGATCCAAGATATGCAAATCTGTATTCAATTAAAAATAGTTTTTCCATAATTTTTGCCAGGGGTAGCATATATTACAGAATAAGCAAGATTTTATTTTTAGTTAAATTATGTTGATAAGCTTTTAGTTATAGAATAAAACAATTTCCTTTGCAGTCAAATTTGCAACTTAATAATAAGTGTGTGTGTGTGTGTGTGTGTGTGTGTGTGTGTGTGTGTGTGTGTGTGTGTGAGGAGGATGTTTATGTTTGTACTCAGTTCAATCATTATAATATCACAACGGAGATAACTATTAAATGCTAATTACAGAGTACTTCCCCTTATTTATTTGCAATTAATTATAACTAATTCTGCTTATGTCACTCAACATTGAACTTAATGGCCATCCAAAGTAGCTTTCAAGTTAATAATTTGTAATTTAAAAAAGATAAAAGATGAAGCAAATTAACAATAAGTTATTAAGATGATACAAATCAGCATCAATTCTGTTCTTATAATTTACATCAGTGTAAAGAATTTATCCCTTAGAATGTATCCATAAAAGAGGACACACTGTCACCTCTCAGAATGTTCATTATAGAAAACAACTAAAAATCTGTTAAGGCAATTGATTAAAAACATTGTTATTAAGGATCATCATGTTGGTCAGTCAATAGAGACATTAAAAGTATTAACTTAATGAATTAATAGATAATAGTGATCAAATTTTTCGTCAAATCTAATGCATATTTATGTCCAATAAATAAGATAGAATTTTTTATATACAATCAATATTTGTAACAATCTTAGATTATTTAAAGATGGCCACCAAACTCATCATTTAAGAAAAGTTTTAAAAATTTCTCTTCAATAATTCCAGCAGTTTCAGTTAGTGTTATTAAAATTTTCAACAGTAAAATTTGGTCCATGTGTTATGTAGAAAAAATTAAGACTCAAGTTCTCTTTCCAATACAGAAACATTAATATTCATTTTGACATTCAATACATTTATTTCAGTGAGTTTTCCATCGGTTGAAGCACCTCTGAAACTTTTCTCTTTTTTTACATGGTGTGAAGCTGTATTGTTGTATTTTTTTTACATCCTCAATTTTTATCCTTGAGATAAATTTTCAGTTTCGGAAACAAGAAAAAAGTTACACAAATCTGTTAGTGAAAGACTGGATTTTGCAAGTATAACATTACTTGCAAAATCCAGTGTTTCACCAAAAAACATTTGTTCAAAAAGCATGATGACTGGTTTTCATAATTTTTAAAATTTAATCCTGACTCATCTAGATTCCATCACTTGATTATTTTAGATGCTCATTTCAATTCTAAAATTAAAAAAAACAAACAAACAAACCAAAACTTCACTTTTTGAGCATGCCATGAATATCTAGTCTTAAACTTGCAAATAACATTTCACCGGAGTAAAATAAGGCTTATTATCTTATATCTAATACAATAATATTGACAATAATAATAACAATAAGAGAAATAAAAAAATCAACTTAGAATGTATATTAAGCATGTCAGATACAAGCATTTCTTTATGCTCCAGTGCAGTCATTATATAAGCACATTTTATATATAGGTGTAATGAAACTGCCACATTAGTAAAAATCAATAAGGTTTTATTTACTCCAAACTGTACCTAGATAATGGAATTAAATAGAAACATTTCAGTCTATGCACAATGTATGAACAGAAAAGTTCCTGACTCTGAAGTACTGATTCATAAGTGTTTAAAAAGCGTTCACAATTCTAATGTCTGGTAGTGGGAAGTTACGTATAACCAGAAGTTGATACGTAATTCTGAACAGATGTGATTCTCCTGCTTTTTTCTTGTAAATATTTCTCATATCCTTTATGAATGTAAATGATCTGTCCAGATTTTCTTGTCTTTTAGATTCTACTGGTTTATTTCCTGGTTTCATGTGAGTGAAGGTGTTGGTTGTTTAATTGCAATTATCATGATTTCTTTTTCATTTTTATTATTTGTTTGTCATATCTTTTTGGGTTTCTCCCTTTTTTTACTCTCTTCTTACATCAACTTTTATAAAAATAAAAATGAATCTTTGCACAGAATATATACACTATTAATACAATATCTATTTACTGATCTAATTTTGTAAAGTAATTCATCTGATTGTTCCCAAAAATGGCCTCTTTTCTTTTTCTTACTATTATTTCTGAAATCATACAATTTAATCTTTTTATTTATGCTATCGCTGTTTTTGATCTGATTAAGGAATTTGTTTTAAAAAGATATATTACTCTATGGGCAAAAAAACTAATCTCACTTAGTTTGTGAAATCTGCCTTGATAGTAAATTTCCAGTTTGAGGAAAAAATGCCTACCATAATTAGAAATTCTATTAACTATTTTGAAAGTTTCTATTAGATTACCTCTCATATTTCTTTCTACCAAAGTAGTTAATCCTAATTTCTCCAGTCTTTCCCTGTAACAGTAATCTTTTACTCTTTTTAGTACTTTTGTTACACTTCTTTGTATTCCCTCCAGTTTCTATATTACACTCAAATTTCTTTGTCAAGAAGTATATGTTTTTTCTTTTTTTTTTTTTTTTTTACTAATCTTTGGTTAGATATAACCCATTGGCCTGTTAGTTTTAGTGGTCACCAACCGAAATATTGAATGGGTTCATCAAGTCTAATTACAATATTTTGTATGAAGTCTTATTAAGGTTTTGCATATTTTTAAGATAACAATTGCCTCCCTTGAAATAAAATTTCTAACTATCCAGCCAATCATTTTATTTGTTCTTGATACAATAGACAAAATATGATTGTCAGCTTTCAATATATCATATAAGCCAACTCCTAAATTTACTTTTTTTGGTTTTTTGTTGCTTAATTTATATTCATTCTCAATATTTGGGATCCAATATGTAGTGCTTTAAATTTTTCTATGTTAAATTTTAATTTAATTTCCATGTTAAATTTATTTTCCAAATATCTTCCCATCATGACAATTTATTTTGATCCCTCTGGGTTATTTCTTTTGATAAGAGCCAAACAAGTAGTTTAACATCATCAACAAATAGTTTTATTTCTGATCTTAAATTATTAGGTATATTATTAGGTAAACCATTTATGAAGATTATTTACTTTTGCTGTTTCGTTATCTAACCCCCCCCCCAAGTAAAGGTGGTGTATATTTAAAAAGATTATTTTAGATACAATGACAATTCTCTCACTAAGAAATTGAACTTTTGTTAAGTATTGTTATCTTGTTTTCTTTATAACCTTCTTTATTGTCTTATCGTGAAATTTTCTCCAAATTATTGTACTTTTTAGAGAACTATCGTGTAATAGAGTATGGACACCATGTGTTACATTCAGAGTTTATAATAGCATTTAATTTCTTCTTGCTGTGATGCTATTCATTGCCCAGCTCCTAATTTTGCTCTTCTGTTGCTTTGTGTTGCCACTGTCAGCATCTTCTTGTAGTCATCTTTTTGTTCATGTTTCCTGTTGGGATGAAAAACAACTCAGACCCATTTTATGTGCACATATTACTTTATCACTTTGAGACAATTTTCATTTTACTAACTTCTTACTCTCAAGCTGAGAGTGAAAATGAGTCTGCAATTTATAAATGACTGATTTCTTAATTTATAACTTCCTAGAGTCATGTGATCATGTGACTTTCTTGTCCAATGAAAAACCACATTCTTAAATAACTCCTGGGTCTTCACACATCAATTAAATTAGATAACCAAAATTGACAGTTAGAATTTATTTAAGCTATCTATACTATATACCAATAATAGATTCTGTCAATTTAGTATTTAACACATGTATAGTGCAATGGCTATCAAACTAGGCTAACTGATTATTGTAAGTTTGATTCTCATTGGGTGACCCACGATTCTAATCATGTAAAAAACTGAGGAAAATTTTGCAAATGACGGCAGTGATAAAGTATCAGTGTTTTGTTTTTTCTTGGTTAATGAGGAATGTCGTGAAAATCTTCTAATTTCAAACACTAATGGGACAATTTTTACATTTGATCTTAGTTTAAATTTGTTTTGAGAACAAAAATGAAAGTAAGTGCTGGTCTGTAAGGATTGTAAAGTTTGGAACTGAGTCTAGTAAGTGTTCTCTCTTTTTTTAATACACCCAATTATGGTAGCTGCTTCTCATGCAGTTAGTAACTTTTTCTTCTCTTCAGAGCCACTCATGGTATAATGGTTATCCTCATTAGAAATGAAATCAGAGACTCAGTTTCAAATTCTGGAGGAAGCTGTTTGTGTTTTATTTGGTGTTAATGCCCTTTGGAAAGATATGAATCCATTTCTTCTTGTTATAAGAAAATAGCAGGGTATACTGAGCCCTTTAGCCTTGTTATTACAACCAGTCAAGGTGAAAAAAGTTTGAATTCAAACCAGCTATATTTCACTTGAAAATTGACCTTGTGTCACATCCCAGCTGTAATGAATAAATACATACTACTTCCCTATTGCCTTCAGTGACCTTCAGTAGAAAGAGTCTAAATGAATATTATTTCAGACTGAAGCAACATGGATGATTGAAATTGCAAAATTGCTTATTCAGGATACTCCGAAAGTCCCCATAGCATTTAGAAATTAAATAACATTTCTGTTTATTAATTATCTATAATTATTTTTATACTAAAAGAAAATCAATAAAATGGATATCAACTTGTTTTAATTATGAAAAATCCTGCTGCTTAGATGTTTTCTATTTTTGACTATGTGGAGATTTAATTTTTAAATCTCTCAGGGATTTTTGAAGTGCCTTTATTAAAAGTTCTTTTAGTGACTTTTGAACTTAACATATTTTCTTGAAGTTTTCCAGTTTTTGATAGGTATGTCTCTGCATCAGTAAAATCTTGTGTATAAATGATGCATTTTAATATTCATTTAGTGCAATTGGCAAAAAGGGCCAAAAAGGCAGTTGAGCGATTTGAAATTGTTTTTTTTTGTTCTGATGTTCATTGAAGCTTCACATCTTTTGGGATCTCATCTGAGTGTACCATTTTTTTTATTATGTGGACTAAAAAAGTGGCCTCTTAATGAGAGCTGAGATTTTTCTTCACTAAATTGTACATCAAAACTCTTGATAGCTTTATAAAATCTGATAAATTTTAATTATATTCATATAATGACATTTGTGTTAGCTTGGGTTTTGTACAGATTATTATTAGAAATCTGAAAAATTGGGATTGCAGTAGTTGATCCTAGAAGAAGAATTGTAAATATATTAAGTTTGCCTATAGCTTCAAATTTCATTAAATGGAATTTAGAGGAAAATGGAGACTGGCATTTTGAAATAAGCATTGTACAAATCTTTTAGTGGTAAAATAGAATTCTGAGTAACATTTAAGAGTTGTTTTTCTTTTGAAGTGTGTAGAGGTCTCCCATTAGAAACCTAATGATAGTTATTTGTATAATGAAGTTTTCTACTCTGTGCCAACATCAGAAATATCATTTTGTAGAGGAATTATTTGGTAGGATAGGGGAATGAGAAATGTAATTTCCTCTTAAGAATGAAAAGAACTATACATACAATTAACCAGATTATTTATTGTTTGAGAAAGACTAAATAAAAAGGATAATGCATAATATAATAAGATACAAGAAGAGAGAATGAAAATATGTGTGAAGTTTCGAAGAGATATGAAAGTTTATGAGAGACTTACATATTTGAAAAGAGTAGTAAGTTGAGAGGAATTATTGGGCATACTTGTGACTTGGGAGATTGTATGCTGAGTGCAATTTTGTAGTGTCACATTTAATGTGACACAAGGTTTGCTAAAGATGAAAATTATTGTCTTTTAGCCATTCTGTGAGTAAAAAAGGAATGAGTCTTTGCACCTTTTTCTTATTTTCTGTTGCTTTGATAAAGCTATCAAGTGGGGATTCATCTAAGTTCTTTGGCCGATCAGGGATGTAATCCTAGAGGTGTAAATGTTAAATTGTGCACATTTGTTGAAGTTTGGAATAGGGTTTAAATTTATTGTTAGTTATGAATGAAACACTGAAATTCTCTTGAGATTTAATCAATCAAATATTCAATTTATGTAATTTATTAATATCTACTCTTTAAAGCCAATGAAAGGGTTTAAGGCTTAACGCTTAGAACCCTAAGTTCTTCATCACCATGGACTTTCAATTTTGGGCTTCTGACTGAAAAATTGCTGGAAATATAAAATGCTGTAATCTGTTATTTTATAGTCTGATTGGCTAAATTTTTGGGAAGTAGTAGTATTCTAGAGAAGGATTTTCATTCTGGAATTCAAGCTACCTGAATATCAGCACAAAAACTAGCCACTCAGTTTCTAGGTATTTACTTAACTGCTTCATAACACAGAGGTGTGATGTGACACATGTTGCCTAACCTAGGTTGGAGTTCCTAGTCTGTCCTACTATTCCCCTATAGCTGGGAGGGAAGAAGAGATAGACTGATGCCTTTCTAAAGGAAATTAGTGGGAAGTGAAATGCAAACAGACTTGTCCAGGATTTGAACTTTGTTCACCAATTCCATTTCTAACAATGATATTTGTTGCACTAAGGATTAATATCCATTATCAGTTACACTAAGAATTGATATCAATTGTAGTCAGTAAGAAGCTTAGCTGTGACAGATTTTCAGTTAGTTTAAGTTCTTTAAGTTCAACCTTAAGATGATTTTTCTTCAGAAACAAAACTGTAGACATGTTTTGCTACAAAGATTCTAACATTGCTGTTCTACTTATTTATGGGCATTACCGATAATCTATGTTAATGAATACAGTACTATTTTTGACATTGAAACTGTTCTTACATTAAACTGATTTTTTTAAAATAAAACTGTTTTGATATTTAACTGTGTGTGGACAAAATCTACACTTATACTAAACTGAATTGGTTGAATTAGAACTGTTTGACTAAACTGAATAGCTTAAAATAGAAATGTTTTTGAAATTAAACTGTGTACTCATGCTAAACTGAATAGTTTGAAATAGAACTCGGGAACCTACACAGAACTTTGAACTACGTCCTTTATTGAATCCTTGGGGATTGTCTGTTCTGATTCTGTTAGCCATAACCGGGTACAAGTGTTAAGTATTCCTGTATTGTATAGCAGGACACATAACATAATGATTATAAGCATTGGTTCCCTAAGCTTCTAAGGAGATAATCATCTGGAGGTTGCAGGTTCAATCCTGACGGCAGGCGAGTAACAATACAGGAATACTTAACAATTGTACCTGGTTATGTCAGACGGAATCAGAACAGATGACTCCCATGGATTCAATAAAGGACGTAATTCGAAGTTCCATGTAGGTTCCTAAGTTCAACAAACACCTGAAGAAGGCTGGAGGACATATCAGCCAAAATGTTGTGGAAATAACAATAAATATGAAGGCAATAGTCAGAAAATCCTTAATGATAAAAACGAAGAAAACTTAATGGAGAATTGAAGATTGATATAGACCTTAGATTGTCGATTTTGGTGGTGCCCTTTCCTGGAGGACTGAAAAGAGTTTTATGTCAATTTGCAAAATTTCTCTCTGAGTCCTTAAGTACACTCCTACCATTTTTTTTGTAAAAAGTTCATTTTCTTCTGAACCAAAGATACCAGGATTTTATAATTTCTAGTGAAATATTATACAATCAAAACAGATATTGTTTGGTATCATTTATTGCCATATATTTTTTTCTATATTTGTAAAATGGTACTGCAATTTTATTTTTGGTTTCAAATTTTTAATGTTGTTAAGTTTGGCAATAAATAATACCTAATTATATCTAATTTGACAACATGATTGCATTTATTTCAATAGAAATAATAAAATCTTAGCATATTTGGGTTAGAAGAAAATTAAGTTTTTATAAAAAATTGTTAGGGGTGTACTTATTTATGTGCAGTTATGTATATATCATTTACCTCTGCAAGTATTGTAGCTGCTGTTTTATTAAGCAAGCATTATTTTCTGCTTTTAAGTAGCAATTATATATGTTGATAATTTAGCATGAGGATTCTTCCATAGAAGTCATGACTGATCTACTTTTTCTTCTTTTTTTATGTTGTGACTTGTAAAATTTTTGGATTTTCCACACTTTTTTTAACACATACACAAATACCACAACTTTGAACACTTTGAGATTTGCACCAATAATAAATGAAGAGACATGTTTCTATCAATTCACAGACATTTAATATGTTTAATTAACTTGCAAAATTTGAATAGAATATTCAAACCAATACTGATTTTGGCAGCCATTGATAAAAATCTTCTGTTCTATCTTTGTGCTATAAACTATGTCCATGTGTCCCCTATATGAAGCTATGATCAAAACATGGTTTATTCCAACTTCCAGTCATCATGGGGATAGAACTTGTCTGACAAGATATTAAACTTATTTTGCTTTAAGCAAAATATTAGTCACTTAGTTTATCTAAGATATTACAAAAGTTTAATACTTTTCCCTAAGGCAAAATTTTGTCGCTTTATTCATATATATTTGACAACCAATACTCAACATAGGAATTGTTTATTTGAATAACATCAAATATAAAGTTTGTTAACTTTTCTTCCAGTCTCCAATGTATACATTGAATGGTGGACTTTGTTATTTGCAGAACTTTCTCAATCTTTGAATAATGTTCCAGTCAGATCATTGAAGTTAAGCATTGATGAACCTGTTCAGAATTCATATGAGTGACCACATAGTAACAGCAATTATTTTAAGTGACCTAAGGCTTTTGTGTGAGGATAAGCAAGACTTGATAAATGCTTGGATATTATTTAAAAGAAAATTTTTCTTTCCTTGAGCTCTTTTTGCATTAGTGATTTTCATATATTGATAAATTGTTCATTGTTATTGTTGCAAATAAGAAGAGTTGTTTCTTGATTTTCTTCTAAAACTTCCTTTCGTTTATGTTGAAAGAAATATTGCTCTAAATGTGAAAGTGGGAGATTACTTAATTTGAGCTCTTTTCTATAAGTTATGGCTAAAGAAATTACAAGCTCTATTGGCAAGTCCTGAAATATGTTGTGTCCCCACAGAAGGTAAAACCTTCAAAATGGAATGAGCTGCATATGTTTCTGCATCTGATGGTGTGATTCCAATTATAGAGATCTGGGAATATTGGAGTACATCTTCATTGCCATTACTCTCAGGTCTACTCTCACCTGTAGAGCAAGTACTTGTTAGGGTCCTATTTATGGGTCAAATAGATCAGTTTAAAAATTATTTGTATTCAATAGGATTGTGTGCAAAAAAAAAAAAAAAACTTTAGAAAAAACTACACAAAACATATTAATCTGTAAATATTACATATTTAGTTATCAAATTGAAATTTTGATGACCACTTTAATTGTTGTTTTCTTCAAAAGCTGTGTTTTATGACCCAAAGGGATCTCTTTCTAATTTATCGTACACACAAAATAACAATAGCAACTAGCATCCATGGGAACATTCACCGGATGTTATCAGTGCTGAAACTTTCTTCAAAATGGAAAAAGAGGTTTCTGCGCATAGGATCAGCGCATAGCGAAATATCGATGAAATTTGTCAAAAAATAAAAATAATCAAAAGTAATTTTTCAGCCAATCCGTGACCTTCGCGGTAAAAAACAAAGAAAACCCAATATGATCTGATCAGAAGAGAAAAATGATATAAAAGACAAATTTCTCAACAGCGGAGTCTGATCAAAAGAAGGCAGCCGACAGTCTGTCTGCAGACCAGAACTCCAACTGAGAGAGAGAGAGAGAGACAGACAGACAGACAGAGGCGAAACTTGAAACCACGCATCACCCACTTTCCTCTTCTCTATTTTGCAGGTAGCCACTAACCCATAAATCATCGAACACCCCTCTCCTCTCTGCACCCGTAACATCTGATTGACTGCTGTAAGTCCAACAATCCTGCCACTATTAAGCATAGGACATTTTTTCTACTTTTTAATTCCATATCAGCATGTTTTTACAAACCCAGCCATTTGAACTTTTTACTCATTTGTTTCCAATACAATTGTTAAAATTTTTACATGCCTCTGTGTTCTTTGTTTTTGCAATGGTGCTTATTTCTTTTCTTGCAACCATACACTGATATAACAGCTGCTATCATAACCCATAGCTTTCATCAATAATATTAATAGATAAAAATGAATAAGACTAATGCATATATTCTAATGTTATGTTTGTTATCAATAAATGAACCATTTCATTTTGATTGTGAGGAAAGATTGGGAAAAAAATGACACACTTCATGTCAGAGAGAAAAGGAGCAAAAGTTTTGTTTTTTAAGTATATTATTTCTCTTTAACTAGGTTGTTTATTAAGAAATTGTTATTGTTTTTTTTTGTGGTGTAATAAAAACAATGTTTAATGTTATTGCTAATAATAGAAATTATTTCATTTTTTTTTTCAAAAACATCCATCCATTGTTGATCTCATTATCATGAAAATCTTGAGCATAAAGAGACAATACTTGAAAATTTATGTATCAAAACAAGAAAAATAAAACCTATAAAAAGTAGAATTTCCATCAGTGCTGCTTCTAGAATATCATGAAAATGTATTGCATTATCTTCATTGGTACTCATTGCATAGTCAGGGTAACTGTTGAAGATTTTTGTATAAGATTGTTACCTTGATGTCCACTAATTTTAATTAATTTTGAGCTATGACAGACAACTGACCAGTATCCCTTTTACGTTTTGCCTGGCAACAAATTCTGTCATACAGTGAATGTTACTGTTCCAGCAGAAAATAATGCAAAATTAAAAAATTAAATTTGGAAAAATATCCAAAAATTATCAGAAAAAAGAAGTAGTTCTACCCATCATCACTAGAATGCTTGAAATAGTTCTGAAGAGCATTATAAAAAGATTAGAAGAAATGAAAATCTGAAGAATTATAACTATTTAGACAACAGAATTATTGATATTAACAAGAATACTTGGGAAGGTGTTCAGCTATTAAGGAAATATTTTGTTACATAATCTCCAATAAAAGCCACCAGCTATTTCTGGTATAATAAGTATAAAAAAAGATAATAATCTTGGATTCATTTGATCAAATTTCTTACAAAAGAAGCAACATAAGTGCAATATAATTTCAACCAAAAATCAGAAAAGAAGCCAATTATAAAAGTTTCTCACTGTGAAGAAATCGTTAACAAGTTAAAGTGGCAAGCCATGAATACTGTATCTTTAATACCTGACATTTGTGACATTAAGCCTTACTCAGAAAATCTTAGTTAATATAAATTAGTTGCAGAATTTGCAGAGTAAAATTGTTGATATTAATAAAACAAGCTTTCATTTATTTTTATTCTTAGATAAAACAATGTCAACCATTTTTATAATTAATTTTGGCAAAGATTAAAAAAAAATTTCTGCTTTTTTATTGTAATTCAAGCCATCAGTTGATGTCAATGAGGAAAGATGAAATGAAATACTTATTAATATTAATTGTGATTATTATTGATATCATAAAATACTAGTCAATATTAATAATAATTATTGTTGATATTATAAATGAATATTTGATTGAAGGGTATAATGTAGTTATTATATATTCAAATTTTAGCAAGGCATTTGATATGGTATCTCATTATTGTTTACAAGTGAAAATGAAAAACTTAAATATTTAAAAAAATTGGATGTTTTCTAACAGACAGAACCATAAAAGTAGAAATTGGTAATAATTATTCTGAAACACATAATATACCCCCTGGTATTCTTCTGTGATCCGTACTGGGACCTTTGTTGCTTTTAATATTCATAAATGATTTACCTAATGATATAAAATCATAAATAAAACTATTTGCTGATGATGTTAAACTACTTATTAGACTATAGTCAAATGAAATAACACAGATGGATCTAAACAAATTGTCATACTGGGAAGATATTTAGAAATTAAAATTCAATATAGAAAAATAGAAAATACAACATATTAGATCCAAAAATATTAAAGAAGAAAATAAATTAAGCAACAAGGAAATCAAAAAAGTAAATAAGGAATATGATCTAGGGGTTTGCTTTCATGATACATTTAAAGCTGGCAATCATATTTTGTTGATTGTTTTGAGAGCAAATGGAAAAGCAAAAACTCAGGTCTGGGCTCCAGTGTCGAGACAAGTATTGGAGTGTAATATTGAAACAAGAGGAACTACAAAGAAGAATAACAAAAATACTAAAAAGAGTGAAAGATTACTGTTACACGGAGAGACTGGAGAAATTAGGAATATCTCCTTTACTAGAAAGAAGAATGAGGAGTAATCAAATTGAAACTTACAAAATGATTAATTGAATTTCTCATCATGGTAGATATTTTTTCAATATTTCTTCTCAAACTAGGAATTTACTATCAAGGTAGATTTCAAAAACTAAGTCTACTAACCAATTGGATGATTTTGTATTAAAGTAATATACTTTTGGAACAAAAATCCATATCAGGTCAAAAACAGCTATGGCATAAGAAATTTTAAGATTAAATTTTATGATTTCAGAAATAATGGTAAGAAAAAGAATTTATGAGGGCTTTTTTTAAAACTATTCAATGAATTACTTAACAGAATTTGGTCTGTATATAGATATTGTATTAATTGTGTATGTATTCCGTGCAAAGATTTTTTTTTGAAAGTTTGATGTGAGAAGATAGTAAAAAGAGGAAATACTCAAGGCAGTATAACAAACAAACAAATAATAATGAAAATAAAAACCAATCATATCAAAGCAAAAATAGATAAGACGCAATAAAACTAATTAAGTAATTGTAGATTATCTGGTGATAGAGACAAAATGATCAATCACATAATCAGTAAATGCAGCAAATTAGCACAGAAAGAGTATAAGACTAGACACGATTGGGTGTGCAAGGTGATCCACTGAGAATTGTGCAAGAAATTGAAATTTGACCATACGAACAAATGGTATATGCAAAACCCAGCAATTGTCCTATAGAATGAGACACATAAACTCCAATGGGATTTTGACATACAAACAGATCATCTAATCATGACCAGATGATCAGATCTTATAAAACTGAAAGAAAGTGAAAAGAAGGATTAGTTCTTCAACCTTGCTAGGGAATTGAAAAACACTATGGAACATGAAAGTGACATTTATACCAATTGTAATTGATGCTCTTGGTACAGTCACTGAAGGATTATTAAGGGACTGGAGAACTTGGAAATAAGAGGACGAGATCATCCAAACTACTATGCTATTGAGATCGACCTGAATACTGAGAAGAGTCTTGGAGACTTGAGGAGGCTTGTTGTCACTCCAACTTCAGTGAAAGATCATCTGCTAATGCTGATGTGAAAAACTCCCAAGGAGTAAAATAACAAGATTAGTCAACAAAAAAAAAAATTTGCTCAATTGTGGACTTTGTTGTCCTGGCTGACCACTGAGTAAATTTGAAAGAAAGTGAAAAAAAAGGATAAGTACCTGGACCTTACAAGGGAATTTTAAAAAACTGTGGAACATGAAAGTGATGGTGATACCAATTATAACTGATACTCTTAGTACTGTCACCAAAGGATTGATACAATGACTGGAGGACTTGGAAATAAAAGGATGAATGGAGACCATCCAAACTACAACATTATTAAGATTGGCTAGAATACTGAGAAGAGTCCTGGAGAATTGAGGAAACTGGCTGTCACTCAAACTCCCATGAAAAAAACATTGGCTGACGCTAGAGTGAAAAATTCTCAAAAAAAAAAAAAAAAAAAAAAAATAATAATAATAATAATATGATGATGATGATGATGATTGTTACATTTATAAAAAACAAAAAAAAAAAAATTGGAAAAGTTTATTCCAACTGGCATTTAACTTAAAATATTTGGTTCAAATGAAATATATTTGGATTATGATTATTTTGACAACCACCAAGATATTTTGTTTTAATCCAAACAATTCTTAAAAAGCAGAAAGTCCCTATGAAGTTTGTATGGTATAACATATTACTTGAGAAACTGTTCTGAATGACAGTTGATATTGTTGTCATTTTACTTTTATAGGAAAATAGATGTTATTTAAAGTTCTGCAATCAACAATTTTAATTTTTCTAGGAATTTATTAAACTACTTCCTAGTTTTCATCTCTATGATTTGGCCTATGTATTCTTTAGCCTTCTTCAGATGTCATTTGCATCTCAAAAATTTTTAATGTTATCCACTTTCTTTATTTTGTTTGTTTACCACTAAATTTTGATGCCTTCCAAAGTCGTACAAATCACAGATCAAGTTGTAAAATTCATATATGACTTGTTTGTTGAGAAATTATTGATAGCAAGACAAACTGATAATGTTTTAAACTCATAAGGAGCTTAGGGGAAAGAATATTTCAATTATTGTTATTATGGGTGCTAAAATTTCTCTTCCTACTCCTATGATGGATGAAATGAGGAAAAGATATATGTACTGATAATAGACAATGTTTTACTGAGGAAAAAGAATTTCTTGATATTTCAAGTGAATGATGTTAAATGCAGCTCATTTTAAAATAAATCATCTTCTCTTGACTATTGATTCTTGAGTATGAGAGCATAAAAAGATTAAAAAGAACATAAAAACTTAAATAATTTTTTGTGCTTCCATTTTTAATTTTTCTTTCTTTTATACCATTAATCTCTAAATCAACCCCAAATCTAGTTATTACTTTTTTCTCTCTTCTCTTCTTTCATTCTTACCCACTTTTTAAAAAATTCTTATTTGAGTCTTTCCCTCTATTTTCATTTCCATTCAGTTTTACTTTTTTTTCTCTTCTTCACATCTTCCTTTCTTTTTGCATTTTCTTTCTGTGTCTTTGTGTTTCTTTCATATTCTCTTTTTCTCATCTTTTTTGTCTCTCTAAATATTTGTTCTATTTCTTAACCCTATTCAAATAACTACTTATTGTTTTAATAATTTCTAATTTTTTTCTTCTTTCTTCTTATCTCTTTATTTTTACCCTCATTCTTATTCTTAATAACTGTTTTGCCAGCATTTAAAAACTCCTGCTTGCTTCTTTTTTGTTGCCATTAAATTATTTCTCAATGAAATCAAGCATTATTTTCAAATGAGTAGAAAAATACCCTGACAAGTTCCTCCAAGTGGAAATGGTTTCACATTATCTCTTTATATTCTGGTCAACACAGAAAATGGTCCTCATTTTGAATATTTTTTCTATGCACAAATCACAAAATAAATAGATGAAATGTAGATAGATAAATGAAAATATCAATAAAAAAAGGTTTGAGAAAGAAAAAAGAAAAACGAAAAGAGAAAAAGATAATAATAAAAACATTAAAATATAAAACAAAACAAATTTATCTAGTGTTTTTGTGTTAAGTATTGATTTACCAGACAAATTTTCCACCATATTCTTTTCTGTGGCTGTCTATGAAAGATCAATACCAAATAATTGACAATCTACTTTTGTGAAAGTGAAACCAAATAAAACCTTATGATTTTTATGAATTCCTGAAAAAAAAGGAGATTCCTTCCAAGATGTATGATCTCTTCTTTTTCTTTTTTTCCGTTTGTCTGTCTATCAGTCTGTCTGTCTCACACACACACACACACACACACACACACACACACACACACACACACACACACACACACACACACACACACACACACATTAATAGTGGAAAACATACATGCACACACAGACTTATTGATTTATCTTCATATGAAGTACTACTGGAAATTAAGGTATAAAAGGATCTTAAAGAAATAATAAAAACAAAAATGAGGTTCTTTATTTTCTGATGGACTCATTTTGAAAGATGCATTAAATACTTGATGAAATATAGGAAATAGTAACTTGGGAAATGAACAAATTGATCAAACTGTTCAAATATATATGACTTTAAATTTCCAAGCCTTTTTAAATAAGTATCTCCATAACATTTGAATTATTAAATAGCATTTTTTAGGTTAAAATGAAAACTCAGATCAAACAGTTTAGTTTACTACATATTCTATAAAGTAATTCAAGTTGCTATAATTTTCTAATTCTCAACTGTTTAATTGTTGGGAAAAAATCAAAATATAAAAGAAAACAAAAAAAAAACGACAAACAATTGGACTTTCATATAGTAGTTCTGATCTCCCATCCCCCAGCCAACTAGGACTGTTATTTTAATGAGGAGCAATTAGGAAATGAAAAGCAGTTCTGAATGAGTAGAGAGACTAGCTGGGATATATAAAATGGAAGCTATTTGGACCAGAAAGGCTACTTGGGAATATTGGGCCAGAAAAAGTTCCCATAGAGACCAGCTTGAGCTTTGCTGATATCTTTGCAAGATGAATGGGAAACAGATGTCTTGAGGCAAACCATGAAATAGGTAAATATGGATGGTAACACAGAACAGGACAAAATAAACTTGTTCACTTTCCCCCAGAAAATTTACTTTTTTCTTGTCCTCTTTCATCAATGAGCTATTTGCCATGGTTATTTTCCAAGTTAGTAACTCAACCTGTTTTTTCTTATAATTAAAGGCACCAGGATTTTCTATAGTGACCATCATTCTTGTCTTTCTATCTGCATTGCATTTCTGTTTTTGTTATTTCAAGCTCATGAACCCCTTTTACATCTTTGGGCAAATCCAGAAAATAAGCCAAAATCTTTTGACTGATGTGTCATTTGGTCTTTCTGGTGGTTTAAGACAAGTGGCAGATGCCTTTTGCATAATATGATTTACCTTTAAGACCATGAAACCATCAAGTATTTTGCAGCTAAGAATCAATTCTTTTTTTTCAATTTTGCATTTCTTCTAAATATTTAATTTTGGAAATTATTGAAATTTAAGTTAATTACAAAGGTCATTTAATTGATGAAAGCAATTTTTTTAAAGAAAGCAAAATAGATTTTTTGCCAGAATTTTTTCTATAAATGTAAACTCTGCATTGTTTGGAATTGGTTTGTAGCAAAAATTATTTTAATCTAAAAAAATATTTCTTTTTCAAAATGAATGCAAATCAAACAGTACTCCAAGCTTGAATAGAGTTCTGTCATTAAATTTTTGGTGGCTGAGAAATGCAAACTTTGTGATGGTTGATTGGTTGTTTGGGTTTTATAGAATATCAACCTTTGTAGGTTATTTAACGCCAAATCCATTTTTATACTAATAATCAGTTCTATTTCAAATGATTCAGTTTAGCATGAGTACACTGTTTAATTGTCAAAAATATTTCTATTTCAAGCTATTCAGTTTAGTCAAACAGTTCTAATTCATGCAATTCAGTTTAGTATAAGTATAGTTTTTGTCCACATACAGTTAAATGTCAAAATAGTTCTCTTTCAAATAATTCAATTTAGTGTAGTACAGTTTTCATATCAAAAACAGCTCTATTTCAGACAATTCAGTTTAGCATAAGTATGCAGTTTAAATATCAAAACAGTTCTATTTCAAGTAATTTAGTTTAGCATAAGTATGCAGATTAGTTCTATTTAACCAATAGATAGAGCCCTATTAGGTGCTACCACTTGAGGCCAGAGTGGACCTGGGGGCAATGGCAATGAAGGGGTACTCTGCATTCCCCAAAGCTCCAGCATCACTGGAACATCACCATCAGATTGTTTAGTGTCATATCCAGGACACTCATTGGTAGGGGTTTTACTCCTCCTCAGAGGGACAGTCAGTGTATCTTCAGCCCTAACCGACTGGGCAAAAGCTTTGTGAAATTTACTGATTGTGTGATGATATGTCCTGAGAAGCATGTTTTAGAGAAAACAATATTCCCAAATGGACAAAACATGCGTTTGCCTGTGTTGAAAAGACATCTATGGAGTGGAAACACTCTAACTCTCCATTAAAAAGTTAGTATTGGGTGCAGCAGTCAGTAAAGAAGGTCAGGCTGACAGTCTTTGGGACATGAAATGACTCCTCCCTATTGATTTCCTTGAAAAAGATGTGACTGTAAAAAGTGCTTCCTATTGCCAACTCTTTGGCAAAATTCACTTTATTTATTCAATAATCTTCATATTTCATAATAGGTTGAGCACTTTAGAAGTATGTTGACTGTTGATAGCAAATTTTGGAAATGTTATATTTTAGTTGTTATACCTTCAGTGTTGTAGGAGTCTTGAAGGTTGAAAGATGTTACTAAGTTTGTTCCTTGATGATAGGATGAGTGATAGACATGCTGATTTCCAAAAAGCTCACATTTATTTCCCTATGTGACTTAATCTTTTCAGATGTGCATGGCTTAACAGTTATAGTTGTAGGAAATGGATACAGTGACCTGAGTTCAAATCCTAGACCTGGCTGTTTGTGTTTCACTTTCACACTAATGCTTTTGTAAAAGGCATGAATCAATCTTTTCTTTCCCCAGCTATGAGTGAATGGTGGGGAAGACTGGGTTCTTTAACCTTGTTGCAGCAACCAATCCAGAAGAAGGAAAACTGAATACAAACCATTTGTAGTCTGTTGAAAAAATTGACCTCGCATCATGCCAATAGTTGTGGGACTGAATTAGTTCAAAGAAAAAAGACATGGTGTGCGTTTGTTCAGTTGATGGAGGTAAAAGAGTCACCCTTTTATTTATAAGCCATTACCCACCTCAAATGGTGGGAGGAGCTGTTTCACTTAAGTTCCAATTGGCACAACTTAACTGTTCAGCTGTGTTGGTACTGATTAAAATTTTTGAATCTAATTGAATCTCTTGAATACCATGTAACTACTTTTACCCAGCCAAAATGTGCTATCTTGATTTCAACTGTTTTCCTCTGGCTTCTTCAGGTTTATTTCCACAGCAATTGAACTTTGACCAGTCCCTGTCAATCACATCTCTACAAATGCTTGTCACATTCATTGTAGGTGGGTGTCAAGTGTGTTGGTGGAGGAATTACATAATAGTTAAAGCCTAGCTTGCAGTAGAATTTATTTATTTTGATGTAATATGGAAGAAATCATGGAAATTTCAAGAAAGTTATATCTCTTAGAAAATTCCATTATATTTCTTATGTGATATTAAAAGAATATTCCATAAAGTTCTTCTCCTCCTAAAAAGTTCTAATATGTAAGAAAAGAAGTAGCAGATAGAAGGTTCAATATACTAAAAACTCAATTATACTTGTGCAACTTCCTGTGACCTAACAAGTGAGGACATCCTTTGCTTCTACAATTTGTGAAGTTAAGAATCACTTTTGTATTTCTAAGCAATCTCATTATCTCTTTCCATTTGACTGGAAATAGCTATTTTAACTCAAAATTGACCTGTGGTAACATCTAATGACCTCAGAGAGCAGTACTACCTCTATACCATTTGTATCCTTAAGTTACTCTCAGAAACTAATTTTACTTATCAGGGTCCAACTGTTTGTCGGCTCATGAGACACATGCAACTGAACAAGAAATTATTGGTTTAATTCGGATGGAGTGCTGAAAATTTCTCTGCCCAAAAAAAGGGAATGACAATTTAAAAAAAAATATCTTTTAATTTTCATTGGATTTTTTGGAAAGAAATTTTAAAAGTATATTGAAGTGTTTACATGGAAAAACATGTATGTTTTATGGCATTTGGTCATTTTGTGACACAATCAGCTCTTCTGTCCCTGGGTACACTAAGGTGCAATAATGCATATAGGTGTGAACATGTTTATATAAGTGTATATGTATATACATGCATCTGGGTGTGGGCATATCTGTATTGGTGTGTGGGGCATAGGTATTGTGTATATGTATGTATGTACATGGATGTGTGTATAGTAGTATGACTTAACAAATTATGGTTTGGTTTGGTTGGTTTTACAGCATTAAATAAATTACAATGGTTATCAACCACTGTAGGTTATTTAATGCCAAATAAAGTTTATACATATATATTAGATATATGTGGTTTGTAAACATAAGTTAATAAAGTTAAATTGTTCCAAGTATGGCTATGTATCACTAATAATTCAATAAACATCAGTCACTTGTTCACACACAATTAAATGATCAAACAGTACCATTTCCAACAATTCAATCCAGCACCAGTCACTTGTTTGCACACAGTTTAGATGTCAAACAGTTCTCTTTGATCCATATGTAGGACCCTTTCAGGTGCTATCACTCTGGGCCAGAGTGGACCTAAGAGTAATGGCAATGAAAGGGTACTCCACATTTTCCAAAGCTCCAGCATTACTACAGCCTCACTATCAGATTGTTTAATGTCATATCTAAGACACTCATTGGGTGAATCTTACCTCTTTTCAGAGATAAAATTGGAATATTCTACTGCTCCAAAAAACTGGACTGACAAGTTATTGAGTTTGGCAGATTTTAATAAAATGGGAAAAGGATTTCTTGATGGAAATGAAAGAGTTTTTTTATGTCTGTAATAAACTAAAGTCTTCAGTGCTAATATGGTAAAAAGTCATTAGACAAGGATCTCATTTTTAAAAGTATTTTAGTTCTGAGAGATCCATGCAGGGAAAGCAGTTTTCTTTTCAGGAAGTCAAGGTTCTATATATTTAAAGGAGCAGTTAAATTTGAGAGTAGTGTCAGTCCAAGCGAGTGTTGGTTAGTCTGGCTGTTTGACTGAGCTAACAGGCCAAGTTGGGGGCCTACCCTCACTCACCATCTGCTGTAGTTGGTTTCAAGAACAGTATCAGTCCAAGAGAGCAGAACTGGGAATTGGCTGTCAGACAGAATGGGATAGAAACTTGACTAATGTCCAACTCTTTGTCCACTCTCCATATTACAGTAGTTAGGGTCTACTCTCTGTAGAATGAATTATCACATATCCCATCCCCTTATCAGAATTGTTTGAAGAGTGAATAAAGATGACTAGTGTATTCTTGAGTTTGTTTCTTCTTTATTGAGCTGACCTATGGTTTATATAGTTTCAACCAAAATTGGTGACTGATCTTTTTTTAAAAACTGCACAATGTAAGGAAAGATGTCAGTTACTCAGCAAAATTGGATGGGTTGAGGATCAATACTGCTACAATTTTGTTCTTGATCAGGTTAAGGAATTTTCAGCACTACCTCATTATAATGAAAAGTCCATAACCTGACCAAGATATAATCCACAAATGATTATTGATTAATAATTTGTGGTAATCTCTAGTGACCCTTGAGATCAGCACTACCATTATCCCATGTTTATCCTCAATACCCTTTGAGACTAATTTTTAGCTATCAATATATTCCATTAATATTCCTGTAGCATTATATTTTCATGTAGAAAAGATGTGCAAAGCAAAAGGGAAGTATTCAGTTCTTTTTATTCACAGGAAGGTCTATTTTATCATTATAAAGACAGTTTTTGTGAATTGATAGAAATGCTAGATTATTGATGAGGATTGTACTTACAGTTTCAGAAAAATAGATCCATTTTCAATTCCCCTAATGTGGCTTATTTATGCATATGTTAAGAAATAAGACTTGACTTTTAGCAAATACAGTGAAGTTGCATTGAGAAATATTGGTTTGCAGACATGAAGTAGATGTCAGTTCAAAATAATACTGAGGTTTTAAGGTCATTAGTTCTTCCATTCAAGTCACAGAAGGGACCAAGATTATTTTTTCTCTGCAAACCTTTGATATTTTACTTTCAGTTCTATCTCTCCACATGTTGGTTGATGGAGTCTTATCACAAACAGACAAAACACCTCACAAGTTGAAATAACCAACAAAAAAAAGTAAAGAAAAACGGTCAGAACTTTCTTTTATCTTCAAATGATCTTTATTTTTTGTAATGTGCAAAACATTTCTATTCTGACTGTTCCAAATCTACAATCAAGAGAAAAATGAAAATAAACATATTTTTTTTTTATCCAAGTCTTAACTCTTTCTTATTTTAGTGATTACAATTCTTTGTGAGTCCAAAGTTTTGCAATATTTGTGATGTGAAGAAAGTATTAGGTGAAAGAGTTCTTGATCTCAGAGAATATGGTTCAAAATGATGGCTTCAACTTAGAATATTAGGCTGCAGTTGTTGTAAGTTCAAGAATAAAGTAAATTAGAAACCAAAATATTGCCAACTTTTGATTCTCCATAATATTTTTGACTGTGTACCCCAAAAAGTCTACCAAAAGTTACTGTAGTATAAATTTTCAAAATGATATTCAGAAATAAGAGTCGTCAAGAAAAAAAGAACATTTCATCATCATGAAATCAGAGAATATTTTTTTTTGCTTTGTACTCTTTTTCTACTGTACAATATATATATATATATATATATATATATATAATTCTTTAAGTAATATAACTAAAATGTGTTTTTCATGTTCCTTAAAATTTAGTGACAGGTACAACTCTTTTGTGAGTGATTTACACTAGTTTTATGGTGTTTACTCTCCTTCTAAGTCATTTTAAGGCATTACATCTTGTTTGCATCAAAAAACGGTTTACATCTCAATTTTTGGAAGTAATTAATGATGTAGGGTGGAATATGACTATATATATATATATATATATATATATATAAAATGTACTTCTATTTTAGGTTAATCCCTAACTTTAACTCTGGCAGAGTGAAAACAACCCAAATGATCCAACTTGTGAATAAACAAATACACAAATTGATATTTAGGGAAAAAAATTCCATAAAAAAGAAAAGACTAAAAACAAATGTATTGCCAAAAAAATCAATGAATATCATAATATCTAGCCAAAAGAAAAACTTTGACAGAGGACTTAGGAAACAAAGAAAGTGCTCAATATGGAATAGAGCAAATATGAATATAAATACCAAATGGCTCCGAAGAAATCTACTGAGGTTTCACCTTACCATATCATCAGGTATAAACTGTTTTATCTTGATGATCTGGAAAGGTGAAACCTAGATATACACACATACTCATCAATCCTAATCTTTGAGGTCTTAATATTTTATAAAAAATGTGAGCCATTGAATTACCTACAGAAGTGATTTGTTTAGTGTCACAAAGGCCAATGTAGAATCATCCACTCTTTGTGGAAAACTGATAACAGAAGAATTGTGTTTGAATGTACCACAGATTCTGGTGTACAGTTTTTTGAATTCAGAGTTTTTCCTTCTCTTAGACCAGTCACCCTACTAAGACTAAAGATTCTAATCTGCATCAACTATTTTATTCATAGCTGAGGCGGGAGAGCCAAAATGAATTTATGCCTTTACTAAGAGCATTTGCACAAAGTGAAATCAGGATCTAAATTCAGTTTGTCAAGTCTATTTTCTTAACAATAACTGTTAAACTATAGCCATATATATATATATATATATATATATATATAATAAATGTATATATATTTGTTTTTATATATAGAGAATAGCAAGGATGCTTATTTTTGACCACATTTGGTCTGCCATAAACCCATCAAGTGAGATAATGACAATCATACACTGTTGTAATATATATATATATATATATATATATATATATATATATATATATATATACCCACACATATTTATTTGAGGATGTGTTGACAAGTATTCTATCCATTGAAGAGGAGAGAGGCCATTTTTTAAAATATTTTATTGAATTCTGTTTTTCTGAAATGGTTAAAGAATTATGAGAAATGATTGGTTAATTTTGTTGAAAAGTAGAATTATTATGGTAAATAGCATAATTCTCCTTTATTTTCTTCTCTGTCAGCCAAGAAAATTTCAGCATCTCTTTATACACTATGAATATACGATCTAAAAATTCAAGAACCCTAATTGCGATAGAATAAAAAAATAGAAAATAGACTTGACCCAACTGCTAGTTTCATTCTATCTTCTCTTTGAAATTGTATCTTGCACACTCACAAAAAGATAGTCACACAAATATGTATTACATTAAGTTTGATTACATTATCAAAACATTTGGATTGTAGCTTTTGTATATATATATATATATATATATATATATATATATATATATATATATATATAAGTTTTGTTTTGGAACGAAATCTGATGGAATAAGAAAATTCAGAAAATACTGATAATCTAATTGATATGTTTTACTTCATTGGAAAAATGAAGATTACACATGATAAGGAAGAAATCGTATAATGGTTATCATCATAGGAAATGTTTTGATTTTGTTGATTTGGTTTCTCTGTTTAATGGCATGTCAATCTTCATGGTTTATTTAATGCCAAAACCATCCTTGTAGAAGAATAGCAGTGATATTATCTCACCCATAGCTGGTGGGATAAGAGAGTTCGTATCTTCCTCAAGAGTATAAGTGTAAAAGAGAACATAATAGCATGAATAAAATTTAAACTTTCTTTCTCTGAGATTGGAGTCCAGCACTTTAGCCATTATATCATGGAGACTCCCACCATGTTGGAAATGAACCCAACAAGCTAGGTTCAATTCTTGGACAAAGATATTTGTATTTTATTTTACACACTTCTCCTCCAAGCTGCGAGTAAATAGTAGGGTAAACTGTCTCTTTAGTCTTTGTAAGGCAACTGATCTAGAAAGAAAACTTTGAGTTTTAACCTGGAATACTTTGCTTAAAAATTGACCATGTATGGCATTCTATCTATGATGGAGTGGTTAGGGAAATGCATACAAGTAACAAGGGAGAGAGAAGTGAGCCCCATTTTAAAAAGAATTATCCATTTATTCACTTTCATTTTTATTCTTTTATTTATTTGTTTCCTTTTTTTTATATTCTGTATTGTAAAGTTTTTGACAATATTATATGAGTTGTTTTATTTAGTTTTGTGTTGTTTAAGTCTTTTAGTATTTCACATTCCTTAAGTATTCATTTAATGAGTAAAGGGAATCTATTGTAGAAACCTTCCCATAAACAGATCATAGTAGTCTTATGTATCAGTGTCCTTTCTATGCACTTTTGCCATGACTGAGTTTATTCTTTTCTTTTTTAAAAAACATGTTAATTAAATTGAGAATTTGTTCTTGTTCATTTTTGTGGAGAACAATAGTACTAAGTATGTTGTTCTTTTTTAAGTCTCTTTTAATTATCATAGATGAACTGTCTGGATAGGTAAAGTAGGCAGTTCCTACCCAGATCAAAATTATAAAGGTTATTAAATATAAAAAGTAAAAACATCAGCATATAATAACATGTTCTGATCATACTCTATGTGCATTAGATGATATTATAAGCTGCATTTATTGATGGATGATAAAGTCAACAAAATTTTTCCTTCTTTCTTGTAGTCTTAGATTCAACATTGCATGATAAATGAATGCATGTTTTAATTATAAATAATGATTTTTCAATTTCATGCTTTTTTTGCTCCCATTACTTGAGTATTAGCTTGATTTATTTTTTAAAATATGCAAAATATTTTTCTTGAAGTGGTAAGGAATTTATTGATAATTTACAGGGTGTTGCAAAATATTTTATAGCATTTGAGATGAACTGGATGTTTTACAAAATTCTTATAACTTGACCAATTCATGTTTAAATAATCTCAAATGTAAACAGCATGTGTAGCAACAATTCAATAGTCTATCCTTAATGTTCAAACACCTTTTCTTTTTCAGTTAGAGGCAGTTCTATAACTGAAAATAAAAAAATATTACACATAGAATTTTGAGTTGTTTCTGAATTAATCAAGTTATTAGATTATAAAATGTATCAAATTTCCTGAATCACCAAGTACTTTGTAAAAGACAATTGTTTGCCAGCCTCCAAAATTACAAATGTTATATATTTGACACACACACACACACACACACATACTCTCATATTATTTACTATTATGGAGGTGGGGTATAATCATTATCCTCAAAGAAAATGAACTCAATGAGCCAAGTTCAAATTCAAGAGGAAGTTGTTTGCTTTTAATTTCAAACTAATTCCCTTAGAAAAAGGCATGAACCCATTTTTCCTTCTTCCACCAGTAAGTAAAATACTTGGGTTGAGTGGGCTTTCTAACCTTCATAAAGCAATTTGTCTCAGAGAAGGAAAAATTCTGAAAACAAAACTAGAAGCTGGAGACTAAGGTTGTCTTTACCCTCTCTCTTATAACTCCTTTGACAACAATGATGCCAAGTTATATAGCCCCTTGGGCTACTCTTTGAAAATGGATGGTCTTTTATACACTCTTGGCACGGTCTGTATAAAGATTCAGGCACAGATTCTTAGTATCATGAGACTGACTGATGCCATAACCAAAAATTTCAATTATTTATTACTTGCTATAATAAATAAAAGAATATATCAGTTGATATAAAGTGATACCCATATATATATATTTATATCTCTTTATATCCTATATATATATATATATATAAATATATATATATATATATATATATATATATATATATATATATATATATATGTATGAGAGGGAGAGAGAGAGAGAGAGAGAGAGAGAGAGATTTATGTACATATAATAAAAAGTATCCAGACTGAACCTTTAAATTTTTTTACAATTAAAATTCAACATTGAAAAAGACACATACACTGCTGAGCAACTTATATAATCAAATGATGATATCTAGATGTTTAGATTAAGATCGAGATAACTAAAATTTGTCCATGCCAATTCCAAAAATTGTAAGCCTATAAGTTTTTTTTTATCATAATTTTTTACTTTTTTCTTTTATCATGATTAAGTTCCTTGAATTTTTGGATAGCAAATTCATATCGTATAAGTAGATGCTGAACAGTAATGTTTTGTGAAACACAAGATTTTGCGAGGGCAGCATTCTAAATCAATCAAAATAACATTAAGAAGAAATCTAAAATGTTACCACAAAAGTTTGAAAACTTGAATTTATTTACATCTGAATTCTAATTATAAATAACAGATACAATTCATATCCACACATTTTTTTACTTTAGCTACTATAAACATAAAGAATTTGTAAGCCAGTATCAATACTTTTTGAATTGTAATTTTTAGTGAAACACAAGATTGTGCAAATGTATCAATCTATTTATTCATAACACTTGACTCTGTTCATTTGTGTAAAATGAAAGAAAATAAACATTTTGCCTTTTCATCATTTTTCTAACTCCATTTAGAAGAAAATCTTTTGTATTGTAAATAAAAAGAATTATTGTAAATATCTATTTTTTGATTGAATTTTTATTTTTATATTTTCTATGATCTTGCTTGAATATTTGTTTTTTCTTATTAATTGTTTGGTAAACTATACAATATTGTTTGATATACGAGGGTCATTAAATAAGTTTCCAGACTTTTTTTGTATGGGCACTTTTATTGATAGTACACACATGAAACTCTAGTCCCCTTTGAAGTAATCTCCTCTGGATGCAATGCACTTGTTGTATCATCCCAACAAATTCTGGAAGGTCCCATGGAAGTCCTCTGGTGTGAGCATGTCAATGACCTTCATCACAGCCTCTTTCATCTCCTCAATTGTCTCAAAATGATAGCCTGTGAGCTTAGGGAATAAGCAAAAGTCACAGGGAGCAACGTCTGGACTATTGGGACAGTGAAGAACTGTCTTGATGCTCATCTTGGTCAAATAGTCTGTGACAACGATTGAGTTGTGGACTGGTGCATTGTCCTGCAGGAAATGTCACTGACTCGATTTGAAGAGTGCTGGCCTCTTCCCTAGGAATCTCTTCCTGAACTCCCTTAAAACCTCAACATAGTAACCCTAACCCTAACCATTTGGCCAATCAACTTTGTTGTATTGACTTCCTTACTCCTCCCACACCTCCCATCATCCCTTACAGACTTCCTGCCTTTCTTGAATCTCTTATGCCACTCAAAAACTGATGCTCGATTCATGCAAGATACTCTAAAAGCAGTCTGAAGCATTCCATACATTTCTATGGCATTATTTTTTCCAAGTTTAAAACAGAATTTTATTGCATCTCATTCTTCTAAAGTGTCAGATTGGATTTTTGAAATTTCCCTGCTGTGACAATCAAGCTTTAGTAGGGTGTATTCTAATTCCTGCTGTAGCTGTTCATTTGAACCTGAAATCACAAGAATTGGTTAGTCATCTCATAAGATGTATAGCAATAAGATACTGAATGTTCAAGAGTCTATGACAATGTTAAATGCCTGTACAAAAAAAGTCTGGAAACTTATTGAAATCACCATGTACTTTGTATTATTGATAAGATGTTTATTATGACATTTACTATACTAATTCTATCTCTAGTTAAGATATTTCTATTGATATATATATTCTTATAAATTTTTCAATAAAGTAATATTTGCAACATGATATATTTTTTTATCTTTGTAAATGCTTCATTAATATTCCATTGCTTGAATTCATGTGACCCAATCTTTTGTTATTAATTATTTTTATTATTGAACAGCGTCTTTGATACTTGCAACTTTTTCTTGTCTCCAAAGGGGAAAATTCATCTCAAGAGTAAGATTTCAGAATGTCTGATTACTTGCTTAAAAGGTAGCCTTCAGTGGCCAATTACCTTCATATGAAGTCACATCCTGTTTATAAAATTTACATGATTGAGATGAATTAATTAGGGATATATTTTTTGCTATGTTATTGTAACACACATATAAAAACTATATCATTATATCACGGAAAGTAACTTTATTCTGTCAGAATATAAATAACTATTGAATTATTTTTTAAAGAATCCAAAAATTATGACCTTCTTATAGAAGAATATCAAGATAGGGGGACTCATTTTATCTGCTTTAATTGTATGCTTCTAATGACTAAATGTAACTCCTTCTTGGAAATATTCTCACAATTATGTGTATAAGTAAAATCAAGACTTCCTTCGATTTAGTTTGAAGTTGGATGAACAGAAGACACTTCTTTTAATCTATTTGCTAATTGATAGTTAAATTATTCTTTGTTATCAAAGTGTTTTGCAAAAACTTTTTATTTTTATTTCCTTTTCTACTGGCCTGGTTGAACAAAGAGTATGTTAGAAAAATCAAAAACTTCAAATTGGAAGAAATTAAACAAAAGAATAAAAGGAAAAAAAAGCATAAAGAAGTATGTGGGAGAAAAAAAATCAAAACTATGATTAAAATAAAAAGGCACAGTTTGACTTTTACTAAGTTAAAAGTTAAAGTTTAAAAGCATAAACAATTTTTTTGAGGAGTGTCTTCTTCCAAAGAAGAATATCAAGTGACTTCTATGACAGGATCACAGATAATAATCAACCAACTTCATCACCAAAAGATTACAATATCAGAGAATTTTATGTAACCAGCATGACTTGATGAGGATGATGATTAAATGATTAACTTAGTAAATTGTCAATATATTCACTGTACGTGGATGATTAAAAACTCATGGAAATTAACAATCTAACACACACACACACACACACACACACACACACACACACACACACACACACACATATGTATTTTAATCTTTACATCTAATCTATAATTCTTTTGATGCAAAAAAAACCCAGATTGTACAATTTGAAAATTCCACAAACTGATATCTAAGAAAAAAAAAATTTGTAAAAAAAGAAAAGACAAAAAACACACGTGCTACTTGAAAATAATCGAGCGGCACATATGTTTAGTCAAAAGAACAAACACAGACAGAATTACCTAAGCTAAAACATAATAGAGTGCTCAATACACGAGATTGAGCTAATATTATGAAAATAATTTCTACATGGCCAAGAGTGAGTCTACTTAGGTTTCACCAAACAGCTCTTCTGGAATGTTCTGGGGGAGTGGATTAGTTTAAAATACATTTTATTGGTTAAAAAGACCCCTCACCTATTCAAAAATTAGTATTTAAAAAAAAACCCAACCTTTCTTCAAGAAACTGACAAATTATTTTCATTATATATATATATATATATATATTAAAATAGGTAAGTCCACAAAGAGATTTGTATTTTTTTGAATTTATTTATTTTGTTCTTACATACATATTATCTATGTGTATGTTTCCAGTTTGTTGTTTTCATCAGAGAACATATGTGGCACAAGGCCTTAGTAATGGGGTACTCAATGAGACTTGAACTCACTCTTGTTCGCTGTTTAAATGTTTTTCTGTTCAGTTGTGGGTTTTATATAGAGGTTATTCTCCCTTTTTATCTTAAGAGTGTGTTTACTTTAGTCTGCTTTACCTCTTTTTTGAGGGAGTAAAGCAGACTTATAATTAGAAATAATGTCAGATTATGTCACACATACTTTTAAAATAAAAAGTACTCGCATTGGCAGTACATATACTTTTGAAACAAAAAGTTATAGAATGCAAAGAATTTTCTCATTTTTCATTTTATTTTAAAATTTGAATATAATTCAGAAGATAAATTACATTTTAACATTGCACTGATGATGGTTTGATAAAAAACTAAGATTGGCAAAATATTCAATTATAAATAAATTCATCCTCTACTTTTTTCCTATTTTGTATTTACATACAATCAGATTCATTTTGATTTTCTCTGATATCTTGTCTTAATATATATATATATATATATATATCAATCATCAGGTTATATTGATAACACAGATTCCCTTGACTCTCACTCATCATCTGTCCCTATCATCCATCTCGCTTGAGAGGTCCTTTAGATAGTATCCACAATCCATTCAAAATTAATGAATATAAGTCATTGTTGGTTAGCCAACACTGGTATGTTATGAGTTAGTACCTGCATCTTCAACAGTGCTCATCATGTCTTATTTGCCTTATTTGGTTGGCTTGTGAGATGGGAGTTAAGTGGCCCGACAGATGCTGTTTTATGAGATGCTGCTTCTAGGATTTGTTCAAAAGAGCACACTGCATCTTTGTGCCATTCCCATTAAGCCTTTTCTCCAATCATTTCATTAAAGTCTACCCTCTTCCTCAAGGAGGGCCTGGTAAAAGCATCTAAATATTTTAACAACTAAGCTACAAGAACTGTTGGTTTTACCGAAGCACATTCAAGCATATAAACTCATCATCCGGTGCCATGTTGTCATTGTTTTTAAATATTGATAATATTAATAGAATGTTTTATCGATATTTTTAGATGTCAGTACCATCATCTTCATCAAGTCATACTGATAGTATGGTGTTCCTTGATTATCACTTGCCATCTGTCCCTTTAAGACTGCATCAAGTGTCCCCACAGAACTGATGAATGTAAGTTCCTTCTGGTCAGTCTATACAGATATGTCCATGTGTAGGAATCTATAAGAGAATGTTTGACCTTACTTCTCCAACTGTATATCACATATCTTGTTCACCTAACTTAGATGATTTGTGAGATGTGAGGTAAGTAAACTGCTGTTTTTGAAGTGTTACGGCCAAAATTTGTTTAAAACAGAATTTTGCATTCTTGTGTACTTCCAGTTTAGCTTTTTATCCATGTTTTTTGTTAAAATCCAGAGGGTGCATCCAAACAGTAGTAATGACACTGCTACAGCTTGGAAGAAATGCTATTTTATTTTATCAGAGATCAGATGATCATATGATCCATAACCTGCCAATAGCAGTCTATGCGTTGGCTAATTGCATGTTAACATCACTTTCAGTAGAAGAGATATTTCTCCTGTGGTATGTAAACTGGTTTATTAATTTTTGTGGCTTACCACTTGTAGAGGAGACGGCTCCTTCTTACTTAAAATATATGAACTCTGTTTTATTTGCATTCATGCAAATGCTTCTTGCTGCCTGCTCCAAGCTATGCAGCAGGGATTCAGAATTGGCAGGTGTATTTGTGAGAAGCACTAGATCAACAATATAGTCTGCATCTGTTTTAGTTTCTGCAAGATATCATGCGCTTCTTGTCTTTTTTAGTGGGAGACCATTTTCTTTTATTGGATTTATTAATGTTCATAGTATGTAATGTAGGTAGATTATAGACATATATGGCAATAATGTATCGGTATACCAATACTTGACTGGGCCAGTGGCATAATAGTTAGAGTGTTTGCCAATGGTCTGGGATACCGGGGTTCAATCCCAGGTCAAGTCATATCAAAGACTCAAAAAAATGGTACTAGATGCTGCCCTACTTCACACTCAGCATTATAAGCTACAGATCAAGGGTAAAGTGGAGCAATCCAGGGTATGGAGTAGCACCCTCCCTTACACCTTGGTGAAGTAGCTATTGAAAAGGGAGCCTTTGGGTAGCCCTCAAGTACGGTTGCCAACTTTACTTACTACTAGACTTCAGTGACAATGTTAAAGAAGTCAATGTTACCCTCAGGTGAGCACTGACTTCTGATCATTGTTTTATGTTTTTGTAAAGTATTATTATAGTGGTAACAGTTTCTTTGGGAAGAACATATGTTAGTGGTATTTGCTCTATCTTTCCTCTGAGTATGGAATCAAATGTCTTGGAGAAATCTTCAGACAATAAAGTTGCTGAGATCTTTTGCATGTACTCCTTTGATGATTTGATGGATAATGAGAATCTATGAAGTTATGTATCAATTTCTTGGAAAGCTGTTCTGATTTTTCCTAAAAATTTTCTTGTCTTCAGGTTGGATATGATTAAGAAGCAGGGCATTATAAACCTTAGCAACTATAGTTTTAAGAATTTGGCCTCTATAGCTCTTAATAATTCTAAGGTCACTTTTCTTTGGGGAAAGGAAGCATGAAGTCTTTTATCCATTTCTCTGTTGTGTTTTGTTTCTACAGTGTTGCACATTTGAAGATGTATGTTGCCAATTTTTTCTGTTTTCTATATTTCAGGAGACATTTTGTCAAGGCTTACAGCTTTTCTGCTTTTAATTTTTTAGTATTGCATCAAATTATTCCTCTTTAAACTCTCCTAGTTTGATGTTTAGTTGATTATCAATAATTTTCCTATAAGTTTATCAGCGATTTCTTTAGGGTTTCTGAGCAGATTCTTAAAATATTCTTTCTTCTTTTGAAGTCTTTCTTCTTGGCTGGCAGTTTTTAGTTTTCCTCTTGAGGTGATTTTCCTTCAACTTATTTTATTTGTTGTCAGTCCTGCTAATCATTATTTTCTATCTTCTACTGAATTTCTGATTTTGTTGATTTGGCTTTGAGTGTATTCTAATTGTTCGTTTTAGTATGTATTAGTTCTCTCTAGGCTTTTTAAGTTTCTGTGCATTCGAATTTGTTGGGTTTATATATATGCATAAATATCAGACCGATCTTATGAAAATTCTAAATGTGAAATAACTTTTTATTTTAAAGCTTCATTGAACATTTTATCAATGAAAAATAAGGATATAAAGGTAAATTGTATAATACTGAAATATAAAGCTCAATAAACTTATTTTGATAAAGTTATAAGAATAATTATATAACATTTGAAAAAAATAGATGATCAAAAACATCAGAATGATTAACAAAATCATATCATATGTATACGTGGTGAATTCGATAAGTTTCCCGACTTTTTTGTACCGGCATTTAAATTTGTCATAGACTCTTGAACATTCAGTATCTTACTGCTATACATCTTATGAGATGACTGACCTATTTTTATGATTTCAGCTTAAATGAACAGCTACAGTAGCAATTGGAATATGCCCTACTAAAGCCTGATTGTCACAGCTGGTGAATTTCAAAAATGCAATCTGGATGTGAGGACACATTAGAAGAGCGATATGCAAAAAAAATTCTGTTTTAAACTTGGAAAAAATAATGCCACAGAAATGTATGGAATGCTTCAGACTGCTTTTTGACCATCTTGCATGAATCGAGCATCAGTTTTTGAGTGGCAAAAGAGATTCAAGGAAGGCACGGAGTCTGTGAGGGATGATGAGAGGTGTGGGAGGAGTAAGGAAGTCAATACACCACAGTTGATTGGCCAAACGGTTAGGGTTAAGGTTACTATGTTGAAGTTTTAAGGGAGTTCAGGAAGAGATTCCTCGAGAAGAGGCCAGCACTCTTCAAATCGGGTCAGTGGCATTTCCAGCAGGACAATGCCCCAATCCACAACTCCATCGTTGTCATAGACAATTGACCAAGATGGGCATCAAGACAGTTCATCACCCTCTCTATAGTCCAGACGTTGCTCCCTGTGACTTTTGCTTATTCCTTAAACTTAGAGGCTGTTGTTATGAGACAATTGAGGAGATGAAAGAGGCTGTGATGAAGGTCATTGACACGCTCACACAAGAGGATATCCATGGGACCTTCCAGAAGTTGTTGGAACGGTTCAACAAGTGCATTGCAGCTGGAGGAGATTACTTCGAAGGGGACTAGAGTTTCATGTGTATACTATCAATAAAAGTGCCCATACGAAAAAAGTTTGGAAACTTATTTAATGATCCTCGTACATCATATCTAAATAAAAATAGCATTCATAATTCATTAGAACTTGATGTGTAGACCTTTACTTTCAATAACAGCTTGACATCTTTTGCTACACGAGTGAATTAATATTTTGCTACATGAGCGAATTAATATTTTCTCCTATTCTCCCTAGAAATTAGTCCATAGTTCTTCAATGTTTCTTGGATTCTTTTCCTTAGCTCTTTTATATATTCTCAATAGGATTGATGTCTGGGCTTAGAGCAAGCCACTCTATAATAGCAGCATCCTCCACAGAAAGAAATGTCTTAATAGACTTTGCTGTGTGATACAGAGTGTTATCTTGCATAAATACAGCTGGTTGATTAATTGCAGTTCTCAAATTAGGTACATATTTCTTCAATATCTCTTTGTATACAGTTGTAGCCTGATTAGAGGTCCTGAACTAGTAACAGAAATCATGCCAAAAACCATCACACTTCCTTCTCCAAATTTAACGCTGCTTTTAGTGCACTCAGGTGAATGTCATTCCTTTGGACTGCGTCAAATGAACCATCTCTTGTCACAACCGAACAGGTTAAATTTTGACAATCTAACTGTTCTTCAGTCCATATGACGTATTCAGTGACAAATTTCAATTGGCTCATTTTGTTCTTTTTAGAAATGTAAGGCTTTGTAGAAGCTACTCAACTGTTCAAATTTATTTCAGTAAGTCTTTGGGAAATAGTGTGCCGTGATATCTTAATGCCAAAGTTAGCATTAGCTCTTTTAGAGATAGTGGTTGCTGTCACTAATCAATCCTTTTTTGATTTATTACCAATCAGTCTGTCTTCCCTTGCAGTAGTTTTCTTAGGCCTGGCAAGTGGTTTCTTGGTTTCACATGATCCAGTTTCCTTGAGTTTTCTTAAAATACAATGAATAACACTTTTAGATTTCCCTACAGTCTTTGAAATATCCACAATCGAGAGTTATCTTCATTATGAAACTTGACTATCAGTTTTCTAAGTTCCAATGATGTCACAGATTTTTTCGCCATGTTTACAAGGCAAGAGCTGGTGTAATTTTGGAGGTGCCCGTGGTGTAGTCGTTATCGCCGTCGGAAATGAACACAGCAATACGAGTTCAAATCCTGGACGAGACTGATTGCATTTCACATAGCACTAATATCCTTGGGAAAGGTATGAATCCAATAATTCTCCCTCCAGCTATGGGTAAATAGTAGGACAGACTAGGTTCTTCAGCCTTGGTTAGGCAACTAGTCTAGGAGAAGGAAAACTCTGAATTCAAACCTGTTAAACTCCACTTAAAAATTGACCTTGTGTCATATCCTGCCCGAGCGGAGGGGTTGGTAAATAGGGCTGGTGTAATTTAGTAAAATACCCTGTTTTATATTCTTACTCTAAAATTTTTTTAATAATACAAAATAATTATTAAATTTTACGGATTTATTTAATTGTTCTGATTTTTTTTATCATCTATTTTTTTCAAATGTTATATAATTATTCTTATAATGTTATCAAAATAAGTTTATTGAGCTTTATATTTTGGAATTATATAATTTACCTTTATATCCTTATTTTTTCTTGATAAAATGTTCAATGAAGCTTTAAAATAAAAAGTTATTTCACATTTAGATTTTTTCTTACATCATTCTGATCTTTCTGCTCACTAATATATATATATATATATATATATATATATATATATATATATATATATATATATATGTTATGACAACAGACAACCACTTCTTATAAAACTAGAAAAACTAATTCAAACTTCTGTCTTAATTTCTATACAGGTGAGAGGTGTGTAACAAATCTAAAATCTAGGTAAGGATTATAACATTTTTCACAATATTCATATATATATATATATATATATATATATATATATAAAATAAAATGATATAATCAGAATATATTTAGATTATAATTATATTATATACTGTCTCATATAATAATACAAAAGTTGCTGATCAAATGTAAACATGGAAGTTGATATCTCTTTCATCATTTGTCACATGATTAGTTCAAGTCATGTGACAAACAATTTTAACTCTTACGATATCTAAGTAAGAAAAATTTATTGCTTTGTCATTCATCTAATTATCAACCTGAAGATTAGACTCTAGAAATTTTGGTAAAATGAAGATGATTTGTGAGATAAAATTTTAGTATAAAATATATTGGTGTAAGGAGTAGTGTGGGGATTTAGGAATTAACAGTAAAAACTCCCAACCGGATATTGACTCGTCGGCTGCCAGATACAAAATGTATAAACGCGTCGCCATGCATAAGGCTCCACGCATCCATCCGGTTAAAATCAGAAAAAAGAAAAATAATAAAATGTAAAGTGGCCAATGAGAAGCGGTCGCGCCAAAATTAGAAGGATTTTGGCGTGGCGAATTTGGAGCTGGTGAAGAGAGATAAATACTCAGGTTTTCTGTGAACCGATCTCTTTTCGGGTAGTGACGTCGAACCGACAGCACCGATTTTACTATCTGGTGTTTTGGGCACCACGCTGTGTCTTGGGACGTAGCGTTGGTTAGTCCGTTCACCAAGTAAATAAAGGAAAGTATGAAAGAAATGTTTTCGTCTCTTATCTGTTTTTACCTTTTCCTTTTTGTATATTTCTTATGGACCTTCTTTGGGCAAGGCATTGCACCGGCCAGTCAACGTGGGGTAAAATAAAATAACCAAAATATGGAGTCAGATATCTTACGGCAACACAGCCTTGCCCTTAGCCACGGACCTTCATAAAAACTTTCAAACCCCACAGTAGTGAGCATTTCCTAAGTTTTACAAAAGTAGTCTCACCCAATAACTTAATTAACTTTTATAATGTGTGTGTGTGTGTGTGTGTTTCATTAAAGATGACTTACAAGGATAAGTTTTTATGCAGAGTTTCTTGTGTGTGCACAAGTCAAATCTTTTTGAGACAAAGTTTCTGCAGGAATTGTCCAAAAGATTCTTTTTTCAGCTAATCTTTCAGCTATTTTCAATGAGTATCATAAGAAATTGTTCTATCAATATGTTATTTGTTGTATTGATATTCTTATTGATGTATGAGAAAAACTGTTCTCCCCATAATAATAACAACTGTATACTACCAAAAAACTCAAAGCAGCTGCAAAAGAAATACAAAATAATTCTTATGTTTTTATTAGAATAACACATATATCAGCTTTGTCAGCAGAAAAACAATGTATGTTATTCTAAGCCAAGAAGATTATCATAAGAAATTACAAACTATGAGTGACAACTGCTCTAAAATCACAAAATTAAGAAAAAAACATTACCAATTCACTTAACAAAATTATTACTACAAATAATGCATAGATAAGATCAATGCAAATGAAAATAGTATTGGAAACTACAAACCAGGATATATATAAGGAAATGTAAAAAAAATCCATAAATCTGGCTCCCTACTAAGACAGATTATTTCATAGATTTCCACCCCCATTTATCAAATATGAAAACATCTCAATGATATCATTTCTCCATATTTACACACAAAATACAGCATCAGATCTCCCTCAGAATTTCTCTAGATTCTTAACACAATAAAAATGACTCAAGCTTCACATGATTTTGTAAACCACTTTACTAATGTGTCTTGTTGATGAAATGATAAATATTATTTGTTATTGGATTTTTCAACATCAATTCCCCTTCCTAAAATTAAATTTGACATTCTCCCCAAATTACTTCATCCCTGCACAGCTAAATCCCTTTCTACCATCATAATGACAACATCTATTATCAAACTAATGGATTTGGTGAAGGTAGCCTCTAAGGACAAATCTTCCCAAATTATTACATGTTTCACCTAAAAAATAATATCTTTAGAAATATAACAAAACTCGAAATATATGTTGATGACATCTTTCTTCTTGCTCAAAATCTAAAAGAAATCAAAAACCTCAAATCCACTGTTGAACAAAATTTTGTTGTCAAATTCTTTTTTTGAATTTAGCAAAAATAACAGAATTTAAGTTCTTGATGTATTGGTTGAATCCAATAACAATATATTTTCCACCTCACTATATAAGAAACCCATAAACCAACATTCCTGACATCTTAATTACAACAGTGAATGTCCACAAAAATATAAAATACCACAAATAAAAAGTTTTCCCATGAGAGCAAATGTTATTTCTTCTTGAATGTCCTTCTATAAAGATCTCACAAGAATTCACATCACATAACCGACCATTGGATTAAATAGTTTCTAATGAAAATAGACAACAATAATACAACTCACAGAGATAATAACAATAACACTAAAAATTTAACTGCAATAAAATGCCTAATAATTACAAACAGGAGGAATGTGCCATAAGAAATATCATTAAACATTTTATCTCTCTGGTTGAATATACAAAGAATACTAAACTAATACAGTACAAAAAATTAAAAACTACTAATCTTATTATCTGCCATAATAATACCCGACAAAAACCTAAATTTACAAGGCCAGTGTTATTTATGAAATTAGTTGTCTGTTGGATTCTTTTCTTGGTATAAGCCATAGACAGTTTCCTGCCAGAAATATATAGCAATTTGACATTGCATTATGGGAAAAATAAATCTTCTTATTTATATAAAATGTCTAATCTGTGTCAGCCATTTAATTCAAAGTTTTATCTGCCAGAAGTACCTCTCTCATGACTGTAGATGCTAAAAACTGGATATTAACTTGGGACATTGACCAACCATTTGTGGGTTTACAAAGTTTGTTCTCTAAATTGCCATTTAATGTGTCAAACCTGCTGACAATAGAAAACTGTATATGTAACAAATCCAAAAAATAACCATTTCATTGTACACACAATCACTTATCTTGAAGATAGATGAAACATTGCTCGGACCAGAATGCCATGTGAAATTACCTAAACCAACAAAAAACTACCTAAACCAACAAAAAAATACCATCATCTTTAAGGAACTTACCAGTATTTGTCAAGCATGCCACGTATGTGTGAGTTTGGCTCAAGGCCTTTTTTATTGTGAGTACCAGGTACAAGACCATAGCCCACAAATGCCCAGAGGTTTAAAAAATGCCTAGAGCCTCATCGGCATTCCCCTAAAAAGGGGTACCTCAGGTTCCAGGTGATAAACCTAGCTATTCAGAAGAGAATTAGAGCTTGTGGGGAAAGGCCCCTGAGGATCAAGGATGCTGGTGTTTGACAGAAGACACAAATGCTGGGCCTCCCCAGCACTCGTGTCAAGTAGCCTCAATGACTGCCACCAAGCCAAAACACACCTGACCTGATCTGCATAGCAGCGAACATGGCCAGATGAAATGTGTCCAGGCCCAGTGGCCAAGAGTATGATCATAAAGAAACTATTTCAGTCCAAGTAATTTCTTTTTAAGGAACATACTGGCTGAAAATATACAAAGAATATCAAATTCAACTGTGAAAAGCGACTGAAAATATTTAAAGCATTAATTATAAAAGCAAGAAAACCCACTTTTAGCAACCTCTTTTTTGAATATAGACATCATTTGGGAATGAAAACTTCTTTATAATTAGTGTCAGAAGAACACTTAGCTTCACAAATACAGAATGATATATATATATATATATATATATATATTATCCATATACACAGACACATACAGACATATAGCCTTAAATGTTAAAACTTCACAAAATTTAAAGCTGTTACTAAAAGTTTAATGCAGTGTGTAGTTCAATCCACAATTTTCAGACAGCTAATAAATAAATAAATATATATATATATATATATATTTATAAACAAACATGAACACACAGAGACAGACAGAACTGGCTCATTGGTCTAGTGGGCAGAGTGTTTGCCAATCGGCTAGGAGACCTCGGTTCATTCCCAGGTCGCGTCATACCAAAGACTTTAAAGATAGTACTTGATACCTCCTTGCTTAACATTCAGCATTATAAGGTACATATCAAGGGTAAAGTGGAGCAATTCAGGGAAAGGAGTAGCACCCTCTCCTACACCTCGGTGTAGCAGTTATTGAAAAGGGAGCCTTCTGGTCGCCCTCGACTAAAGGTTGCCAACTTTACTTACTTACATATATATATATGTATATATATATATAGTAAAGTTGGCGACCTTAGTCAAGGGTGACAAGAAGGCTCCCTTTTCAATAGCTACTATACAGAGGTGTATGGAGGGTGTTACTCCATTCCCTGGATTGCTCCACTTTACCCTTGATTCGTACCTTATAAGGTGGCATCAAGTACCATTTTTTGAGTCTTTTGTATGACTGGACCTGGGATTGAACCCCGGTCTCCTGAACCATTGGTGAACACTCTACTCACTAATTACCCGGTATAATATATATATATAGACACACATATATATGTATATATATACATACATGTATATATATATATATATATATATGTATACACACACACACTCACACACATATGTGGTGATTTCAATAAGTTTCCAGGCTTTTTTGTACAGGCATTTAACATTGTTGTAGACTCTTGAACATTCACTATGTCATTGCTATACATCTTATGAGATGACTGACCTATTTTTATGATTTCAGCTTCAAATGAACAGCTATAGCAGAAATTGGAATACACCCTACTAAAGCCTGATTGTCACAGCTGGTGAATTTCAAAAATGCAATCTTGACATGAGGACACTTTAGAAGAACGATATGCAATAAAATTCTGTTTTAAACTTGGAAAAAATGATGCCACAGAAACATATAGAATGCTTCAGACTGCTTTTCGACCATCTTGCATGAATCGAGCATCAGTTTTTGAGTGGCAAAAGAGATACAAGGAAGGTACGGAGTCTGTGAGGGATGATGAGAGGTGTGGAAGGAGTAAAGAAGTCAATACATCAGAGTTGATTGGCCAAATGGTTAGGGTTAGGGTTACTATGTTGAGGTTTTAAGAGAGTTCAGGAAGAGATTCCATCGGAAGAGGCCAGCACTCTTCAAATCGGGTCAGTTGCATTTCCACCAGGACAATGCACCAGTCCACCACTCCATCCTTGTCACAGACTATTTGGGCATCAAGACAGTTCCTCAGCCTCCCTATAGTCCAGACGTTGCTCCCTGTGACTTTTGCTTATTCTCTAAGCTCACAGGCTGTCATTATGAGGCAATTGAGGAGATAAAAGAGGCTGTGATGAAGGTCATGACATGCTCACACAAGAGGACTTCCATGGGGCCTTCCAGAAGTAGTTGGAACAGTACAACAAGTGCATTGCAGCTGGAGGAGATTACTTCGAAGGGGACTAGAGTTTCATGTGTATACTATCAATAAAAGTGGCCATACGAAAAAAAGTCTGGAAACTTATTTAATGATCCTCATACATAGATGCTCATGTAAGAAATACCCTTTTTGTACCTCACAGCTCAGATAACCTAGATTACCTTTGACTCCATGAGGGTTCACTTATTTTTTAGACAGGTTTTATTTTTTATACTGCCAGAAACCATCTTCTTCATCAAGCAAGCCAAGTTGGAAAGACTGTTTAAATATGCATTTTAATCCTCCATTTTACATATTTTGTTTCCTACACAAGGTTTTCTGCAAATGTTTGTGATATTTTATTCATATACGTACTATTCCATATATATTTTATCATATATATCTTTTTGTGCTGATGTATATTGTCTATGCATCTAAATCATTTTTTGCCTGAGCTGCCAGTTTGTTTAAGTATATGCTACTGTATTTGTGGGTAAAACAGTAAAAGCTAGGTCAAGCTCTTTGTTTAGGATCAGTTCAAATGAATTGCAAATGGCTGCTTGGCAAGTAAGTCAGTGTGGACATTTTGAGTCAGGTGAGTGCAGATATTTCTTGTCACACCTTTCATTTCAACTTTGCTTGCAGCTGAGGCTGTCACCAGTTATCTTCATCTTTTCTTGTCACTGAAATCTGGTAGTTGGCACTTAGAGAGTTGTATTTGGGTAATATAAGTGTCTATCTCTGTAATATCTCTGATATTCAGGAACTTCCAATTACAGTAAATCTATACTTCTTCTTGTACATTTCATCAATATCATCATGATCAAGTAATGCTGATAGAGCAGATTATTTTGAGTCTCTCTTGCCATCTATCCCTATTGGCCATCACTCTTGACAAGTCCTCTTGACAGCATTCAATGGTTGTACAGACCTGATGAAGGGAAGTTTTTTGGTTGGTTGGTTGGGCAAAACTGGTGTGTCCATGTGTAGGAGTTCACCAAAGGACATTGTGTCTACTTTTTCTGCAGTGATCAGCAGGTCTTATTAATTTTATTTGGATGGTTTGTGTGATGGTTTGTGAGATGGGAGGTAACTTGCTGTACAACTGTTGTTTTGTTGGTTTCTGATTCCAGGATTGATTCAAAAAAGCATCCATCATCTTGGTGTTTCTCCCATCTAGTCTTTTTTCCAAGCATTTCATTAAGGTCCAAGTGGTGCAACTATACAGTAATATTGACATCGTTACAGCTTACAAGAATTTCTATTTTCTTTTATCAGAGAGATCAGATTACCATATGATTGATAACATGTCAATGACAGTCTATGAAAAAGTTTGGTTATGATTGGTGAGTGATGATCTATGCAGGTGTGACATAATGACCTAGCTCTATGCACCTTTGTTATGTCATCAGCCCCATGCCATTAAGTTGCAGATGCAGATCAAAGTGCACTAACTTGGACATGGTATTATAAAAGAAAAAGTTGCTGAGGCAGATCAAAGTGCACAAACTTGGAAGTGGTATCAGAAAAGAAAAAGTTGCTGAGGCAGATCAAAGTGCACAAACCTGGACATGGTATTATAAAAGAAAAAGTTGCAGAGGCAGATCAAAGTGCACAAACCTGGACATGGTATTATAAAAGAAAAAGTTGCTGAGGCAGATCAAAGTGCACAAACTTGGAAGTGGTATCAGAAAAGAAAAAGTTGCTGAGGCAGATCAAAGTGCACAAACCTGGACATGGTATTATAAAAGAAAAAGTTGCAGAGGCAGATCAAAGTGCACAAACCTGGACATGGTATTATAAAAGAAAAAGTTGCTGAGGCAGATCAAAGTGCACAAACTTGGAAGTGGTATCAGAAAAGAAAAAGTTGCTGAGGCAGATCAAAGTGCACAAACTTGGAAGTGGTATCAGAAAAGAAAAAGTTGCTGAGGCAGATCAAAGTGCACAAACCTGGACATGGTATTATAAAAGAAAAAGTTGCAGAGGCAGATCAAAGTGCACAAACCTGGACATGGTATTATAAAAGAAAAAGTTGCTGAGGCAGATCAAAGTGCACAAACTTGGAAGTGGTATCAGAAAAGAAAAAGTTGCTGAGGCAGATCAAAGTGCACAAACCTGGACATGGTATTATAAAAGAAAAAATTGCAGAGGCAGATCAAAGTGCACAAACCTGGACATGGTATTATAAAAGAAAAAGTTGCAGAGGCAGATCAAAGTGCACAAACCTGGACATGGTATTATAAAAGAAAAAGTTGCTGAGGCAGATCAAAGTGCACAAACCTGGACATGGTATTATAAAAGAAAAAGTTGCAGAGGCAGATCAAAGTGCACAAACTTGGAAGTGGTATCAGAAAAGAAAAAGTTGCTGAGGCAGATCAAAGTGCACAAACCTGGTCATGGTATTATAAAAGAAAAAGTTGCTGAGGCAGATCAAAGTGCACAAACCTGGTCATGGTATTATAAAAGAAAAAGTTGCAGAGGCAGATCAAAGTGCACAAACCTGGACATGGTATTATAAAAGAAAAAGTTGCAGAGGCAGATCAAAGTGCACAAACCTGGACATGGTATTATAAAAGAAAAAGTTGCTGAGGCAGATCAAAGTGCACAAACTTGGAAGTGGTATCAGAAAAGAAAAAGTTGCTGAGGCAGATCAAAGTGCACAAACTTGGAAGTGGTATCAGAAAAGAAAAAGTTGCTGAGGCAGATCAAAGTGCACAAACCTGGTCATGGTATTATAAAAGAAAAAGTTGCAGAGGCAGATCAAAGTGCACAAACCTGGACATGGTATTATAAAAGAAAAAGTTGCTGAGGCAGATCAAAGTGCACAAACTTGGAAGTGGTATCAGAAAAGAAAAAGTTGCTGAGGCAGATCAAAGTGCACAAACTTGGAAGTGGTATCAGAAAAGAAAAAGTTGCTGAGGCAGATCAAAGTGCACAAACCTGGACATGGTATTATAAAAGAAAAAGTTGCAGAGGCAGATCAAAGTGCACAAACCTGGACATGGTATTATAAAAGAAAAAGTTGCTGAGGCAGATCAAAGTGCACAAACTTGGAAGTGGTATCAGAAAAGAAAAAGTTGCTGAGGCAGATCAAAGTGCACAAACCTGGTCATGGTATTATAAAAGAAAAAGTTGCTGAGGCAGATCAAAGTGCACAAACCTGGTCATGGTATTATAAAAGAAAAAGTTGCAGAGGCAGATCAAAGTGCACAAACCTGGACATGGTATTATAAAAGAAAAAGTTGCAGAGGCAGATCAAAGTGCACAAACCTGGACATGGTATTATAAAAGAAAAAGTTGCTGAGGCAGATCAAAGTGCACAAACTTGGAAGTGGTATCAGAAAAGAAAAAGTTGCTGAGGCAGATCAAAGTGCACAAACTTGGAAGTGGTATCAGAAAAGAAAAAGTTGCTGAGGCAGATCAAAGTGCACAAACCTGGACATGGTATTATAAAAGAAAAAGTTGCAGAGGCAGATCAAAGTGCACAAACCTGGACATGGTATTATAAAAGAAAAAGTTGCTGAGGCAGATCAAAGTGCACAAACTTGGAAGTGGTATCAGAAAAGAAAAAGTTGCTGAGGCAGATCAAAGTGCACAAACTTGGAAGTGGTATCAGAAAAGAAAAAGTTGCTGAGGCAGATCAAAGTGCACAAACCTGGACATGGTATTATAAAAGAAAAAGTTGCAGAGGCAGATCAAAGTGCACAAACCTGGACATGGTATTATAAAAGAAAAAGTTGCTGAGGCAGATCAAAGTGCACAAACTTGGAAGTGGTATCAGAAAAGAAAAAGTTGCTGAGGCAGATCAAAGTGCACAAACCTGGACATGGTATTATAAAAGAAAAAATTGCAGAGGCAGATCAAAGTGCACAAACCTGGACATGGTATTATAAAAGAAAAAGTTGCAGAGGCAGATCAAAGTGCACAGACCTGGACATGGTATTATAAAAGAAAAAGTTGCTGAGGCAGATCAAAGTGCACAAACCTGGACATGGTATTATAAAAGAAAAAGTTGCAGAGGCAGATCAAAGTGCACAAACTTGGAAGTGGTATCAGAAAAGAAAAAGTTGCTGAGGCAGATCAAAGTGCACAAACCTGGTCATGGTATTATAAAAGAAAAAGTTGCTGAGGCAGATCAAAGTGCACAAACCTGGTCATGGTATTATAAAAGAAAAAGTTGCAGAGGCAGATCAAAGTGCACAAACCTGGACATGGTATTATAAAAGAAAAAGTTGCAGAGGCAGATCAAAGTGCACAAACCTGGACATGGTATTATAAAAGAAAAAGTTGCTGAGGCAGATCAAAGTGCACAAACTTGGAAGTGGTATCAGAAAAGAAAAAGTTGCTGAGGCAGATCAAAGTGCACAAACTTGGAAGTGGTATCAGAAAAGAAAAAGTTGCTGAGGCAGATCAAAGTGCACAAACCTGGACATGGTATTATAAAAGAAAAAGTTGCAGAGGCAGATCAAAGTGCACAAACCTGGACATGGTATTATAAAAGAAAAAGTTGCTGAGGCAGATCAAAGTGCACAAACTTGGAAGTGGTATCAGAAAAGAAAAAGTTGCTGAGGCAGATCAAAGTGCACAAACCTGGTCATGGTATTATAAAAGAAAAAGTTGCTGAGGCAGATCAAAGTGCACAAACCTGGTCATGGTATTATAAAAGAAAAAGTTGCAGAGGCAGATCAAAGTGCACAAACCTGGACATGGTATTATAAAAGAAAAAGTTGCAGAGGCAGATCAAAGTGCACAAACTTGGAAGTGGTATCAGAAAAGAAAAGGTTGCTGAGGCAGATCAAAGTGCACAAACCTGGACATGGTATTATAAAAGAAAAAGTTGCTGAGGCAGATCAAAGTGCACAAACCTGGTCATGGTATTATAAAAGAAAAAGTTGCTGAGGCAGATCAAAGTGCACAAACTTGGAAGTGGTATCAGAAAAGAAAAAGTTGCTGAGGCAGATCAAAGTGCACAAACCTGGACATGGTATTATAAAAGAAAAAGTTGCAGAGGCAGATCAAAGTGCACAAACTTGGAAGTGGTATCAGAAAAGAAAAAGTTGCTGAGGCAGATCAAAGTGCACAAACCTGGTCATGGTATTATAAAAGAAAAAGTTGCTGAGGCAGATCAAAGTGCACAAACCTGGTCATGGTATTATAAAAGAAAAAGTTGCTGAGGCAGATCAAAGTGCACAAACCTGGACATGGTATTATAAAAGAAAAAGTTGCAGAGGCAGATCAAAGTGCACAAACCTGGACATGGTATTATAAAAGAAAAAGTTGCTGAGGCAGATCAAAGTGCACAAACTTGGAAGTGGTATCAGAAAAGAAAAAGTTGCTGAGGCAGATCAAAGTGCACAAACCTGGTCATGGTATTATAAAAGAAAAAGTTGCTGAGGCAGATCAAAGTGCACAAACCTGGTCATGGTATTATAAAAGAAAAAGTTGCAGAGGCAGATCAAAGTGCACAAACCTGGACATGGTATTATAAAAGAAAAAGTTGCAGAGGCAGATCAAAGTGCACAAACTTGGAAGTGGTATCAGAAAAGAAAAGGTTGCTGAGGCAGATCAAAGTGCACAAACCTGGACATGGTATTATAAAAGAAAAAGTTGCTGAGGCAGATCAAAGTGCACAAACCTGGTCATGGTATTATAAAAGAAAAAGTTGCTGAGGCAGATCAAAGTGCACAAACTTGGAAGTGGTATCAGAAAAGAAAAAGTTGCTGAGGCAGATCAAAGTGCACAAACCTGGACATGGTATTATAAAAGAAAAAGTTGCAGAGGCAGATCAAAGTGCACAAACTTGGAAGTGGTATCAGAAAAGAAAAAGTTGCTGAGGCAGATCAAAGTGCACAAACCTGGTCATGGTATTATAAAAGAAAAAGTTGCTGAGGCAGATCAAAGTGCACAAACCTGGTCATGGTATTATAAAAGAAAAAGTTGCTGAGGCAGATCAAAGTGCACAAACCTGGTCATGGTATTATAAAAGAAAAAGTTGCAGAGGCAGATCAAAGTGCACAAACCTGGACATGGTATTATAAAAGAAAAAGTTGCAGAGGCAGATCAAAGTGCACAAACTTGGAAGTGGTATCAGAAAAGAAAAAGTTGCTGAGGCAGATCAAAGTGCACAAACCTGGTCATGGTATTATAAAAGAAAAAATTGCAGAGGCAGATCAAAGTGCACAGACGTGGACATGGTATTATAAAAGAAAAAGTTGCTGAGGTAGATCAAAGTGCACAAACCTGGTCATGGTATTATAAAAAAAACAGTTGCAGAGGCAGATCAAAGTGCACAAACCTGGACGTGGTATTACAAAGGAAAAAAACAAGAACAAAGACAATTTTTCAAAGGACAGCATGTTCAATTGAGAGGTAGATGTGACACTTTGCGACCTGCATTTAATGCTACTCTGTTGCAGTGGACCAGGAGGCACCACATCCTGTCTTTTAGCATGCCGCTAACTCCAACATGCCAGAACTGCTATATTGGTACTGCCAACTAAATGCTCTAGTCTCAGCTAACTCTCATCTCATACTCTTCTATACCTTTCACATATGGGGTATTTGTCCCTACCAATCCAAGGAACACAGATCAGATACATCTAGGTTCTTAAACTAGTCAATCACTTTTATCTACTGGTTAATGCCAAAAAGTTGTGTCTAACGAAGGAGATAAAAATGAATCTTCCTCCTCATGAACTAATTACCAGCACCAGCACATTTGTATGTCCACACACATATACCCAAATAGTAATGTTCAACTTTGTGCAGATATATACATATGCACATATATACATGTTCTTATATAGATATATATATACCTACAACTTACAACTCTAAACATATATATACATACATCTCACCATATGCTTGCAACTAGATACCTATGTAATATCATATGTAAGAGTTCATAGTGTCACACAGGCTAAATAAGCTGAGAGTACATTGGTGGCTGAGGGTTCATCTTTATATTGTCTTTAGGCAGTAAGTAATTTTGGTAGAATATTCTGTGACTGAGCTGGTATTTTGAAAAGTAGAGGAGGAATATGAAATTGCAAAAATGAGGCTGAACTATTGCTTGCTTTTACTTTAAAAGCTGGGTAGTACATCATGTTTGATAGCTCTTCATTTTAGAAGGAGCAATAAGAACTATTATCTAGGATCTGCTTTGCACAGGTTGCTTAAACGTAAGGACATTACTTGCTAAGGAAAGTTCCAGCAGAACAATTTGTTGGATAGCACTTGTTGCATAGGAGTTTAATAGATATAACACTGATATTTCTGTATTTTTGTGATTCAGAAAAAAAGTTATCTGATTGAAATGGGTAGTGGCCACAGTTTGTTTTGGGTTGGCAAGCCTGATGATGAGAGATGTGAGGATAGAGTCAGTTTTATCATAATATTCTAGTTGATAAGAAGAATTATCCTTCAATGTTAATTATTGGATTATGAAACTGCAACTTCCTCTGATGGGAGGTCAATATGCACCCTTCATAACAGTTTATGCAACTATTGATTATTCAATCAAGGATGCAATATCATCTTTCTATAAAAGTCTTTGAAGCCACATCCTATCAATCCCTATCCAAGACAAAATCATTCTCTCAGGTGATTTTAATGCAAAAGTAGGTTAGGATTATCAATCCTGGTCCAGTTTAGATTGATTAAGTGTTTTACTAGCATGTCAACATGTCTAGGGTTATTTTATGCCTAGAAGTTATGGAATTGTGTTTATTGTACCAATATCTTTACAATTTTATGTTGTTGTTTCTAAAGAGTTTTTCTTTTTTGCACATGGTTCAATTGATTATAGATAATATTTTAATGAGCCCAGTTGGCTAGGGCTGTCAAATGCACCTATTGCATCTCTGAAAAGGAGTAAAACTCCTCCAATGAGTATCCTATATATGACATTAAACTATCTGTTGGTACTATTTACCAACCCCTCCGCTCGGGCAGGATATGACACAAGGTCAATTTTTAAGCGGAGTTTAACAGGTTTGAATTCAGAGTTTTCCTTCTCCTAGACTAGTTGCCTAACCAAGGCTGAAGAACCTAGTCTGTCCTATTATTTACTCATAGCTGGAGGGAGAATAATTGGATTCATACCTTTCTCAAGGGTATTAGTGCTATGTGAAATGCAATCAGTATCATCCAGGGTTTGAACTGGTATCGCCGTGTTCATTTCCTACGGCGATAACGACTACACCACGGGCACCTCCATAACTATCTGTTGGTAAGGATTCAGTAATGCTAGAACTTTGGAGAATGTTTTCATTATCACTGCTCCCAGGTCCACTCTTGCCCTGAGTGATAGCTCCTGATATGGTCCTATATATGAGTCAAATAGAATAGTTTGACATTTAAATTGAGTGCAAGCAAATGCCATGCTAAATTGAATTGTTTGAAATAGAACTGTTTCACCATTTAACTGTGTGTAAACAAATGACTGATGTTTAATTGAATTGTTAGTGATAGATAGCAATACTTGGAACTATATAACTGTACAAAAGTATGAGCCTAGGTTCATTTAAAAATTTTATCAACAAAATGTGTTTACAAATCATATATATTTAATATTTATGTATAAACAGGATTTGGCATTAAATAACTTAAAATGGTTGATATGCCATAAAACCAAACCAAACCAAACCAAACTAATTCTTTAACAGATCCTTTCAACCCATCAACAGGACAATAACAGGTAAAACTACTCCAAGTGAGAGTTGACCAGGGAGTAATATTGCTGAAAGGATAATCCACGCTTCCCAGATCTCCAAAACCAGATGCGGTTTTATGTCATACCCAGGAGACACCTTTTTTAAAGGTCTTGCTGACAGGGTAGTAGTCTAGTTTAGGACATTTTGGCATAGGAAAGATGAATATAAATGGTCTTTAACTTTTTCCAGCTTTGGTCTGGATTTGGTCTTGTGATTAGATACAGACTATTTTATGAAAAACTGAAGCTTAAAATCACCTTGACTCATGACTGATTACATGAAGGCTACATGACTGACTTTGTTATTATTCATAAATGTGTCATTTGAGATCTCTATCATGTTTAAGCACTGCACAAAGTAATAAGCTAGACTGATTACAATTTTGTTATAGCAAAGTTCAAACTTGTCATCAGGGGAAAAAACAAGGCCTAATTCCATACAAGTTCCTAAATGACCCAATGTAGTCAAACTCCAACAGCCAGAAACATCTACATCTCTTCACGCTGCTCTTGTTACTTCCTTACCTGATGCTACATGAGAAGATTTTCAGTAAAAGGCAATTTAGCATTTCGGCAAATATCTTTGGTCATGAAACTTATAAACATAAAGACTGGTTTGATGAGGACAGCTCTAAAATTTCACAGCTTTTATGCATAAAAATAACTTGCATAAAAAGTTACTTTACAGTAACCAAATCCCAGATGAATCAACAGAAAGTAATCATTCTGAGAGAGAGAGAGAGAGACAGAGAGAGAAAGAGAGAGAGAGAGAGAGAGAGAGAGAGAGAGAGAGAGAGTTAAAAACAATAAAGAACAAATGGTAGTTTGTGAGAGCAAATGGTGTCCAATTAGTTTTTACTAAAAATGACTCTGAATCTATGTACAATCTACTGAAACAGGTTTTTGGTCTAACCCAGTCATCTGTTGATCTTTTAAGATCTAAGGATAGATTCACTTTGATAAGAAATACAAAGTATATTTTGAAACATTGAACTGGAGATCTCATTTATATATAATCAGTCTATCATCAACAATAATATTAGATGGGCTCTTTCAGTATGTCAATGATACTTTGGATACCATGCTGAACAAAGTAGAGACTAAAATTGCAATTAAGCAGATAAATATTGGAAAGGTATCAGATATTGATAATATTCCATCCAAGGTCATAAATTAGAGTAGAGGGGTAATGGTAGATAGCATAAATTGCTTAATTGTGGATGTGTCAAATAGATCACTAATAATTGCAAGATTGTTTGGTTGATTTTATGGTATGTCAACCCTTGTTGGGTTATTTAATGCCAAAGTCAGGTTTTTCAAGCAGTTACATGGTTTCAAATAAATATTCCTAATTAATAATCACCTGTTTGCATATGTTTAAGTAATTTCATATATTCCAATAAAATATTAATAATTTGCACTCAACTATATATTTTCAAGTATTCCTATCTAATACTAATAATTTACCCTAGGTAGGATACTTAACAGGTAATACCATTCTGAGTCAGAATGGACCTGAGAGTAATGGCCTGAAAGAGGTACTCCACACTGCTCAAAGCTCTGGAACCATAGTCTCACCACAAGATGCAGTTTAGTGTCATATCCAGAACACTTTGGCAGAGAATACAATCAACATATTTTAAGCTTCACTGATAGAGTATTCTGTGGGATTGGGTTCATGCCCATAATGATAACATAGCATAAAGGAAAGGGTTATACATTACAGTTACACTATTACATACACATTCAGACAAATGTCCTTGCAAAAAGTATCAACCTCCTTATTCCCCTTGTTATGGGTTAAATATTATCACTATTGTTCTTCTACAAAAACAGTTTAGGGCATTAAATAACCCATGAAGGTTGATATGTCATTAAACAAAGAAACCAAACTAAACCAAACCAAACCAAACCAAAGGGTGGTACATCAAATTTATGGAGATTTCCAAATTTACAATAATAGTTCAAGTTATCACTTGGCTATTATTAAATTGTTTGTAAACATATATCTGCTTCATCATTGTCCCTGAATCTTAGTGTAAGTTTTGAGCTGGTTGTGACACTGCAGATATAATTTTCATTGCCAGCAACACAAGAAATATGTAGAGCAATTAGGTTTTTGTGGACCTTACAGAAACCTTCAACACTGGGAATAGAGGTTGCTTTGTTGTGTATTTTAGGAAAGCTTGGTTGTCCCCTGAAATTTATTTTATCAGTCAACAGGGTTTAAAATAAGCTGACTGTATCTTCTGCAGAGGAGTAAGAAAGACTCTTTCCAGGGGTGTCTTGGATATAGTAGTAAACTGCATTTGATGGTAAGGCTCCAGTTCAGGAGATCTTGGTAGTATGGAATATCTCTTTTCTGCCATTAGTACCTGTTAGGGTCCCATCCAGGAGTCCAATAGATCAAATCTTTTTTTTAAAGTCTTATGGTGTCATTTCTGGGCCTGTAGTTAAGGAGTTAAACAAGATGACATTCCAGTATTATTTTTGATTTTGCTTTTTGTTGTGGTTCTTTTTCATGTTTTTAAGAACTGTGAGACTGTGATCTACATTTGATATTGTGGAAATGTCTGTGATGTAATGGCTATTGTCATAGGAAATGGACACAGTGACAGAGTCCAAAACCTGGACGAGGATGATCGCATTTCATATAGAACTATTATCCTTGAGAAAGCTATGCATCTGATAATTCTCTCTCCAGCTCCGAGTAAATAGGTCGGCAGACTGGGCTCTTTATCCTTGGTTAGGCAACCAGTCAAGGAGAAGGAAAACTCTGAATTCAAACCTGTTAAACTTAAAAATTAACCTTGTGTCATATCCTGGCTGTGCAGAGGGGTTGATAAATATATACATTTGACATTGTACTACTGGTAAACTTTTCAATTCTAACTGTTCTAAGAACAAGTTGTTTTGCATTCTTTTTTCAGATCTTTTGTATGTTGGTGATTATTATCTTAAAGCTCATTCTGCAACTGACATGCCAAAAATTATAGATCTTCTTTCAAACACATACAAAACTTTTGGTCTAAATATTATTCAAAAGAAAATAATCATGTTTTGATTTACCACAAGTGAACCATATCCTGAACCAAACATTCTACTTCAAGGCACTTGGCATGAGACTTGATGTCATGGATTTTTCTGTATTGTAGCACAGTCATCTGAGGCTGCAGAATACACCAACTGCATCTCTGCAGAGGGGTAAGACTCCCCCAATGAGTGTCCTGGATATGACACTAAACAATCAAAGGGTGAGGCTCCAGTAATGCTGGAGTTTTAGGGAATGTGGAGTATCATTTTTTAGCCATCGCTCTCATGTCCACTGTGACCTGGAGTGGTAGCACCTGATAAGGTCCTATCTATGGGTCAAATAGAACTGTTTGACATTCAAACTGTGTACTTATGCTTAACTGAATTGTTGGAAATATAACTGTTTATATGTATAAAAATGGATTTGGCATTAAATAACCTACAATAATTGATATGCATCATCATCATCATGTTGTGCTGCTAGCACAGATTTCCCTGACCCCCTGTTGCCACTCGTCCTTATTGTCCATCGCTCCTGGGAGGTCTTCCAGACTATATCCTGTATCAACTCAGAGGTGTTGTATATAGGTTCTAAGTGGTCATCCAACTTTGCTTGTCCTTGTGAAGGAGTACACTGGAGTACATCGCTTATGAGTTTGTCCTTACTTCTCCAGCATGTCTGGTTCATCTAATTTGGATGGTTTTCATGATGGGTGGTAGATGGTTGTACAGATACTGTTTTGTTGGATGTTGCCTCCAGACCTTTTGTTCAATACAGCTTGCAGCATTCTTGTGTAGTTGCCATCAAGCTTTTTCTCCATACGCTTAGTCAGTGTCCCCATGGTGCATCCATATAGCAGTACTAATACGATTGCTGCTTTGAAAAAACTGTGTTTTACTTATCAGACAGGTCTGACTTCCATATGACTGATAGCCTATTGATAGGTGTCCATGACTTTGCTAGTTGTGGTTGATGAGAAACTGCTTCCGAGGTAGGTAAACTTGTCCATGAGTTTCTGAGAGCCACCATTTATTGTGGAGATGTTGCCTCTTTGAATAGAGCACATGTATTCTGTTTTGTCTGCATTCACATGGAGGCCTATGCCACCCGCAGCCCATTCCAGACTATGTTGCAGAGATTTGGCCAGGGCATGTGTATTTTCCAGACCTGAAATTTAACACCTCTCCCATTACACTTTTGAAGCATAAGACTTGCATTCCTGTATGAAACCAAAAAAAAAAAAAAATCTTTAGCCGCTGTGTTTTGAACTGGATAATTACCAGGTCAGTTAGGTTTTGTCTTTTACTAAACTGTTATTTAAACTCATGTTTTAGACTTTTATTATGTGTATGAAAGTAAAATCTCTGTTGAATATTTTCTGTAATTTAAATGAAAAAGACTATTAATCTGAATCCTAGTTTTCAGTTGAAATATCAAAAGAAATGAGGTAAAAGGATTTTTTATACTTTTGGAAATATTGTAAAGTGTTTGAAAACCTAATTTTGTAAAAAAATGGAATGCCTTTAAGATTTTGATAAACCATAAATAAGGATTTTCTGTTGAATTTTAAAAATAACCCAACTGTAGACTTATACTAAGTTAAAAGTTAATGCATGTATGGGGGTAAATAAGGGACAAGAAGTTAGGGAAGAAAAAAGATCTTTTCTCTCTCTCTCTCTCTCTCTTCACAAGATATACCTCAGAAGCCATATGAAGTAGAGTGGTGAACGAACCCAACGACAGGTCAACAGCATGCCTGACTAAGTGCTGGGTGGACGAACCCCACAGGTCAACGGTCAGAATCAAATAGTTCAGTTGGGGAACTACTGCTACTCATCTTTTAGGGTGGTATCTGTTGATGAAAATAAAACACAGCCATCAAAAGATTAGCATGGACTCATATTCAAACCACATGTCCAAACCTCATTGCAAACCTTAAACGTAAAAGAACAATACAAACAGTGACATATAATGTTAGAACTTTAAATAGAATAGGCCAACTACTGGAGCTGATATAGACATAGTATGCATGCAAGAACACTGGTGCCTTCATAGCGAAGAATATACCCAATTTAACTTACATGCAGTTTAATAAGTCAAGCCTCAGTGCTGAGGCATGAAGCTTTTTTCAGAATGTCAGTATCTGGTGAGTTCAACTTCCAGTTGATTTTCTCACACTTTTGATGCAAACATCCTCTTGATTTAATGTGGTAATGATATGGTGTCCATGCATCAGAATAATATAACAAGCCCATGAGAACTTAAGCTTAATAAAAGTTTTGCTTTATGGATAGATATTTGTCTCTTTAAGCCAGTACCCTTTTTTCAAAAGTCCCCAAAACTTTTGTATTCTCAAATTTACTTCAGATTCTAACAATCCTTTTTTGGAAAGAGTACAATACAGAAGATTTATTTTGGTTTTATGGCATAACCGTCCATAATAATTTGTGCTGGGTATCTTCTGCTTCTTTTCTTTGTCACATTTAATGGCAACCCCAGCACAACAATCATCTCTTGTTACAGCCCTACCAATGTTAGCAATGAAACAGACCTCATCGTATTCTGTAATGAGCTATCCTTCCTTGATCATAGCATCCTGAAACACAATGTTCTATCATCAGAGGAAACATAAATGCCCAAATAAGTAAAAATGTTAACAAATTAGGTATATTTATTCAGAAGATTAGAGACTTCCATCCAAAATAGATGCTTTATGGTGATCTGACTTTTGGTAAAAGACCCTAGCATAAATCTAAGAAATACTTTCATGACAATACAGACGGCAAAAACTCAAAACCTTTACAATGACTATTAGAAATGAAAAGGTTTGAGGATGAGAGAATGAAGTATGAGCTTGAAAAGTGAAAGGACCAGAATTTCTGTCTGTCAGATGATCGAAAATGGATCTTACATATAATGTATGTAAAGTAAAGTAAAGTTAGTGACAGTAGTTGAGAGTGACCTGAAGGCTCCCTTTTCAATAGCTACTACACCAAGATATAGGGGAGGGCACTACTCCTCTCCCTTGATGGCTCTACTTTACCCTTGATCCATACCTTATAATGCTGAGTGTTAAACCAGGCAGCGTCAAGAACCATTTTTTTTTAGTCTTTGGTATGACTCTACCTGAGATTGAACCTTGGTTTCTGAGACCATTGGAAAACACTCTACCACTTGGCCAATCACATGGGAATTATATAAAACTTACACAGTGAGATAAAATAATGCTAACTCAATTCCAGCTCCATCAATTCACCAAAATTCTTTGTTGTAATACCAATGTCAGTATCATTTTAAATCAACAGCTGGTCTTGTGAGTTATTTGAGAGCTTAAAATGCAGCATCAAATAAGACTTAAATGATCAACACTGCTTGAAGTAGTCATACTTAAAAATAAACATAAAATTACCACATATATATATATATAGGTGGATAAGTAAATTGTTTAAAACAGTTTTTCTTAAATCAAGAAAGTGCTCAAATACTGGCCATTAAAGCAGGATAAAACTTTTATAAATATTCATGTATAATAGATAAAATGCAAGTAAGAAAAATCATGTAAAAAGTGCTTCATACAACTATTGCAGACCTAAAATATAAAAATTACCTTCCAATTAGATCAGTTATTCAAAGTTTCATGTATAACAAACAATTGTCTGCTACATATGTTGAGTAATGGACTTAACAAGAACATGATTTTAACATTTTAGGTTATACACATATATATATATATATATATATATATATATAATGAACATATTGAGCTTTTTAGCGAAATATGGATAGTGCAAAAATAAACTTAGCAAACAATGTTCAGTGACAAACCCTAAAGTCACTTTAAGTTTTGCTGTTTTGTTTACCATTGATTTTATTAAAGATACACTGATTATAATGACTTTCCAGACAGGAGCCTCTTCTCCAATTTCCAGGACTTTAATTTATTTTTAGTTTAAAACAATTTTAATAGAGAGATGTAAGCTTTCTATTTTTGATCAAAACAGTTGAATAGTTTGTATTCCAATATATTCATTATCAATAGCCACAAAACAAATTTAATATAATCATTATTCAGTAATATTTGTAAATGCCAAAGGCTTCCAATAAATGACTCATATATAAATATTTCTTTTTTAATTTGATTCTTGCCAGAAAGCGATTTGAAATACTATTGATTCAGTTTTATATGAATTCTTTTCTTTTTATCTAGAGAAAGTTCTCAAGGACTAAAGGCAAATGTATATTTTTTGCAATATAAAGTACTAGCTAAAACCCCACCATGTTGGTAGAATTTTAAGTTAGGTAAATTGGTCATTGATTTATCTGTCCACTTTTTATTGCTGCAATAAACACAGACATAACACAGAATTATGTTTCTATGAAACATCAAAGTTAATTAATATCATCAGTTATTGTTCACACTACAGATGCAAAACACAACAATATAATCTTTTAAAATCTTGATTTTCTGGTGACTGAAAAAATCATAGGAAGAAAGTTTGTAACTTTGGTTTTTGGTAGTGATTAAACTTAATGTCAAGTCACATCCAATTGATAAAATTCATATTGCGATTAATTTAAAATCAATGAATAAATAAATGGAAGTAATTTATAATTAGCATTTAAAAGATAATCATTCTTGAGAAATTACAGTGATTGGCTGGCTGGCTGGTTGGTTGGTTGGTTGGTTTTATGGCATGGTAAGCCTTGATGGGTTATTTAATACCAAAGTCAGTTTTCTTAAGTTTATTGTCATACACAGGAAGCCTTTTTTGTGGTGGGTCTTACCCCTTCATAACAGATGCTGTTAGTGTATTTTAGGTTGCTGGGGCAAATACAAATCAAATCAGCCACTGTTATTTGAAAACTGCATTGTAAATTGATTTATTCATGAAGATAGAGCATTTTATATATAAAACAGTAAAGATGGGACACAGAAACAAGACACCTATTAGAACAATAGGGTTAAATTGTTCTAACTTAAAGCAATTTTCAATCTAATTTGTATGTGATAATGAGTAAAATAGAAAGTTTTGGCAGATGTTTTAACAAATTCTACTTGTGATATCACCAGTTACAACTATACTTACACCTACCATTACATGAATAAAAGGAAAAGACTGTAAAGATATTAAATTTTAAAAGTCACTATTTTTCAATAAATGATTAGTTAATACATTTATGATATTTTCCTTTAGATATTAATTTTTTTTGTTTTGGTTAGAAAAACTTTATCATAGTTTGGTTTGATTTGGTTTGGTTCCTTTGTTTAATGGCATGTCAACCTTTATGGAATATTTAATGCCAAAACCATCCTTGCAGAAGGAGAGTTATGGTACTATTTAACCCATAGCTGTGGGGATAAGGGAATTCATTGCTTTCCTAACAATACAACTGGAAAACTTTATTATATATGAGTATTGTCCAAAAAGTTTTAAGCCTCATCCAGACACTTCTCACTGTTGTATGGACCTCAACTGCACAAAAAACTAAGATAGAAATTTGAATTTTTCTAGTGTTATAAGAAGTAGTAGTTAGTGGAGGTTCCAGTAGTGTAATAGTTATCGCCGTAGGAAATGGTGACACGAGTTCAAATCCTGGATGAGACTGATTGCATTTCACATAGCACTAATACCCTTGGGAAAGGTATGAATCCAATTATTCTCCCTCCAGCTATGGGTAAATAGTAGGACAGACTGAGTTCTTCAGCCTTGGTGAGGCAACTAGTCTAGGAGAAGGAATACTCTGAATTCAAACCTGTTAAACTCTTCTTAAAAATTGACCTTGACTCATATCATGCCTAAGCGGAAGGATTGGTAAATATGATAAGAAGTGGTAGTGTATTACCGTAACAAAAGTGTTTGGCTATGATTCTTTTTTCTGGGGAACACTTAGAACTTTTTTGAAGTATGCATAACAAAATTATGGAACTTGCTTACTTAGAGGATTTTCACTTTTTTGAAAAAATTTTGTTGTAAATGAACAGAGAAAATACAGAATTTTTTTTAACAGCTGAACATTTTGAATTTAGAAAATATTTCTTAAACAAACTAAATTAAATCATCTTAATTATTGGTATCCTTTTTCCCAAGTCATGCAGAGGAAAATATTATGGAATAATCTAGAACTGAGGGAAAAATTATAGGATTCATTGACAGAGAAATTAGAATTATTTTTTAGTTGCTTCCTCTAGAGCTTTTATAACAATCTTAATTCCTTCAGGCAAAGATTTCACTAATTTAAAGCAAGATTCTTTATCAAAGTGGCTCCAACTTTTCCAATGTTTTGCGTCTTATCTGTTATTAGTTTATTTACAACCAAATAAAAAACTAAAGTAAACATCCTCTAAGTTGGTTAATTACATAATTTTTTCAAAGGGTGATATATATATATATATATATATATATATATATAATAACCGGGACATTGGCCCAGCGGTTAGAGTGTTCGCCAATGGCCCGGGAGACCTGGGTTCAATCCCAGGTCGAGTCATACCAAAGACTTTAAAAATGGTACTTGATACCACCTTGCTTAACACTCAGCATTATAAGGTACGGTTCAAGGGTAAAGTGGAGCAATCCTGGGAATGGAGTAGCGCCCTCCCCTACACCTTGGTGTAGTAGCTATCGAAAAGGGAGCCTTCGGGTCACCCTCGACTATGGTCGCTAACTTTACTTTACTTTACTTTACTATATATATATATATCCAAATGACATGTTGTATTATATTCATATATACTCTTTGTCTCATAGAAAGGAGATCATATCTCTAATTCTAAATGACTTTGGTTCTTAGCATAGCATCAAGTAGAAATAAATGTTATTCATTCAAATACTATTTCAGTTAAATGTGTTTGGACATATATACATTGCAGATTATGGTTACATTCATTTCTTTTGTGATTTGTTTCCAAATTTTTGTTTATATTTTTCACTGATTGTGTTCTTTGTTTAATGAATAAAATTTTATATACTAGTACTCCTGTATTGGTATTTATGTTAATGAAGAGTTATAAGAATTCTGTTGACATAAAACAACCAACTTTATAGAAGTTTTTCAGATATACAATCTAATGTAGCATATGCAAATAAATTTTTCAGTTCTTTTGATACTCTATGCTGTAAAAACAGAAATAATAATTTTAATTTTCTGAATCTGTGAACAGGCTTTCCATGCAGGTGGGCCTATAGTGGTCATAAAAGAATGCCTTATTCAGTTGCAATGATATTTGTTTGAGGATTTTTTTGGTATTTTAAAAATTTTATCCATTAAATTATTGGATATTTATTTAATGTAAAGATTTTTGTTTCTTTAAAAATAAATCTGTTCACAAAAAGAATTTTAGTCTCAGTTAACTTATGACTATTACTGCAGCTGTCCTTTTCTCTCAACCAATCGGAATTGTTGAGCCAGTCAAAGGAAAAATAGCTACTTAAACACACACACACACACACACACACACACACACACACACACACACACACACACACACACACAAACAATTTTTAGATTGGTTAGGTTGGGTTTTATAGCATATCAACAATTGTAGGTTATTTAATACCAAATCCTCTTTATACAAATGATATATGATTTGTAAATGCACAGTTTGTAGATGACATTTTTGAATAAGCCAGAGCTCTTTCGTTTGCACACAGTTAAATTGTTATACATATAATTTGTAAATCAATAGTTTGTAGGTAATCATATTTTTAATTAAGTCAGAGCAAATTTGTTTGCACACAAGTATTACTATTGTTAAATGGTTCCAAATATTCTATCATGAATAGTTCTATTTAGTATTAATCCTTTGTTTGCAATCACTTATATGGTTTCAAATATTGCTATAATAAATAGTTTTATTTGCCCGCAGTTTAATGGTTTTCAAACATTGCTATTTAACACTAACAATTCAATTTAGGTACATGGTTAAAGAGTTTCAAGTATTGCTAATTAACAATAATTGTTGTATAGCCATAATGAGAGATGTACATGGATGAAGAATGATGATAACTCTTTTTATAAGAATACAACTCTCACACTTTATTCTCAGTGTTCTGTAGTGTGTGAGAGACAGACAGAAACAAGGACAGACTAAGATCGCAATATTGACTGATAACTTCTCCTGATCATAGCATATTGTGTTATCTTCACTTAGCACTTCACTTAGCTCTTTTGCATCTTGGCCAGGGTTGCTCAACTGGAGGACGCTGAGAGCAGCAGTACTTAGTGGGGTGCTCTCACTAACTGCAAGTTGACTCTGACTCTGGTCTTTACTATCTCCCATGGACTCAACTGCCATGGGCATCTGCATATATCATTTCATAATGCCACATACTTCCAATTAGATCATGTGATATTCTTCCACTTATTTACACAGGTGCGTCTCTGATTGACAGCTTGTTCAAGGGTCAATATGTAACATAATAATTCTATTCAGCATTACTCATTTATTAGCACATAGTTAAATTGTTCTAAGTATTTCTATGTATCACTAACAATTCAATTGATTATCAGTCATTTATTTACACACAGTTAAATGATGAAACAGTTCTATTTCAAACAATTCAATTTTGTGTAAGTTATTTGTTTGCACACAGTTTAAATGTTAAACAGTTTTATTTAACCCATAGATAGGACCCTATCAGGTGCTACCACTCCAAGTCAGAGCAGACCCAGGAGCAATGGCAATGTAGGAGTACTCCATATTCCCCAAATCTTCAGGACTGGAGCCTCACCCTAAAATGGTTTAACATAATATCCAAGGCATTCACGCAGAGATGCAGTTAGTGTATTCTACAGCCCCAGCCAACTGGGCTGACAATTTTCAAAGAATACTCAGCTATTTAATGAAAGCAAACTTGAGGACTGTCATTTTGCCAATATTCAAAAACACTTTTATTGTGGTTACAAAATAAAGAAACGATAAATAAATGTAGAAACAATGAAAAATGAATGAAATAATCTATATATTACTAAAATTTCCATTATGTATATATATATATATATATACGTATATATATATTTAAGCAGTTATATATATATATAGTTGCCCAGCAGGCTTGCAGGGTGTTATTCGTTCCCACCAAGTACACCAGTTAACGCAGGGCAAGGACGTTGGCTGTGGTTTGCCGAACGCTATTTAATGTCACATTATCACCAACTCCCAAGCAGAACGACATTTTAAAGCTGCTGGGCGAGTTATAGGTGAGGTATTAAGAGTCAACACAGCTAACTGGCTAGCTTTCCCCTTTAAATACAAGGTCTTCGACAAATACAATTCTTCACAATAAAAGAAGGACTCTGAACTGCTGTGTTTATATAAAGGAAAGAAACAAAGAAAACAAAACAATTCAGGTAAAAGTCAGGAGCGAGAAAGTCTTTTTGTATCTCGGAGGAGTCGCCACTAAAATATCCGTATCCTGGACTAAGCCCACATAAAATATCTTTATCCCTGGACGGGTCTTCCATAAAATATCTGTTAATGGCGGAAGGTGACAAGGTAGTTCAATAACGATAGACATGGTCTGCTTTCCTGCAGACTATGGGATTTAATAGCAGAGCTCACTCCAAACCTCAAGTTCATCATTTCAGTAAGATACAATATAAAAATGCATTCTTCTAACATGAAAAATTATTTCTAATGTTGATCACCTTGTCCTGAGTGATAACCCAGTAAGAAAAAAAAAAAGAAGAGAAAACAACAAAAAGCTTTGAAGTAGTGTAGTTAATTTTCTATGTTTCTTTTCATAATAATTCTGCCTCATGTACAAATACCTCAATTGAACACTTAGCTTTTTGCAGTCAAAATTGTCAACCAAGTTACAGATGAACGAAACATAGATTTCAAAGCCAGCTGGCAAAAATATACAAATTAGATTTTAGACCAGAAATGGTTAAGACTACATAAGCACTTTAGGTATAAAATTATATGCAGCCCAGTTAGACAAATAATTACCGCTCTTCATCTCTACAAATCCTGTTTTAGTGATGAGAAGAGCCACAGAGTCAATATTCAGTTATTCTATTTTCTTTTAAGCTTCCTTGTCCACATCACATGCAGATCTTCTTTGATCGGCTATTCTACTTATCTTATCCCTACTCTACTTTTTATTCTAAAACTTTCTTTTTCATCATTTCATGACAATGTTATATCAATGTTTTAAAGTTCCTTGTCAGTGTGCTATACACATATGAATTGTGTAATATCAGTTTTCCTTCTAAAAAACATGGACTCCTCTTACCTTTCTGTCATGAAATATTGTTTGTTGTTTAAGCATTTGTTGTTGTCATTTAGCTACATTACTATATATCTACAATCATTGGATACTGCTTCTAAAAATTGAGCTCCACATGTAACCATCTGAAAATATAAATACAGACCTACATCACTAGTTTTGAACAGGAACACAATCCTTACTTGAAGTAAACTTGTCCAATGCATCATAGGATCTGCATTGGTAACTCAAAACTGGAACAATATACAAGACACCTACAAAAGAAATAGTTATTTTCAAAAAAATATTCATAATGTGGGTGGGTTATTGGAAAATAAGCAAATAGCTTGATAGACAACTGGATAGATAAATAAATGTCTTGTGAAGGAACAATTATAAAAGATATCAATTGGAGTGAAGCGTATATTTTTTAACACACACTTTTAAAAAATAGTTGAAGTCAGTGTTATTATCTGTGAAAATACAAATAAATAAAATATTTGGAATTACAGATAGGAATGTCACAATGATGTGTTTTGAAAATACTGTAATGTGTTGGGGCCTCCTAGACCAGGGCTTCTAAAACTTTTTACTTTGTAAACTAACATAATATCTATTCACCCTCAAATAATCTAATTGAATATTGAATTACAAAACATAATTTATAAACTATAAATACAAACACACCTTTAATTGAATTATTTTTTATGGGAAAGATAAGTTTGGTGGGCACTGAGGAGATCATGAATATTTGGTCACAGGTTTGTAAGTTTGAGCAGTAAATCACCATGTTCTGTGTTCAAAAAGTTTCTCTGTTTAAGTAGATAATGCAGATGGTTAAATTCAGATTCCATCATGTACAGATTTGGAAAAGTTAGTAAAATGGGTGCAACAGTTGCACAAAGCTTGGAATATTTTGCTACAGTTTTTCCTTCATTCAGTAATATTGAATTCTTTTAAATGTGTACATAGATTTGCTTCAAGATCAAAAGTCATTTCAATAAATTCTTCTATAAGAAAAGTATCTAAATTTGCACTTTCCTCTTCAACATCAAATGGAAAAATATCAATTCAAGAATTTCTATGTTTGGAAGATCTTTGAATAAAATCTTTAAAAAGATAAACAATTTGTTACTTATAAATACAAACAAGTGAATTCACTGCCTGTTGACTTCTATGTTTTTATTCATCCTACTAAAATTTTATTCACCCCCAGGGGTCAATATGGACCACTTTGAGAAGCCCTGTCAAAGCCGTGCTGACCTCTAAGGTGGGATTTTCTCTCCAAAATTAAATCACAACATTAGCAATTCTCTTTCTTTCATTCTTGTTACTGATTTATAAAGAACGTACATGTAAAAGAAATTGTTCTGTATCCTTTTTAATACCAATCACACATGAAATTCTTACGACTATTACAACTACTACAACTACTACTACTACTACAACAATAAAACTAAATCTAGTACATTGAATGAAAAAACTGAGAGTAAAGCAAACTAATTCCCCAAAGGATATTATACTGAACTGTACTACTTTATTTATACAAAATATTTTATCAAACTTTTCCATTCCATGCACTTATTCCAACAACATTCTTCTCTTGTCTGTAAACAATGTTATATAAAATATTTCACTTGTTTGTACATGCAATTTTGGTTGTCACATTGTGTTTAACAAATATTTTTATTTTTTTCCCTGCAAATTCATAAATATATGAGAAGAATTGTTATACATTTAACAAGGCCAATTTACATTAGCAAACCTAACCACCATTATTGTTTGCAAATGTGGGTCATTTCATTTGACAGCTGTCATTTTTTAAAGAACTTTTGTTTGACAATTACAATAAAGATGATATAATTAACTGATAATTATTTTTACAAAAGCTGAGCAGACAAAAAAGAGAACAGAAAGAGTGTCAATAATAGAAGATAGAGAAATCAGAGTCAGTAGTGGTCAGAATATTAAAAGTGTCTGAATATTAGATTGGACAGTCAAAGAATTTAGAAGAACAGACAAAGACTAGAAAACAAAATATACCTTAATCCACATCTTAAAAAAAATCTTTTCCTGCAAATTTTTTTTAATGTTTATTGTTATATTGACATCTTTTCAGTAACATCACAATCAATGCTTGTTTGCTTTCTCCACTGAAAAAGAAGCACTGCCAGGAAGTCTTCATGTCAATCTTCACATACAAAAAAAAAGAAGTGCCCTTGCTCACAAAGAGTACCTACAATATACCTACCAGTGATAAGTCTCCCCTATGATGTTATTACCCTCTATCTAACATATATAACATCATTAAGATACTGACACTCATGATGCACAGTTTTGTCCAAAACTTCAAGTTCATTTTTAAAGCTTTCATTGGCATCAACTATGGTGTCAAAAAATGTAGCTATTTTGAAGGTATTTTTGTGCTTGAATGAAGCAAGACGAATTCTTTGCTGTTATGTGACAGAATTTTAAACTACCCAATAGGAAATCACGATTAGATAATCCAACTATCACTGCTACAAGAAATTTACAACTATTGAATGAAAAGATAAAATTCCAAGAAGACAAGCAGTATTTCAAAAAACAATTGGAGCATGTTTGTACTAATTACTAATGCAACCTACATAAATTCACATGAAGGGTAGTTCAGGAGTAATTAATTTCATGCCAGACTGTCTGCAGAAATGGTCAAAAGCGATTCATTACAAAATGCAGTTATTGTAAAATCTAAGTAACAAGTCATGATTTCTATTCACTAATGTTGGAGCATTGAGAAGATGAAAATGGGTGCATCAAATGTCTAATTTTTAATGATTAGTTGACTGAAAATTACAGTATTAAACTTTAAAAGTTTCTCTACAAAACTGTGTATATTGCTATATTTTCAGGTGTATAAAAAGATGTTCACTTGATTCTAAGAAGTGAAAGAATTTTAAAAATATACATTTATTGTTTACATTCTCACATTTATTACTTGATGTTTGAATGATATTAGAGCAGCATTTTCTCTAGGTTTCTGATTGTCATTTCATATGAAAGAGAAAGTTTTTATTTTATATCTTCTTCATTTCAGTTGAAACTGTAGAAAGAAAGGCTTCTAAATGTTGAAACTCTCAAAACATCTCGATCTGTTTCTGTTTTTTGAAAGTAACTCTTAAAAACATCAAAATAACTTAAAACCCCAGTCTACAGTTTTTCCCCATGTGATCATCCGTCAACCAATGTGCATGAAGATTTTAACTCAAATCCTATTAGATTCATATCACACGCTTGTTTATGACTTTTGACCTTTCTGCCATCAATCATTACTTCTGTACCTGTTTGACCTTGGGATTGAACCCTGTCATCAGGCTCAATACTCAATGATGCATAACATCACCTCATCTTAAATGTTTTTTAGAATAAATGTTTATATGATTCTTTTATATAAGCACCCTATAAATTACTTCAAAGGAGATTTTGACTTAACACTCATTATTTCATAGTTAATGTTTATTGTTGAGAATTTATCACCTGGTAAATATAAGACAATTCAGTGGGTCATTCTACTTTGAGTGGTTTATTTTGAATAGTTGCCAAGTGACAAATTATAAATTGATTGATTGATTGATTGATAAAAAGGGGTACTTCACATTCCTTAGATCTCTAGAACTGGAAGTTTACTATCACATGCAGTTTGGTGTCATGACTAGAACACACCCTTTTTGTGGATGTATTTCCTACCGCAGGGAATGCAGTCCAGGAGTGTAACAAGGCAAAGTGCCGCCTGGGGCCTGTATTCATAATGATATCCCCTTTTTTTTTTTGAGGAAAATATAATATACCCTAAATGGGGTTGATTAGTACTTGAAAAACAACTAATTAAAAAACAAATGCCATTATATTTAAAACTTTTGAGCTTTTGCAGAAGTAAAGTTACTGATAACTTGGTCAAAGTCTATCTTCTCTCCAGTTTCATGTTCAATGGAAATGAGGGATGAATTGGATTAGCGATCTTGCAACTTGATCTCATGTAACTTTTAATGAGCTTCAGTTTTGAGAAGCTTCTCTCAGCAGCAGCAGCAAAAATTGTGAGCGTCAAAAACAGCCGTAGAACAATCACAATATTTTCTGTTTCTCAAACTTGTCAACGATAAATCCATCTCAGCCATTTAATAGCCGATGATTTGGTCATCATGGTCATGTTACATTACACTTTGAAAACTGTCATTAAAAAATCCCAAAGTAGAACTTCCAAAGATATGCCTAGATATGTTTAAGTCAGCCCCGTATTCGCTACCAAGAATTAAAAATTTTCGCCCCAACTCGCCTTCAATATCTTCCAGAATTGCTTTCGATGCTAATCCAGCGAAGACAGTGTGCAGATGAGACATGGAGTTAAATTGGGCTTCCAGTTCATTTACAAGTCAATCATGACATTTGTTAAGATTTCTCTTTACTTCCTGCACAAGTGTTTGACATACATCATCTTCCTTTTCTCCAGGTTGCTTTCTCTTCTAATCCGCTTTTTAACTGGAATTTCTATTTCCTCGCACTTTGTTTTAATTTGATTAACCGATTCAGACACCAGCCTGTCCCTGTTTCGGTTAAAGAAAGTTTTGGTTGCATCCATGTGAATTTATTCCCAGTAAAAAATATGTGACATGAAAGAGAAGTTTTCAATTGAAAGCCAAATGATTTGTGCATCCCCTCTTGTTTGAATATTTTCTGAAGCTTAGTTTAATGAATCGAGTGCCTGAATCACTCCTTGAAATCCGGTTTTCTCAGCACAAATAGCTTCGTACCATGCATTCCAATGGGTGGTTACCTACGCTTCATCATGACCTTTACATACAGAGAAAAAAACTTCCTATCTGTGATTGGAAGAGGAGAAAAATATATAGTCTCACAGTCACTCCGAAAAATGTAATCGCACTTGCTTTCATAGCTGACACACGAACACCGCATAAATTCAGATAATGATGAAACATGGCACAAATTTAGCTTTCCCATTAATATTTCGTAGAGGACGTTAAATACTATAGGACTTTACACTTCTATAAATTATTTTGGGCGGTATGCCACTTGTTCCCACAAAGATGGCGGACGCTCACATATTAAGTCTCGGGAAACCATTGGCCAGGAGGACCGCGTGACATGCTTAAAACTACGTCGGCGCATAAATTTGAGTCCTGCGTTCGGAGCCACCTACAAGACGCGTATTTTCTATAAATACGTCGTCTTCAAACACCCCTGTTCTCTTTTACGAAATTTCTTCGCAGCGGCAACACGATCTTTTACCAAATTTCTTCGCAGCTGAAACACACTCCCTTCAGCGTGAATCAACAGGAGAGAAAAGCAACACCATGGATGGGCCTCGCAGACATTCATATACAATGACTATGAGACGCTTTCCAGTCTCTGAGAAACTGCCCGTTTCTAACCATAAAAAAAGGACATTTTAAACATGTAATTCTTTTGTAGCTTAGTTGTGTTAGACACGCACACACACTCACACTCACACATATACACACACTATTATTTTGTTAGTAGAGTTAGTAATTTCTTTTATGTATCAATGTAAGTTTTATTGTTGTAGAATATAAATTTGTTTTTGTTCGTCGCCTTGTTTAAATGTTCATTTTGTCCACGCCGTTTTACAACCTTTATTTATTTCTTATCTTTTACTCATTTGTTGCATATCTTCCTTCATTTACTACTTTATCCATGTTTCAATATATTATGCCTATATTATGCCCTATCCAACCTTTTTTTTTAAACTAAAAATTGTCGGATACCCAAACACTTTCAGTCACCCCAACAATACTACCATGAACTCCAGCTATATCAGCTGCATCTTTCTCTTTTTCTAGTCGATCCAAAATCATCTTCTTGATATCGTAAGTGCCTTCTCATGCTCAGCGATAAAACCAAGGAATGATTCCCGCACCTTCACTTCTTTGTCCTCAGCAACAATATATCGACCAACGGAACTCATCTAATCAGTATGAGAAATGTCTGGCGTGCTGTCTAGCATGATTGCAAAATCATAGACTTTTCGAATTCGATCCAATATATTTTCCTTCACGTAGTTACACAAGATATAGATGAATTTATTTTGGATTTTTGGAGACAAGTACCACCGGTTATCATTTACTTCTTTCAAGTAACGATTTCCAAGAACAGGATCATACTGGCTCATTAATTCAACAATTTCGATAAAGTTACCTTTATTGGAACTGTATACATTTTCAAGAGAAAAAGCAGGATCTGCTTTGTCAGAAGCTTCACGACATCTTTCTTGTGTGACGCTGCATAAATAATTATTCCAGGACGAGAGTTCATTTTTTGCGCATGTGACGTCGAGGGCAGTCTGGCACTTGACCCTCCACAAAATAAGACTGTCAAGACTCCTATTTCGGGCATATGGTAAACCGGCAAATAATGTGGAGGTTAATTTGGGTCCAGACTGATCTCAGACGCTGGTAAAGGGACACCAATTTATTTTCACATACACCACCAAGTCCTTTGTTTTCCTACCCCCTCAGATATCGAAAAAACGGACTTCAAGGTTAGAAAATATTAACTGCAGTCAAATTTCCAAAATTCCCTTGTAATGTTTTAAGGTGCAATAAGACGTTTAGCGAGAATTTAAGACAGCGAAACGAAGCTGAAATGGATATGTGCAACAGAAGACGAATTGATTGAGGAAATAACACAACCAAAAGATTTCAACACAAGGGTGCATTTAAAATATAACAAAATTTTAATAGGCGACGACTAAACAAATAATGATAAGATTTAAGAAACAGTTCTTTTTTCTTTTCTCTTTTCTTTTTAAAATACCGGCAATATTAAGCAAACAGGAAGTATCAAACATAAACGTCTCTCAATAGTCCTTTTCTTCTTTCTCCTTTTTTCTTTCTTTCTTTTTCTTTTACTTGAGAAAATGTCTAAGTCGCCGGACTGAAGCATGTAACAAAGTTCATTCGCTAATTTGCTAATGATCCTATTTACCAACCAATCTGCTCGGGCAGGATATGACACAAGGTCAATTTTTAAGCGGAGTTCAACAGGTTTCAATTCAGAGTTTTCCTTCTCCTAGACTAGTTGCCTGACCAAGGCTGAAGAACCTAGTCTGTCCTACTATTTACCCATAGCTGGAGGGAGAATAATTGGATTCATACCTTTCCCAAGGGTATTAGTGCTATGTGAAATGCAATCAGTCTCGTCCAGGGTTTGAACTCGTGTCACCGTGTCCAATTCCTACGACGATAACCATTACTCCACGGGCTAATGATGAAACACAATCCTTTCCGTTTCTTTCTTTCTTTCTTTTTTTTTCTTTTTGAATACATACAACTTCCCAATATTTAGGGAGGGTAGAAGGAAAACAGTTTAAGTTGTACTTATCTTTGACGATGTTCAGGTTCCTTTCTCTCTTTTTACGGGCGAGGGACCTCCCGGAGTTTGGCTGAATTTTAGCACGTCTTTCTAACGCTGACTTCTGTCCAGAACTGTTTTATTCTTTTTACGGGAGACTTTCCCCGGAGTTGGCTGTAAATCAGCATATCTTTCTACGCCCACTTCTGTCCCCAAACTGAAGATTCTTTTCCAAATTTCTCTAACGGAAAAATGGCATTTTGGCGCAAAGGGTCTATGGGCCAATCATTTGACTTTTTCCTTCTCCCACTATTTCATCCGGTCATGATACTCGAGTGACCCGGATTTCTTTCTTTGTCCAACAGATTATAGGTTATGGAGTGCGGGTCGCTTTGACCTTCATTCTCCTACCGTTTTAGCGGTCAGTTTTAGTGCCTGTTGATTCAAACACAGAAGGGTAGGGGAATTGACCTCCCCTTCCCTCTATCTATAGCATACCACGTCACACTTGTAATTTACAGTTAAGGTTTTTATTTTTATTTAGAGGCATTTCCAACATCTTCCATTCTTTGGAAGCTCTTCAGTGGTTAGTTTTTCATGTTCAGGCATTTTTGAACCAAGCTTCCAGAACTTAAAAAAAATGGATTTCTTTCTGAACTTAATTTGCGTTGCTCTATCTTCAGGAAGAGGGGACAGAAGAAACAATAAAGAGATTTGTTTATCTTTGAGTACAACAACCATGATCTCAAAATAGTCTCTCCATTCGCCATAGTTTAAAAAAAGAACTGGTGCTATTTTCCCTCGGTCTTACAGTCGGAGAATATGGTTCGTCTTTTATTTTCTAAACTTTTCAGGTCCCACTATTATAAGATCAACAAGCAACTGACCTGAGTAAGTTCGAAGCCAAAATGCGATGTTTTCGTACACAGCAATCTCTGTGTTTACCTGTCGTAACCTGTTCACTAACGTAAACACACCGGATTCCTCGCTCGCCCTAGAAAAATAACATCCGGTTACGATCGGAAGTGACGAAGCTCCTTTTACGGATTTAACCTCTCGTTTCAGATAAAAAAAAGGGGGGATAAATTAAAATTAACAATAATTACAGAACATTTCTGTCAGAAACAGCGCTATAAAAATGGAATAAAGGCTAAAGAAGTGATTTATCTTTACGCCCATTTTTATAACTTTCTATTTACACAACTCGGCAGTATGGCAGCGCCCCTCTTTCATATAAAAAACATGCTCTGCGACGGAAAAACTTCCGAGATCTTCGGATGCTCTCAGGAGCCGATCTCAGCGGACTCTGAAAGGCTCGAATCCTACGTTACGTGGTTGCATTCGCCTTTCCCATCACATAGTTATGCACAAACGGCCCTTTTAAGAGCCATAAGAGGTCCCCTTCTGCGGGTTGGAGTATCTCTGACGGTCCTTAACGACCTGTCAAAGTAGACGGCCCGGAGGCAAACACGAAGATGGATCCTAAGACCAGCCGGTCTTAACCTTCGCTCGGTTCCGCTCGTCCGTTTGGCTGCGCAGCGCTAAAGGCACGGTTTAGCCTTTAGCTACCGCTTCACTATCTGCACAGCGCTAAGATAACGCCAATCTTAGCCACGGCCTCCTGGCCTGTCAGCTTGCTTGGGCAGAGCTTTGGCGCGGTAAAGCCTTAGCTATCGTTCGTACGGCTTTGACACGGCAAAGTCTTCGCTACCGCCCGATACGTCCGTACAGCTTTGGCGCGACCCAGCCTTAGCTATCGTTCGCACGGCTTTGACACAGCAAAGCCTTAGCTACCGTCCGATACGTCCGTACAGCTTCGGCGCGACACAGCCTTAGCTACCGTCCGAACGGCTGTGACACAGCAAAGCCTTAGCTATCGTCCGATACGTCCGTACAGCTTTGATGCGACACAGCCATAGCTATAGTCCGATATGTCCGCACGGCTTTGACACGGCAAAGCCTTAGCTAGTGTCCGATACGTCCACATAGCATTGGTGTGATCCAGCCATAGCTATCGACCGCACGGCTTTGACACGGCAAAGCCTCAGCTATCGCCTCGATATGTCCGTACAGCTAATGGGGCACGATGAAGCCCTAGCTTCTCCGACTCGTTCGCTCGATCTCGTCTGTAATAAGGCCTGGCAAACCTTAGCCACGGTCTCTCGGTTCGTTCCCTTGGTCCGTAGTACTAGGACTTATCCAATCTCAGCTTCCAGCTACGATCATCCAGCTGCATTCTACGACTCGTCCGACATCAGCTTCCAGCTCCGATTATCCAGCTATATTCCACGACTCAACCTACGCCAGCTACCCGCAACTAACATCCAGCTGCGCACATCTACGACTCAACCATACCAGCTATAAACATCATCTATCTAGCTGAAGACCGAATATAACCACCACGGACTTTACACACACGTTTGTAAATCTGACAATAAGTTGTCACTTTTGTTATATTTGTTACCTCGCTTTTGTTTCCTTCATTGTCTTTAACTATCACTTACTCACACGCATTAAACTTAATTCATTTGCGAGGTCGACATGCTTATCGGCTCCGCAACTTACCTATTATATTTCTTCATTTCCAGTAACTTCACCAGTTCCTTCTTAATATTCATGCCTGTCTTTACTGCATGTATTGGAGCTCTTCCTTTGGCACATCATCGTTGTCACCTTTTATTTATAGGTCTTCCAGGCTACGTCCTGTATCGGCACAAAGTTGTTGTAGATAGGTTCCAGCTGGTCGTCCAACCTTTGATCGTCCATGTGAAGGGGTTCACAAGAATACATCGCTTATGAGTTCGTCCTTACTTCTCAATAAGTGTCCTGCATGTCTGGTTCATCTAATGTGGATAGTTTTCGTGATGGCTGGTAAGTGGCCGTGTAGCTGCTGTTTTGCCTCCAGGACTTGTTCAATTCAGCTGGCAGCATTCTTGTGTAATTGCCGTCCAGCTTTTTCTCCGTACGTTTAGAGTCCATCTGGTGCATTCATATAGCAATATTGACACGACCGCTGCTTGGAAAAAACTGCGATTTATTTTATCGGTCAGGTCTGACTTCCTTATGACCGATAGTATATATATATATATATATATATATATATATATATTATCCTTTTCTCGTGGTCTGTTTGTTTGTGTGATTTTTATTACCGTTTTTGCATGTTTATCAAAAGGCCATGGTACTTCTTACAATCTAATTTGTTCTCTTTAACAATAATTGGTTTTCTTGTAATAGGAGTATTTATTAGCGGCTGTGACATCTCTGTGTACGATTATAATAAAACATTCTAAAGAGATACTCACATTAAAAATTCTATACCCTCCCAAACCCCTACAGCGTTACTTAAAAAACAAAACAAAAAAAAAAGACCAATTTTATTTCTCGATAATATAATCTTAAAAATCTTAAGACCTCAAAGAAGATGACTTTTCTTTATTTCTTCAAGCAACTTTTGTCTGAATGAAAAATCGTTCGTAAATTTTTTAAATATATTCAAATCTCGGAAGATATGATATCTTATATTGGGAAGTTTTTATTATACATTTTTAGATAGATGAAATAAATCTTTATTCAATTACAAATATTTTATCTTAGGCAGAAGGATTCGAATTCTTTCAAAACTCACTCTAAAATTTTTAAGTGAATAAAATGTAGGTAAATTGCATCAGAGGAGATTTGTTTTTAATCAACCCAAAGAAAAAATTGTTTTTAAAACTCCACTAGAAAAAAACACGGTATGAATTCTTTCGAGGTTTTTAAAACAAAATAAAAATTTTCAAATAACTTTTTCAGGATGTTCACATCGTAAATTGAATTCTTTTTTATATGTGGTCTTCTCGTTTTTGATCTTTCTGGAAATATAAAAATTAGCGATTGGAATTTTTCCTTCAAATGACCAAACGTTGAAATCCTCCAGTTAAGTCATAAAAAATATTTTCTCAAGTTTTTTTTAAAAATCAAAATGAAATAAAATTAATTTATTAATGAGTAAGTAAAAGTAAAGTTGAGGACGACTCGAAAGTTCCCTTTTCAATAGCTACCACACCGAGGTGCAGAGGAGGGTGCTACTCCACTTTACCCTTGATAACCCTTACCTTATAGTGCTGAGTGCTAATCAAGGCAGCATTAAGTACCATTTTTTGAGTCTTTGGTATGACTCTACCTGGGATTGAACTCCGGTTTGTAAGACCATTAGCGAACACTCTACTCATTAGGCTAATGGGCCAGTTATTATCAATGAGTAAAATACCAAAAAATTCATCAAAATTTCAATATATTCACAATTGATTTTAAAATCATTGAAAAAAATATATTCGGACATTTTATTTTTATTAAAAGTAATTTAAAAACGATTCAAAAATTATTTAGGTCGTTAATCACAATACAAAAATATGTGGTAAAAGATATATATTGGTTGTAGAAAACATACTATATAGTAGGGATGTCTTTTGGAATGTCCTGGTGTGGTCTTGTCGTCTCAGCAAGAGGTTGCTCACAGCAGGGTTAGATCAAAGTACCGACATATACAGTCGCCCAAGCTAATTGAAAGCTGAGGTCGTCGACAAGGCAGCATGTTATGTGTTTGTAATCTTTCAAACAAAACAGAATGAAAGTTTTAAAAAATTGAATTAAAAAACAAAATATTAGATTTTGAAACACTATAACATAAAAATGAATGATCGCGTCTACATTTTTTAACCTTAAAATGCCGCCCCCATAAAATGCCACTTGGCCTCACATTGGTCCTCTACGGGTGCTGTCAGTGTATTCTGAACCCTGCCAATATAAAAGAATAAACTGAGTGTATAATTAAAAAAAATAAGCTGAGCAAATAGTGAATTTTCCATTCAAATGTCTGGCAGGAAATGTTGAATAAAAAAAACAACCTTTTATGCTGACTAAAATATAAGAGTTTCATGAATTCTTAATTGTTCTTATAACAAAATTGTGGTATACATATATTGTTAATGTAAGAGAAAGTTTTATGGTGGATTATTATTTTCTTTGGTTGAATTACTTGAAAAGGTTTAACATTAAACTGAGAAAATAATACTGTAAACATTAACATGGACTAAGTAATAACAAAACCGATTGATCAGCACAAACATTTATTAAACAAAAGAAATAAATATTTGTAGGGTACTAATGTTAATGAATAAAAAGACAATATTAACAATAGTGCTACAAAAATAAAGAAATGTATTTCTTTGTTGGGAGCTGAAATGTAGTAGGGTATACAGCGATTTGTGTATCAAGTCACGACCGCAGAAACCTGTTCTGAGTCCAGCGTGGATAGAATCTTTATCTGACTTGAAGTTGTAACATGACACCGTTGTTTGAAGATCCAACGAGCACGGCGCCGATGAGAAACAGTTAGTACGTATCACTCCAGGTTGGCGTGAGTAACTGATCTGAATTGTCTGGAATATTGTGTGTTTTTATAACATTAAGGTGGATCCCGCGCGCATGTGTTGACTTTCGAAGATTCTTTGGGCGCGTATTTTAGAGAGCTCCTATTGGTCCTAAAACCATTTTTAATTGTTTATTTTTAAAACATCTGCGTGGGCGTTAGTTGGGTATCTTTGCGCCAATTTTGATCCGTTTTTCTAGAAAATTCTATTGACAAGGAAATTGCATCATTTCCTATAAATACTCCCCTTTCTGGATCGATATAGAATATATCGAAAAGAAGACGTTGTGGTTTGTGTTTTTACTGTCTATTTTTTTGTATGAATGTCTGTATGTGAGCATAGGGATACGTAATTTTTTTTTATTTGGTGGGTCAGTAAATATGTCTACCAGATTTAGTTTTTCTGTAAGAATTGTATTTATCATCTGTTGAAACATTCTCGTCTTTGTTTTCGTGAGCGACTGGTTCATTGTCCGTAGGTCGATCAGACGGTTTCTCGATGTAGGCTGGTTTGAGTCTGTCAATGGCGATAGATTGTTATTTTTTTCCCACTATGTTTTCGTTTCCGGAGACGTAGCGAATGTCCATAGAAAATTGTGATATGTAGTCTAAGTGACGAATTTACCTGGGTGAATATTTGTCGCTTTTCGTGTTAAATGAGAAAGTCAGAGGTTTATCATAAACCCTGAAGATGATGAAATCCCGATTTCTAAAAAATGACGAAAACGTCTGATGGCGAGATAGATTGCCAAAAGTTCGCGTCCGAAAGTACTGTATCTCTTTTCCGTATCTTTTAGTTTCACGGAGAAAAAGGAAATGGGTGTAACATTGCCTTTTGTCGATTGTTATAGTACAGCACCAACGGCGGAGTCAGACGCATCAGTTGACAAAATTAGTATTGAAGAGGGGTCACTGCTAAGATAATTTAATTTTGTGTAGTTTGCAATAGATTGCTTAACAGTGTTGAATGCTTCTAGGGCTTTTTGTTCAAACTTATTTCCTTGTCTTTCGATTTTAGGATCTCAGTTAATTCAGCCAGTACGTATGAGCATTTTGGGATAAAGCGTCTGTAATAATTGACGATGCCGACAAATCTTCTTAGCTGTTTCAATGATGTAGGAACTGGAAAGTTTTTGATAGTCTCTATTTTGGTCGGCAGAGGAGTGATGCCTGTTTTGTCAATTCGTGTCCCAATAATTCGGCTGAGGGCACACCGAAAATGTATTTTTGAGCGTTGATCTTCAGCCCAAAGTTCTCAAGACGTTTGAATATCTCTTGGATGTGTTGTTGATGTTCCTTGGGTGAACTGCTTGCAATCAAAATGTCGTCAATGTAGGCAAAGACGAAAGGAAGACCACGGAGGACTTCGTCTATGAACCTTTGAAAGGCCTGGGAGGAATTTCGTTGGCAAAATGAAAGAACATTGAATTCGAAGAGTCCGAATGGGGTGTAGATGGCAGTCTTCGGCTTGTCTTCTTCAGCGATGGGAATGTGATGGTATACCCGAACTAGATCGAGTCGAGAAAATATAGATGCACCTGATAAGGAAGAAGGAAAGTCGTGGATATGTGGGATCGGACACGTGTCTGGTATAGTCGCAGCATTCAGTGTTCTGTAGTCACCGCATGGTCGCCAGTCATTATTTGTCTTTTTAAGAACCATGTGAAGCGGAGATGACCATGGGCTGTTGGACGGACGAATGATGCCAAGGCTTAGCATATGTTGAAATTCTACTTTTGCAATTTTTAGTTTATCCGGGTTTAGACGACGCGGTTTGGAGTGCACTGGTTTTCCTTGTGTGGTAATACGATGTGTGACATGATGTCTGATTTCACTATTGTAACGAATCGGTTGAGTCAGACTTGGGAAATTTTTCAAAATGTCCAAGTACGTTGAATCACACATTGGCAAGGCAAAACGAATTCCTGTTGTGTGGCTGCTTCTGATGCTTCCTACAACAGATGTGTTCGTGTTGTTGTCAATCAAATGACGGTTCTTCAAATCCACCGAAAGATTGAAGTGTTGAAATTCACTTTAGTCAGAAATAACAGTCGGGCCTGAGGTTATCTGCCCGAAACCATTTTTTGTAGGGGTGAGTTACCTGCTCTTAGACTTTTGTTGTTTTTTTTTTAGTTGTTGTTACAAAATAAATGAAACACCTCGTGTATTGATAGATGTCCTGATGTGTTGCTTCGTTATTTGACTGGAAGTTATCTCATGTCTAAAGGTGCCCGTGGTGTAATGGTTATCGTCGTAGGAAATGGACACGGCGACACGAGTTCAAATCCTGGACGAGACTGATTGCATTTCACATAGCACTAATACCCTTGGGAAAGGTATGAATCCAATTATTCTCCCTCCAGCTATGGGTAAATAGTAGGACAGACTAGGTTCTTCAGCCTTGGTCAGGCAACTAGTCTAGGAGAAGGAAAACTCTGAATTGAAACCTGTTGAACTCCGCTTAAAAATTGACCTTGTGTCATATCCTGCCCGAGCGGAGGGGTTGGTAAATATGTTATCTCATGTCTAAATTAACTGCGCTTGCCAGAAAGAAAAAGGTATGTCTCCTTTAATTTTAAGGGTTTAAGTTAACAAATTCCCTACAAAAGGTTATGGGGCCCAGAAAGCGCGAGCCCAGAAATGCGAATCACATTGAGCACATTTTTCCGCCATCATTTGTCGTTCTCGGAAGAAGTTTTTGTGTCATTTATGATTTAAATATCTTTTATATTATTTATAATTGAAATATTCTTGAACATAGCGATGGAGACAAAACTTGTTAATCTTGTACCGCTGAATGGGACAAACTGTGCTACTTGGAAGGTATATAGCGTTTCGGGAAATTGTTAATTTCTCTAACACTATATTTTTTAGGCAACACAAATGAACAACGAAACTTCTTTTTAACAACACAACAAAGAAAGTTTTTTATTTGCAGCATGGAATATTTGGTTTGCTTTTGGTGCTGCAAGACTCGTGGAGTTTAAGCTTGTTAGTATTGAGACGAAATGGCGCTATGAGATGTTGAGATAGCAGTGTTTGTCGTTGGACGTGTGAGGGATTGTGTTTTTTGGAGTCACCATGGTTTTTGTCCGTCTGGTGGAGAAGCGTGCGTTGGTCTCCATTAAAGTGGCCCAGAGGTGAAGCTAGTGTGTCGAGAGCGGGATTACGCTCAGATCGACATTGCCAATTTTGGGGTGACATAAAGTTGTGCCTGTGCGAGACATGTTGAATGCATCTAATTTATATTCAACTGGGATTCCTCGTAAGGAATCCATAAATTAGATGGGTTCCCTCGTGTGTGTCCATGTTGCTGCTGCTGCTGCTGCTGCTAGAGCTGCAGTAAGATATCTGCACTGGGCGGCGTTCTCCAGCCAAAGAGACTGGGTTTGGCAGCTTACAAGCTTTGGTGGGCGGAAATGAACGTCCGGGCTGAATAGGATTAGTTATCCTGATTGGTTGAAATTAAGTGTTGAAATAAATTTGCGCGCCAAACCAAAATACGAAATTTTCTTCTTCTCTACAGGTACAATGCAAAATGGCATGGTGTTTGGAACATCATTAATGGAACAGAAATTGTTCCCGATTCTAGAACAGAAATGGGATTACATGCGAAGTATTTATCGCGCAAAGATCGCGCATTGGCGACGATTGTACTCTCTCAAGAACCGTCACTTTTGTCTCTAATTGGGGATTCAGGCGATCCGAGAGTAGCATGGAAAAAATTAGCTGACCAGTTTCAGAAGAAGACGTGGGCTAACAAACTTGCATTAAGGAGGAGATTATATTCTCTTAAATTGAAGGAAGGTGATTCTGTTCATAATCACATAAAATTGATGACAGAAACATTCGATGAGTTATCTGTTATCGGAGATTCCCTTAATGAGGAAGATAGAGTAGTACATCTGGTTAGCCTTCCTGAATCTTATGATATGTTAGTGACAGCACTTGAAGCAAGTCAAGATGTACCTAAATGGGCTTTAGTCACAGAACGACTGCTATACGAGGAAAATAAAATGAGAGAAAAACAAACTGGTGGTGCTGAGTCAAAAGCCATGACATCAAAACACCATATCAACAAAAAGGGACCAAAATGTTTTCACTATGGTAAATTTGGACATCTGAAACGTAACTGTCGTCTACTCGGAGAAGACTCTAAAGAAAGTGTAAAAAGGGACTATCCAAAGAAGAAAGCTTTCTAAACGAAGAAAACGAAAGTGAAGCCTAGTTGTTCTAAAAACGAACAAGTTGTTGGATTGTTTGCTTACCATGCATTAACAACCAATAATAATGAAAAGAGCTCATAGATCGTGGACTCTGGAGCGACATGTCATATGTGCCATGATATTGATAAGTTTATCAATATGAAAAAATTAGATAAAGCAGAGGATATAACCCTCGGTGAAGGACACTCAGTTAAAGCATTTGGGATAGGGTCTGTTGATTTAAATGTGATAGTGTCTGACGAAAAACAACAAAGATGTAGATTATTTGAGACACTATATGTTCCCAAGTTATCTTACAACTTGCTTAGTGTGTCTAAGGCTTCCAGATCAGGAAAATCATTTACATTCACAGAGTCATGTTGTCATCTTCTGGATGAAAAACGGAATGTAGTAGCTACAGGTTCAAAAGTTGGTAACATGTATTACTTGAACTGTATTGATGAACAGGGAACAACCCATGCAGCAACTATATGCTCGAGTGGTGACACAAAGGAGGAGATTTGGCATCGACGTTTTGGCCATCTTGGAATAAAGAATTTACAGAAGCTAGCAACAGATCAACTAGTAAATGGACTTGACTATGATGTAACAAAGGATATAAAATTTTGAGAGCCATGTGTGGATGGAAAATATCACCGTTCTTCATTTCCAAAATCTGGCGGTAGACGAGCCACAAAACTGCTCGAAAGTGTGCACAGTGATGTTTGTGGAAGATTAGAGGCAAAATCACTTAGTGGAGCAGAATATTTTGTCACATCTATTGACGATAAATCAAAATATGTATGGATATACATTCTTAAAAACAAAAGCGAAGTTTTTAAAAAATTCCTGGAGTGGAAATACATGGTGGAGAAATCCAGTGGTGAAAAAATCAAGACACTACCCTCTGATAATGGCGGTGAATACACTTCAAAAGAGTTTGAAGATTACTTAAAAAAGAATGGTATTCGCCATGAGCGCACTGTTCCTAAAACACCAGAGCAAAATGGAGTAGCTGAGAGAATGAATCGGACATTGGATGAAACTGTACGAGCAATGTTGTCAGATTCGAAGCTGCCTAAGAAATTTGGGGCAGAGGCCCTATCGACAGCTTCATATGTTCGAAACCGAAGCCCAACAACTGCCGTAAAAGCAGTGACACCATATGAAATATGGAAATGCTACAAACCAAATGTTAGTCATTTACGCATTTTTGGATGTAGTGCTTATGCTCATATACCAAAGGATGAAAGATCTAAAATGGATCCTAAAGCAAAGAAGAGCATCTTCCTTGGATATGGCATTGGTGTTAAAGGGTATAGACTCTTTGATACAGGCACATCGAAAGTCTTCCATAGCAGAGATGTCATATTTAATGAAACAGCACCCATAAGTGATCAAGGGACAGAAGAAGATGAAAATCAACATTTAGTGGACGTTGAATGTGAAAACACCAGCAGTGATGATGATGAGAATTCATGAGAGGCCACAAAACCCCGAAGATCACCTAGGATTAGAAAAGCTCCAGGTCAGTATGGTGAATGGGTATACATTGCTCACAGGTTGGATGACCTATTAACAGTAAAAGAAGCATTTTCCAGTCCTGAGAAAAGAGAATGGATGAAAGCAATGGAAAGTGAAATAAATTCACTAAATACTAATAAGGTATGGGATCTTGCTGAATTACTCTGTGGAAGAAAAGCTATTGGAAGTAAGTGGGTGTTCAAAAGAAAATATGATAGTGGTGGATACATGAAACAGAACAAAGCTCGACTCGTAGCTCAAGGTTTTCTTCAAAAATATGGAGTTGACTACGATGAGACCTTTTGTCTAGTTGTAAGGTTCAAATCAGTTCGAACTGTTATAGCATTGGCAGTTAAACATGATCTCAAACTACACCAGTTGGACATAACCACGGCATTTTTGATTGGTGAGTTAAATGAAGACATCTATATGAAGCAGCCGGAAGGATTTGAAGTCAAAGGCAAAGAGCATCTTGTCTGTAAAGTGAATCGAAGCCTATATGGTTTGAAACAGTCGCCAAGATATTGGAATGAAGCCCTTAACAGTCAGCTGAAGAAGATTCAATTCAAAGTTAGAAAATGATCCTTGTATCTACACACTAACTTCAGGAGGAGAGATCTTCATAGCAGCTGTTTATGTTGATGATATTATTCTGGCGAGCAAGTCTTCGACACGTATCCAAGAATTCATTAAAAGCATCTCAGAAAGTCTTGACATCAAGGATACGGGAAAACGCCATTACTTCCTGGGTGTCAAAATTGCTTATCCAGGGTCAGGAAAGATCTGGATCGGACAATCAGCATATACAGCAGAAGTCGTGAAAAGATTTCAAAAGGAAAATTCCAAACTTACAGCAACACCAATTGATAATGGTGCAAAGCTAACCAAAGCCACTGAGGACAGCAAGTTATTCAATCAAGAATTGTATCAGTCGGCAATCGGAAGTCTATTATATCTTTCAACAAGAACATGCTGTTTGTAATGTAGCCAGATTTTGTTCCAAGCCTACTATGGAACACTGGAACTCCATTAAACACATCATGCGTTATCTAAATGGTACACGGAACTATGGATTGCTGTATGACAAGGAGAAGGTGACGGATTTCATTGGATATTCTGATGCAGACTGGGCTGGTGATTTGGATGATCGCAGGTCAACTTCAGGCAACGTATTTAAATTGAGTGGAGCTGCTGTCAGTTGGAGAATCAAAAAACAATCTTGTGTGGCATTATCTATAGCTGAAGCAGAATACATGGCATTGGTAAGTGCAACACAAGAAGCTGTATGGATGCAACGTCTTCAAAATGATCTCAATGAACCCTCAGTTAAATCAACACTCATATATGAGGATAACCAATCCACAATATGCATGGCGAAAAATCTACAATATCAGGGACGAGCAAAACACATTGATATTAAGTTCCATTACATCCGTGAACAAGTTGAAAAGAAAGCTATTCAACTTGAATATTGTGAAAGCAAGAACATGATTACTGATATGTTGACAAAAGCACTTTGAGCACACAATTTGTGAAGCTCAGAGAAATGTTAGGTGTTAGAAAAATTATTGAACAAGTCTGACTGCAAGTGAGGAGGAGTGTTGAAATTCACTTTAGTCAGAAATAACAGTCGGGCCAGAGGTTATCTACCCGAAACCCTTTTTTTGTAGGGGTGAGTTACCTGCCCTTAGACTTTTATTGTTTTTTTTAGTTGTTGTTACAAAATAAATGAAACACCTTGTGTGTTGATAGATGTCCTGATGTGTTGCGTCGTTATTTGACTGGAAGTTATCTCATGTCTAAATTAACTGCGCTTGCCAGAAAGAAAAAGGTATGTCTCCTTTAATTTTAAATCAACAAATTCCCAACATGAAGTGCAGAAGAAAATCAGCACCGATGATGGGCGATTTTACATCAGCAATTTCGAACGTCCAAGGAAAGTTCCGTCCCATTTCAAAATTCATATTCAATGCTGTGGCACCGAAAGTTTAGATGGTAGTGCGGCAAGTAACGTTTTGTTACTCATTGAGGTCCTTTGAGTTGATGTCGGAGGAATAACGCTTATTTCTGCTCCTGTATCAACTAAAAATTTTCTATTTGACTTCAAGTTCTGAATGTAGAGTAGGCGACTTAATTTAGTATTACCAGCAGGAGTCGTTGCCGTTACTTGCTGGTGTGGCCTTTTAAAATCCTTCTGCGAAAAGAAGCATGGTTTGATACACTTGCGTACCTTTTCGCGGAACATAAAATGATATTAGCAAAAATATTTTCCCGGCGGTGGTCGATTCTTGCTGGAGTTCTCGCTTTGTGCAGATCTATGAAAGTTAGATCGTGATGGACCCTTTTTTCCATGCTACATCGTTTACATAGGTGTGAGACTGCTTCGTCTTCCTTGTGGTTCTCGTGGGAAACGGATGGTTTCTGATGATAGGTGTCTGCAATCCCGTCGGCGAATTCGGCGAACTGAGATGTGTGGGGTTTTAAGGTTTTTATGAAGGTCAGTGGCTAAGGGCAAGGCTGTGTTGCCGTAAGATATCTGACTCCATATTTTGGTTATATTATTTTACCCCACGTTGACTGGCTGGCGCAATGCCTTGCCCAAAGAAGGTCCAAAAGAAATATACAAAAAGAAAAGATAGAAACAGATAAGAGACGAAAACATTTCTTTCATACTTTCCTTTATTTACTTGGTGAATGGACTAACCAACGCTACGTCCCAAAACATAGCGTGGTGTCCAAAAACACCAGACGGCAAAATCGGTGTTGTCGGTTCGACGTCACTACCCAAAAAAGAGGTCGGTTCACAGAAAACCTGAGTATTTATCTCTCTTCACCGGCTCCAAATTCGCCACTCCAAAATCCTTCTAATTTTGGCGCGACCGCTTCCCATTACATTTTATTATTTTTCTTTTTTCTGATTTTAACCGGATGGATGCGTGGAGCCTTATGCGTGGCGACGCGTTTATACATTTTGTATCTGGCAGCCGACGAGTCAACATCCGGTTGGGAGTTTTACTGTTAATTCCTAAATCCCCACAGATGGCGTCTTCTCTTTGGAGAAGACGCCATTAGGATGTGTATCATTGCTTGTGGTAACTTTTCGAACCAAAGCTGGGCGCATGATACTTTCATCCATGTGTCTACGTCCCAGAAGACTTTTCATGAAATGCAGAAGTTGAGAAGGGGTTCTGTCTCCCATTGAGACGTTGTTAAGAAGTTCTCTCAACTTCGCATTGTCTGATCTTTCCAGTCTTGAAAGAATAGCTTCTTTCAGCACATCGAATTGCTTCTTCGTTGGTGGATGTTCAAGGATATCCTCTATTTCTTTGGCGATTTCGCTTGGGAGGGCCTCTACAACGTGTGTGAACATAAATCGTTGTGAAGTAATCCTCCTGTTGGAGAAAATGGCTTCGAGCTGGTGGAACCAAACTCTTGGTCTGTTTGTGTTGAAAGATGGAATACGAAGAGTTATGGAGTTCTGAACGTCTGCTGATAATAAGTTTTTTTCGGCCTCCATAGTGTTAAATGTATTGAGTAAAAAATAATCGGCCGTGGTGAAAGAAAAAAAAAATTTCTTTTTTTTTTAAATCCGGAGTTGACTGCAGTCGCTGTTTTTATTGTCGAGAGGTCACCATTTGTAGGGTACTAATGTTAATGAATAAAAAGACAATATTAACAATAGTGCTATAAAAATAATGAAATATATTTCTTTGTTGGAAGCTGAAATGTAGTAGGGTATACAGCGATTTGTGTATCAAGTCACAACCGCAGAAACCTGTTCTGAGTCCAGCGAGGATAGAATCTTTATCCAACTTGAAGTTGTAACATGACACCGTTGTTTAAAGATCCAACGAGCACGGCGCTGATGAGAAACAGTTAGTACGCATCACTCCAGGTTGGCGTGAGTAACTGATCTGAATTGTCTGGAATATTGTGTGTTTTTATAACATTAAGGTGGATCCCGCGCACACGCGTTGACTTTCGAAGATTCTTTGGGCGAGTATTTTAGAGACCTCCTATTGGTCCTAAAAAACATTTTTAATTGTTTATTTTTTTAAACATCTGCGTGGGCGTTAGTTGGATATCTTTGCTCCAATTTTGATCCGTTTTTTCCAGAAAATTCTATTGACAAGGAAATTGCATCATTGCCTATATATTTATGGTTTTACCTTTTAGGTATATATGAGGCATTTGGCTGAAAAGTAGTTAATTTAGGTATGGCTTGTATGTGTATATGAGCCTAACAGCTTTCCATCTGGAGAAAGTCAGAACCAAAAAAAATAAGGGAGGGAAGTAGTCATACTTTAAGACTTTTTGTCTTTTTATATTTCTAGGCTGCTGCTGCTGCAGCAAGCTATTATTTATGTGTGAAGATGACAGTAACACCTGGGTTGAAATTTCGTTTAGTAGTGATTTTTATATTAATCACATTATTCCATTGACAACTTACTAAATATTAAAGACCAACTTGGGATGAACAGAGTTGAAAAGTATATTTAGTTCATTGAAAGGAAATTTTGTTCTTTTATTTTTAAATCTTTATCCAAATGACTAATATTGTATTATTATTGGTAATTATCTTTCCTTTATAGATGAATGATTTTCTATTACTGCATCTATTATGAGTATTCAAATCAAGTTCACAAATTGTATTCTTACTAATAGCCTTGCAATAAATGATAGAAGTTGAATAATGATTATCATTTGACTTTATCATAAATAATTATGTTGAAGCAGCCTTGGAGATTGTTAATGGCAATGATTTTGACTCTTTATTGATTTGATATTCAATCAAATAACTTATTTGGGCTATTTATAAGTTTTGGTCATTTTTACAAAATGGAGACATTATTGCTTGCTTGTTTTGTGATGAATTCAATCTGTTGTATAGAAAAGTTCCAGTCACAAAATAAAGGAATATGTTTCATCATTTGTCATTTTGTTTAGTGTCTGAAAACTATCAGAAATTGAATGTGTTCATATTGAAAGTTGCTTTGAATTTTGACTACAGTACTTAACTAAATTAAAGTAAACGAAGAAATTTACTCAGTTATCATATACTTTTCTTTCAAAATCCCCCCAAATAAATCCCTAACTTACTTTATTTTTTTGTTAAGACTTTGGAAGTATGGACATAAAAATATGCATTATGTTTTTAGACAATGAAAAGTAATTATCAATTTATTAAATTAATTATACTCCCTATTGTCACAATTTTAGCTTTGATGTTTGCAGTGAATGATACAGTTTGCTAAATAAGAAAAAAAGAGTTAGCTTTGAGCATTAAATAAACATCAAAATGCAATTTATTATATATATATATGAAAATCATTCAAAGAGTTTTAAGCCTTACCCAAAAAGAAGAGCCATAACTGAATATTCTTGTTGGGGCAACACAGTATGACATCGGATAAAACTAGAAAAACTAATTCAGATTTCTGTGCAGGTGGGCTTGATACAAAGGTGAAAAGTGTACGACAAATTTATAATCTGGGCGAGGCTTTGAAATTTTTGAAAAGCTCTTGTGTGTGTATATATATATATATATATACATATATATATATATATATATATATAAGAGAAATGCAGATAAGAAAAGTGCATGAAAAGTGATCAATGTTATTTATTATGGTAGAATAGAAATAGAAACTAAAAAATAATATTATTATGAAGACTCAAAGTCTATTACCTGAAGTTTCATGTGGTGTGCACAATCATCAGACAGAACTTATATATATATATATAGAGAGAGAGAGAGAGAGAGTTGGTGACCTTAGTCTTGGTTGACCCGAAGGCTCCCTTTTCAATAGCTACCACACTGAGGTGTAGGGGAGGGCACTACTCCATTCCCGGGATTGCTCTACTTTACCCTTGATCCTTACCTTATAATCCTGAGTGTTATGTAAGGTGGCATAAAGTACCATTTTTTGAGTTTTTGGTATGACTCGACTAGGGATTTAACCTCGGTCTTATATATATATATATATATATAATGAATAACATACACCAACAAATTGTTTATATAAATTGAATTGAAAGTGCTCAAACTATTTAGAGTAAAGCTGGGTTAAAACCTAAGATTTTAAAATTATATTACTCCTCTTGTCTTTTTTGGGAATCCTTTTTGAGATGAGGCTTCTTAATCAGAGAATTAATTTTTATTTATTGTGAACTTTTTGTCCTCATCTTGGTAGTTTTTTTTTTTTTTTCTTCTCACTACATTTTGGCCAAATTTCACTTCTGGCCTTCTTCAGGTGATTAACCGCAACCTCAGAGAGGAATGCTGATTCTTTTAACTGTATCCCCAGTAATTACTGCCTTCCATAGTTGTCTATTGCACCACGTTTTTGACCAAGTAAACCTCTGGCCGGCTTGGGTAGGAATTGAAACCGCAATATTCTGACAATGCTCACCTGGAACTGTAGAGACTCAACGCCTTTATCCGCTGTGCTACGGGCCCTGTGATGCGATAGACAACAACAATGGAAGACAGTAATTACTAGGGATATGGTTACAAGACTCAGCATTCCTATTCCGAGGTCGTGGTTAATCACCTGAAGAAGGCCAGAGGTGAAATTTGGCCGAAACGTAGTGAGAAAAAGCAACAAAAAAAAACTACCATGATGAGGACAAAAAGTCCGCAATAAATAAAAATTAATTCTCAGATTACTTCTCTTGTTACCCACTTTCACATGTGATTAAGATCATCAGATGTAAACATTTTTTCCCTCTGATGATCATTGAAATATGAGAAACCCTGAGTACTTGGAAGAGTTATGCAATGTTGTATTTTTGAAATTACATGATAAAGTTTGTTATACTTATGAATAAAGAGTGGTCAATATAATTGATAGAGCAAAAGTAAATATAAACTAAGATAGCCTAGACACAGTCAACAACACTTGGTTACAAAATGTAGTTAACTCTATGTCTATGCTATCCTATCTTATATATATATATATATATATATATAATTCAAGGAAAAAATCCAATGGCTAGGAGTACTCAACTTGAGTACTCAATGCCAATGGCTATCAACTGTATAGTTAATTTGGGATTAAAAATACATCAAAATTCACCTGCAGAGCCAAAATACTTTTAATATAAAAATGAAAATTAAAAATTCAATTCTTTGGTGTCATTATAAATTTATTTCAGGTCTATGATGATCCTCTTCAGATAATAAATGAAGATATTGTGCAATATCTTCATTACCATCTGAAGAGGGTCATCATAGAACTAAAATAAATTTATAATGACACCAAAGAATTGAATTTTTTCTTTATATATATATATATATATATATATATATATATAAATTTATATATAATTTAATCTAACATAAGTATTACTGAATTTTCTCTTTATATATATATATATATATATATATATAATTTAATTTAAGATAAGTATTGCATAAGTTTATCAAGGAATGTTGTGCTTCCCTAGATTATTATTAAATCTTGAGTTTTAAGTTGAAATGTATTTAGAATTTAAAAATTAAAAAGATTTAATTTACTATAATTCCAAACGGTAATAGAAACTAAAAACAGGAAGTGGGTTAAATGAGGAGGAAACTCTTTATCCCTCTTCTACCGCCCCCATCCTTCTTTCCTGTGTCTATTCTGAATTATTTTATCCATTAGATCTAAAGAAGTCCTGTTATTTTTGGTGTTAGTCATTCATATCAATACCCATAACAGGATGGAAATAAATTTAAAATCCTAATGTGACCGGTTTTTGTTTTTCTTAAAGAAATTATTGCTCGGTGATGTCAGTTACATTTAGCTCTTTACCTGAAAAATTTAAATGTTCATAGTTGAATGATTTTTTGTCCTGACAGAATTATTCCTGACTCTGGTTTAACTGGACCGAATAATACACACACACACACACACACACACACACACACACACACACACACACACACACACACATATATATATAAATATATATACTCTTTAAGAAAAACAACAAACCGGTCACATTAGGATTATAAATTTATTTACATCCTGTTACGCGTTTTTGAAAATTTCAAAAACACGAAAAAAATATAACGGGACTTCTTCAGATCCTATGGATAAAACAAATCAGAATAGACACAGAAAAACGTGGGAGGGGATAGAAGAGGGGAGAAGAGTTATCTCCTCATTTAGCCCACTTCTGTTTTTATTTTAATTTCGGTTAGAAATGTAGTAAATTTATTTAAAAAATTGTTTTTTTTTTTTTTGAAATTCTAATTACATTTTGACTTAAACTACAGATCTAATATTAAAATAGATTTTTAACTTTATTCAATAACTTTACGTAATGATACAGTAATAATTATATTAAATCAAACTCAAGATTTAATTAATTTTAAATTTTTTAAAAAATCAAAACTATTTAGAACCTATTAATTCGTTACACTTTTTATAATTAGTAGGTATATATGATATGTTTTTTCACAAATTTCTATCTAACATTTTATTCTAATTATTCATTTACATTAATTCTCAGTTTAACTCTATGCTTTTTTAAAAAAAAATTTTTTTTTTCTTAAGTTAATTATCTATAGTTTAAATTTAGCCCTATGTCTACACTTAGCTATTAATTCACTTCTCTTACTTAATAATTTTTTCGGCTCTGGAAAAAGCAAAATGTGCATTTTTTCTTCTAAACACAAATTGCATCTACTGTCGAAAGACTTTGGAGATTTGATCTTCTTAATATGGACCATTGAATCTCAGGGGTTAAACCTTTATTTTTCAAACGCCAAAAAGGCTTAGATAGAGCAGTTTGATTTTTTAGATGTTCATGGGAGAAAGAGTATTTGTGATTGTTGTATCTAATTTTCCATTTCGTGGACGATATACCAATATAAGTTTTTCTATCATTTATATCCTCTGTTGGGTAAATAATTGCTTGATATCCAACATTATCTAAATTACATAAACCATTCATAAGACAATCACTTTGAGATTTACAATTACATTCTATTTTTTTACTATTATTATTATTATTTGCTCAGTTCAGAAATTCCTTAATCATCCCTTTATTATGATTATTTATTATTTGAGAAATATTTTATGTGCAGGAGTAACTAATTTTCAAAGTTTTTCTATTAAATATTCTATGTAATATATTATCTTGTTTAAAGTGCTTATCTATCAGTTTCAAAAAATATTTACTTACATTTATACTAGTTAGTTTACAAAAAGTGGGGTTCAACCATATCATTTTTCTTTTTCTATTTTTATTCTAATGATCATACTTATTATTTTCTTTATTAATATCATTTGTTATATTTTCTTCTAAATACCTAAACTCTTCCTTTAAACCGCTATTTTTAACTGGACCAAATAATATAAATATATATATATATATATTGGGTGTCTCTATATACATGGAACCCATGTGACTGTTAATAACTCTACTAATAATAATGTTGTGTTCTTTTTTGTTTCAGCTTTGAAAATAGTATACTATAACAATTATTTATCCTTGATTATAATATCTTGGACAAGAGAGAAAAATATTTTTTCTGTCACAACTTATTTGGAGACAAAATCCTTCAAAACTGTCTCAAAATAGATACAATCCATTAATATGATAATGATTTATTACTGATATAAGAAACTCCAAAAAAGATGTACGTCCTGAAAGCTGATATAATAACAATTTTAAAAAGCATTAATTTGATGTCTCTAACTTAATGGATGCCTTTTTTCTAGGCATGTTTCAAATGACCACCATTGCACTTGTCTCTGTAATAAATCATTATCATATTAATGGGGTGCATCTATTTTGAGACATTCTGTGTATATATATATATATATATATATATATATATATATATATATATATATAAACAACTTTGTAATCTTACATAATGATTATCTACTTGTAAATAATACTGAACAGATTTCTTTAGATATAGAATGAAGATATGGGATAGATGTACAGTCTCAAAAGGAACAGAAAATATTTTTGAGTAAAACACAGAAAAAAACGTTTTTATATACGATTTTTTGGCTGCCTCCTGACAATGTATATTAGATTAGCAGATGTCATGAAATAGAGAGGAATAATTTATTCATTGAATATTCCACAAGGATACATAACCTATGTTAGGATTTTCCTTTTTCTCTTTTTCAAAATATATTCTCATGGGTATCAACACTTTGTAGCTTATTACTTTTCTAGTGTATATGCACACAAAAATGACACATTGAATGTTGCTAATTATTTTGACCACTGTCGGCACACAAGAAGAAACTGTGATAGTCTGTTGTTTATTATGACGCTGTCACTATTTGCCACTGACACATATGGTCTTAGCTTACTGTACAATGGAGACATGGATTATGTATTCAAGAAGCTATTAAATGAAAGAATTCCAGTAACCATGATTTTTGTTTAAAAGCTTTCACTTAAATAAATTTTTTGTTGTGGGGGCTAAAAAAACACATTTTTTCTTGTTTTTATATGTTACAAACTTCTGAGTTTTTTTTATGTATGTGTTCTTGGCACAATAATGAAAACTGTACAATGGCTTTCATTGTGGGATTTTAGATTTGAATAAAATTTCTCCCAGCATAATTAATTATGAAAACACAACAATAGCAGATATACGGAGAGAGAATATATTTATTCATCCTTCTCTAGCAACTACCGTATTTACAATAATGGCAGTCTCACAACCTCCGGTTAGAAGCCACCTCACCACCGGGAGAGTATTCAAGAAGGATTACTCCTTTGGGTTAAGAGTTTTTCTCCTTTTTCTTTTTCTTTTCAGTGGAGTATCATATTTTCTGCCAAAGAAAATGAAGAGTTTATTAACATTATATAGATGATTCTTTAGGCTCTGATATGAACCCAAGTATCTTAAATGATGGCAATCCTTTCTTTGTCAAGGAATCTGCAGATTGTACATCAGTTGGTATCCAAGAGATCTCTGCAATTTCTTTTCTCGTGATCATTTCTTTCAAAATAGCTATCTCTATGTGAAGTCTCTTGTAAAAAATTTTGGTTGAGGAATGTACCAAATAGAGACAGGAATTGTCTGTTTTTCAGAAGATTTTGATGTTATCACTATTGTCTTTCAATTGTAGTATCTCTAATAAGAATTTTCTATGAAAAATACTGGCTTCTGCCTGGTCAACCATGGCTAAAGTTTCTGCAGCTAGAGTACTAAAATACTTTCCAATTAAATTTTAGAACCATATTGCTCAGACATTTTTTCTCCCAATTTTTTTTCTCACATTTTAAAATTATACCAACTGTGTATAGCCGAGTAATTTGTTTGTGGTAAAATTCTATGAAAATCTGGGTTTATATCAATACATTATTAGTTCAAGATGACTTTTAAACTGAGCTAGACTTACCTATAAGCTAAATAAGCTCTCATTAAGGGTCACACTCTCTTAGGGCCTCATGTTTAAGATATATTTTTACTTTTTATTAGTTTTTATTCTTTAACACTAACTCATCACACACACACACACACACACACACACACACACACACACACACACACACACACACACACACACACACACACACACAGATTGATAGATAGTTCTCACTCTTACACACACACACACACACACACACACACACACACACACACACACACACACATATATATATATATGTATAATGTATAATCATTTTAAATTTTTTACTCAAATTCTTTTAAAGAAGGCCCTCAAATTTCATACAGCTTAGGATCTCACCTAGTGAAAGTCTAGCCTTGCTTTTGAACTCCCACAACTTTGAGAGAAAGAATTATTAAGCTGTACTAACAGATCATTATAGTGAGTTCATTCTCACTGCGTGCTTCCAGTAGTGTGATGTTGATGTAATTTTCTAGTCTGCTTTGTTGGTGATCTTAAGAATTGAACATTTGGTAATGGTTCTTGCGGTTAATGTTCTTGCTGAGATAAAAGTTAAAATTTAGCATGCTAATTTTCAAGGCTGGCAGGAAGGTAAGCAAGCCTGTTTCTCCCAGAAGATGATTTTTCACACCCTATATGCCCCTATCTGGCATTCATGTTATGATTTACTAAAAAGAACAGTGATTATTGTTTAAGAAAAAGTGGAGAAACTAGAGGATTCTTTAAATTTAGATGCATAAATGTTATAATTTTAAAGACAATAATTGTAATTATATATCATTATTTTGACACACGGAGTAGGCTCTTCCTATTTAATTATATAGAAACTATCAAAGTGAAAAATGGTGTTCTTTTTTTCCTGAGTAATTTATTCGTTTTTACTGCTTTGTTTTCTGTGGAAGAAAATATGTGGATTCCTTTTTTATTTAATAGAAGAGTCAAAATTGATTTTTAAAAACTTCATTTGATAGTTCTCCTTAATTTTATTTAGCTGTAATGATGGCTGATACACAGTCTTTTTTAGTTTGTGTTTCTTTATCGAGACAGGAGAAAGTTTTAGGTAAAGAATAAACAGGAGCAATAATTATATGATGTGTGCCCAAAAATATTGTGTCTAAAACAATATTTGCAAAGAGAGATGAACAATAAATGAAACATGAATTGAATTTTTTCTCCAAACCATCTCCCTGGCATTAGACATACTCATTCCAATGAGTTTCCTATTGGTTAATGCACCTCAGAAACTCCTCTTTTGATATGGTGTAAATATGCACCATCAAATATCTTTTACTGTTCTCCACATCCTCAGATTTTAGCCTTGGGATGAATTTTCTTTACAAGAAACCAGAAAAAGTTGCTTGATCCAGTGAGAATAAAGGGTGCTGCGCTTGCATATTTCTGGGTTTCACTAAAAACTGCTAATCAAAAAGTATTGAGAAATGCCACTGAATCATCTTCATTAAGTCTAGATGGTGATACAGTAGTCTGGACATCTAGATATCATCATTTTATTATGTAAATTGCTCAAATGTGCACTCATCTTTATTTAAATTTAAAATTCTAAAATTTTAAAATTCAGTTTTAATATTCTATATTACCTTGTTTATTCAATAATAAAAATAATTATTAACAAGAGATTGAGTCATATGAATTCAAGCAATGGAATACTGATAAAGTATTTACAAAGACAAAATAATATAACATGTAGCAAAAATTACATTATTGAAAACTTGTTTATGAAAATATATACATCAATAGAAACATCTTATAAAAATATACACATCAATATAGAATATATCAAACAATATTGTATAGTTTACCAAATAATTAATAAGAAAAAACAAATATTCAAGCAAGATCATAGAAAATATAAGAATAAAAATTTAAGCAAAAAATGGATATTTACAATAATTTTCTTTATTTACAATACAAAAGATTTTCATCTAAATGGAGTTAGAAAAATGATGAAAAGGCAAAATGTTTATTTTCTTTCATTTCACACAAATGAACAAAAAAGTAAAATATCACAATGACATAATAATGTAATGAAAAGGATTTTAACTTCAAAGTAAAAGGCTTCTTAAAATTTGATATTATGGTGGTTAAAATAAAAGAAAAATTGAAGATTTGAGTTGTATCTGCTATTTATTGAGAGGATTTGGATTCTAGTTTTCTGTTGATCAAAGTATCTCTGAAACTCTTAGGGTTCAAAGCTGAACCATTTCAGTTTTTAATGCCCTTCACATCCTCAAATCTTATCCTTGTGATAAATTTTCTGTTTAGGCAGCAAGAAAAAGCCCCACAGAGTTAAGTGTTATGAATAAATAGATTGCTACATTTGCACAATCTTGTGTTTCACTAAAAATTACAGTTCAAAAAGTATTGATACTGGCTTACCAATTTTTTATGTTTATAGTAGTTAAAGTAAAAAAATGTGTGGATTTAAGTTTTATTTGCTATTTATAGTTAGAATTCAGATGTAGTAGAAAACAATTTCCAGTTTTCAAACTTTGATCTTTCGTGGTAATATTTTGGATTTCTTCCTAATGTTATTTTAATCTGTGTAAAGTTATTTCACTTCTTAATTGTCTTTAACTTGATGAAAAAAATTATTGGCATTTTATGATCATTGTCATTTTAATGCCTACAAAAAAGCAGTAAAATTTATGCAAGAATTATTTAAATGCTGAAAATGTGCAAAATGTTAAAGTCATCATATAGATGGAGTGATGCACAGTTTTCTTTACATTTCTTTCCAGGAATATCTGATTTCTTTTTTTTTTCCATGCCAGCTCTAACAACATATCTTTTTGTTGTAGTTCTGAAAAGGAGGAAATTCATTGGGAACATTCTTCTTTAGGCTTTTCTCAATTGCTTCATGAATTTTGAATGAAAAAAAACAAAAACTTAACAACCCCCCACCCATCAAAAAGAACCAGGCAAAACAAAAAACAAATGAAAAACAAGCAAAATAAAACACAACAATTTATCATTCCTTGGGGCAAGTGTCCCTGGTATAATGGCTAAAGAGCTGAACTCAAAGTGAGTTCAAACTCCACTTACACTCTAATGTTTACTTCAGGACTTATACCATTGGGAAAGGTATGAAGCCCCTTATCCTTCCAACTAAATAATATTGCTGTTCTTCTACAAGAATGATTTTGGCATTGAATAACCCACAAATGTTGTTATGCTATTAAACAAAGAAATCAAATCAAACCAAACCAAACCAAACACCATGCATGATACATCTTTCCAATTTGTGACACTAGTGAGTGGCAAATTTGTTGGTTTCTTCCTAAATACAATAACAGATCTTCAATGAAATTGAAAAAAGTTAAGAAAGCAATTTTATTGCTGATATTTCTTTTCACACTTAAAGCACTGCTAAAAGGAAAGAGTAGAAAGTAGGGGATCCTAATTAATGGGTCCACAATTCATTTTGAACCATTCAGAATATTGAAAATGAAGCCTGAAGAAGATTCATCATCAAATTGATCTATTGAATCTGACTGAGAATCACCTTAGGTGACAAATTCTCTCCATCATGAAATGAAACTTCTGATTCACTGTCTGAAAAATTACTAAAATCACTTCACTTTGCAGTGGTAATTGTTTGGTGCTTAGCCAAGTTGAATCATTTATTAGAGAAATCACATAAAGAAGAAAATAAATGAAAAGCAGATATATAGTTTGGTAACAAAAATACATTTAATTACAATTAACATATGAGGGTCAGCTGAAAAGTTCCTGGACTGACTAAAGTACTCTCATGGAATGTGGCCAAACAAGGTTTATTTTTCAACATAGTACCCCTTGTGGTTCACAAAGTTTATAAAGTTCTTTTATTGATGTTGTAGTGCTTGGATATTATTAGTCAAAATGTCATCAATAGCAAATATGATATCATATGAACTTTCCTGTCTCCCTGCATAGAGTAAGCATACGGAAATAAGTATTCATGTAGAAGTCTACAGTATACGCTTTGGTTGGAAAATACTAATATGAGGTGAGACTAATTAACCTAAGATATGTCAGTAATAAATATTTGTCTCAAATTGGATTTAACCTTTAAATATAGAATCAGAGTTACACTTTGTCTTGGACATAAGTAAGAAGTTGTCCTTATGTAACCAACAACCAGACATTGTAAATAACATCTTTTGTTCCTAAAAATTTGTTTCTTTATAAATATTTATCATATTTTATATTGCACAATTAAAGACTCTATCAGTTAGCTTGAAGGTATGGAAGATGTTTAGTTGAGTCCCCACCCTCCAAAGATCAGTATTAGCACTAATATATGTATTTACCAACCTCTCCGCATAGGCAAGATGTGACACAAGGTCAATTTTATAGCAAAGTTTTTATAGGTTTGAATTGTGTTTTCCTTCTCCTAGACTGTACCAGGGTTAAAGAGCTTAGTCTGCTTCACTATTTACCCACAAATAGAGGGAAAATAGTTGGATACATACTCAAGCGTATTAGTTCTATAGAAAAGGCAAACAGCTTTGTCCAGGGTTTGAACTCAGGTCGCCATGCCCAATTCTAATGATGATAACCATTATACCACATGCGCCTCCATAAATATTAACATTAGAATATCCATGATTCACCAAGCCATTGGCATAACAGTTAGAGAGTTTGCCAATGGTCTGGGAGGCTGGGGATCAATCCCACGTCAAGTCATACCAAAGACTCAAAAAATGGTACCTGATGCTGCTCTGCTTCACACTGTGCATTATAAGGTACCAATTAAGGGTAAATTAAAGCAATCCAGGGAATGGAGGAGCGCCCCCCCTACAACTCAGTGTAGTAGCTATTGAAAAGGGAAGCCTTCAGGTTGCCCTCAACTATGGTCACCAACTTTACTTTACTTATATCCATTATAAACTAACACTGAATAAACTGAGGGAAAAACAAGATCAATGCATTTACACAACATTTAATACACATACAAGAAGTTTTGAAATATATACAGTATTCCAACAGTTAAATATGCACAAATTGTTCTATAAACAAGCAGTATGTAAAAGGAAGGCAAAAATGGAAAAGGCTTATTTGAGATTAATGGACAGGAAAATGGTCACAACCATTTTGGTTTTATATTTCAATGGTAAAGCAAGAGACAATGGATGTACTGTTCAAAGAACAGAGGCAAAATTGGGTGAAAGTAGTTTTTCTAGGATTGTCACATGACAGTCTATGAGTTACCGAATGAACATGCCCATTTTCTCAGAGATAATTATTTATTGGCTCTCTACAACGCAATCAAAATGAAACTTGGTGAGTATATAGTTCTGTATTTGATATACAAACTGTGTAAGTCTCTTTGTCCTACATCCCATGAAAGATGTTTAAAGTATTATATAAGTTGGCTTTGAATACTGTGAAAATTAAATTTGGGTTGTTACAACTGTCTTCATTCATTACAAATCAGTAGTATTTTACTAACAATTTCAACAAATTAAACAAAAACTTGTCTTTCAAAGGTCACAAACCTCAATGAACCAAAAAATGAATAATCTATGTACAAAAGTACAATGTAGTTATTGACAGCAAGAAAGCTAAAAAAAGAAGAGGCAAAAATACAATGTAACTGGATATTTTCATTTATTGCTCAATAAAAATAGTAGGGGGGTGTATCAGAATTTACATCTCACATCTAATTTTTATACTGTAAAAAGTCTGTAGATTTTGAAGATGTTGATATTGTGATGAAAGAAAAGTGTCAGGATGCCAACTAAATTTTCTAACCTTTCTTCATCAATAGAAATATGACAACCACTTCATAAAAGCTAAAAGTAAATTTAAAATCACGAGTAAGGTGCTGGATCTGACACAAACTAAGACTCGTGCAGATGTAGTCTGGAGAAGTCATGTGACAAGAAAAACTACATTTTGTAACCAATGATAGTTGAGAGAAAAAGATTAAAACTTTGTTTGCATTGGAGCCTAGCTACTCAGTATAAAAGTAGCTAAGAAACCTTCATGAGAAATCAATTAGTCTATTGTTGCTATTTACCAAACATCTTGGTCTGTTACATATTTGCTCTTGGACAATCTAGACAAAATAAAAAGAATAAAGACAGATGAAATATGTCATTTTTTTTTAATGGAAATTGAATAATTGTTGTTAGATAGTAACTTGCAATGTATATTGTTTACATTATTTACAAAAATATTCTCTATAATTTATCTTATATGTTTCTTTACTAATTTTAAATGTCAAAAGTCTAAACTGGAATAACCTGTATTATAAGAAGCTGATAATTGTGAGGTTTTTACTGAAACAAAGTAAAAAAAAATATCACATAGCAGCAAAGGGTATTTTCAAAGTAGTGAACTAACTTTCACATTAAAACAATTTCTTGTTCAATTCACAACTTTCTAAAAATAGTGTATGGTTTGCATTTGAACTCACCTCGAATAAACCAATTTCTCAAGGAAGATAATGCCAGGGACATTAGATAACATTTTAAAAGTAGTTTTACTTATTTGATAACAAATGATTATCATATAAATTCTATTAATATGAAATGACTTATAACCAATGATGAATAATAAAAAGAAATGAAATCTTCATCTGAGAGGACCTCTTATCTTTTAGCCTATCTTCTAACCATTGATCTAAATTTGCTTTGTTTAAACCCAAATTGAGAAAGAGGAAGGTAGAAAATGAGAGAAAAAGTTTATTGATTAGGATCAATAGATATGAAAACTGAATTAAATTTAAATTCTACAGCAATCAAGGACCTGAGGTGATATCAGGAATACTATAGATAACAAGATTTTAAAAAACAGCATTAAAATAGGATGAAAATCAAAAAGCTTTTTTTGATATAAGAATTTTTCAATAAAGTGTTGTTAATATTTAAGTCCTTATCTTTATTTCTATTTCTTTCATTATGAGTGATAAAAAGCTGCAGAAATAAGATGTTAGAAATAGTATTCAAGAATTGAAAAGTTTTTTAAAAAATGAAAAGAAGAATGTAATTTCTTGAGCAATTTGATAATTTTTATGCTAATTCCAATGGAAATATATTTTTGTATTTATGTCAGTTATAGTTAAAGAGAAAAGATTTTGAGATTTAATCTCTGCAACTTTGATTTTAAAAGACAATCTTTGATTATTTAGCTAATGAATGATGCTGTTGAAAACTGCAAACTAATTCTTACATCTACTACTAATAGGCAACTCAATAATGTTACCACAAGGACACATCCTGGTATAAAACAAAAGTCACTAAAACAACTCTTCCTCTTTTCATTCAGCATGCAGTTGAAGCAATGAGCTGTTCTCATCCTTCTGGAACACCTGTTATCAACAAAACTTCATGGTACAATAAACACATTCACTTATGAGTCATACACTATTCAACACAAGACAAGTATGTATTTCAATTACAGACACATAACGTTCTATGGTTTTTAAACTGAAGCAGAAATGAAGAATAGAAAAGAGGTAAGATATGTGTATGAAAGAATGTTCATTTACAGGAAGTGAACTCACCAATCCAAGTTCAAATTCCTGAATGAGGCTGTTTGCATTTTACATGAGAAAAGTATGAATCCAAATAGTCTCCCTCTAGCTATGGTTAAATAGTTGGCCATACTGGCTCTTTAACCTTGATATGACAACTGATCTAGGAGAAGGAAAACTCTGAATTCAAAACCAGATCTGGAGAGAGATGACCTCCCTCATTCTTGCCCAAGTCATGCATCATGAGTAGTGCCCCTAACCCCAAAACTAAATAAGGTTATGGGGCCTGTGATGAGTGATCAATAGAAATTACATATTGGTTCTTTGTATGTTGTATATGTGTGTGCAAGATTATACGTAAAAGCTTGTATTTTGTGTTGACTAGTGTGTGTGTCTTTAGCATGCCACTATGTCAGCTGGCAATGGATGTCCCAGAAAGATAAGATTAGATTTTTTTTCTTCTGCATGCTGGATTAAAAGGGGAAATTTATCTTTTCTTTTTACCTGGATGTGTCACTTTGATGATATTATGATGTCACTTACAAGTGATTATTGTAAGAGTTATTTTTCAGGCAAGAGAGATAATCCCGCACTGTCACTGAAAAAATATCCTTTTCTTCATATTTAGAAATATGAATTAATTTAAAAGTTGTTAAACATAGGAACAAGAATATTACAAAGTGATGTGTTCTAGTTTTTTAAAAAATATTCAATAATTCGTTCATTCCTTTTTATTATTCCATTTTTTAAAATAGGCTTGCAGTCAGTTAAATATATCAAAAGAAGTACAAAAATATAAGAAATACTCAAAAGTAACTGGCCCTGTTTGCTGGAGTCACAGAATACACCAATTACATCTTTGCAGAGGGGTAAGACTTCCCCTACAAGTGTCCTGAGTATGACACAAAACAATCTGATGGTGAGGATCTAGTATTGCTGGAGCTTTGGGGAATGCAAAGTACCCCTTTATTGTCATCACTCCCAGGTCCACTCTAGCTCAGAGTGATAGCATCTGATAGGGTCCTATCTATGTGTTTAATAGAACTAAATAGTGTACTTATACTAAACTGAATTGTTTGAAGTAGAATTGTTTATATGTATAAAATGAATTTGGCATTAAACAACCAACAAAGTTTGGTATGGCATAAAACCAAACCAAACCAAACCAACACAAAAGAAAGTGATATATATAGTAACAAGAAAGGCATAACAAGTGAAGCAATAGGTAAGGAGAGTGTATATTGAGAAAGAAAGAGAGAAAAGATGGAGAATGAGAGAAAAAGTTAATAGACTGAGTTGATTTGTAAATTGAATTAGATTAAAATTTTGCGGCAATAAAAAATTCAGAATTTTTCTTTGAATTCTGCCAGTAGATATCTCATAATGGCAGGATGGAATCATTAAATTACCTCCTCCTCAACCTTCATTCCTTTCCACAAAACATGTAAAGAAATATGAAAGCAAGAACTGAATTCTTTAATTGAGGCTACTACTCCCTCAACCTTCATTCCATATTGAGAAATAAATACAAAAGGCATTTTCCTCACATAAGTGCAATTCCTCAATTAAGATTGACATTTACAGACACAGTTTTGCTTGTGAAATTGAATAAAATATTTTAGTCATAAAAAAAGAAAGAGAATCTTTCAAAAATCTTTTTATTTAATCCAAATTTTATTTTCAACTTTCCTTTCCATTAAAAGATATCTTTTATCATTTAGAGTATTCTAGAAAGACTGACATTTGATTGTTTCATAATGTTTGCTGAGAAGTTCTTGGCTTGACCAAGAAAGGAATGCCCTAGAGCCATGAAAAATAAATTCTACTAAAAAAATCAACAAAGATATAAAAAATATTGGGTAACTGCCTTTTAGTTAGGCTGAGAACATAGCTTGGGATTTATCTGACAGACTTTACTAATACTTGCAGAGTTGATTCAATCATTTGTAAAAATAAAGTTGAGAAAGGCAAGATCCTTGAAGATTCTAATATGTTTACAAAATCATATTAGTACCAACTTTTTCTTATCATCAACCTGTTAGAATACTTTGATTTCAAGCATGAAAAAACATTTAAAAAAAGGTTTTTTATTCATAAGATAGAATAGCATAGACATAGAGTCAATGGTGCTTGACAACTGTCAATTTCTTGTCTATGCAATCAGACCAATGTGTATATATGTGTGATAATAATGATAGTGCATCTACAGATGATAGTGATAGTGGGGTCAGTATATTACATTTGCTAGTTGGTTGATTATTCCCAATTTGGCATAAGGCTACACTTATGGAACACTCTGCAATGAATGAAATCATTATCATGTATGGGTCTTTTGTTTTCTTTAAAATTTGATCATATTTAAAGATTTTAGATATGATAGTATACCTTATTTTAGAAAATTATAGTGGTACTAGTTGAAGTACTCATCTACAGCAGACAAGAGATCAAAACTGGGATTCATAACAGGAAGAAAAAAAGACATATCCTGTAGTCTGATTTGGTACTTCTTATGTAGCATGTCTTGGGCAGAAATACCTTATTTACTCATAACAGGAGGGAAAACAGTTGGATTCAGAATTTTCTTAGGAGTATAAGCATTATGTGAAATGCAAACAGCCTTGAACAGGATTTGAACTTGGATATCAAAATTCACTTCTTATATCAATAACTTTTTCACCATAAGTACCTTCTAATTTCTTTGTTTATTTGATTTTTCTATATTATGCCTATTTTACAATAATCTTGTTTTCAATAAAAAAATTTGCATTGAAGTATAATTGTTGCTACAAAATATCTTTTGTAGCAACAATTACCATAATCCACATAAAAGAAAAGAGATCTACAAATTGTATTTCTTATATTGCTTTATGAAGATATTGTTTTGGAATTTGAAAGTTGGTAGTTAAAAATAGCTTGAATGTTATGGGCTTATTTTTATTGTTGAACTGTTCCAATCCCTTTGTGGGTATTTAAAAGACTAATTCTTTTTTATTTGTCTATTAGTCAGTCTGTCAGAGAAAGGTTGAAGGCAAGGTCTAGTTTTTCATAGGCTCAAGAATCAGTTTGTGAAAAGTTGAAAGCAAGGTCTACTTTTTTCACAGACTCCACCCATCTCTCAGGAACAGTGAAAAATTTGCAATTAACTTGGTGAGAGTTAATTGGTTTCTGTGGTAGAAGGGAAGCCTAGAAATAATTTCTTTCCATAGAAAACAAAAAAAGTTACTGAGTTCTCCCTACTCAATGTGAATAAGTCTTGGGAGACATTTTTTCAAGAAGAAAGGGCAGTGGAAGAAATTTAATGTAAAATGTTAAATTCCTCAGAGCACCATCTTTCAGAATAGTCTAGAAGCCACAGAGAAAAGGATACATCTAACTGGAAGAGTAAAGGAAATTATTCCCAGTCAGTGACAACCATGGGACTAAAATTTGAAACTAAAGAAAAAAAGAAAGAGAACTTTGCATTTAGACGCCATATTGGTAATTCTGTAAAAGATTGTTTTTGTATCATACAACTTTTCTTTGTTATATTCCAACGGCATTTGACTTCCCAATTCTATCCTTTTCTTTCATTTTTTTTATGTTCAATCAAATTTTGGGGTTTTAGCTCAACTATGCACAGCAAAATTTGTGCAATGTCAGTGGAAACTTGTCTTAAATTTATTTCCTTTGAAATTCTTTTCACTTCCCTACAAAGATTCTTGGTTTACAACTGTCTTGGATGGCAACATTCAAGGCTTTGTTAACCTCCCTCCCCTTGTTTTTGAACCTATGGGTGAGGTGACATGCTGAGAGTAATTTGAAAAATTATCCGGTGAAAAATTTTAGTACGGTAGAAAAAGAGATGCTTGGTCTAATATAGGGTTTTTTTCCTCCACCATCTCGATCTGGAAATGCAGAAAATAAAAAAGAGGCAGTCCATGGTATTTAACAAAACTTGTCTATATATATATATATATATAAACTTAGGATAGCATTGACACAGAATCAACAGCAATTGATGACTTTCGATTTCTTGTTGAACTATATATATGCTCTATCACTGATAGTGAACACTCTTATTGTAAATATAATCAATTTAATTATATATATATATATATATATATATATATATATATAATACATATGTAGATCATTAAAAAAGAAGAGCCACTGCAGGATATTTTTGTTTTGGCAATCCATTACCACTTCTTATAAAACAAGAAAAACTAATTCAAATTTCTATCTCAATTTCTATTCTGGTGAAAGGTGTACTTGTTTGTTTATTTGTTTGGGTTTTATGGCATATCAACCTTGGCAGGTTGTTTTACACAAAATCCATTTTTATAGAAGTAAACATTTCTATTTCAAACAACTCAGTTTAGCATAAGTACACTGTCTAATTGTCAAAAACATTTCTATTTCAAGCTATTCAGTTTAGTCAAAGAGTTCTAATTCAAACAATTTAGTTTAGCAAAAGTACAGTCTTTGTTTACACACACTTAAATGTCAAAGCAGTTCTATTTCAAGCAATTCAGTTAAGCTAAGTATGCAATTTAAATATCAAAACAGTTCTATTTCAAGTAATTTAGTTTAGCATAAGTACACAGTTTAGTTCTATTTAACCCATAGATTGGGCCCTCTTAGGTGCTACCACTCTGGGCCTGAGTGAACCTGGGAGCAATGGCAATGAAGGGGTGCTCTGCATTCCCCAAAGCTCCAGTATCTCTGAAACCTCCCAATCGGATTGCTTAGTGTCATATCCAGGACACTTGTTGAGGCAGGGGGTGTCTTACTCCTCTGTAGAGTTGGTGTATTCTCCAGGCCCAGTCAACTGGGCAAGTGAAAGGTGAGCAAGAAATCTAAAATCTGGATGAGATTTAGAATCTTTTAATGTAACTCATATATATGAATATATATATATATATATATGTATATATATATATATATATATATATACGTGGTGTATTCAATAAGTTTCCAGACTTTTTGGTATAAGCATTTAAAATTGTCATAGACCCTTGAAAATTCAGTATGTTATTGCTATACATCTTATGAGATGACTGACCGATTTTTTCTTATTTCAGGTTGAAATGAACAGCTACAGCAGTAATTGGAATACAACCTACTAAAGCCTGATTGTTACAGCTGGTGAATTTCAAAAATGCAATCTGGACGTCAAGACACTTTAGAAGAATGATATGCAATAAAAATCTGTTTTAAACTTGGAAAAAATGCCACAGAAATGTATGGAATGCTTCAGACTGCTTTTTGACCATTTTGCTTGAATCGAGCATCAGTTTTTGAGTTGCATAAGAGAGTCAAGGAAGGCAGGGAGTCTGTGAGGGATGATGAGAGGTGTGGGAGGAGTAAGGAAGTCAATACACCAGAGTTGATTGGCCAAATGGTTAGGGTTAGGGTTAGGGTTAGGATTACTATGTTGAGGTTTTAAGGGAGTTCAGCAAGAGATTCCTAGGGAAGAGGCGAGCACTCTTCAAATTGGGTCAGTGGCATTTCCACCAGGACAATGCACCAGTCCACAACTTCATCCTTGTCACAGACTATTTGACCAAGATGGGCATCAAGACAGTTCCTCACTGTCCCTATAGTCCAGACGTTGCTCCCTGTGACTTTTGGTTATTCCCTAAGCTCAGAGGCTGTCGTTATGAGACAATTGAGGAGATGAAAGAGGCTGTGATGAAGGTCATTGATACACTCACACTAGAGGACTTCCATGAGGCCTTCAAGAAGTTGTTGGAACAGTACAACAAGTGCATTGCAGCTGGAGGAGTTTACTTCAAAGGGGAATATAGTTTCATGTGTGTACTAACAATAAAAGTGCCCACACGAAAAAAAGTCTGGAAACTTATTTAATGATCCTTCTATATATATATATATATATATATATACTCACACACAAATAAGAAAATAAATTAAACAAGTTAAGTTGATAAACTAAACTACTGAAAAGATTATTTCACTCATTTTAAGCTTCATGATAAACAATATATTTCATAAATGTAATTATGTCTTTTATTGTCTTGTTTTGCTTCAATGTTGAATTCTCTAGTTGATAAGGGTTGATATTGATAGATTGTCATTTCATGACATCACCTTTAACTCCAACAATATTATCTTGTTATGGATTTTTGATCTTTTCTTCTTAAGGGGTTGATAAATACAGACATGCCAAAATTCACATTGTGTTGCATCCCGCTAGTGTGGAATGCTTGGTCAATACATACATGCCAAAATTGACATTGTGTTGCATCCTGCTTGTGCAGAATGCTTGGTCAATACAAGCATGCTAAAATCGACATTGCATTGCATCCTGCTTGTGTGAAATGCTTGGTCAATACATACAAGCCAAATTTGACTTTGTAATGCATCCTGCTTGAGCAGAATGGTTGGTAAATACAAGCATGCTAAAATCAACATTGTGTCACATCCTGTTTGGGTGGAATGGTTGGTCGCCAAAATCCACCTTGTGTTGCATCCTACTTGTGTAGAAGCATTCGTAAAATTTTTAAGGAAAATGTTTGTTGCACAGTATTAATGAATAATTATATTGGATGGTTTAACCGGGTCACTGGCCTAATGAGTAAAGTGATCACCTATGGTCCAGGAAACTGGGGTCAGTCCAAGGTCAAGTCATACCAAAGACTCAAAAAATGATACTTGATGCTGCCTTGCTTAACACTCAGCATTATAAGGTAAGGATCAAGGGTGAAGTGGAGCAATCCAGGGAAAGGTGTAGCACTCTCCCCTACACCTCAGTGTTGTAGCTATTGAAAAGGGAGCCTTCGGGTCACCCTCGACTAAGGTTGCCAATTTACTTTTACTTATATTGGATCGGATATTCTATTATTTGTGATTAAGAAAATAAAAAAAAAAAACTGCCTTGAATGAGTAGCAATTAGTCTGTAACCAAAGTCAATAAAATTTACATAGATGATAACCATTACACAATGGGCACCCCCAAGTCAATAAGATTCTTTATGTTTATGTAATTCTAACATAAAACCATCATATCAAATTAAAATCTTTATTAAATTGATAGACTTAAAATGCTCTAATTTAGAGGATAAAGCAATTTCCAATTAGGACAATATGAGGTATTCACTGGTACTCAAAACTTATGGTGAGTATGATCATTTTTTATTGAAGAAAATGTAATTTTCCTTTTAGAAGAAAATTAAAAAATTATATACTTTAAAAGAAATTGAAAAGTCATTTTCAAATGTCAGTACTAACTGAACTTTCAGATTGTCACAACAAAAGGTAAACAGGCTTTGTGCTTGTCAGTGCATTAACCCAATTTAAATCATGACATCTCTTGTCCACCTGTTGGGGTTTAAAGATCAGATCTTTGATTTTAATTTTGGTTAAAGTGAAAAAGAGATACTCCCCAACAAGGCATGAGCTTGGATCCTTAATTAGCCAAGCCCCTATATTGTGATTTGATTTGTTGACCAATCAAAATCTAATACATGTTAGTAGTGAGAGTATACAAAATGATCTGTGATTGATTAGCCAATTAGGAATGTTTGTTCACAGGGGAATCCCCAATAAAAATAGATGTTTTTTGAGTTAGATGAGAGTAAATATCCTATGTCCATACCAAAAACAGGAGAATAAGAAAAGAAATCTCTCCAAGAACTAAAACCTCTCCAGCAAAACCTCACTCTCTGAAAAATTGAATAATATAGAAAAACTGCACCAGCCAAATACCTTAATTGTCTGTCTCTCAAATACAACAAAATGACAATTTCTCTCAATAGATATATTGTACATATTATTGTTGTTACACTATTGTGTCTCAATAAATAATTATTAATTGTTAATGGAAAGCTTTTCTTGTTTTTGAGTTGCCAACACCCAGGCAATTTGTTCCAACAGTCAAAAGAAGTTCTGGATAGAATGTGTCATCCACCATCTGTAGATCCTTCAAACACAACATGGGCACAGAGGGAGTTGATCAACCAATTACCCTGAAATGCATGTGGTTGTACCACATTTGTTAATTTGACAACAACAATAATATAACACAATCCAATTTATGCTTGAATGATAATTTTATGGGGTCTGCATTCATGCAAAACATTTTTTTAATCATTCAAATTGTTGATGTAACAAAGATAATTATGAAATATTAATTAGAATCATTTACTCCTTTCTAAATAGAAGCATCATTATCATCATCAAATATTTTATCATCATCAAATATTTTATCATCATCAATATCATCATCAACCACTGTCACAATGGGAACCTAACATTCATAGGTCATCTTGTAAATCTATAAACTTTAGCTTTTACGGCAAAAAAGGTTATGGCATCTGGGTTTTTTTCTTTGATGAAACATGATAAAATGCTGGTCACCATCTTGATGATTGATTGGCTGATCGGTTTTGTCAATATCATAAGTCGAGTTAAACTGTTTTGTGTATTATCAATTGATAGTTTTGTGATTTTACAAGTGCATGGTCCAAGTATTATTTTTTAATCATTCAAATTGTCAATATAACAAAGATGACCATGAAATTCTAATCAGCATCTGTCACTCCTTTCTAAATAGAAGCATCAGTAAAATCATCCACCACTAACACAATGGGAACCCAACCAATTCACCGGTCATCTAGTTGCTTTAAAAATTCTTTGAGCTGTTTGCTAAAATTCTTCTCTACTTTTTCCTGACTTCTGATCACCAAGGAAGTTTGGTAGGCAGCATTTCTTTCTTTATTTTTTATTCTTTTATTTCTTCTTTGTTTCCTGTTAGGTTAAGGATCTCCATCCCCATTAGCAGACACAAATACAAGGAATTAAATGCATTAATCTTGTTATGTTATTGAAAAAGGCCATTAGCTCTATATTGATCTCCTTGAGGAATTAACAGGATCAAAGAAGCTGAATAATTTTTCTATTTATTAATTTTTATCACAAAAGCTTACACCTCTCCCCGCCTCAAAAAAAAAAGAAAAACAACAAATATGGTGATGAAGGTTATTCCTTTCATTTCCATATTGTGATGTTTTACATATTCGATTATCTGCCCTGAAGAAAATATCTTTGCTACCAGTCTTTGAATATTAAGAAAACCATGTTACTATGGAAACTAGAATCAGCAGCATTTTTTAAAAAAAGGATGTCTCTTTCTCATATGCTATAAAGATATAACAAGTTAATATGAAATAAAAGTTGAACAAAGCATCAGCCAAATGAGGCATGCAAAAATACAAACAAGTATAAAAACTCCCATTTAAGTTACAACCAAATGAAAATAAGTGAGAAAGAAAACAATTCTTTTGTATGAATACACTCAAAATGGCACTCTGACTTGTTGCATTAAACATTTTCTCAAATAACTATTTTGAAAATACACACCTAAATATTTAATTAAGAAGTTTTCCAAATTTTGTTGGTGGTAAATGGAAAAATAATCAGATCATCAAATCTTCATATTTTAACTTATTAAGTTTTATGCAGGTTTACATTTTCTAAGAAATATTACTACACCTTTGTTACAACCTTTTCACATCCTTTTTATTTTCATTATTTCCATTACTTCATTTTTATTCATTTATGTGTTTAGCTTTTTTGAATAAATAATTTTTTAATCACTGAGTGGTTGGAAAAAAACCATGACAGCAAGTCTTCTAAACAACTGTAGAATTTTCATTATTTTCAGAAGCTAGTTGGTGGTACAGATTTCAGGCATTCTGGTCAGTTTTTTGGACAAGAAGTTTCTGTTATCTGTAAATTCTAACCCATGGTAAGACCTTCATCATCCTGCACCCCACCAAGTTCCCTCCTTCCAAGTGACAAGAGTGTTTCACCTTTCTGCCAATTAGTAAGCAAGTTTCTTTCCTCAGCATGTGGAATGTCTTATTTATGCTTGGTTTCCAGTACAGGACATTTTGATTACCCTAGAACTCCTCTGTAGGTGTCTTTGATGACATCTGTACTTTCTCAGTGATGATATTGGGATCATTTCATTACTTACCAGCTCTCATATTCTCTTTATAACCTCTTGTTTTGACATCAAGCCACCATATAACAGTATTATTAAGAATAATGTTGATAATTTAGCACTTTTTTAAAGTTCATATAGTACTTTGTTTTTTTCTATAATGCTTTTATGTAGTTTTACAAATATATGACTTGTACAAAAGTCTGTCATTGAGAATAACTTTTAGTACTTACTAAGCTTGATTATGATCTTAACTTTTTATATTTTCAATGTTTCATTGCATTTTTATAAAATTGCATTCTTTTATAGTTCTATGATTATTTGTTTGCACACAGTTATATGGTTTTAAGTATTCTAGTTTTATACACATAATTTAAGAACACAGTTTATATGGTTTCAAGCATTCATATCTGATACTAATAATTTATTCACAATTATATAGTTTCAAGTAACTACTACAGTTTAATGATAATAATAATTTGTTTGCACACAGTTTAATGGTTTCATGCATTTCGATCCCATAGAAATAATTTTCAAACAGATCTATTTGACTCATTTAATCAGACTCTAAATGATTCAATGATTCTGGGTTAGAGTAGACCTGTGATTAATGACAATCAAGGGACACTCCACACTCCCCAGATCTCCAGAATCTGAGTCTCACCATTAGATTCAGTTTTGTGTTATACTAAGGACACCTCAGTTTTATGGGCAGGTCTTACCCCTCAATTGACAATGCAGTTGGTGTATTCTAAGCTGTATCAACAAGGCAAAATAAGAAATGGAAGATTGCACTGTACTGGACCCTCAGATAGGATTGCTCTGTTTGTCTTAAAAACATTCATAATCAACTTTTAACTAAGTAGCTAAACTGCCAGTTTAGAACTGACCAAACAAGTCTATATTCATAGTTCCTAAACTTAGTTAAACTTCTTGATCATGTAGTGCTGAGATTAAGTGATAATATTAAGAGATGTATTGTTTTAAGAAACTGGAAGCTTAAAAAAATTACAGTTGTCTTACAAATAGTTTTATTACATAAATTTTACTTTAAAGAATATGACTATTTAATACTTCATTTCATTTTGAGCAGATAAACTTTGGAAAGGCATGAATCCGTCCCTTCTTCCCACGAACTGTGGGTAAATAGTAGGGCAGACTGAGCTTTTTAGCCTAGGTAAGGTAACCGGTCTTGGAGGAGGAAAAATTTGAATTCAAATAAGCTGTACTCTTCTTCAAAAAATTAACCTTGTGTCATACACTGCATGTGGTGAAGGGGTTGGGTAGATGCATACAGAAAATCTGAAGTTTTTAAAATTATTTTTTGATAGATTTTATAATTATTCTGAAATAAGGACTGTTTCATGTTAGAAATGATTATTTATTATATTAATGGGATTTCAGAAATGTTTTTATCTTGTACAGTAATGGGTAACCAATGGCCTTAATTTTTGTTTTCTTTGTTTTAATGACATATCAACCTTTCCAGGTTATTTAATGCCAAAGCCATTCTCCTAGAAGAACAGTAGTGGTACTATTTAACTCATAGCTGGGAGGATAAGGGGGTTCATACCTTTCCCAAGGGTATTTGCCTAAAAGTGACCGTAATAGTGCAGCAGGAAAAGGAACTTGCTTACTATGATTCCGCAATCCATTGCTTTAACCATTACACCATGAGGACACTCCCATCAATGGCCTTAAGGCTGAATTCAGCCTTTTACATCAGCAAGTCCAGTTTTCCACAGTCTTGTTAAAAGATTCATTAAAATTGCACACCTTAACTTTTGAAGCAGATGTTGTAATGCTCTCTCACAATCTTTGATAGCTATTGAAATGTTTGTATAGATTTTCATTTTATTTATGGAGTATATATTAATTAATTTTGAACTAAGTTCAAACTTATTTTGTTGTAAACATACAAAAAGTTATTAAGAGTAGACTTATCAGTAGACAACAAATTTTAATGAGGCCTTTAAAAATGAGAAGTTTTTCAATCCATGAAGGCTGATAAAAATCGTCCTTTACATAAATGATTTATTGTTCTTGTTTGTTTACAAGTTTTCACTATCTTAAGAAAGAGTTACTTTTGTTACTGAAAAGGCCATTAGCTTTATATTGATCTTGTGAAATTAATAGAATTCAATAGTTTTGTACTTGGCTGTAATCACGACAGTTTGCAGAAAAAACTGACTGTTATAAGAATTATCATATTTCCTATAAAAAAGAGATAATCATTTATATCCATATATAAATAATTATCTCTTCTGTTTTGAATTAGAGTGTTGTATCTGTGCAGACTTTAAAAAAGTCTGTATGGTATAATGGTTATTGCTATAGGAAAATCCCAGCTATGGATCAAGGTAGACTTGACTATTTAACCATGGTATGGCAATTTATCAAGGAGAAGGAAAAACTCTGAACTCAAAACCAAAGGGGATGGTGCTTGCAATTCCACAAGAAAGAATTACTCATAATTAAAACTTCAGCATCATTACAGATATTGTGTGGCTGTAACTTCATACAGGGAGTCTGTAAGATACAGATTTTTTTTATCTGTGCACACAGTGTAGGATCAAAATATATATTATATAAGTTGTGCTCAAAAAGTATCTAAACTGAAGCTGTATTTACAAAACCAAAATGAGCAAGGAATATTCAAGCTAGCATTCAACACATTTATTCCAGTGAGATTTCCCATGGATTGATATGAAACTGTGTTATATTACTTTTAATGCACTCTGCATCTGTAACACTTATCCAGGGGATTAATTTTATGTTTAGGAAACAAGAAAAAATTAGAGGAGGTTAGGGGGTCAGATGAGGATGTAGGTTTTTGCACATGCATAATTTTGTGTTTCTCTAAAAACTACTGTTCCTAAAGTGTTCAGAATGGACACTCTCTTGGCAAGATTTTTTTTATGCATTGACACATCATCATTTTATCATCATTAGCTGTGTCCACATCTTAATTTAGATGTTAAATTCTAAGATAACAAAATAAAAATTGATTTTACATTTTGATACTTTTGATCACACCTAGTATAATGAATATTCAGTAAAATTTTGTAAGTTCCTTTTCATCTCCATTATTTTCAAAATAATTTTTTTAAAGTGATGAGGTTTTTTTTAAACAATTTACTTAACAAATAAAGTACACATGGTACATGCCTTGTATGTGTGTGTGTGTGTGTGTTTGACAGTGAATGTGTTTGTGTGTTTGTGTGTGTTTGACCAGGAGATTGTTTGTGTGCAAAATAACATCTATTCTTTGTAAAAAGAAATGAAAAACTGGATTTTGTTGAAATGATGAAAAATGTTATTTACAGAATTTTTTAGAAAAGTCTAAATAAAAGCTTATGAAGACTGAAGTTGTTTTTCGAAATGGATGTCACATCTGAAAATGTTGAGATAATTTATCAGCTTTATATCTTCAGATGAGGTTAATGAATGGATGAATGTTAAAAAGCAAAAACATGCTTTAAAAAACAAAACAAAAAACAAAAATAAAGACAAAACAAAAGATTAGGATTTGAAAATTTCTTTAGCTATATTTAGAATTTCTAGTCAGAAGAGTTTCTCTAACATTAACCAAATTATCAACAGATCGGACACTTAAAATAATAAGTATATATATATGTATATATATATATATATATATATATATATATATATATATATATATATATATATGTATATATATAAAACTGTAGTATCAATTTATAATATTGGCAAAAAGTGCCGTTAGATTGCAATTGGATTTTGTTGATTGTCATTCCTGTTCAGATGACAAAAAGAAGTAAACAAACATATTATATTTTTTATATTTTCCCTCTTTTATGCAGATGTTAATCACTTAAAATGTTCTGGCTGGCTATGATAGTGCGTGACTGAAATTCAATTGTTATTAGAGAAGGGAAGAAAAATTCTTTTGTTATTCTTTTATATGTTGCCCAAAAGTAGCCAGAAAGGGTGAAAGTCCCAAGTCTCTCAAAGCTAGCAAAACTGACAAACCATTACTTGTGAAGTACTTGATGACTAACACTTATCATCCCAGGAAATGGAAATAAGGATCTGAGTTCAAACCTTGGACAAGGCTGTTTGCATTTCTCATAATGCTAAAACATTTGGGAAAGGTATGCATTCTACTATTCTCCTTCTAGCTATGGTTGAATAGTAGGGAAAATGAGCTTTTTAACCTTCGTATGGTAACTGATTTAGGAGAATGAAAACTGAATTCAAACCTGCTAAATTAAAAAAAAAAAATGAATGTGTGTCACATCTGATTCATGGAAAGGGGTTAGGTAAATAAATACTAGTTAATTTAAGTCTCCCTGGATACTCCATTCAACTATCCTTGTGCCACAACTCAGCAAATCTTTGTAAACAACCACTCTTCTACCTACAAAAACTACTACAGGCATGAAGCATAAATGAACGACTTGACTTGAATTACCAAATTTTTCTCGAGATACTTTATTGAATATTTTCACAAAAAAATATGAGAATCTATATTTCGAATAAAAAATTGGGTTGTGTTAAATGAAAGATTAACTGCCTTGAATGAGTAGCAATTAGTTTTTCAGGAAACTTGAGAAGACTATAATGTTAAAGTGAAATTTGTGCAATCCATCATCAACGAAAGTCAGAGCTCTAAAAGAAGGATTAATTGTTAATTGAAAGATTATATTGTTTATCATGAGTTATAAATGAGTAATGTTTCATAAAAATTGATATCATTTCATAATCTTGTAACTTGATCAATAATCTCAAATTTTAATAGCATGTGTGGAAACTACTCAAAATTCTACGTTTAAGTATTTATGTTTTTTCTTTTCAGATATAGAAATGCCATTAACTACAAAAGAAAAGGTGTTTAAACATTAAGGATAGAATTTTGAACTGTTTTTATTCAGGCTGCTAAAACTTTGAGATCATTTGAATGAGAATTGATCAACTTATTGGATTATGAAATGATATAAATTTTTCTGAAACCTTACATTTTTTAAACATTCCACACACACACACACACACACACACATACACACACATATATATATATATATATATGCCTTAAAGTATTAAAAATATATTGATCTCTAATCCTACCTGGTTGTTTCTAATTAAGACATAAAATTTTCATAGGTTCAGCTTGTTCATGTGAATCTGATATAGTATTCCTCTATTAAAAAATTGGTATCTTAATGTACTGAAAATATTTTGAGAGGAATAACATTTCTTATCTCTTTTTGGGAAGGAACATTGAAAAGTATGATAAAACATTCTTGGAATTATAAAATTAGGATTGCTGAATTTCTACCATATCTTTTCTGATGATCCTTCTACTTTCTGATGGCTTCTTATCTCTGCACAGAGAGATTGCTCTTTAAGGAATTGAGTAAGTCTTTCACAAGACCATCCATCTATCTCATCTCAGGTCAGCAGCAAATATGAAAAGTTAATTCCTTGCCTACTATAACGACATTTTTACAGATTTCAAAGATGACTTAAAAAAAACCCCTAAAAAACAATCTCTCAAGTTTGCAAGTCATATTGAAATTGTATCTTTTTTACTATGGTTTAGTTTGGTTGAGTTGGGTTTTATGGCATATCAACCATTGTTGGTTATTTAATGCCAAATCCTGTTCTTACATATATATTGAATATATGATTTGTCAACATATTTTGTCGATACACACAGTTAAATGTTTGAACAGTTCTATGTCTTACAATTCAATTTAGCATGTGTCAACAAAGTTATATGGTTCCAAGCATTGCTATGTACCAGCAACAGTTCAATTGAATATCAGCTATTAGTTTATGTACAGTTAAATTATCAAACAGTTCTATTTCTAACTATTCAGTTTAGCATCAATCATTTGTTTGCATACAGTTTAAATGTCAAAGAGTTCTATTTGACCTATACATAGGACCCTATCAGGTGCTACCACTCTGGGCCAGAGTGGACCTGGGAGTGATGGCAATGAAGGGGTAATCTGCATTCCCCAAGCTCCAGCACTACTGGAGCCTCACAATCAAATTGTTTAGTATCATATCCTGGACACTCATTGGCAGGGGTCTTACCCCTCTGCAGAGATGCAGTCTGTGTATTCTTCTGCCCCAGACGACAGGGCTAATTCTTATTATGACTATTGATCCACTTATGATTACTTGAGGAAAAGTGACTTTGTTATGTTCAATTATTATTGCCTGCCACATGAGGAAGTTTTATTGTTGGAAATATACTTTGGTGATGTGGATAATATCAGGTTTTGTAATTTTTGGTCATTTATATATTTGTATATTTAAGCATGCTCTCATCACTAATGGATATGGAAAAGTGTCCCAACACTTTGACTTTTGAACAATGCTGACAGCTACAATAAAACAAATATGTATTTTTCATTATATTTTAAGTAACAGTTATGTAACATTTTTAAAAATAACGAATCATTGACTAGATTTTATCAAACCATATTTCTGTAAGTACTCCTTTGTTTTTGAAAGATGTTTAATTACAATGTTTAAATTGATCTGTCAGCAGATGTCAGCCATGTAATTAGAATTAATTTTAGATAGCAAAAAGGAACATGACAAAATAATGAATCAAAAACAGTTTGAAACCTGCTTTAAGTACACAAAAGTAATTTTTTTTATAATGAGTTTATGCTATTTTCTTGTGAATAAAATAATATTAAAACTTCAAAGAAGATATTTAAATTGTCAGAATACATTTTAAAATTTGTTGTAAAAAGTCTGAGATAAATTTTTACTTACAATAGAAAACTGATCTCTTACTTTATACACAAAGAGTCAGTGCCATTTTGAAGCCAGCCTTAATACCTTTTGAATAATTTTTTGTGAAACTCACGGTTAAGTAAATGCAGCAACTTCCATACTCATCAGATGTGGCTCTATTAGACTTTTCTTGTTTCCTAAACTGAAAAGTCATCTCAAGGGGACATAAAAGATCTTAGAAATACAATGGTACAGCTTCCCACCATATCAAAAGAAGAGTTTCAGTGGTGATTTGAATAATTTTCCATTAATGTGAACACATTGGAATAAATGTGTTGAATGCCATGAGGACTATTTTAGAGAAAAATTAATCTTTTATTCATTGTTCTTTTCTATATTAGTAAATAAAGCTTTTCTGTTTCTTTTAAAGACACATTGTATGTGTGTATATATATATATATATATATATATATATATATATATTACAACAGAGTATAGTTGGTTGTCGCTATCTCACTTGGTGGGTTTGTGGCAGACCAAATGCTGTATAATTTGGAGAGTGCTCAATATTTGTGATAGAGCTATCATATAATAATAATAAATGAATAAATATATATTAGTTTTTATATATATCTAATAGCATGGATGTTTATCTGTGACCACTGGTTTCATGTTGTCTTTGAATGGCAATCATCAGGCAGAAAGATTTTTGAGAAATGGAAAAAATCGAAAAATAGAGTAAGAAATGTTTACATTAGAATTGCGTATATAAGTACAATTTTCCTCTGACCTTGGGTTGAATTATTCATTTGGATTATTATAGTAAGCTATAGCTAGTTTTTCTTCCATACATAGTTGTCAATATGCCTTATATTTATGACATTTTTTTACAATCTTCCATTTTAATATAGAACTCGTACCTAGATTTGTTTTAATTTCCTACATTGACTTGTGGAACTCTCTACAGTTTTTCATGAATAAATACATAAAAATGCGCAACTCTTCAATTCTTCTTTGGTTTCATCATGTTTGAATATCTCACATAATCTATTGGTGAAATTTGAATTTAATACTTTTTCAAAAATTATTGTTTCGTAATTTAGTACTTATTGTAAAGAAAAACAATTCTTAATTTTTTAGAGAACTAAAAAATCATGAAAATGTTTCAAATTAAAGGGTACCTCTTTGAAAATACTTTTCTAAATGTAAACCAAAAAAGAAATTCTTATTAAAAATTTTTACATTTTTCATTATTAGCCTCTTTTTATTGTAAGGATATGTTTTTAGTCTTAGCATCTTTTTATTGTCTCTCCCTAAAATGTTACATTTTTGGAAGGTAAAAAAAAATTAAAATTAAACAAAAGCATTGGTTATCAGTAACTCAAAAACTGATCTTTTAAACAAATACTTTTCATATTTCTTTGAAGAAAATATATTAATTTTTAGTTAGTGTAACTCAAAAAAAAGACATAAATTATTTATTGAATAAACAAATACTTTCATTTGAATTGATGTGTAAAATTTTCCACTTGAAAATAAGGACGTATTTCTAATTCTAAGCTTCTTTTTACTGCTATGTTTTTATTGGGTAAAAAAGAAAATAAATTAAATCACTACATTTTTTATCACTGTAACTCAACAGGCAGTTAAGAACTAGATTTAAATATTTATGATTTTAAAAAATCTTTGAGAAATAAAATCATAATAATGTTTCAAATGACTCACAAGTTGAGGGTTACATTTCTTAAAATAATATTTTAAAAGTAAACCAAAAAAAAAAAGAAATCCTCAAATATGAGAATATTGCTAGACATGAATTCTTTTATTATTAAATTTTTAGAGGGTATATCAAAATTTGATTTAAAATTTTTGCTGCTTTTTTGAAAATTATTAACTAAAAAGTTATTCTGTAACTGAGCACTTATCATAAAAAAATGTTTTTACAGGAGACAAAAAAAAAAAAAAAAAGAAAAATCATGAAAATGTATTAAACTTTTCTTCAGTATAGGGTTACTTATTTTCAAATATTATTTCAAATGTGAACCAAAAAAAAGAATAATAAAAAAGAAAAAATCATAAAACAAAAAATACTTTTCAATTGAATCAATGGAAAAATTTTTCAAATGTGAATAAGGGCATATTTTTAATTCTTAGCTTACTCCTCTTTTTCCCCTTTCTATCTCATTCTCTGGGGTTCCTAAAATACTTTCATTCTGGTCAAAGATCAGGTACTTCTGCTAGTATATATATATATATATATATATATATATATATATATATATATATATATATATATATTCTACTTTTACAACCACTTTATACAGGCACACATGCTTTTGCAATTTCATTATACAAATCTATCCATAGATGTTGTATGGAATTCTTAGATTAGTATAGTATTGTTCCTGATGACTACTATGACAATTATGGTGATGTATTGATCATTTAGTTGGTGAGTTTGGTTTCTTTCTTTTAATGGCATATCAACCTTTGTTGGTTATTTAATGCCAAAGCCAACCTTCTAAAAGAACAGTAGTGGTACAATTTAACCCATAGCTGGGAGGATAAGGGGGTTCATACCTTTCCCAAGGGTATTTGTCTGAAAGTGAATGTAATAGCATGACTGGAGTTCGAACTTGCTTACTATGATCTTGCAGTCCATCGCTTTAACCAATACACCATGAATAAACCCCTCTTAGTTGGTGAGAGAATACATAAAAATATAACTTGCCTTAAATATAGGACCTTCAGTTGTTTATTCTCTTTAATTGTTCTGTTACTGAGGTCATAAAAATATATGGAAATGGGTGATTGACACTGAATTTTTGGGTTAGATTTGCAGGACTTTCTTTGTTTTAGGAGGAACCAATTCTTTTTGGATCTGTCTTGTTCTGTCTCTCTCAATCTGCTCTATGACTTCTATTACTCCTGTATTCAACCACCAAGAGAGCAACTCAAAAGAACCAAGCTTCTTTTATTGTGGCTCTCAGGACCACAGCTTCTGTCTGTGAGGGTGATATACTTGACTCACTCTCAAGATCACTTAGCAACTCTCGTTAATTGCTATTCTGATAATGGGGTGACAAATAAAGCATATTTTATTGCATTTAGCAATTCAAGACATTGAACTCATCCATCTTCTGAGAACTGGCTCTTCTTTCAATTACTTAGTTATTCACACGTCATGATTACAATAGGTTTGGTTTCTTTGTTTTAATGGCATGTCAACCTTCATGGGTTATTTAATGCCAAAGCCATCCAAGTAGAAAAACAGTAGTCATACTATTTAACTGATTGTGGGGAGGATAAAGGTGTGCATATCTTTTCCTAGGGTATTAGTCTAAAAGTGGATATAATAGTGGCAGAAATATTTCCCACATTTTAAACTGTCATGTGGTACAAGTGAACTTTGGTAAGTGGTAATGGTAGCTATATCTAACAAATGTCTTACCATTTTTTTCTAATATGATGAGTTACTAATGGACTAATGCACTCTGTGAATAATGCTTTTCTGGATTGAATTTTCAATCCATAGCAATATCAATTTTCTATCCAGAACATGATCATTCTGACATAACATGAAATGAGCATAAAAAGCTCTTTGTTTAACAATTACAGATTCACTTGTCTTAAAAAACATTTCAACTGCAAATATACAGTATCCGCCAGTGTAAGACATGATCAGATATGATCATATCTAAAAAAAAAAGGTATTACATTAGCTAGATGGAACTACCATTGCTACTTGCCTAAGTTCACATGCATCACACAAGTGACAGTTTAAAATATAGGCGGTACTTCTGCTACACCTTATATGTGTTAGAGATTGCGCTGTGACTTATATTGGATTGTATATCACTTATATATGAACTAGAGTATTACTACTGAAGCATTGAACTGTAATTATTCTGAGTTTATCACATTGATCAAAAATATATTCTGAACAACACCAAAATGAAATGTAACTTTCAGAAGTTCTATATTTTTAATTAAAAAAAAAACTATTTCAACCTTTATATCAACTTTTCACTTTCAAAGAACTTGAAATTATTATAAAATTGAGAGGTTAATGGAGCTTAAAAATAATCTGTTCAAATATTTTGGCATGATGTTCATGTCCATAAAATAAGAAAAGGAAAATAAATCTGAATTTGTGCAACTCTAACTTCAAATTGATTTGTAGATTTACTTAATAACCTAATCGTGGTGAATATATCAGTAATATTATAAATTCAGGAATTTGTACAATTCATCAGCTTCCCCCTCTCTCTCATTCTTTCTGTCTTTCTTTCTTTCACCATGACTGGAAGTAAAATTATATAAAATACTTCATGAAAAGCTGTGGTGTTATACTTGAGAAAAGCTGGTGATTGCATGCCAATCATCTTATGATTGATCTTGTGGAGTTTTGTGCAAAAGGTTTCAGCAGTTATTGATTTTTTAAAAATCCAATTAAATATTTACAAACTATAGTTATGTGTAATGATGTCCATGTATTTATTTTCTTTGGCTAAGATTTCTTTTTATATTGTGCGTTTCACATTTAAGTCTACAAAGAATTTTTTAAAGCTTTCTAAGTGTGAAAATATTTTGTAATTAGGTGAAATCTTTGATTTATAATGATAACAAATCAACCCATATAACTACTATGATAAAAATAGCAGCAGTACCCCCAACAAAACCTTCATCAAAAAATATCCCTGGGCCTGGAATGGTTTTAGAGGCTGAAGTAGCATTACTATTAATTCAGAATACCTCAACAGTACCTGAGGGTGTTATGGAATGGTCCCAACCAACACCCCCAGGAAACACAGCAAAAGTGAGGAGGTATGATTGACAGGGAGTGGATCAAGGTTCAATCCTGATTGAAACAACCATGAGAAAGTAAAAATCACTAGGGTTTATTTATTGCCAAGAGGTAGCCACATAGTAATTGAAAGTTTTAGTCAGATTAAAAAAGTTAAGAGTTTTAGTTCTAGCAGTCATTTAGTATTTAAGTGAAACCAATATTTTATAGATTGAAAAAAAAAAACAATTCTTTCTTCTATCAGCTAAAAATGAAAATAACAGACCACACATAAAATTTTATGACCAGTCAACATCAAAATAAATAAGAGGGGATTTTTTTTGAGACACAACATGTTTATCATTTCCTTCCTGCTGTCAGGATCAAGTAACAACCTTTAGCCAACCTTCTTTGAATATACACACACACACACACACACACACACACACACACACACACACACATATATATATATATATATATATATATATTGCTGCAGCATGTGTATATATCATTATTTACTAAACACTACCAAGAAAATTTGGATGATACAAGAAATGATTAGAAACTGCTAACAAAGGTCTTGCATTTCCTATCACATCACAAAAAATGTGATACATACCTATAATGTTTGGTTTGGTTTCTTTGGTTAATGGCATATCAATCATCATGGGTTATTAAAGGCCAAAGCCATCCTTGTAGAGGAACAGTAGTGGTACTATTTAACCTATAGCCAGGGAGATAAGGCTATTTATACCTTTCCCAATGGTATTTGTTCATAAGTGAATGTAATAATGTTACTGGAAATCAAATGTGCTTTATATGTCATCTTATCAGTTAATTCAAATCTTACTTCATTGAATTAATGCTTCATTGCTGAAAAGTTGTGAATACAGGATTCTATAAAGAGTCTGAATCTTAAACTAGTATTCTCACAAAATGATGGAAAACCAACAAAGTCTGGTTGTATTATAAGATATTGCTGAGGTACTTTGCGTTAGTGGTAATGAGGCTTTTTGGCCTGATATTACTCATGACCCCAAAGTCATCATCTGATGAAGGTTTTGTTGGCTGCACAGGTGTTGTTTTTTGCAGTAACATGAGTGTGTGTGTGTATATATATATATATATTGAAAACATTTTTTTCTTTTGTATGCATATTAGGCATTCCTCTTCTAACAGAAGATAAATTATAATGAAATATATTTTCATCTACACATTGGGAAATTGATCATAAAGATACTGTGGGATTTTATGGTGATTTATGTGGTTGTTTGCTATCTGATTCCATTCTGGCTTATTCTATTCTTATCCCATGTTATCTTGCTGGTTTGACTTCTTGGTCTATGAAGGTTGTAAAGAAATTATATGAAAGAAGATAGGAGGCCAAGATATCTTTTATATTTTGCCTTTATTTCTGGGTTCAACAACCATTCAGTGGGTGAGGAAATTATTCCTGAATACAAATGGAATGGTTGCATCTCCCAGTCAAGGTGTTAAAATGTGTTAGTTGTCCTTGGACATATATGTCCAAATTTGGTGTTGAGAGTTATGTCTAAATCTGATGTTTTCACTTGTAGTTGTTAAGTCTGTTATATGGTGTCTTAATTCTGATTCTGACGTGTCCATTATTTGGTGTTTTTAGTCATGGGTTGTTAGTAAAAGAGACGGCTGCTACTTGTGGAAAAGTTAGCCAACATATTGCCTAAAGATGGCCACATGGTGCTTTCTGCCAGTAGCTAGAAAGATTTCATTGGTCAGTGCTGAAAGAAAACAGGTTTTTTTCTTTTGCTGGGAGTTCCTTCCTTTTTGCATGCGCCTCCCCTTTTCCTGTCTGGGGCTTCTGGGAGTTTCTGCATTTTTTTTTATTTACTTTTAATTTAATTTTGTTTTATTTTCATTTTATTTATTTTATTAATTCCCACAATACTTAAACAAGTAGTTTTAAAGTTGTTCATGGCCTTCTGTTTTTATTAATTCATTTAGGTCCTCCACCATGGATAAGATGCAACTCAAGGTTGATTTTTAAGCATTGTATAGCTAGTTTGAATTTAAGGTTTTCCTTCTTCTAGACTGGTTGCTTTTGCTAAAGCTAAAGAACCCAGTCTGCTCTACTTTTTACCCATAGCTGGAGGGAGAACGGAAATATTTATATCTTTCCCCAAGTGTAATAGCATGAAATAAATTACAAACAACTTTTTTTTCTAAGAGTTGAACTTGCATTTTTAATTCCATTCCCAATGATGGTAATCATTATGCTTAGTGTGCCGGCTGTTTGTACCCTGTGACTCACAAAGTTTAGCACCAAATAATTTGTACTACATTTGATTTGGATGAGTTATTCAGATTCTCTAAAATTTTGGGTAGTACACCATTGTTTACAAGAAAAAGCAAAACTAAATTTGTCATATATTTTGAGTGTCAATTTTTTAAGCATGTTAAAAAACACTGTCAAATTTAAGTAATTCTTTCCAAGTGCAACCTTTTATAAATTATCTGTGAAAATATATCATTCTTCTACTCAAAGAATTCCATTTTTTTATTCAATATTTCCTTAAGCAATGTTCAAGCACTCAGCATTCTTATTGATGGCTAGTACTGAAACAATATGCAAATAATCATAAATCCAATTTACTTACTTGTAAAGAAATTAAATATAGATATATATCTAATTTTATTTTTGCACTGATGGTACACGGCGCGCTCCGGCGAAGTCCTGGCGAGCGTTCTTTTGTGTCCTGTGGTGGGGCGCTCTCGACCGGCTGTGGTTGCGTGCTGCACGGTTCGGTTGGGTGTGTTCCACCACTGGATACATCACCTCTGGCCTCAGGGGGCCTTCCCCCCAGGCTTTAACCCTCTTCGGAGGGGTTGGGTTTATCGCCCGGCGCCTGAGGCGCCCCGAAAAGGGGAATGCCGACGGGGTCCGAGGCATTTTTGGAACTGCCTATCGCGTTGGGCTACGGCCCTGCGACAGGACCCACCTTAAACACGGCCTTGTGCCATATTCGTACGTTGGTGGGACGTAGGATAAATACAGCACTGATGGTACACACATATTTATTATATTTTTTCTTGTTTAACTACTGTCTGAACAATATCTGTTATTATTAGGAACAATTTATATCAAAACTGAGTCATACAGATGTAACATTTGAAAAAAAATTATTTCATAGTTCTTTTTTTTTTTTTTTCTTAAATCTAATTTAATTTACAGTAATTGTTATGTTGATTTGAGATTCATAGGCAAAAGTAGACAATGTTTTTCTGTTATTTCTCATTTTACTTCTTTATAGCAGGCAAAAATCATTTTTATCTATTAATTATAAAATAAAGCTATTGAGTGAATTTTTAAGAAAACAGGTACTTAATGTCTTTCTTCCTCTTTTGTCTACACTTGTTTATCTCCCCTTTCACATTTCTGTCGAAAGTGTATCTGATATAATAGAATTATATAACAAATCCTGAAAGACATTTTCAATCAGCTTAAGACTTGGAATTAATACTCTTGTTCTAAAGATTAACATGGAAACTACAATTGCTTCTTTTTTGTTTGAATTTAAAGGCATTTTTTCCATTCATTAAAAAGATTTTTTGATGTAAAATTGGTAGAATTTACATGAAAAAGAAAAAAAGACACATGCCAATCTATAAAACCTTGTAAAAACTAACTTGAGGCTACTATTAGCAAAATTACCTCCATCTTCTCCCATTATTCTCTTATTACTTTAACTCATGAGCTGCAACAGGAGAAACATATTTTCCATTTCTAAAATGTGGTGATAACTTTAACCCATTAACTGCACTCTGGCCTTCAGCCAAAGCAAAAATTCATCAGGTAATAAAGACACCAGGTACTTTACTGAGTACCCATCAGAAGCAAATAATCTTTCAAAAATTTTCATAGAACTTCAGGTATCAAAATAAAAGAAACCAATTCTGATAATGTTTTAGAGATTTTTGCACAAATTCAAAGTGCTGAAATAATTTTGAAAGGTGCATCAGAAACTAATGTGTTTACTAATAAAATGTGAAGATAAAAATTAATCTCAGGATTATGGGAGAATTACTTTGTATATTTGTTGAATGAAATAAGATGATTCATTGATTTTTAGAAATTATTTTAGTCGTCGACTTTAGTTAAGGGTGACCCAAAGGCTCCCTTTTCAATTGCTACTACACCAAGGTGTAGGGGAGGGCACTACTCCATCCCCTGAATTGCTCCATTTACCCTTTATTCTTACCTTATAGTACTGAGTGCTAAGCAAGGCAGCATCAAGTATCACTTTTTGAGTCTTTGGTATGACCAGACCTGGAATTGAACCCTAGTGTAGGATGATTTTAGCCGGAGTTTTTGTTGTTGTTAGTGAGGAATGGTTGTAACGTGTGTGCGTGTTTACGTTGAGTTGTTTCCTCGCTTAGTGTTGTTAGTCCCCTCGCTAAATTTTAAGGGTAAATAAAGGTAGAATGATGAAGAAGATAAGATACCAAAGGTCAAAATATATTTTTACGAATAGGCTTTTATTTGCAGCATGGCATATTCAGTTTACTTTTGGTGCTGCAAGACTCGTGAAAGGTTGTGAGTATTGAGACGAAATTGAGTTATGAGAAGTTGAGAAGGTTGAGATGGCAGCATGTGTCATCGAACATGTGAGGGATTGTGTTCATTGCATTTTGACAAAAGACATGTTGCAGTTGTAGGAATTGAACTTTAGAGTCACCATGGTTTTTTTCCGTCTGATAGAAAGGCGTGCATTGTCTCCATTAAGGTGGCCCAGAGGTAAAATGGGAGCTAGGTGTCGAGAGCGAGATTACGTGTCAGATCGACATAGCCAATTTTGGGGTGACATAAAGTTGTGCCTGTGCGAGGCATGTTGAATGCATCTAATTTATATTCAACTGGGATTCCTTGCGAGGAATCCATAAACTAGATGGGTTCTCTCGTGTGTCCATGCTGCTGCTAGGAGAGCCCCCAGTGAGATGTCTGCACTGGGCGGCGTTCTCCAGCCAAAGAGAGTGGGTTTGGCAGCTTACCCAATTTCCTGTTGCCCGTAAAGAAAGGCCTGGGCTGAATAGAATAGTTCATCCTGATTGGGTGAAATTAAGTGTCGAATTAGATTTGCGTGCCAAACCAAAATATGAAATTTCCCTTCACTACACTAGTCTCCCAGACCATTGGTGAACACTCTACTCATTAGGCCAATGGCTGGTGAGGAATTATATATATATATGTATAATTTTTCTCCTGAGTTTCAAGGTAAATGAAGTTTTATGAGTTGACCTTGTGAGCATAGAAAATACTATTGTAAGATAAGTTAACTTCTATTTTAAGAAAATATAAAGGACCTTTGATTTAAAAAAGATTAAAAAGTGAAACCATCTACCCAATAAGTACACAATTTAATTTGCTTAATGGCATATCAACTACTTATGGCTTATTTAATGCCAAAATTTGATTGATTTATTAATGTTTGATTGCAATCATACTGGTATTTCAATGTTCCATTGCATTTCTTTTAATTGCACTTTTCTGTCAATAAACATTTATTTACAAATAGTTATATATCAAGTATTCCTATCTAATACAAATAATTTGCACAGTTTCAAGATTATTAGTTAATACTAATAATTTGTAGACAATTATTTGGTTTTCAGTAACTATTTCTATTAAATAATAATCATTTGTTTGTGCACAATACTAATAATTTGTAGACAATTATTTGGTTTTCAGTAACTATTTCTATTAAATAATAATCATTTGTTTGTATGATTTCAAGTAATGATAATTCTTAATAAGCGATCATAGTTTCAAATAGCTATTAATCCAAGCAATTTTGCCCATAAATATGTTATCAATACATATTTAATACAAATAATTTTCAACCAGATCTATTTGATCCATAAGTTAAGTATTTTAAGTTAATATTTAAACTATTAAGATAAAATACCTAGATGTCTCAAATGGTATAATGGCTTGCAAAGCTATTCTAGCAGATCATAATAAGAGAGTTTGATTCTCACTGGAGGCTTCTTACTTCTGACCTTATGCCAAACTAAGGAAAGCTTAGATATTTTGATAGAATACATATGGTGAATGTATTTACTCAAATTAATGATCAGTCCAGTAGTAATTAATAATTGCAAGTGATCTAATTAAAAAGAAGCTTCTTCAGTCAGTCAAATCTAAAATCGCCTTGCCATATAAATTTCAGTTTGTGTATTTGATAATTAAATTGATTTGAAGAAAAAGTTCTGAGTAATTATTTTATTAAAGCTGTGAAACAATTGAAAAGATCTGTTTAATTGACTTTATTTGTGACATTGGTAGTTGCTGAGAAAGAAGAAATTAAATCTGAATAACAATTGGTCGGTTGGTTTTTTTCATTAGTCTGTTTTGGTCCAGACTCTCACAAATTTCTTTGGTATACAAGATAACCTAGAACTACCTGTTGTATATTTGAGTTGTTGGTAACTAAACTGACTCCTCTTGGCTTGCCTGATATAGATAATGTCTAAATAAGATTTATCAAATTGTACATGAAAATTTTTGTAGGATATATGGCCATCTAACACAGTGAAAGGTGCAAGAAAAATATCTCTGACCTTTCTTTATGACTGATCTTCCACCAGCTGTCCTGGACCCTATCTTTCTATTGCACCTGGGAAGTAATGTCAAAGAAGTGACTCTGGACCTATACAACCTCTTACTCAACTAAATTCACTTACGCTTATGCTGTTTCTTTTGAGGAACCATTATCGTCCCTTGAAATAAATAGCAAAAGATTATGGTGACGATGATAAAGATGTAATTTTTAGTTTTTCTGTGATTCAATTGTTGGTATGATGTCCAAGTTAATTCAAAAGTTCAAATGAAGGAAAATTGATGAAGAGTTTTGGAACTTAATGAAACTGCTTGATGAAATCCTTGTGTGTTTTCTTCTATGTTAAACTCAAAAGTGTTAGCATCCTGTTTTTTTTGTTATATGATAGGATCCTAAGGCAAGCTCAACATAATGAATACTGGTTGACTGAAAAATAACAATTTTTGTGCCATCTTCTGATTTGCTTCAATGACAATTTATTTGGATTTCTTTTTTTTATTCTAAAAAATTTTTCCAACACTTTTTCTGAAAAAGTCTATTTTCATTTTTTTATAATAAAATTCTATGAAAAGCAGTGGAAGAAATTGATTCAATTTTATTTTCATTTATTAATTTTCAGACTTCAATATTTTCTTTTGAAAACAAAGTTAAAGGAGTTGCTCCTTGCATAATGGTTATCATCATAGGAAGTGGACTCAGAAACTTGAGTTTGTAGGGGTTATGAAGATTTTGTTGGTTATTTATTTAGTTTAGTTTGAGTTTGTTTGGTTGATAGTTGTCAGTTTTGAGTTTAGATGTCTGACTCCTTTAGTTTTCTTCTTACCCCATCTTAATTTGTTGGCGTCTTCTTGGCTGCAAAAGAATTACTGAAGTAAGGAAGAACTGAGAGCAAGATACCTTTTAAATTTTAACTTTATTTTTGGGTTCAACAACCATTCTGTGGATGAAGAAAATTCTTCTTGAATCCAAAGGAAATGGTCGCATCTTCCAGACAAGATGTTAAAAATATACAAGTTGTCTCTGGTGGTTGATAAGTCCAAATTCAGTGTGGTCATGTCCGGTGGTGTTTCTTAACGATGCTTGTTTCAGCATGTTGGCATGCTAGCAGCAGACATAGTGTCCGGCCACTCAACCTAATCACCCATGTGTTTGCTGCTAGCGGCCACATGAAAGAAAGTCCCATCAATCTGAGGGGTTCCACTGAAGTAAGGTTGAATTTCTTCTTTCTGCAAGGACGGTTACTTTTCTGGGCATGAATCATTTCCACTTCCTGTTAGGGGCTTCTGGGAATTTCTGCACATTTTGAATGTATTTTATTTTATTTATTTTATTTTTCTTTTCTTCTATCCACTACAAGTTCAAATCCTAAATGAAACTGTTTGCATTTCACGTTGCTAATACTCTTAGGAAAAGTATGAATCCAAATAGTCTCCCTCCAGATTTGGGTCAATAAGGGCAGATTAGGAACTTTAATCTTTGCAATGTAACTGGTCCAAGAGAAGAAAAATTCTGAATTTAAACCAGTTGTAGACTTGGAGAGCAATAGGCATTGCCAGGCTATTCTTGCCCAAGACATCCAACATAAGTAGTGTGTCCATGATGAGACCTGTGTGATAAAATTAAAAAAATGTTTCTGAAGTACAATGCTTGTCAGACGCACAAGCAGGCTAGTTTGTTTTTTATTGATAAGATATGCTCAAATAATGACGACTGACATTTATGGAGAAGAAATTGATCTCTATCACACAAAAATTGATATTTTCATTTACTTGTATCTTAAAATATCTTATGTATTTATATATTTGTTTTACATCAGTAATACTCTAAATCAATTAAAGTTTTAACGGAAATAACTAAAAGATGTTAACTACTTCCCTTGAATACTCTATTTGGTAGAGTAAATACAGTTTAACTTGTAGTCATTAGCAAGTTAGTTTACCTTACCATCCCTACTATTGCAAGTTTGATCCTCACTGGATGCTTGACATTTATGCCATTATAGATTTTTTAAACACCAACCCATCAACCAATCAACCAACTGACCGACCAATGCCCTGTGGGCATTGATCAGTCAGTTAGTTGGTTAGTGGTTTTATGGCATGTCAACTGTTGCCAGGCTATTTGATGCTGAAGTCAATCCTTTTTTTGGAAGCAATTATATGATTTCAAGTAATTTGTAAAAAATTATAGCTTCAAGTAACTATTCTTTATGCCAATAATTTTTGCACAGTTATATGATTTCAGGTATTCCTATCAAATACTGATAATATTCAAATGGATCTATTTAAGTCAAAGATAGGACTCAAATGCTTCTGCTACTGTTCAATGTGAATCTGAGAGTAATGATAATCAAGGAGTGACTTGATATTCTCCAGGTCTCTAGAACAAGAGCCTCATCAATGGATGCAGTTTAGTGTTATTCTCAAGAGACTTTTTGTGGGGGTGGGGGTGTCCTACCTCTCATAAAGGAATGCAGTCAGTATATTCTAAGCACTAGATATCACATGGAATCATACCTTTAATTGGAAATAATATATTTAAAGACTTTTAAGTTAAAATCTATTAATAATTGTGAGGACTTAGCAAAATATCATTTTTTACTATATGGGTTTACTAGTTTTAAAGTAAACAATTTTTTTGTTAAATATCTGACTTAAAAGATATCTATTTTTGTAAAAAAACTTTTTCTTTAACGTTCCAAAACAACTTTCTAAACTATATAGTGATGATTTCGTGTATCAGCAATAATCTCTTTATATCTTTCCTTTCTTTAATCATTAACTAAATTTTTCAATGAATTGTTTCTTTTGTTTATAGAGGCTGCTGAAAAATTCTCTCCTGACCAAAAATGATTGATTTATTGATTTTAACAACATCTGTCACTCTAAGGTTATTTTATTTCAAGAGGGAATCGTACATATTGTACATTCATATTTACATTTTTTGTTAGATTTTTTCTGAAGATATTTTTTTGTACACAGTTATGTGATGTCAATTATTCCTATCAACAGATTCTTTTAACCCATAGATAGGACCCTAACTGATACTGCCACTGCAATGAAGGGATGACTTCACACTCCCCAGATCTCCAGAATTGGAGCTACACCATCAGATACAGCTTTGAGTCATACTCAGGTCTCATTCCCCTGGAGGATATACAGTCAAAATATTCTAAGTCCCACTGATAGAGCAAATTGACCAAAAAAGAAATGGCCTTGAGCCTTACATATTCACCTCATAGTTCAGTATGCTTTCATATTGATTCTCAAGTTTCCTAAATTCAACAGAATTAAAAAAAGCTAATTTTCCTTTTGGTTGTACCAAGAACTTTTCAGCACCTCCTCATACATGTCACATTATATATTTGGTTTGCTTAATAAATCTTAAGTAAGTTATTGTAAAAAAGAATTTAAAAAAATATTTTGCCAGGGTGAAAAATATGCAAAGCTTTGATCTAAAATTTGAATTCAGTAGAATTTTGTAATTTCAAGAATCCATATTTTTTGTACAAACCAATTTACATCTTTAAAATGGACTCCCAAAACACAGATATGAAATTTAAAAAAAAAAAAAAATCAACAAAAGAAGCAGTCTGAGGAATCAAGTTATTTTTTTTTATTTACTTTCTTTATTGTCTGTTCTTTTAAAAACAACCTTTTTCCTCTACATGACCAGCCTCCGACATCCACCAAAAAAACAACTTTTTTCCTCACATGAATTCTACAAAGTTTTTCAAATTTTTTCTTTTTCTATTTATGACTGAAACAAAATTAATTGGCATTTATTCATATTGCTTTCAAGTGTGTAACCTTTTAATTATTTCATCAATAATGATGACTGCATAAATGATTATTAGGAAATGTTCTAAATTATAATGAGAGCAAATAGATGTACATAAAATTAAGCTATAAATGATTTTAACATGAACATTGAGTGGCAAATTATATTACGACATTTTAATTTTATGTGATAAGTAATTGATGAAGAGAAAATGAAAGTAACAAGTAATATTGAATTAAAACAAATATCAAATGATGAATATTTGTGATAAATTAAAATTTATTGGTATAAACAAAAATAGAAGCTGAGTTCCCATCACAGATGATCAAGTGCTTCTCACAAATACACCTGCTCAAGCTAAATATCAGCAGCATAACCTAGAGCTGGCAAAAAGAGGCATTAGCCATTACATGGACTCAGATAAAATAGAATTCATGTGTTTTAAGCAAGTTGATGCCATCTCCACACTAGATGGCAAGCCTTTGAAATTAGTAGAACATTTCATATGCTTTGATAGCAATATCTTATCAACTGAAAATGATGTCAGGATAGGAAAGGCATGAACTACTATTAACAGGTACCAATTGTATGGAAATCTGACTTCTGATAAAATAAAACAGGAGTCATTCCAAGATGTAGCTGTTATAGTACTAGTATATGGCTACACCTCATAGACTTTAAGGAAGCGCTGAGTCATTCCAAGATGTAGCTGTTATAGTACTAGTGTATGGCTACACCTCATTGACATTAAGGAAGCGCTTTGAGGAAAAGCTTGATGGGTATTCCACAAAGATGCAGTATGCTGTTTTGAACAAATTCTAGAAGTAGCACCCCACAAGAGAGCAGTTGTACGGCCACTTACCTCCCATCTCACAAACCATCCAAATAAGATGAACAAGATATACTGGGTACTGCTGGAGAAGTATGGACAAACTTTTTTAAGTGATGTTCTCTAGTGGATTCCTATGCATGGACACACTAGTGTTGGCCAACAAGCAAGGACTTACATTCATCAGCTTTGTGCAGACATTAGATACAGTCTAGCAAATCTGGTTAGAGTGATGGACAATAAGGACAGTTGGTGAGAGAGAGTTAAAAGAATACATGCTATAAGCACAACAGATTATTTATATAATGGATCATCACTTGCTTGAATGAATACCTTTCAAATCATTCAAAGAAGAAGAAGAAGAAAGAAAGAAATTATAACAAGAAGAAAGTGTCCAAAGAATTATTCGGAATGAAAGAGAAATTTGAAAAATATGTACAAAAACTTAGAGAAAAGAGAATACCAAAGTTTAGCAATTTATAAGGAAAAAAGAAAGAAAAATAATATTAAAGAGAGAGAATCTACCCTGTTTTACATGTAAAAAATATCACAAATATATTTGAATTTCTAAAATATCTCATTACTCTTTTGGGAGATTGAGTTGATTGACAAATATAAACAATACTGTTTAAAAAGATTTGATGTAATTTGAGAAGCAACATAGTCTGGGCAAATAAAATTCAATTGGCTTAATTGAAATTATATCAATTGTCATGAAACACCCTATATATATATATATATATACATGTTAACAAAATTACTCGATCCATGACTGAACTGAAAGGATTTTAGGAACATGAGTGAGTGAGATAGAAAGAGGGAAGAGAAGAATAAGCTACAAATTAAGAATGTCTTTATCTATATTTGAAAGGTTTCCCTATTAATTCCATTAAAAAAAAATTTTTATTTTATAAATTTTTTCCTTTTTATTCTGTTCTTTTTAGTTTTCATTTAGAATAATATATAAAAATATGTAACCCAATACTGGTGAAAGGTTTAGTACATTTTCATGATGCTTTTTTTTTTTTTTTTTCTCTCTAGTGAATTTTAATTTTTACAGTTAGTTACAGAACAATTTTTTAGTTAATAATTTTCAAAAGGCAGCATAGTTTTAAGTAAAAATTTAACGATAAAAGAATCTAAAAAAATCATGTATTACAATATTCTATTATTTTATGACTTATTTTTTGGTTTACATTTAAAATATCATTTTAAAAAATGTAACCCTCAACTTGTGAGTTGTTTGAAACATTATTATAATTTCATTTTCCAGAAATCTGTTTTTTTTTTTACTATTAATACTAAATTGTAGTAAGTGAGCTTGTACTCCAGTTGCACTATTACATTCACTTTCAGGCAAATACCCTTGGGAAAGGTATGAACCCCCTTATCCTCCCAGCTATGGGTTAAATAGTACCACTATTGTTCTTCTAGGAGAATAGCTTCGGCATTAAATAACCTAGAAAGGTTGATATGCCATTAAACAAGGAAACCAAACCTAAATTATAAAACAATAATCTTTAAAAAGTTTCAAACTCAAATTTCACTAATGGAATCAATGAGATATTTAAAGATGGCTGGTCTTAAGAAGGATTGAAGAGTCGCACATTTTTTGTATTTACTTATGAAGAATGATAAAAAAAGTTCCTCAACTCTATTGATTTTTAATCATTTAAAGTGTAAAAATCAAAAACTAAATGTTGTGCTTTTCCTAACAAACATATTAAAGTTATTACACAGTTTTAATGTTCAATAACATCACTTTTCTGAGTTATCAGTCAATATGTACATACCAAAACAGATGTAACTCCTTTATATATATATATAGTTGGGTAGTAGTCCTTCATTTAAGTATGTGTTACATATTGACCCTTAGCTGAGCTATCAATTAGAGATTTCTCTGCACAGAATGTACCTGTGTAAATAAGCGGAAGCAGTCAAGTGGTTGAGTGGAAAAGGTGGGCATTGTGAAATGATATATGTAGATGCCCAAGGGAGATACAGTCAGTCTTGAGTTAGTCTCAGTTTGTGGCCAGAAGAGATTCAGTCAGTCACAGAAAGTGCCAGCAAGTGGCTGGACATCTTGCTGGAACAGCATCTCACAGAGCAGCTAAGAAATTATGGGTCACTATGGCAGTGTGTCTTCATCTCTGTCCATCTCCGTTTGTCTCCATCTGTTTCTCTCACACCACAGAAGCTTTGACCCCTTTCAAGAGAAACAAAGAAACATATTTTTGTGAAAAGTAAGTGTCATTCTTTTATTTTCAATGGATTTGTAGAGAAGAGGAAAATCTCGTATTTTGGTTTGGCGCGCAATTTAATTCAACACTGAATTTCACCCAATCAGGATGACTTATCCTATTCAGCCCGGACCTTCATTTCCGGCTAGCAAAACGGGTGAGCGGCCAAACCCAGTCTCTTTAGCGTGAGACGGCGACCAGAACAGACGTTCGTCTGGTCGTCCCTGCTTAGCTATGCTTTTTTAGCTAGACAAGCCACCCAGTGTGGACATCTCACTGTGGCTTTAACTCTAGCAGCAGCAACATGGACACTCAACGAGGGAACCATCTAATTTATGGATTCTTTACGAGGAATCCCAGTTGAACATAAATTAGAAACATTCAGCATGCCTTCCACAGGCACCACTTCATGTCACCCCAAAAAATGGCTATGTCGATCCGAGTGTAACTCCGCTCTCGACGCACTAGCTCATATTTCACTTCTGGTCCATATTAATGGAGATAACACATACTCTCCCCAAAAATACCAGACACACAAAACTATACCGTGACTCTAAACACAATCCCTCACACGTCCGACAACACACGCTGCTTTATCAACACCCCGCTAAGCCATTTCGTCTCCAACACTAACAAGCCTAAACTCCACAAGTCTTGCAGCACCAAAAGCAAACTAAATATTCAAAGCTGCAAATAAAAAACTTTCGTTGTTGTGTTGTTAAAGAAAAGTTTCGTAATTCATTTGTGTTGCCCAAAATATATAGTGTTAGAGAAAATAACTAATTCCCTTGAACCGCTATAGATTCACAACCTATATCTGAATCAATAATAAAGACACATTTTGTCTATATAATTTTATTATGATCCTTTCAAGTTTTCTAACAAGTGCCTTGGTTTTAGGTTGGAATTGGTAGATGAATTTACTGAAATTGTCCTGAATGCTTTCAGATCTTTCATAGGCCATCATCAGGGGTTGTTTGCAAGTGTAAAGAGTGTTTTTTTAAAAAATGTTTTAAGTTTTTTATAACATTGCAAAAATTACATAAACGTATAGTTGGATTAAACTGAGATGCTGATGATGAATTTAAAACAGAATGCTATCAATGGAAATAGAATATTAAAAACAAACAACTTTTAAACAAATATCTTGCCACAATGTGTCATTGTTGCTGTTTTACTGTAACATACAAACAAGAATTGGATCATTATAATATAGATTTTGCTTCATACGTCTGACATTTGAATCTTATAAATGTTGTTATGCCCAATATAGTCAGATTTTATACTTTGGCTTCTTGTTGATGTATCCATAGCTGTCATTATGAATACTACAAGTTCATCAAAAAACAAGCTGCTTCTTTTATAAATTAGCTTGTTTTCTACACTCTACTAATCTCATTCTCTTCTACAAGCTATCTTGCTCTCTTCTACAAATTATTTCATTCTCTTCTACAATATCGCTTGCTCTTTTTTCTGCAATCTGTCTTCTTCTTTTCTGCAGGGTACCTTATTCTCTTCTGTAGGTTCCCTCATTCTCTTCTGCAAGGTACCTCATACTTTTCTGCAGGGTACCTTATTCTCTTCTGTAGGTTCCCTCATTCTCTTCTGCAGGGTACTTCATTCTCTTCTGCAGTGTACCTTATTCTCTTCTGCAGGTTCCCTCATTCTCTTCTGCAGAGTACCTGATTCTCTTCTGTATGTTCCCTCATTCTCTTCTGCAGGGTACTTCATTCTCTTCTGCAGAGTACCTTATTCTTATCTGCAGAGTACCTTCATTTCCTTAACACTTCATATATCATCCCTGTTTATGTGTTAATAAATTTATTGTTATCTTATAAAGTTATGTAATGTTATTGTTGACATCACTTTCACTTTTGCCATACTGAATTCCCTCCATTAAAAAAATGTTCTTAGTATGACACACATCTTGTGCTGATGTTCTACGTTCAGATTTCTTGGGAGTGTGGTCATTATTCTCAGGTTCAATCTAACCCAAGTGGTTGTATTTGTTAGGGTCCTGTTTATTGCTCAAATCAATCTGTTTGAGATAATTTTTAAAATGGTTGTGAACAACATTAATACACTGGCTCATGAAATTGACATTAAAACTAAGTATGAAATATTTACTTGTTTAGAATGTTTGTGAAGAAGTATTATTAAACCATACATTTTTGGAGACAATCATTGTTAAACTGACTTCTGCATAAATTAACTAGGCAAAATGAGAATTTTAGCAATAAATTGATAATTCTATTCATAATTTTTTATTACAAATTCAGTGTTATATAGAAGTTCATATTTTTCTTCTGTCACTGGATAACAAAATTAACAATTATTCTTGCTCGATATTACAAAATCCTACACTGATGAATATCAAAAAATGGTCCTCATAATGTGTTTAGATTTGATACTGATTTGTTAGAATGTTGCTTAACAATGTAATAAAAATGGTAATTGCCAAAATCTATAATCCATTACTGGAATAATAAAGATTTTCAGCTTGTGAAGAAGAAAATATAATTCTTCGACTGATCATCAGGATTAAGTAAATTTGTTTTTAATGACTTGAACAAATTGCAAATATATTCTTAAAAAATCTCCCTCAATTTCCTTGTCAGTTTTCTAGTTATTGAGAAATCATCAGTCTTTTGTCAGTCAAAGGAAACAATTTATTTCACATCCAACCTAATATATCTCATATAAGCTTCTGTTATTTACTTAGAATAATTTAGTTTGGCACAAGGCCAGAAATATAGTGGAGTGAAAATCAAACTCTCTGATAGCCTAGCATTACACCACATGAGGAATCCAAACACAGTGAAGCTTTGATTTAGCACAATGTCAAGAGTGGGGAGCACTTAGAAATGATCAAACTATTAAGCAGTATTCATAAAGGTTATCATCATAGAAAATGGGACTCAGTGATCTGTGTTTAATCTTGGATGAAACTATATATATTTCACTTCACTCTCATGCTTTTCAGAAAGGCATAACTCCATCCCTTGGCTATTGGAAAATAGAAGTGCAGATTGGGCTCTTTAGCCTTGGGATGACAACCAGTCAAGGAAAAAGAAAACTCTGAATTCAAGCACTTCTCTGCTTTAAAACTGACCTTGTGTCATATACTGCTCATGGTGGAAGGACGTGCACTTCTATTTTTCCATAGATAGGAATTAAAAAGATGAAGTCATGCCTTTCCTTAGGGCATGTGAGTGAAGTGAAATGCTAACAGCTTCATCCAAGATTTGAACACAGATCACTGAGTCCATTTTTCATGACAGTTAACTTTATGCTATGCATGCCTCTTCAGTGGTAATTGATTTTTCAAGATGAGTTTACAAACTATTAAACTCCAACGAGGTTTCTAGTCTTTAACTTGTCATCTGAATGTTGTAATATTTTGAAGTGCCACGATTTTAACTACTTGGCATCAAAGGAAAAGAGTTGTTGAAACTGTTGGCTAATAAAAAGATTTAGATGTAATGAGCCTATTAACCATACTTTGGTCGCAAATAGTATTAAGTCTGAGACAAATTGTCTGGGAACTGTGTTAAATCTCTCTTATATATTTATGAACTACTTTAACTGAGTGTGATTTGAAAGACTTAGTGCAATTCCTTCATTTCCTTCCTAAAAAAAAAGTTCTTGTCATCTAATTTTACCATTATAGATTTTGTTATGGTTAATCTTTTTTTATAGATTATGAGAAATATCACATTTTGAGTTAAAATCTAAGGTTAGCATTGAACAAAATCAGTCACTGCTTTCCCCTTTCTAGCAAGAGTGCTTAAAAGTTCTTTTTCAGGAGGTTGTTCTCTCCCCATGTTGCATCTTCATATCATCTAACATTGTTGGTAGACATAAAAAGTTTGATCACTAACAAAGTTTGTCAATGAAAGACAGAGGAGATGAAGAAGTTGTCACTTGATCTTAGCGATGAAAGAAAAGAACAAACATGCATTTACACTTTGGCTCCAACATTTAATAATCTGTTAATAATTTAAGCTGGCCTTCTGAGTGTGTTTCCAAACTGTCTTCCTTTGGGAGAAGGAAACTTTCTGTATCTTGTAAGGAAAATACTGAAGCCTCTAAAAAGGGGCTTCTAAAATGTCTGCTTTGTAGTACTCCAGGAATCCAACTACAAAAACTCAAAATGCAAACTCTCTTATCACTGAAATAACTTCAACCTGCCAATCAAAATCTTCTGCTTGGGGTGATGGTGGGTAGTGAAGGATATTACATGACAATTGTATAGAGCAGTAGGATCAGGGTCAATCTCTGATGTTTTAGATATCCCAAAAGACAGAGGTGATGGTATATACATATCTGCATAAATACTTTGAAAGAGTCCTCAATAAATTGAATCATGAATTACATTTCATTCTGATGAGGAAATTGATAAATTGCTTCTACAAAATCAGTTTGAAAATGATTAAAATGTTTAAAAAGAAAAGAACTTTGAAAACAAGAGCCAAATACATGTGCCAGTCTTGAAGTCACCAAAAATTCTTGATCCTAATTCTGTAATTCACTCCCCTTCTTTCAAAGAGAAAGAAAAAGAAGAACAAGATAATTCTAAGAAAAAAAAAACAAAGTCATCAGAATTGTAGTCAGTTATCTAATTTTTTTTCTTCGCTGTTCATCGCAAAAGTGTTTCATCAACAAGCCTTGTACATTTTACAATCTGTCCATATTGTTAGCTAATTAAGATCATTTATCCTTTCCATCCTAACATAAGTTGCTGAAGATATATTGATCTTCTAATCAGTGTTGTCTGTTCAGCTGTTGCTTATAATAATTGCAAGCATAAATACTGTCTTGCAAACATTAAATATTTGAACAATGGTCAGAAAACATAAGATAAGCAGTAATTCAAAAACAGTCTCTTGCATATATAAATGAAAAGAAGCTCTAAACAAGTATCGGCACATTTTACCTTTCATTGTAGTCTATTTGTTTGGATTTTTGTTGATATCTATTATTGTATTTTATTATCATTTGTATAGATATGTAAAAGTATTAATGCTGATTAATGTATTATCCAAATATTATATGGATTTAATCCTTTAGGTGAGATTATTAAATCTTGGTATCTTCATATTGTACTAACTAGTTTTGCAAGGCAGCACCAATGTTAGAAACAGTTGAAAATGATCACTGCTTTGAGATGATGAAGCCTAACAGAAGTCACAAAAGCAACAGAAACATTTTAAAACTAGAAGAAATAAGCAGAAAGCTATTTTATTCATTGAATACATCTATTAACCTGCCCAGTCAACAGGGCTTAAAATATGCTAAATGTATCCCCTGCAAAGGAGTAAGACCTTCTGCAGAGAAAGGGCTTTTCTAGGTATGACACTAAACTGCATCTGGTGGTGAAAGGCCCTTTCAGCTGATCTGGGGAGTTGGAAGTACCCATTCATAACCATTATTTCCAGGTCAACTCTGTTAGAGTCCCATCTATGAGTCAAATGGAGGATCTGTTTAAGAATCATTTATATTCATTAGATGTAAAATAATTAGTGGGATGCTTAATTATATTGATTATTTTACTGATAATTAATTGTATTAATTATTTTATTTAGTTTAGTGACATGGCAGACTGTTCAGGGATCTTTTTGTACTTGGTGCCATGTGTGCACAAAGTAGAGACGTGTGGAGGCTGATGTTATGACACAGTGTATTGAGAGATGACTGAGGGGATAATGAATTTGAATATAGTCAGTTAAGAGTTAAGATTTAGGCAGTTGAGTTTGAAAATCCAAGGAGAGAAGTTGAGATTTGGAAGCCAGACATGATACATCGGGTGTGTTTGTGAGTCGGGTAGCTGCAAGAGAGATTTGCTCATAGACCCTTTGACATCTTCCTCTATCTCATACAGTGACTACTATCATGAAATTGTACCAGGCAGAATAAAGGCTTCATATCCAAAACAGAAGAGTCACCTATTGTTATTTTTGAAGAGTGTGTAATTTCAAATATTCAACATGGTCCATCATGTTACATAGGACCATGAGTAAAAAAACAAAAATTGAAGCTCCATAAAAAATGTAAATATGAACATACAATGAATATGATTCTCTTACCTCAATACAATTAGCTTAGACTGATTGACACGCCATTAACATCAATCAATCAACCACATTTATTAGAATAATACCTTAGCTCTTCTCTTATATATTATGGGATTATTTACATATGGATTAATTCTTAAACATTCTCTCCTGCTTTTTAATTTTCATGGCCCAGTTGTCAGGGGCTGTAGAATACACCAACTGCATCTCTGCAGAGGGATAAGACTCCCCCAATGAGTGTCCTGGATATGAGACCAAACAATCTGATGGTGAAGGTTCAGTAATGCTGGAGCTTTGGGGAATGTAGAATATCCCTTCATTGCCATTGCTCCCAAGTCCACTCTGAGAGCATCTGATAGGGTCCTATCTATGGGTCAAATAGAACTATTTGACATTTAAACTGTATGCAAACAAATGACTTATGCTAAATTTAATTGCTTGAAATAGAACTGTTTAATCATTTAACTGTGTGTGAATAAATGACGAATGTTTAATTGAATTGTAAGAGATACATGGCAATACTTGGAACTATTTAACTATGTTGACATGCTAAACTGAATTGCTTGAAATAGAACTGTTTCATCATTTAGCTGTATGTAAACAAATCATTGATGTTAAATTGAATTGTAAATGTTAAATACCAGTACATGAAAACATTTAACTGTGCTTAAATAAATGATTAATAGAAAATAGAATTATTTGTATTCAATAGAAATAAGTGCAACCATTTAACTGTGTTAAAAAATGAGCTCAGGATTGTTTAAAAATTTTATCCACAAAATGTGTGAAAAAATCCTATATTTAATATATGTGTATGAAAAGATTTGGCTTTAAATAGCCTATGATGGTTGATATGCCCGAAAACCAAACGAAACCAAACTTTAATTTTCATACTGATTATGTAATTCTTTGTTGCCTTGTAAAATTCTGCCTCTTAATATTTTATACTTCAAATTTATTGAAATCCTTATAATACAAAATCATTTTCTAGAGGTGAAATTTTCAAGGTCACACAAACAAATGGATTTTTTTCTGTAACAGTTGTAAAATTAGGAATGGAATAGCTGTTAACCTGATAAAATTATGAAAACAAAATTTGAAGAAAAAAATTAACAAATGCTTACTTACTATACAATCTGATACTGATACAATTTTGATTGATAAAATGCCATGTACTGCTTAGCTGTAAAAACATTCATAATGTTTACATTCTAAACCTTGAGTGCCAACTTTTTTTCCACCAAGGAATTACAATCTATCGTTTATCATTTCAGAACTTACATTTTTTGTTTTATTTTGAATTATCTATCTATCCCTTTTGAGCAACAATTACGAATCTTTTTCAGCTGCAAATTCAAATTTATACCCTTTTCAAAACTCTGTCTGCTTTGACTAACATTTGCTATCCAAAGACAACATAAATTGTAAAGATTTGAAATATTTGAATTAAAGTTAATTTGTTTTTTTTTCTCCTCTCACAATAAATTTCTTATATTTCAGTTTTCTCTTTTTGCATCATTTCATGTTCTTTCTTTTTTGATTTCTCTTTCCTTCCAACTTTTTCTCTTCATTTTCTTCCTTTTTTTCTGTGTATGCTTTATGTTCCCATATATATATATATATATATATATATAAAGATAAATGCAAATGAGAAAAGTATGCAAGAAAAAGTGCTTGATATCACTACAGCAGAACAGGTATTTACCACCTAATTCCATATTTATTCTCCTTTATTTGGACAGCCCTATTTATTTATTTGTCTATATTTCTTTCCTCCATGTTTGTGTATCACATCAACTACATTCTTAACATGTGACTTTTCACCACAATATAACTGTGAGTGATTAGACACTTTTCTCATTTTTCTATCTGATGATTGCGCACACCAGATGAAACTTTAAGTAATGGACTTCTAATGTTCATTATCTGATATTTTTCAGAGTTGTCTCTCTCTCTCTCTCTCCTTCTCTCTCTCTCTCTCTCTCTCTCTCTCTCTCTCTCTCTCTCTAAATATATATATATATATATATATAGAGAGAGAGAGAGGTTACATTGTATTTTATGTATTAATAGATTTATATTTTGGTCAGTAAGATATCTATGATGAAACAGCTTAATACACCATTGTAGTACAGGCATTCCTTTATTGATAACCATATTACTTATTACAATTACAATTACTTATCTAGCGTTTGCACCAAGTGGGTGATATCAAACTGATTTCCTGGACTTTGGGTGCTTTTCTTTGAGGCAATACCTGCTTAGTGTTGCATATTGATCTCCGACCTGGCCAAGCTGTCAAAATAGGAAATGCACCTGGTAAATAACAGGTGCATCCGGTCGAGGAATATCAGGATATAGCCTTGACCGTGGACGGGTTGAATGAGTGTGATTTGTGATGCCCACAAGAAGAAGGTGGGCATCAAACTATTATATAACTCAGTGCACAGGAAGTTCAATCAGTTGGAGATAAGATGCGGTAGAGAAAACCAAGCACCCAGCAGAGGGGGCCCTCAGGTCCCTGATTGAGCAGTTGATCAGACCAGTTGGAGAGAAGATGCTGGAATGAGGACCATGTCCCAAAGAGGCTGGGCCCCAGGCCCCCGGTTGAGCAGCACAGGAGAACAGGAAAGAAACGCTATTATGGCCAGAAGAGTGGGGGTCAATATGTGGCAGTTCTGTTCGGTCTCCAACTCCCTCTCACAGTAAAACCTTTAGTAACCCTTTCAAACCCTTTCAAATAAAGTGAGAGGTATATTTTTCTAAAGAACTGTGTCGCTCGTCTTTATTGTGTTGTTATGATTCTGCATGTATATGTATATGTATAGTTGTTCATGGTTGTGATTATACTATATTAGCAGGGGTGAAATTATCACTTGGTGTCTGAGGTGTCCCCAAAAAATGAATGCCAAGAAGACTAAGCATTTTTTGTGATGGCCCATAAAATGACTTCCTGCCAAATCTAACTTGACGGTAAATGTGATAAATCCATTCCTTTACGACAATTCAAGTTATTCAAGTTTCAGAGATATGAACAAATTTGTCTGTAAATTCAGATTTTGAATACCATTGTTGCTGAAAGAAATAATTTCAAATTTATTGTCTTGCGTGGGAATTATTTTGGCTGTTGAGGTTCCGATTTATATTTTCGTTCAATGAGGATGATTTAAACCATTTGTGATGAGGAAATATGACACCTTCATACATTCATCGGGTTATGGGGAAAGGAGGTACGACTATAGTAGTAAACAGAGCAATGGAAAGAGAAGCTGTCTCTCTTCAACCCTCCCTATTAGTACAAGCTGACATGGGCATGAGAAAACCCCTTTCTCTATAAGCCATGTATGCGTCAGTGGAGAGAAGCAGACCAATGACCATGATTGGTACTGAGGGATAAACCACCAAAAAGCCAAGACATGTTAATTTTTCAAACAATGGAAACTAAAGGGTTGCTGTTTATTCGCCCAAGGGTGAAGACACATAAGGAGTTGCCTTTTGTTCATTGAAAAACTAAGAACATAATTTGGGATATGGAAGAAACCCAAATTCCAAAGTCATGCCATGCAGAGAACACCGAGAGAAAAGAAAAAGCTTCTCCTTTTAATGAACTGAAACTCCAAGGTGTGGTGATCCTCGTTAAACAAATAACCAAAGAAAAGACTTGTCTATGAGGAAAAAGACAATAATTGATCTTGGTCTTATCTGAAATAAGACGTGTATCCTTCTGCCAACATGTTATGGAAACCCAATAACGAGAGGAAAAAGAGAAGAGAATAAACTCCACAGTATCCCAAGTAAGTGAACATACAATTTAAGTATATTCAAATTTATCTTGCTGCATTCATGCTGACATGAATAAAAGACAAATTACGGGAGGAAATAATAGCTCTGATAAGTTAAGGGAGAAAAGAAGAGGGAATATCCTCCTAATGATAAACTTGAGATTTGGAGCATAAGCTCTACCGTTAAATCTCAAAATCTGAAGGAAAGCAGAATGTGTCTACTGCTGATGAACTATGTTCTCACCTTCCGTCATTTAAAAGAAAGACTTTCTCGCTCTTGACTTTTACCTGAACTGTTTTTTTCTTTGTTTCTTTCTTTTATTCAATAAAAGAATATTGTTATTAATCTTGTTAACCCAAACACAGCAGTTCAGAGTCCTTTTTTTGTTGTGGAAGTATTGTATTTGTCAAAGACCTTGTATTTGAGGGGGAAAGCTCGCCAATCAGCTGTGTTGAATTTTAATAGTTCACCAAGAACTCACCTAGTGGCTTTGAAATATGGTTCAGCTAGGGAGTTGGTGATATCTGTAACATTAAATAGCGTTTGGCAAACCACAGCCCACGTGTGTGCCCTGTTTTAACTGGTAGACTTGGCAGGAATGAACAGCACCCTGCAAGCCCATGGGGCACATGGCAGTGTAACACATTCTACTCGGATAACTTTCCCAGGTAATATAAAAGGCCACGCAAATGCTCTCTCACTCTCTTCCTCACTCATTCTAGCAGTAGAACAGACCAACTTCAACATGGGGAGAGCGCATTCAATCTTTGGACCATTGTTTTCTCTAGAAGAACATTCCTTTATCATTTATTCATTCCTTCTAGACCAACTGGTCCTTGAAGCTTCAAGTTGCATGCTTAATTCCTGCTCAAACATCCATAACTGCTATCTTGCCTTTGTATGACTCACAGTACAGGGTTATCTCTCAAGTGAACATTAAAGTTTTTGGAAACTTACCAATATACTCATCTACTCATTTGTTTTACCCCTTTCATAATGTAAAAGGGCAAGACAACCAATTTGCCTTGTTACAAACCATGTTGGTTTGAAAGTTCAGCAACTGTACAGTAGATGGTATTATTGTAGCTGCAAAGCATCACTTTGTATACACTTTACACTTGTTGCAGTCTCTCTTTAGTATGGTAGTGTTATTCATTATAATTATAATTTTCACAGATAAATGTTTTAAACTTCCAAAGTTGGAGCTTATCTTCTTTGAAAAGGGTCACCATTGTTAAAGAAATTCTTATTTGCCTAAATATTCATAACTTCTTTTAAGCCTAGTTAAATTTTGACAAAATTTTATGCTGTTATTTCTCTATGAGAAAAATGATATAAATCAACAAGCCTTATTAGTGAGAAAAGGCATCAGTAAAGTTACATACAAATATTCAATGCACTACATGGACTCTAACAAAATGGCTGGAGAAGAAGCTAGACGGCAATTACACAAGAATGCTGCGAGCAATCTTGAACAAGTCCTGGTGGCAACACCCCACAAGACATCAACTGTACGGCCACCTGCCTCCTATCACGAAAACTATTCAAGTTAGACGAACCAGACATGCAGGACACTGCTGGAGAAGCAGGGATGAACTCATAAGTGATGTACTCTTGTGGACCCCCACACATGGCCGCGCAAAAGCAGGACGACCAGCACGAACATACATTCAGCAACTATGTGAGGATATGGGATGTTGTCCAGAAGATCTGCCTAAGGCGATGAACGATAGGGAAAAGAGGGCCAGGGATATTCGTGCTACCAGCATGACATGATGATGATGATGATGATGAAAGAGTTGAAATTTGTTTGGATTTTTCTTAGTGAACATTAATACCAGCAAGTGAGTCAGTGCCAGAAATAAAATACTATGATTATTTCTGTATTTTTCCAGATTGTTCAGCCAAACAGTTAGGAGTGCATATTATACATGTGAACTATATAATCAAATTTTTATCTGACCAAATGCCTCATGATATTCAGAATGAGTTGATTAAAAGTCCAAACTAATGTGTTTTATATCATTACAGAGAAATATCCACTGGAATGTGTGTTTATCTATAATTTTGTTTCTCTTAATGTGAGCTAATTTTCATTGCATTTTTATAAAAACATGTCCATGTTTTCTGCTCTAAATACTGTGTAAATTTTGTGTTTTAAAACATGATATAAACTATATAAGTTTTTATTTTTAGTTGAAATGAACCAATAAAAAGTTGAATATATTGAAATTTAGGTAAAATTTAGCTGCTACAAATTCTCAAAAGTCAGTGCATATTATACACAAGAATTTTTTTCCCAGAATTTCATAGTCTAAAATTAGGAGTGCATGTTATACACAAATAATTACATTAAGTACTGTAAGTACAGTAACATTATAAATACATCTATTATTGGGATTAGTACTTCAGACATTTCGATTTACAAAAGAACCCCAAGAACCTATTCTGGTTTTAAGTGGGGAAGCTCTTGTATTTTAGAGTTGTGCAGATGGTGCCAATGTAGTTTATAAGGCTCATAAATTGTTGGTACGTAGTGGATTATCAAAGTTGATTTATATTTTATATGCACTTATAAACAAGAAAGAAATTTTGTTTCCTTACATTTTCCTTTTCTTTTGATCTGAATCTTCTTTTCTCTGTTACTGTGGAATAACAAATCTATATTTGCCAGCTTCTCAGATGCACATTTTACATAGTCTATCTTTGTAGCTGTAAAGACCAAGACATCATTGCTCAGCCTCTTGTGCATAATGACTTTGTTTTACTTCTTTTTTTCTGTTACCAAAAAAACAAGTGTCTCTGAGAGGTTGGCAAATATGGTAATTCAAGCATAAAACACCTTTGTAACACTTTTATTATTACAAACATAGTCCATCATAAATGATGGGATTATTGACATATGGATTGGCAGTTTTACTTGTCTATAGCTTTAAGATGGTGACATCAGTTATGTTGGTGAGTTGAAAACATTGGATTAAAGATAAGAAAGAAAACATGGGAAGAGAATGACTTGGATGGTTAAATAAAGTGAAAAAGAGAAAAGAGATGAAATGCAGAAAAGGTAGAAGGCTGGAGTAAAAAAGTTATGGAGTGAGAGAAAAGAAAGAAAGAAAGAAAGAGATTAAGTAGTGTAGTCTAACAAGTTATTCTCTCTCTCTCTCTCTCTCTCTCTCTCTCTTTCTCAGTGTCTTTCACTCAGTGTTTCTCTCTTGACCATGCTGGTTTAATGGAGGTGCCTATGGTGTAGTTATAGTCATAGGAAATGAACATGGCGATACGAGTTCAAATCCTGGACGAGACTGATTGCATTTCACATAGCACTAATACCCTTGGGGAAGGTATGAATCCAATTATTCTCCCTCCAGCTATGGGTAAATAGTAGGACAGACTGGGTTCTTCATGCTTGGTTAGGCAACTAGTCTAGGAGAAGGAAAACTCTGAATTCAAACCTGTTAAACTTCGCTTAAAAATTGACCTTGTGTCATATCCTGCCCGAGCGGAGGGGTTGGTAAATTGTACCATGCTGGTTTGAAAGTTCACCCATCATATAATAGATGGTGCTAATTTAGCTGCAAAGCATTGATCTGTAAACACAATACAATTCTAATTGTCTTTCTGTAGCATGACAGTATTTAAGACCAGCAAGAATTGTTGGGCATTGCTGGTAAAGTAAGGACAAACTCATTAGCAACATTCTCCTTATGGTCTTCTATACATGAACACACTGGTGTTAGCTGTCCAATAAAAACTTACATTCTTCTGTGCAGACACTGGGTACTGTCTAGAGGACTTGCCAAGAGCAATGACTGATAGGGATGGCTGGCAAGAGTGACTCAAAGGAATCCATGCTGTTAGCATACCTTGATTATGATGATGATGATGATATTGTTTATTAACAATGTGAACCTTGTGGCATGAGCAGCAGCAAGTTTTACAATATTTGTTTCCAACTTCAATCAAAGAATCAAAAAATCCCTATGTGATATTCCAATTGGACTTTGATTCTGGATCAAAAATTGATTTATTGTGCTGGAATCTTTCTCCATTTGATAGGATGATAGAAAGGCAATAAAGAATAGTTTGGCTTCTTTCCATAATAGACCATATTTCATACTTCATACTGTATTGTAACCACAAGTTTGGATGTTAAAAAATCACCTTTACTTTTAAATTTTTTTACACCTGCAAATCAATTTTTAACCTTCTACTTTATGCATTCATACACTTTTGGCCAAGCAGAAATTCTCTGTTTAACAAAATCCTTAAATCTTGTCTAAAAATATCCTTCAATTATTGTAGATGTACATAGTTGGCCCTGTCATATGTATAAATTCAAATAGAATAATGAAATCCTTCCACTTGCATATTGCCTTTCACTGAGAATCTTGTAATATAATTTTGCTCATTACAACTCTCCAACTTCCATTTAGTTTGTTGTATAGGCATTATTCAGAAAAGCTAAATAAATAACTGTATATGAAAATATCCATCCAAATTGTAAGTAAAGCATTATTTTGATTGATTGATTTTAAGGTTAGTTTATGCCTAGAAGTTAGGGAATTGTGTTCATTGTATGTTCATATTTACATGTGTTGTGTAGTTGTTTCTTAAGTTTTTTTTTTTTTGCATACAGTCCTATCAAATATAAATAATTCTTAAACAGATCTATTTAACACACAGATAAAGACCTAACATACACTACCATTTTGGGTCTGAGTAGACCTGGGACTAATGGGAATTGAGGGGTACGTCTCACTCCCCAGAGCTCTCTAACTAGAGCATCACCATCAGATGCAATTTTGTATCATACCCAGCCCCTCCGTTTTTTTAGATCAAAATATTCTAAACTCTACTGATAGTGTGATATTATTTTTGAGAGTTTTGGAAAAGAGGGATTGAAAAGGAGAAATGAACAGAAGAAAAGGAAAACCTTGTCACCATTGCTATTATAAGGAAAAGTAGCATTGACCAAACAATTAAAAAGTGTTGAAAATTTCATTATTTCTTAGCAAAGAAAAACAGATAAAATAGGTTAGAAAAAGATGCTTTTTAGTATAGAAATACTAGCAGGGAAGAAAGAAATTATTTTAGTTGTTAGCACAAATATGGCAATGTTTCCTTCCGAATACTTCTTATAAAGTTGTATTTATTATGAGGGTTGAGTGAGAAGCAAATAAGCACACTGAGTTACTATAACAAAATGTAGCTTAATATTGTTATAAAAGTCTTCTGGGTAACTGTGATATAAAGGTTAATGTTGAAAGTGATTATGAATAAAACATTCAAAAAGATAACAAATAACAGGAGATAGATGAACAGACATTGTCTTTTTATTTATTTATATATTTTTGGTAATAACCAATAACTTATTGATATGTTTTTGTATGTTTATTTATTTTGTATGTGTACATAAATGTTTTTAATATTCTTTTTTTTGTTGTTGTTGCTTACTTGCGTGTCAGTCCTGAATTCCTTATTAAAATTTGTTATAGTTTGTGAAATTCAAAACTGATGATTCGATTCAGTAGTTATAGTCACAGTAAAATAGATAAGGTCTGTTCTTTTTGAATACTGGACTTCTATTCTCAAGCAGGAGATATTTGGTCCAAGACATTCAAGATCTTGGCAAGAAAATATGGAAAAGTTATTCTAGGAAATATGACAAGGTAATTCTATTTTTAAATGTGATGAAACTCACTGCTTTTGAGACAGTTAATAACATTTTGAGAATCTTGTTTTATTATGGAGTATCTGATTAGGGTATCTAGAAAAGATATTTTCTGCAAGGAATATGTTATATTCCTAAAAATTGCAATTTCTGGTGACGGAAACACAACCAAGAAAGATACTATTATACGTTAATGTACTTGGATTTGTGTCTTCTTCTTAACTCTTATTATAGTTATATTTCCATACAATTTGGTCTTCTTCAGATGTCTGTCATCATGGGTCACCTTCTGGAAATTTTAAACCAATAGTAATTATACCTCTTCACCTTAGAAATTCAGACAAAAAGAAAATTGCAATAAAAAAATCCTTACTTTTGTTTTATCCTCTGTGTAAATCAGGAACCCTTTATATCCTCATGAAAATTGTTGCTGTGTCATGAATAAGAGAGAAAGGTTGATCTATCAGCTTGTGTGTGGGTATGTGTGTAAGAAAGAGAAATTATGACACTCGCTCTCTCTGAATAGATGAAGTTAATTTCATCAAATCTCTTTTCTCCTTTTGGCTTTTTGACAGTATATTTGTCAGTCTTAATTAGCTCCATACCTTCTTGTCAGTTACATATGTAGATTGACATTATGAAAAGATAAATTTAATACTTCATTGTATCTTTTTACGATTTATCTCTTTCAAACAGATTTTAGCTCTATGATAATTACTCAAAGTGAGACAACCTGTTTTTGGTTGATTGGTTGATGGATTTTAACTGCATGTCAACCTGTCATGGCTTACTTTATACTTAGCAGCTAAGGAATAAGGTACATTGTTTTTCTTTATTTACACTTTTTATAGTTAACACTATCTTAGCATTGTCGAGGGGTTAGTTTATATCGTATTAATCAGGCTTACACTTATATCTTTTGGTATATTTTATTTCTCTCCAAAAGTCATCAGTTTTGACATTTTCAAAAGATCTTTCATAATATTTGTGTTGAAAAAGTGTTTTTTATGAGAAAATGTTTAACAATGAAGGGTGTTTGACATGTAGTTGTTGCTCTTGTTTGAGTGTAAAGGAGTGTGTAAGTCTTGTGAGACCAATGTATAATCAGGATGTAGTGACTTGTACCTTTGTGGATTTTCTGAAATCTGGTCTCCATTCTCCCAAATTGGTTTTGATCAAGAAGAGCTTATTGTGGATGTTGTTATCTCTGCATTGTTGCCATTTTGTTTAAAGGAATCTAATAATTTTCTATTTCAAGTCAGTATATGGAGTCTTGAATTTGTCAGGAACAAATCTAAAACCAATTTGGCTTCAAATCAGCTCTTTTATTTCCCCTCAGTCCAAAATGGTTTGGGATCCAGAATGTAAGAATCTCTTTAGAGATGAACATGGAGTTCATTCTACTTAGGAGTTAAATGATAAGGAGTGCTTCGAGTTTTTTTATTTCTTAATGATAATAAGACAGAGTGTAAATCTGAGAATATGATATAGCTTTCATGGTCACTTTCAGAGATGATGTTGAGTGCTAAGTATTTTGCATGGGTTTTGGCTGTAAAGAGGGAGCTTTTCTTGCAATTTTTTGTTTTATTATTATCCTTGGAGCTATCTGTAAGGATGCAGAAGTGGTTGGAATGGTTTTACAGGATATTGCGGAGTTTATCTTGGTAAGTGCTGGGATGGGCTTTCCTTTTGGGGAGCTTGCCTTGTTTCAAGATCACTTTAACTTTTTTAATAATCCAAGGTGATATTTAGGGGTGTTTCATGTATAACAAGGAGAGAGATTTTAGATTCTTCAAGGGTGGGTTCCATCGAAAGGCCAAAATGTTTTATTGATTTTTCTTTATTCTTTTTAAAACACTTTGTATCTTGAATTTAAGATGCAGTCATAAGTTGGGTTGGATGGGCAGAATTTCAGTTTTGTGAAATATGGGAGAACCAGTTTTTTACATCTGAATTTTTGGGATTCTTTATGAGCCTTAGCATACAGGGTGTTGACTGGAGAAGTTCTGAGGGCTTCAAAGACTAGCCTTAAGCCTTTGTGCTATATAGGGTCAAGCTCTTTGAGGTAGATCCTCCTAGTAGATCTATTGACAAAACTAACAGAGTCAAGTTGTGGGGGTATCAGTGCTCTGTAAAGATTACGGCTCACTTGTCAGTCAGCTCCCCATTCTGTATTGGCAACCATTTGTAACAGTTTTTGGGCTCAAGTACTTTTGGTTTTTAAATATTTTATATGAGTGATGAATTTTAGATTTTTATCGAGCTTAAAGCCAAGGACTCAGAGACCACATCTTCTGCTCCATCCTATGCAAATGCTATTAAGGTGCCAAGGAACTTAAACTAGTCAACAACAGGTATTTCGCTATCTTCAATTTTATGACAGTGTCATTGTGCATTTTCCTCAGAGAGCAAAAATGCACACACTGGGTTTTGGACTGTGAGAATTTGAAGGTGTTGTTTTTTGCCCATTTATTTATTTTGTAGTGGCTTACTTGTAATTGTCATTCTACAATGTGAATCTGAGTGGATCCATTACAGATGACAAAGTTGTCAAATGTCAACAGCTCAATCGATTTTAGGATTCAGGCATTTAGCTATATTATTATATTTCATGGAAAAGAGAGTAACGGAGTGGATACTTCCTTGTGGAATAACTTCTTCTTGATTTTGGATCCCACATGACCCTGAAGTTTCTCTAGAAAAAGTTTGTTTGAAAAGTGGCAATCTTCCTCTTAAGCTTAAATCATGCAAATCTCTCATGATACCATACTTCCACATGGTGTCATATGCCTTCTCCAAGTTGAAAAAAATCATCATCAAATGCTGTTTTTCTATGAAAACTTCTTTGATGGAGGTTTTCAGTAGGATCAAATGGTCTACAGTTTTTTTCTTTTCATGGAATCCTGTGTAGAGGTTGGTAATTAGGCTGTTTGATTCTAGCTACCAGGTCAGCCAGTTGTAAATCATCTGCTCCATCATCTTACAGAGGCAGCTAGTTAATGTGATGAGTTGTTAGTTTTGTAGATTAGAGGTATCTTTACCAGTTTTGAGGAGATGGGGATAATTACCATCTATCTCCATTCATTTGGGAAAATATCACTCATCCATATGTTATTAAAGACATTTAGAAGGCACTTGACAGATTTGTTCAACAGTTGCTTTAAAAACTCATGAATCAGGGCTGACAACTGTATTGTGGGATTTATTTATGGAGTCCACAAGTTTTGTTAAGGTGAATGGCTTTTTATAATCTTTAGAATTTCATGAATTTAAGTTTAATTTTTTTTCATTTCAGCACTCTGATTGATTTTCAAGAACTTTTGTTGACCTGAGTAGAAAATTTTTTGAGAATGTTTTCGCTAACCTTTTTTGCTGTTATTTTTATGTTTGTTAAGAGAGGCGTTTTAAGTGAATTTTAGGTGAATTGTTTATTTTTTTTTTACTGGCTATTCTCCAAATCATGTCTCAGACTGTTTTCAGTTTGGGGGAAGTATTCAGTTTGTTCGCATAATTTTGCCAGGAGTTTCCTTTGGCCTCTTTGATGATTTTACATGCATTTTCTCAGAAGAATTTGAAGAGAATAAATTGGAATTTGTGGGTTCAGTGTGTCCAGAGCGGCACATCATAAACGAATAGCCTCTCTACATTCTTTGTTGAATCTAAATGGTTTTTAAAACTTTTTAAATTCTAAAAGTTCTTTACTGTTCTGAAAATGAGAAACCATTGTCACTTATTGTTTAAAAGAGTAGCTAATAAGAAAAGTATCAAACAAAAGCTAGCAACAAATACAACTTCAAAAAAAATTTATTTACAGCGAATAAAAAAGAAGATAGCTCATGCATATAAGTCCATATGCGAGATTGTAACAATAGGCAAAAAGGTGAAAGAAAAAAAAATTATTTACAAATTACAACTACTTTTTCTTTACATACAGCGATACATACAGCAAGGCACTTCGATCAGTCAATTTATCTTGTTTGCTTCTTCCTCCTCTTTTAGGCCTCAAAAAACTAGGACTGCTGTTTTCTTCTTAGGACCTCAAGCAGTTCATTCTCAAGTTCACTTCTTCATCAGCAATGCTGGCTTGCTTCACTAATATATATTGATTACTTATAAAATTTCTATCCTTTCTTTTTTTTCGAGCAAATATTTCCTAAGGTTTTCTTCAGAAATAAAGTTGGACATGTTGTTTAGGTGCAGGTACAAAATTAAAATAAATATATGTGATTCAGAACATATATTAAGCCTGCAAATTGGCTGGTACAAATGTCAGCATTATAGTTTTTCCAAATTAACGGGTTGTTCTTTTCTTTATTTCATGTTCTCCTCTGGAGAAGTGACCGCTCTCACAAAATATTTGGTTCTTGATATGCAAAATTTTAGAACTAACTATTCAAATTACTCCCAAAGGGAGTAATAAAGGGAAAATTAAGGGAATGTGTTTACTTGCAAAGTACAAAACAAAGTACAAAACAAGACTGATCCCTTTTGCACAAAATTTATGTCGTTTAATATTCGATGGAGACAGAAAATTCTTGAACTGTTGCCAACTAAAATTAATTCATTTCAAACGGAAAACTGCCCAATCTTCAAAAATTAAAAGACAGCCTCGTTTTCGAAAAATGGTCAAAAACTCCAATTTTAGCCAATGCCCAAATGCCATGATAAGAAAATTCAAAAAACACAGTGGTTATCAGGAAACCGAATTTTTACAGAAACATTAAATTTGTATTTTCCTCATAAAGGCAACGCCATTTACAAATAAAGCAATAAAATATTTATCCACTCTCAACCGATATTTCATCTTATAAAATTTTCAAAAACCATTGTCTCTCCCGTTTGTAAGGGGTTAGCTTGTATGGAATTCACTTTTTCTGCTGTTGAGACTATTTTTGTGGGAAATGTTGGCAGAATCAGCTGTGTTATTTTGTATGAAGTATTTGAGGCAGAGATATCTAAACTTCTCCAAGTTATCTTTGTTCAATTTCCATCGAGGAAAGTCTCTTGTTTAGGGTACATGCTTTCAATTACATTTATGATATAGTCGCTTGCGCATATATCTTCATTCATCCTCCTGGAGAAATTTAGGAAATTTTAAGGAGTTGTAGAGGGTTAAATCTATGGCTGAGTTGGTAGCTGAAGATGGGTCGAAATATGTTTGAAATTTTGTGTTGAAGAGACATAGGTTATAATTGCTGATAATGTTTTCCAGTGTCCTGCCTTTTTAGTATTGTGGCTCTTGAAATCACCAAGTAGAATATGAAGTGTTGGTAGTTGCTGTAATACATTGTTGAATTTGTTTTCATTAATTGGATCATGAGGCAGGATATGTAATGAGCAGATATTGTTCTGTGTAAGGTTGCTTTGAAGGTAACTGCCAGAAGTCAAGTATTAAGGTTGATTTTGCTTTGAGGTATGTCGTTCCTAATTAGGATTGAGACATCACCAAAAGTCCTGTGACCAGTATTGTATATTCAGCTGTTGTTTTCATGATATTTTATTTTAACATTATGGTTCACTTTGAGGCATATTTCCTGAAGGCAGATGATGGCGGACCGCAGGTCTGTCAGCAATAAAAGCAGCTCATTCCTATTCGCTTTGATCCTGCGGCAGTTCAATTGAATTATTCTGTGGTTCATGATTAAGCTCCGAGTCTGAATTGTTTAGTGGTTTATTTATAGGTTGCTGGGGCCGTTCTCTGTCTCCATTTTTTCTAATAGTATGAATTTGTTTGGTATTTCTAGGTTTTTGGTGTCTTGTATTTTTGTTTCGTTGGAAATTTTTTGCTTGTCTTTACTTTAAGCACTTTTTTGTTTAGAGAGGTGTCTGTTGTGGCAGTTGGTCGTATATATATTTCCCAACCCCTCTGCTCGGGCAGGATATGACACAAGGTCAATTTTTAAGTAGAGTTTAACAGGTTTGAATTCAGAGTTTTCCTTCTCCTAGACTAGTTGCCCCACCAAGGCTGAAGAACCTAGTCTGCCCTACTATTTACCCACAGCTGGAGGGAGAATAATTGGATTCATACCTTTCTCAAGGGTATTAGTGCTATGTGAAGCGCAATCAGTCTCGTCCAGGATTTGAACTTGTGTTGCTGTGTCCATTTCCTACGATAACCCTTACACCATGGGCACCTCCTTGTTGGTTGTATAGGGAATCTTTCATTTTTGGTCGTTCTTGTTTGGAAACATGTTGGCATTTAAATATTTTATTCACTGAGTAAGTAACAGCATTGCCATACTCTCTGCTGGGTTGATTTTCCTTGGTTAAGGATTGTTTTGTATATACAAAGATCCCTCAGAAAGGCTGCTATTGGTTGAGAAGTCTTTTGACGGGTGCAGTGCATTTTTAGTATTCCTGTGTTGGAGTGTTTGCTGGAACCTTAGCTGCATTTGTATAGGCTAGAGCTGAAGTCCTGACCTTAGCATGCATTAGCACTTTGGTTGCATTGGCATAGGATCAAGTCAGGAAGTTGGCCTCTATGATCATGTGAGCTTCAGGGAAATATATGTCTCTTGTATATTATACTTTAGTTACCTCTTTTTACCTTTTCCAAGTCTCGCAAGCTCAAGGGTTGGCCACATAGAATCATCCTACCTACACTGTTTGCATATTGGGTTCCTTGTGTGGCAGCTTACATGGTGTCTGAACTTTTGGAAGTTGTAATATTTCAGAGGATTCGAAGTGTATTTTTCTACTTTGACTGTCACATATCCTATTTAAAGTCTCTGTTGTAGATTCAGTGTGTTGAAGGTAATGATATAGGAATGTGTGTCTATTATTGGCTTATTCTTTCTGATGGATGCTCTCCTGATGTCTGACACTTGTTGACATTTTAGATTTTAAAAAACTTCCTCAAGAGTGCCAGGGGATAGTTCTCGACATTTTCTACTGCTCTATATGAGCTAGCAATCTGTGAGGGTAGGTTTTCATGTTGTTGAAGGTGGTCATCTTGAGAAGCAACTCAGTGTGGCTCTTTTTTACCACTTCTATGAACAACATATTGTGCTTGGTAGTCTTCACTGATTTGGGGGATACATTTGCCAAAAGGAACATTTTTACTCAGAAGGAAGAAAGTTTTGTGATAGGTTTCTCTTCAACTGATTCCATGACTATAATATTTAGAAAAGGAGTGTTCACCTTTTCTACATCACTGTCTGAATCTGTTTCAGGATGGTGTTGCTTGGATATATCTTAGGGGTGCAATAAATAAAGTATTTTATATTCATTTACAGGTCTCCCAACCCACCTCTGAGTCAACAGTGACAAGTGACCAAGTGGGAAACCCATTCACCTTAGTACAACAGGGCTACACAGTTAGTATACTCAGGCAACAATTAGTGCTCAGTTACAGAACAATTTTTTAGTTAATAATTTCTAAAAAAGCAGCCAAGTTTTAATTTCTTAGTTTTAGTTCAAATTTCTAACGAAACTCTAAAAATTTAACAATAAAAGAATCTAGAAATTCTTGTATTACAATATTCTTTTATTTTAGGAATTTTTTGTTTTGTTTCAATTCAGAATATTATTTTTTAAAAATGTAACCCTCAACTTGTGAGTCGTTTGAAACATTATCATAATTTTATTTTTCAAAAGACTTTATTTAAATATGACAAAAATTTAAATTTAGTTCTAAATTGCCTGTTGAGTTACAGTGATAAAAATGTATTTGTTTAATTTTTTTTTTTTACCCAATAAAAATGTAACAGTAAAAAGATGCTAAGAATTAAAAATGGGTCCTTATTTTTAAGCAGAAAATTTTATATATTAATTCAAATGGAAAGTATTTGTTTATTCAATGAATAATGTATTTCTTTAAAAAAAGATTTTGTGTTACACTTATTAAAAATCAATATATTTTGTTCTAAGAAATATGAAAAGTATTCATTTAAAAAATCAGATTTTGAGTTATTGATAAACAATGCTTTTATCTAATTTTTGTTATTTTTTTCTTTTTTTAACCTATAAAAATGTAACATTGTAGGTTGTTATAATAAAAAGGATCTATGAATTAAAATTGTAAAGTTTTTCATATAACAATTTCTTTTTAATCTAAAATAGTATTTTAAAAATGTACCCCTTGATTTGAAACATTTTTAGGATTTCAGTTAGCAAATGTTTCTGTTTAATTAACTCGCAGACAAAGTGATGTCACAATCTTGATTCTACAGGCAAGCGAAGTGCGGATCTCTACATAAATGATAATGTTACAGCAAGCAAAATAATATTTATCCAAAAAAGTAATTCTTAGATGTAAAGTGCAGGATTTTCATTGGTTAGAAAAAATACTTTGTGCAAGTTTTAGACTTTAAGAATCCTCTTTCAAAAATATGGTTTAAAAATCTGTTAAATATTCCCTGAATAACTGTATAACTGTTTTTCAATATTGATGCTCACAGGCATAGACACTTTCTTTTCTTTTTACTGATAACTTTAATGCTTTTTGCTATTTCAGTTACTTGTTGTGAAGGCAAGAGACAAATGAGGTTAACTGACTCTATTTCATCTCCGCCCCATCTTGATTTCACAAGGCCCAATGATGCCAGACATTCCCTGTGATCTGACATGACATTTCTTCCCCTCAAAGTAACACTTTCCTCTGTTCTATGGCTTGGGTTTTCTTCAATTACTAACTATGTTCAAAGAGTAAACACAATTGCCTTGTCTCAGATATCAATAAGGAACCTGTCCAATTCAATATAAAATGTTTGGGTCAATATAATTTTTGGCGTGTTCAACTGGAAGCTTCTGGCAAATGCGTGCTTACAAACCATTTCGTTTATGCAATAACAGACAGAATTGTCACTGCTACGTGCCATTCTGATGATTCTTTTTTAATAGAGAATTAGAAATATTTCTACGGAAGAACTGACTTTATTATGAAAAATGAAATTGAAGACTTTTTTTTTTATCTTAGGACACATACTCTCTTGACCCTTGAGCCACTGAACCTGAGTTCACAAAAATTGCAAAAAAAAAACAATCAAACTTTGTTGCAGGATGCAACAAATTCTGTTAAAAAATTGATTTTAATGGCAAGTCAACTTCTGTAGGGCTATTTTATTGCCTAAAATACTGGGTTTATGGGTTGCATATGATTTAGTAAATATTCAAATAAAAAAGACCAGTTTTTATATGGGAGTTTTGTATGAAAATTAATACAATTTACTTTAAACGCGTATAGAAAATTGCACATTTAGGTGCAATTTACAGATGAGGAAGTAGAAACCTTTTTATTGGTGTTTGCTGTAGTTATGACTAAACTGAATTAGGTATATTTGTCTGTACAAGTATGATGACCAAACAGACATTATTTTGTGTATTGACTTTAAAAAACACATTGTAAGTCACTGAATACCAATAAATGGGATTACGATTAACAAGAGGATTATTCAATAGAATCTTTGTAAATTATTTAATTTTCTGTATTTATATGGTTCAGTTTGGTTTCTCTGTTTAATGGCATATCAACCTTTATAGGTTATTTAATACAAAAACCATCCTGGGAGAAAAACAGAAGTGGTACTTATGAACCCATAACTGAGGGAAATAAGCAGCACCTTTTCCATGGTTATTCGTCTGAAAGTGAATGATATAGTGTGACTGAAGTTTGAACTCACTTACTATGATGTTGCAGTCCAACACATTTTCATTAACAGTATAAATAATCCTACAGATGATTAAAAGAAATGGGACTCAATATTTTCTGGATAAAATATTTTTGATGAAACTCAGGATTGTATAAGAGCAACATTCCTCCAAATCAACAAACCTTCAGCTCTGTGCAACTTTTTATTGTTTCTTAGACCAAAAAAGGATCTCAAGGGTAAAGTTAGAGAATGTGGAAGATATTAAAAGAAATACAATAGTTTCAGCTTCATACTATATTAAACTAAAAAATTCAGTAGAGTTTTAACCAATGGAAAACTCATGGGAATGCCCAAGTATCTATTAGGAAAATAAATATTTCATTCATTGTTCACTTCTGTCATGGAAAATAAAGCTTCAGTCTTCATATTTTTTTAAAACATATCTAGTACAAGATTAAACAAAAAATATTGTGCATAAAGAAGCTATCAGGATTTTTATTAAAAATTCATTTTGTTGAACATTTATATTTTGTTCATATTTTTGTATTCATATAACTTTACTAAAATGTATATCAGAATTGTTTTTTTGAAGACATTTTGTTTTTTATCTTTTTTCCAGTGAAATGCTGAGTATCTCAGCTAGTTTGTATTAGATCAATATAAAATACTTTTTTTTTATAAGAATCAAAGCAGTGTTTGATTAACTTTTAGATGTGAAAATGTGTAGTCAGAATACCTAGACAGCAGACATTTTGGCCATGATTGTCATTTACAAAGCTTTTGTATAGTTTGGCACAAGGATAGACATATGGAGCATTGAGAGAGATTTAAATTTGCTATCAATGATCTGCTACATCATAAATCATTACACAATGTGAAGCAGTGTCAGAAAAAATAAGCATTGTTTAGCATTAATACAGGGGAAGTCCCCATGGTGTTGTAGCCAAAGTGCTGAACTGCAACATTCAGTCATGTTATTACATTCTTTTTTGGACTAATACTCAGGGGAAAATTATGAAGCACCTTATCCCCCACCTAACTCTGGGTTAAACTGTTCTACAAGAATGAATTTGGTATTAAATAATCCATGAAGGTTGATATGCCTATAAACAAAGAATTAAACCAACCAAAAGTAAGAGGCACCTAGTGAGAATCAAACTCATTACTCAGTAACAGGTGAAATGGAAGACCAGCTTGCTAAATATTACATCATACAAGGAACCTAAATTTAGCTTGTGTGTTCTACAAAACATTTTTTGTGAATTCTTATAGATTAAAGATTAATCTAAAATTCTTGATTTGTAACTCTGAGGTTCTTGATTCTATGGACTCATCTGCACAAATCTGAGAGAAAAATTTAAGAATTGAGATGGTCAGCCTCAAGGATGTTAAATAGTACAAATCTTGTAATGGGTTTGAGAAGTTTTTTTTCTATTGTTTTTGATTTAGTTATGCTTTTTTTCTTCAGAAAATTTAATCATAGGATGTGTCTCTTTGAACTAAATTAACTGTTACATTTTTTAATAGGTTGGTTAAGACAGGGAATTCAGTTTTGATATTTTGCTCAACCTGGTGGTATAATGGTTAGCAAGATAGACTAGCAAGTGGGTTCAAGTCTCATTGGGTGTCCCATTCATATGTCCTTGTGCCACATTTAAGCAAAAAGCTTAGTAAATCATGACTATGTATTGCCACTTGCATCCTAACCCTTACTGGTGAGGCAATATGAGCAACTTTTTCCGCTTATAAAAAAAGAGAAAAGGAAAATTTTAGAAACTGTTTTTCAGACGTATATTATTTTAATCCATTACTTATCCATCATAAGTTTACTTACTTCTACCCATCCTTACTCCTCAGAACCCTGAACCCCAATGCCTGGGTGCATCTCACCTTTGAGCTCCTGGCTGAAAATGTAAAATGTTGTAACCTGTTGAATAACAGATTGCAAATTTTTATAGGTAATAGCAAAATAGAAATAAGGATTCTCTGACCAGAATTCCATCTGCTTGGTTTGGTTTATTTGTTTAATGGCATATCAACTCCTTATGGGTTATTTAATGCTGAAATTTGATTCATTTATAAATGTTTGATTATAATCATAACTATATTTTCAATGATTCAGCTTTTTTTTACATTTGTACTTGTCTATAAACATTTGCACAGTTATATAAGCCCAGTTGGCTGAGGTTGTAGAATACACCAACTGGATCTTTGCAAAGTGGTAAGCCTCCCCCCCACCAACCAACAAGTATCCTAGATATAACACTAAACAATCTGCTGGCGAGGCTCCAGTCTTGGAATGTTGCTTCCAGGTTCACTGTGGCCTGGAGTGATAGTACCTGAAAGGGTCCTATTTATGGGTCAAATAGAACTGTTTCACATTTAGTGAAAATAAATGACTAATGCTAAATTGAAATTGCTTGAAATAGAACTGTTTGATCTCTTAACTATGTGTAAACAAATGAATGATGTTTAATTGACTTATTAGTGATAAATAGCAATGCTTGGAACCATTTAACTTTGTTGACAAGGTTTTCATCTGCCTGACTATACGTACACCTTGGGTATAGGCACAAAATACTCTCCATCTAGGTTCTAAAGATTAATTTTGTCATCTTACTATGGATTTCTATTGAACTATGCATAAAAAAAAACAATCTTATTTATGGTTTTGGAATTGCTTTTTACTTAGTATTTATTTCCAGTCTTCTCTTCGCTGACAACACATTTTATAGAAATTGATAAACAGTTTTATATAAAATTTTCATGAAAAATCTATGATATTGAGTTTTGCTGTCTTCAATGAACTTATCATTGTATTATTCACAATTTGAAGCATTATCTTGCTAATGTAGGCAAAGTATGCAGAAAAAGGTTTTCAGCTTTCACACTTAGTTATGAGGATGCATTTTACACCCGTGCACCAGGTAGAGCTTTTTTAATAATCCCTTCTTTTATTGTTCAAAAAATATCTGTATATATATATATATATATATATATATATATATATATATATATATATATATATATACGAGGTGCATACAATAAGTTTTCAGACTTTTTTTGTCTGGGCATTTGTCGTAGACTCTTGAAAATTCAGTATGTTATTGCTATACATCTTATGAGATAACTGACTAATTTTTATGATTTCAGGTTCAAAGGAACAGCTACAGCAGGAACTGGAATACACCCTACTAAAGCCTGAGTGTCACAGCTGGTGAATTGCATAAATTGAGCATCAGTTTTTGAGTGGCATAAGCGATTCAAGGAAGGCAGGGAGTCTGTGAGGGATGATGAGAGGTGTGGGAGGAGTAAGCAAGTCAATACACCAGAGTTGATTGGCCAAACGGTTAGGGTTAGGGTTACTATGTTGAGGTTTTAAGGGAGTTCAGCAAAAGATTCTGTCGGAAGAGGCCAGCACTCTTCAAATTGGGTCAGTGGCATTTCCACCTGGACAATGCACCAGTCCACAACTCCATCCTTGTCACCGACGATTTAACCAAGATGGGCACCAAGACAGTTCCTCACCCTCCCTATAGTCGAGACCTTGCTCCCTGTAACTTTTGGTTATTCCCTAAGCTCAGATGCTGTCATTATGAGACAACTGAGGAGATGAAAGAGGCTGTGACGAAGGTCATTGAAATCTCACACAAGTGGACTTTCATGGAGCCTTCTGGAAGTTGTTGAAATGGTACAACAAGTTCATTGCAGCCAGAGGAGATTACTTCGAAGGGGACTAGAGTTTCATAAAAGTGCGCATACAAAAAAAGTCTGGAAACTTATCATATGCACCTCACATATATATATAATTATTGAAATTTAATGATAAAAGTGTTTCTAATCAGTAAAATACTGTGCTTTATACACTAGAGTTTTGAGTCTTTATCCTTTTTTTATTCTATTTTATAGTTGGAAATATTGTGTGCATATATATATATATATATATATATATTGTTACGTTTTTACAAACAAAGAAAATTGTGTAAATAAAACTGAAAAGAGATGAACTTGTGGAGTACAAGAAAACAATTGGGTTTATTTAACCACAAGCTGAGACATGCATCTGTTGACTAAGGAAAGAAACCGTTTTAACTTTGAGCATACGAGTCAAATGTACGTTCATCTATCATGTATCATGGTAAATTCAAGTCTGTCTTTATTGTCTCTCACGTGCATCTGTTCTGGCCTCTACAATCCCACAATGCACTGCTCACAGGAGGCAACACATTTTCTATTCTTCAGGGGAAATAACTTTGATATTTTTTCATTAGGTCAGTATAGTATTATTCGGTCCAGTTAAACCAGAGTTGGGAGTAATTCCTTCAGGACAAGAAAATCATTCACAAGCTGAACATTTAAATTTTCCTGGTATTTTTTTTCTTCGTGTTTTGGTTTACATCAGAAACACAAAAGAAGATGGAAATAAATTTATAATCCTAAAGTAACCAGTATTTGGTTTTTTCTTTAAAGAAAGTATATATATATATATATATATATATAAGGGTGAGCTGAACTGTTCATAGACTGAAAAATTAATATAATGTCATATCTGCTGTTGATGACTTTTTGAACAAATAGATTCTAGCACTATAACATTGCTGGAAGAAGTCTGTGAACCGCAAGGAGGACTATACTAAAAATTAAACCTCATTTAGTTACATTCCATGAGAGTATCTTGGTCAGACTATGAACTTTCCAGCTGACCCTCATATACATGTGTAAGATGAAAAGACCTGATTAGACAAAGAGGAATATATTTCTTTGCAATTACTTGCTTTCTAACAAGAGAAAAGATTTTTGAAGAATTTTTTAAAGACTTGCAATAAAAGGGATAAAAATGAACCAGTAAGATATCCATATGTTATATGAGGATGGATTTTTAGGATTCAAATGTTTTGAGTTGACCATGTTATAACTTCCATATACCATGATTACATGCTTTTGAGGCTACAATGATTATCTTTATCATAAAACACTCATGAAATGTTCTGGGCTTTTCTGACTGTAGTTTCCAAACTACATCATAGTGTTAATCCCTTAAATGTGCTTGTAAAATCCATTGTAATCTGTGAGTTTTGTTAATACAAATGTAGAGTTGGATTCTTTTTTCTGTTGATGCATTCTTTTCTTTATTTAAAAAAATTCTTTGTGACATGCAGTTGTTTTGAGGCCATCACACACTTGAATATTTTCTCTTCAATCAATTGAATTAACCACTTTCTGTTGTTTGTTCATGTGTGTCTTGTTAAGTTTGGAGGAGAAGGAGGAGGAGGAGGAGGAGAAGAAGCAATGGGAGATGTCGAATCACTTTGCTTCATTGCAATTTTTTTATTCTTTTATTTTGGTCTTTTTTGGTTTGTTTTTAAATTTTCAATTTAGTTCACTCTTTCTGTTCTTTCTTTCTTTTTTTTTTAAAAATGGAAGGAATCTTCATTCCATTTATAGGGTTAGAACTAAAACAAAGATACCTCTGGGTAGAAAGCTAAAGTTTCTTTTGCATTTTTAACAATTCCTGCCAAAAGGATGTGTAAATTTATCACATTACCATAGAATTGTGTTTCTCTTGTGTTCTCTCACTTCAGAAGACTGATATTTGTGGGTTTTTGGTGTTTATTTTTTTAAATTTCTACCTTTTTTCTTGCAAAGCTGAAAGTTTCTCTTTTTTTACAATCTTTTTTTTATTATTTTAATATTTAGTTATTTTTTAGGCTTTCTTGCTCTTGTGAGGAATTTTAAAGTTTTTTGAATTTCTTTTATTTGTTTGTTTTCTCTTCAAAACCATAAGGTAATTATCTCAGGAAACTGCTTTATTTTCTACTTCATTCATTCATGTATGCCCATTGCAAACAAGCTTTGTTGCAGTATATCTCATCACTGGCTCAGCATCTGTGGTTTTTATCTTCTTTTTCTTCCATATTTAAGCTATAATTAATCTTGGCTTACTTCTAGAGAACTACAATTGTAATCTTCCTGAAAAGTCTATGACTTTGCTTGTTATTTTAGATAACTTTCAATGTATATTATTTGATAATGTTTAAGTAGGCATGTTTTTAACTACTAAATTCATGATAAAACTACAATGAAAAAGCAACAAAACCTAACTTGAAATTTTTTAATAGATTGAAAGAAACAAAGACTGTGGGAGAGATTATAGAGGACATTAAAAGTATATGAACTTAAATAACTTACTGAGTAGAATAAACTATAATTTAACATTATGAAGTTCGATATTGGTAAAAGTGAAAAAAAGTATAGAGTATGATTTTGCTCAATCAGTATGATGTGGCTCAGTGATTTAGAAGTTTTGACAAAAGTGCATGAGGGAAGATTTTGGTATTGTTTTTCAGCTTTCTTCTTTTTTATAGTAGCATCAAACACAAAAGTGACAAGAGATAAATGATGACCTAAAAGTGTCTTTCAACAAAACAAAATAAAGAAAAAGAAATAAAGTTTTCTAAAAGAGTTATGTATATTCATATACATATTATATCATATACATTTTCACATAAGAAAAAAAAAGTCCATATGAAATTAAGATGTTTTGCTTTTGGAATAGTGTCATCAGAATGAATACATTAATCCACAGAAATGAAATTTATACATGACAAAGGAGAGAAGTTTGCTAACACACACACACACACACACACACACACACACACACACACACACACACACACACACACACACATATATATATATATATATATATGTATATATATATATATATTCAAAGCTCTTCTAATGAATTGAGTAGTTTAGTCTCTGTTATCATAAATGTAAACAAACAAATTCCTTTGCTTACACTGAGACTGCTGATGGCTACGAGGTTATGTTATCAGGTTGAAGTAAAGTTAACTGAGTTTCAGTCCCAGCTTGAAGCATCTTGCATGTCTAGCTATAATCATGAGTTGTGATACAATGAAACAGTCAGTCTATCAAAGACAATACACACACACACACACACACACACATGTAATTACAAAGGTTAATCAATAAATAAAGAGCATTTTTTGAAAAAAGCAAAATAAACTTTTTCCATAAATGTAAACTCTGCATTGATTGGAACTGGTTTATTGCAAAAATGATTCTAATCTTATAAAAATATTTGTGTTAAGGTTATTCAAAATGGCAGAAAATCAAAGTGCTCCAAACTTGAATTTACCGAAGAATGTGTAATGTATACAGAGAAGCCTATTTTAGTGAAAAAAATGTTTACAAATGGGCTAAACATGGATTTACCATTAAAAAACTAAGTTGAAAAGACTGTGGAGTAAACACACACTGATCCTATCATAAAGAAAAATTTCAGGATGCAGTGGTCAGTAAAGAAGGTCATGCTGACAGTCTTCTAGGATATGAAAGGACCCATCACTCCTTGAAAAAGGTGCAACTTTAAACTGAGCTTTAAACTGAGTCTTTAGTCAAAATTCCCTTTATCTATTGGGGGGTCCTCATGGTGGACTACAGAATCGTGGTAAGTGAATTTGAACTCCAGTCGTGCTATTATGTTCACTTTCAGACAAATAACCTTGGGAAAGGTATGAATTCCCTCATCCTCCCAGCTATGGGTTAAATAGTACCACTACTGTTCTTCTATGAGAATGGCTTTGGTATTAAATAACCTACAAAGGTTGATATGCCATTAAACAAAGAACCTATTGAATGACTTTCCTGAATATATATATATATATATATATATATATATATATATATATATATATACTGTTTACATTAGAATTTGCCCCTTTTTTGGATCAATTGATTGATTTTTACAGCATGCTACCTTTATGCCTAAAAGTTAGGGAATTGTGTAGATTGTATGTTTAAACTTATGCTTTTGAGTAGTTTCTCAGGAGTTTTTTTAACATGGTTATATGATATTAAGTAGGAGTACTTTTTCCTATTTAATACAATGAATTTGAAAGCAGATCTACATATATCTATACAGAGCTATTTATCTTTACATTAAAAAGTTGGTACACTTCTTGTTATGCGTAAATTTCATTTTTGTTAAAGAAAAAATTAATTCTGAAGACACTATTCAATCTTATTTTCCATATGATGCTCCTTATTTTCAAATATATGTATAAATAGAGTTTGTATGACAAAAGCATCCAAGTTTATTGCTTGTAGATGTATAGGAAAAGATTGTTTTACATGCAAAATAGAAAAGTGGTTTTAGTGAACTTAATGGATATATCTTTTAAAGTCTTTTTGTAAGGTTCAAACAAAAAGGTGTTTATGGAATAAAATAAGTGTATGTAGCTTAATAGTATAGAGAATAGAATGAGAGAACTAAATTCAGACTTTAGCTGGGGTGGTTTGTATCCATTTTGAAATAATGTGTTTAGAAAAGGTATGAATCCACCTCTCTACCTACTTATGGATAAATAGGAGAGCAATTGGTGCCCCTTTAACCATGTAAAAAAAGAAATGGCACTGAAATGCAGCACACTCCAAATTCTCATTATTCATCGAAGAACATGTGTTCCAAAAGCTGACAAAACCTGTCAAGAAGGAAGATAACTTTTTTCTTATAAAGGATGATATATTGGTGTGAGGAGCATAGTTTCATTGTGTAAATGCCAATTGGCTAAAAAAAGTTCAAAATTATTGTTTTTTTAGAGACTTCAGAAACAAATAATTCTTTTATTCTTATTGGTTGAGAAATATTACTTGCTTGTTGACTGGGAGATTTTATTCTTATGGTTGGTACATTTTGATTTCATGATTTTGATTTCATTTTAGTTTTATGGTTGCCATTTTGATTCTAAAATTCTTTGCAGATTGATTTTTGCACTTTTAAGGTCTTGAAGAGATGACACTCACTTTGAGTGTGAAAATAGTTATGGAAATCTAAATTATATTTTCATTATTCTTCATTCCAAAAGTGGTCAATTTAGGGATATTTTATATGCACTTCCACATGTTCATAAAAATTTCTTTGAAGTTTTATCTACAAATATAAGAGTATCTTCATGTTTCTATTATGTGTACTTTGTTTATAAAAAATTCTTGAAGTCTAATTTTCTTAAATGTTGCACAAAATTTGGAAGTAAATGTTAATGATGATCTTGAAAGCTCATAAAATTACAGGAGAAATGTGTAATATTATAAATAGCTATCTATAAAAATATTGTATCACAACGCTATGCTGTATTACACTTAAATTTTTAAAAAAGTTATTTTTCTTTTCAGTTTCAACAATGATTTTCTTAATTATAATTAATGATAGATTGTTAAAAATTAAACAATGATGATTTCTGCAGAGTTTTTTAAAAACTTTGTTATAAACAAATGAAGATTGCATTTCAAGTAATCATTCAGGGTATGACTTAAATGCATTTTGAATTGGGTTGAGTCATAAATAATTTCCATTTTAGTAAAATATAATTTATTCATTGATAATTTAGCAATGAATTAATTTCAATCAATAGTATGTTTGCCATTATTTTGAATCACCTCTTGTCATTTATCTGGTAGCTTGTTGATTCCACTCAAATAAATTCTGCTGGTTTCAACTAGTTTTCCACAAACATTTTTATCTGGTCTTCTTGAGAAAATTTTTTTATCATTCAGAGCATATTTTAGAGAATGAAAAAATAAAAATCACTTGGAATGAGGTCAGGCGAATATGATAGATGACGTAGAACTGACCAGCCTAAATCCAATATTTTTTTGTGAGTGATTCTTGCTGAATGTTGTCTTGTGTTATCATAAGGAGAAAAACAATGTTTCTCCTATTGACAAGTGTTGGGCATTTTCTTAGATTTTCATGCACATATTGAAGCTGTTGAGAGTTTAAGTCTGCTTCAAGTGTCTAATGGCAGTTTAAAAAATCAAAATGAATAATATCACAATGATCCCATCATACCCATCGCATAACTTTTCTTCTATGAATCTTTGACTTCGCTATAGGTTGTGGAAATTTATCCTTGTCAATCCACTGCCTTTTGCATCGAACATTGTCATAAAAGATCTATTTTTTTCATCATCTATAATGATATTCCTGAGAAACAGGTAATTTCTTTGCTCTGAAAGGAGACTTGTCACTATGGATATGTGATCTTCCTTATTTTCCAAATAGTGGGTGGAAGCCAAACATCTGGCTTGCTCAATTTTCCTATCTTTTTCAAGTGGCAAAAGATTGTGGATTGTGATATGTTGAGGCCAAGTGCTAATTCTCAAGTACTTTTGAGTGGACTGCATCACACTAGTTCTCTTAAAGCATTGAGGACTGGTAAGTGTCCTGGTCAGGCCTCAGCTCTCAATGATGTATCACTAGAATGCAACTTTGAAAACCAGTTTCAGACTTGGCAGTCAGTAAATGCTACAAATTTTCTAAGCTTGTTGTGTAGCGTTTTTGCTGTTCTTAATCTCTCCTAATTTACATATTCAATATGCGCTTTCAGTTCCTCCATTTTAGAGATATGGGATCATAGATTAAGTTATGATGTGTATTCTTTAATCAAGTGATCTCTGTTTGCATTAAATATGAAAGTTTGAAATGCATAGTTAAAACTTGCTTTTAAAACACAGAAACTATTTGACTCAAGCCAATATATACACCTGCACAAATGTTAAGCCCCACCTTGTTTATCATCAAATATTTTTATAAAGACATAAACTCTTCTCATGAAATTTAGTGCTGTTTGCATGGTTATCGTATCTCAAGTGAGAAGTTATAGGACATTCACTGCCATACTTTTATGATACATGGTATTCATGGCAATTTGAAGTTTGACTCTGTCTTTAAGAAACCCTTTCATAATGTGATTCTGTTTTGACAAAGAACGTTTTTTTATAATGTAAACTCAAATATAATGTAATGCAGGGGCGAAGAATTGGGGAAAATCAATATTAGCAGATCATTGGGATGCATAGTATTGGTTGTTCTGTAGACAAATTGGAAGACAATCCTAATTAAGCTATAGAGTAATCAGTCATCTGATGCAAAAATACGTGACATTTTATGTAAAGGATAGGCAGAAAACCAAAAGATCAAGAGAAACTAAAGTTGATGAGAACAGGTTGCTTGTGATACATTCCAAGAAAACAACCCAGTTCAACAAGTGCCCACTTGGCTGGGGCTGTGGAATACACAGACTGCATCTCTACTGAGGGGTAAGACCTGAATATGACACTAAACAATCTGAAGGTGAGGCTTCAGTAATGTTGAAGCTTTGGAGAATGCACAGTACCCTTTCATTGCCATTGCTCCCAGGTCCACTCTAGCCCAGAGTGGTTGCACCTGATAGGGTTCTATCTATGAGTTAAATAGAACTAAACTGTGTATTTATGCTAAACTGGATTGTTTGAAATAGAACTGTTTTAGACATTTATACTGCATACTTATGCTAAACTGAATTGTTTGAAATAGAACTGTTTATATGTATAAAAATGGATTTGGTAATAAATAAACTACAATGATTGATGTATCATAAAACCAAACCAAACCAGTTCAACAAGTTGCTTTCTTTGAAACCAATTTCAGAGCTGCTAATACAATTGAAAGTTTAATCTTGTGAATATACAAGGCAACCATGAGCAAGTCCTTCAAAGAAATGTCATACCATATTTTGATGATCACTCAGTGGCATCATGTCCAATCTTCATGGATAACAATGTTGACTCTTCAGAGTAGTACCAGTGACAATTTTCCATAGACTTCAAACTCTGAAGATCATTTGTGGGACATTTTTTATCATAAAGTTCAATCTAGGATTCCCCTATCCACACACTTACAGAACTTGTACAGACACTCGAGGAAGAATGGTACAAAACTCCCCAGATGCAAATCAAACTTTAAGCAGCCTTAGGAAAGTGTCATTCATTAACAAATATTGATATATTTTTCAATAAGTCCAAGAATGTGTGCTATTTTTTTGATAATTCTGATAATAAGCGATGTACTGATAAATGTGCAGAAGCAAATGTTTCTGACAACATTGTATTATAAATTATCTTCTTTCGAAAGTTGCCTTTAAAATACACATTTTCTGTATTATATCCTGTTTTTTGTTTTGTTTTGTTTTTTCTTAACCTGTTCTTAATGCTGCATAACATATAAAGATTTGGCATTTAGTCTTGGTAGAATTTACAATTGTATTTGTTGAGTCAAGTTCATTTTGGATTCACCCGTTCCAAAAAAGAAACCCAACAAAGTTTACTCAACTTTTGAGTGGGTGAATATATCTATAACAATTTAGAGTGGATAAAACAAGGTTGGTACATATAAGCATTTTATGTATTTGAGTAAATGTGTGTGTACACAAATAAAAGTGCACCAAGAAAATATTCAGAATGTAAAAATATCTTATTTTTCAAACAACTAAAAATTCATGGGTAACCTCTCAAGAACTTCAGTATATTTCAAAGAAAATATATTCAGGATGCATATATAGTTTACTGGAGTGTATAAAAAATATCCTATTCTTTAAGCAACTGAAAATTCATGAGGAACATCTTAAAAAAATCTTGTATGTTTTTTTGAACTTTTATGCAATGCTAGAAAAACAGTATGTTTTGATAATACTAGCTTTTCTGCAAATTTTTGAGTGCTCGTGATTTGATTCTTGTGTTGTGATATGAGGGATTATGATTATTGGCCAACTTTGCAAAGTAATCAGTGAATCAATTGAGACAGTCAAAATGTAGTTATCTTTTTTTAAAGTTCTACTTTGTTTTCCTGCGGTAGACCCTACTTTCTTTAGTTGATAACATTGGGCTCTGTATGGCAGTTGGTATTAGTATTCCAAAACTCTTAGAATGATGATAACTGATCCCAGAATTACAGAAAGAATCATTAAAGGGAACAAACTCAGCAGAAAAGTAACACAAAGAACAAAAAGGAATATATTTTTCTTAAATAAGAAATATTGTACTCTTTCTTAAAAATGAATGTTATAAGGGATGCCATCATTAAAGGTTCAAAGAATCAAGACTCCTTGTACATTTAAAATCAAAGGATAATGAGAATGAAAAAAGGTAACATCCCACATTCTACCTTGCATTGCACTTGGACACACCTCCAATCTAGCATGCCACTCACACAACTTACGCAACACTTCTGCTGAGGGATACCTGAGTCCTGTTTACCCTTGGAAACAGGTGGACATCCTGTTACGCCATCCATGCAAATTATGCAGCATTTCTGCAGAGGCATTGTCCTGTTTACCCTAGGAAGCAGGTGAACGTCCTGTTATGCCACATGTCAAAGGAATCTAATAATGATTTTTTATCCTTAAGAAACTTTGTTGATTTAGTGAGTATAATGTGTTTAATAGTTCCATAATATTTTTCCTCCACTCTCTCAAATTAATAGATAGATCAATCAATATTTAAAAATGTAACTTTTGTTTTTGAGTAAAATATATGAATTACTTTGTGATTGGATGGAGTTTAATGTAATTGGTATTCTTGTAGAAAATAGAATCATTGACAATAGTTGAAAACCTGGATGAAGCTGTTTGCATTTCCCTTTGTGCTAAAGCACTTGAGATAGGCATGAATCCATCAGTTCTCCTTCCAGCTATAAGGAAATAGAAAGGCAGGTTGGTTTCTTTAACCTTAGTAATGCAACCAGTCTAGGAGAAGGAAAACTATGAATTCAAACCAGCTGTATTCTGCTTCCAAACTGACCTTGTCACATCAACCTTGTGGCAGAGGGGTTGGGTAAATACATACTTTGTGTTAAACCAGATGACAAAATTGCAAATATTCACTGTGAATTTCTGTTGGTCCTTCCAGTCAATTTCATGGTAGTTTTCATTTGTTTAGGCTTTGATAATTTGCTGGAAGAAATCATTCAGGATATATAGAGAAATTTCTTTGAATCTCTTTCATTCTTCAGATGATTGTTTTCTTGTGAATGAAATGAGAACACTTTTTATTTTTACTCTCTTGATGTGTGAAGACATTGTGTGGAGGTAAGTGAGACAGCATTGTCTCTTAAAGAATCTTTTTGATGTAGATATCAAAACATTGAGAGGACACAGCCAGACAAACACAGAATATTTTTACAGTCAGTCTCCCACCATTTAATCTTTTTTTCAAACAATTTTCATTTTAGAACAGTATTATATTTTTTACTCTATCCAGCTGGATGATAATCCGATGGAGATTTCTACTGGAACAATTTCTATTGTTTTCAATGGTCTATGATCTGTTTGTTTTTTTTTTCCTTGTGTTTTCTGATGGATTGTTAATCCCTTCATTTTTTTGTCTAATTTCTTTTTAATATTTGACTTTCATTTGGCTTTTTATTTTTAATCTAAAAAAATATGATTTCTTTTTTCCAAATGTCCTTGAACAAATTTTCCAATGTATTTTGTTACAACTTTTTTTTAAAATCACAGTGAGTCAAAATTTTAGCAATATTCAGGTAATGTGGGGTACTATTCAGGAGCTCTAAATGCTTTTGTTGATGTCGTGAAGGAGATGAATTACGCTAGACAGTGAAATGCCAAGCTTGACTGATACTCTTTGAGTGTTAATCATTAGATTTGCCCCTGAAGTTTGGACCACATGGTTTTTGGCTTGCCCGATCATGGAATTTTTGCAATCTGAGCAAAGTTTTTTTTATCTATCTTTTTACTGTATTGTAATGAACTACATCTTCATCTTTAGTATAACAAATGCTTTTAGTTGCTACTGTGACATTATGGCCAAATTTGAACTTATAAAGAATAAGCTCATGAATTAGAATATGTTGCACCGCCATCTTTACGATTTAAAAATCCCACACAGTGTGAAGCAATGCATATATCTACACACTTCCACAATACTATCATCTACAGTCATTCCACAGCTTGAATGGCTTCAGGAATGCACCACAAACTAACACATTCCAAAATTTAGTAAAACTTTTGACTCACCCAAGTAATCTTGAGTTATTCATTTTAATCTTTCATTTTCATCCCACTTCTTATTTTAATCTAAAAAATTATTATTATTTCTTTTTTGTAATCTATGTCCTTGAACACATTTCCCAATGTATTTTGCTGTTTCTTTTTTATCTTTTTTTTTTGTATTCTTTGTTTTTCCTCTTCTTTTTTCTTCAGGTATAGCTTCAATGAGATATTTTTATCTATCTTTTCTTTGCTTACCTATTATGTATATATTATTACATATTATGTTTAATGTGTAATATATTTTTTGTTGTATATTTCATCTATCTTTGCTTACCTATTCTTGTCTCTGTTCATCTCATTCACTATGGATTAACCTAACCTTGGCATAATTTTAAAGAATTTCATCTTTTTTTCCATAGATTTATTTTGTTTTTATTCTCTTTTTGCAATTTCTTTCTCTGATTTCTTTATTTTATTCTTTAACACCTTAAATAAAGACTGATACATTAACAACTTTAAGAGATAAATCACAGAACAAATTTTCTCTCTTCAATAATAATGATGTGAAAAAATGATGATATCACATTTTAATAAAAAGGTGACATTTGGTAAACTTTGAATCTGTGTTAGAACAAATACAAGTTAATGAATTAATTTGAAATATATATATATATATATATATATATATGTGTGTGTGTGTGTGTGTGTGTGTGTGTGTGTGTGTGTGTGTGTGTGTGTATACAACACAGAAAAATATCAAATTATGAACACAAAGTTCATCACTTTAAATTTCATGTAGTGTGCACAATCATTAGACAGAAAAATGGGCAATCAGTTGTAATTATATACCTGTACAAAGTCACATACACTTCCATTTCAACACATGACTTTACATCACTATATAATAACAATTACTTTTTCTGTCTGATGATTGTGTATACCATATAAAATTTAAAGTAACAAACTTCAAGAGTTTATAATTTGATATTTTCCTGGGTTTTATACCTGCTCTCCTGTAGTTGCAACAAGCACTTTTTTTTGCGAACTTTTTCATTTGCATTTTATCTTTTTAAATTGTATATATACAAAACAAGAATTTGTCTTCCTGCAGATTTTTCCATTTCAGCAGACCTCAGAGAGAAAATCCAAGAATAGGTATGACTGGATGGAAAAGGAGATCCACTGGAAATAGTTCAAGAGATTAAATTTTGATCATACTGCCAAATGGTGTATGCACAAACCAGAATCTGTCCAAGAGAATGAGATGCAAAAAATTCTCTGGGATTTTGAGATACAAACAGATCACCCAATTCCAGCCAGAAGACTAAACCTAGTGCTAATTAGCCCCCCTCCCCCAAAAAAGAACTTGCTGTCAAGTGGATTTTGCCATTTCAGCAGACCACTGAGTTAAAATCAAAGAAAACAAAAAAAGATGCAAATACTTGGACTTTGCCAATGTTTTAAAAAAGATGTTGAACATAAGGATGACAGTGATACCAATTGTAGTTGGAGCACTTGGAATGGTCCTCAAAGGCTTCGAAAGGAAACTGGAAGAATTGGGAATCAGAGGAAGAATCAAGGCCATCCAGATTGCAGAGATTGTTGAGATCAGCCAGAATACTCAGAGAAGTCCTAGAGACCTGAGGAGACTTGCTCAACTTCTGTGAAAGACCACCAACTAGTGCTGCTGTGAAAAACTCTTAAGGGCTAAAATAATAGTAATAGATGAAATAGATTATTTGCAAATATCACATATATAAAAATCACCCTTAAAGACTTGGTTATCCAACTATCTTTGAATGAGAACTAATTATGTTTCTGTTGACTAAAATAACCTAAGAACTATGGTTTGTATTTGATGAGTCATAATCTCCAGCTGAATAATTCTGATATATCTTCTAAAAAAAGAATCCTTTGTTGAGGCCAGAGGATTAACTTGTTTGATGAGAACAAGGATAACAACATAATTCTGAATAAATCAACTACAATAGACTTCCATTATCATGACACTCTCAAGGATTTAATTTGCTTATATACAAAATGTATCAATAATTATAACTTGAATTACCAGGACCAGAAAATTCGGCAAGCACTGCATGCAACATATGGAACCACTGGACAGCTGTTTTGACCTTGTTAGGCCTCCTCAGCACTGTATACTGTGATCTCCCCTACTGGAAAAAAATGTATGTATTAATAATTATTTTAAGCTTATCATTATCATGATACTCTCAAGGATTTAAGAGTGTCTTTTTAATGAATTTGCTTATATAACAGATGAATGTCATACAAAATGAAATGTATCAATGGTTATTTCAAGCTTATAATGAATTGATAAGACTTTTCTTTTGAATTTATTTTTGGATTACTGTCTTTCATTAGACACCATATTTTAAGGATTTACTAATTTTAGTTCTTAAAATAATGTAGTGAAATTTTTGTGCACTATTGCAGTAAAGTAATCTTTAACAATAAACCTGCAGATTGGTTTTAACAGCATATCAACCTGTTTGGTGTTATTTTATACCAAGAAGTTACAATATCATGTTAATTGTAAGAACACATAGGTAGTTGTTTCTTTCAGAAGTTTTTTTACACACATATTACATATTAACACTTTTAAAAAGACCCATTTGATCCATAGATGCAACCTTAACAAGTACTATCACTTCAGGATAGAATGCACCTGGGAGTAATGGCAATGAAGAGGTATTCTGCATTCTCTAGAGATCCAGAATTGGAGTCTCACAATCAGATACATTTTAGTGTCTTGCCCAAGAAACTCTCACAAAAAAGCTTAAAGACTGTACCCCCTGCAGAGAGGTAAGCCCAACTCAAAAAAAAAAAAAGGAAAAAAAAGAGAGGTCTTACATCTCTGTAGGGGATACAGTCAACATATTTTAAGCCCCACTGACAGGGTGCCAATGGGCTGGCAATAATATAAAAACAAACAATAAATCACATGTCTTATTAAATAGAGCAATTAAAACCAGTGCTTATTTGTTATTTTTTAATGAAGCTGGATCAGTTATCATTATATATATATATATATATATATATATATATATATATATATATATATATATATGTGTGTGTATATATATGTGTGTGTATATTTAACCGGACCATTCACCTAATGAGTAGAGTGTTTGCCAATGGTGCAGGAGATTGAGGTTCAATCCCAGGTCGAGTCATACCAAAGACTCAAAAAATGGTACTTGATTTCACCTTGCTCAACACAGCATTATAAGGTGAGGATCAAGGGTAAAGTGGAGCAATGCAGGGCATGGAGTAGTGCCCTCCCCTACACCTCAGTGTAATAGCTATTGAAAAGGTAGACTTCTGGTCACCCTCAACTAAGGTTGACTATATATGTATATATATAAAAGTAAAACATGGGTGGGTCTTTCTGTCTGTGTGAGAGTCCAGTTTTAACTAAAAAACACAATACTTGACTTCCAAAATAAATATGTTTCAGTAAAAGAATTACCATGGGAAACTTTGTGTAAGTGAAGATATTTGGAAATTAAAAAATGTCATTATAAAATTAGAAAAAAAAAACAAACATTTATTAGCATTTCAAATGTTTAATTTATGATAAAAATAAGTTTATGATATACCGAAAAAAAACCCCAAAAAAAACAAGCTTGAACATAAATCAAATCAAATATGTACTATTCATAATAACATTTAATCATTATAACATTTATATTTTAAGCAAAGTTATGATAAAAATATGCTTATGATAAATTTTACAATAAAAAGATTAAATAAATGTTAATACTAGTCCGAATAAGAAAGATATAGAGGAAAAAAATTGTAAAACCTTGAAAGACAATATCAGTTTTGACTTGGATGCAGTATGTATATGCTGGAGGCTAGTAGATATTCTGATATTTTCAAAGACTTGAACATTCTAGTGACCTAGTAACACTCCTACCAGTGCAGTGTACAACACTCTATGAGAGTACAGTCTTGTGTTTATATTGTCATTATTTTGTAATGTGTGCTTGTATTGATCGACATGTGTAATTTTCATAATCTTGCAAGTGATGTATCTTCTAACTTTTGTAAATCAAAATAAGAATTCAAGCAGTTGCAATTTTATTTTCCATGAATTTATACATATAAAGTTACATTGTATTTCTTTTATATAAGTAAATACATGTATGGTTAATTCCAAGTCTTTTGCCTTTTTATCAATGAATAACTGTGGTACAATAATATACATTCATGTGTGTATATGTGGATATATATATATGGATGTATGTTTGTGGGTCTGTGTGTGTGTTCATGGATGGGTGGCCAAAGATGGGATCTTATTGTCAGCATCTTTGAGCAGGGCTAGATTGTCTGGTAGACCTTCCTATGTCTATTTTGGTGCAAAAACCACACAAAGAGCTGTGCCTGCATGAACTTGCGGGATCAGAAATAAGGGGCAAAAAGGATGAAGGATGTGGGTCAGTTAGGAGTCAGACTTTAGCAGTAACAGAGTCACACAGGCAGGACAGAAACACAGGCAGAGAAGGGTCTCATGGAGTAAGAAGGTAGCATGGGGTTAGTGAAAACAATAGCCAGTGAGGAACCAGACATCGAGCAGTGAAGACGATGGTCAAAGATGAGTCAGCATCATTGGTAGCTGCGTAGGATTTTCACTGAGTTCTCATGATAGTTGCATATAAACATATCATCATCATGTTGTGCTGCTAGCATGGATATCCCTGACCCTCTCTCAGCACTTCTCCCTATCATTCATCATTTCTGGCAGGTCTTCAGGGCTACATTCCGTATCCTCACATAACTGCTGAATGTATGTTCGAGCTGGTCGTCCTGCTTTTGCTTGGCCATATGCGGGGGTCCATAGGAGTATATCACTGATGAGTTCATCCTTGCTTCTCCAGCAGTGTCCTGCGTGTCTGGTTCGTCTAACTTGTATAGTTTTCGTGATAGGAGGCAGGTGACCGTATAGTTGGTGCCTTGTTGGGTGTTGCCGCCATAACTTGTTCAATATTGCTCACAACATTCTTGTGTAATTGCCATCTAGCTTCTTCTTCAGCCATTTAGTTAGTGTCCAAGTAGTGCATCCATAAACGCATAGAGTGCCAAAAAGAGCCAGACCTTGCCTTCTTACGTTTTACTGTCCTTAAATCTGTGATTTACCTTTTCTTCCTTCCACCTTCTGTTGTTGCTTTTTATTATTAATTTTTATTCAACTTGTGAAATGCTCATTTGGCTGGGTGTGAGAAGATATAATGTGGTCCACACCATTGGACGATTAAATGACCAACCAAACCACACCTGCCATGTGGGTTATTTCATATAACCATAATTGCAGTCATGTCTGTTGATGTATTCACTTAGAGAATTTAATTAATAATAAGCAAAAAAAAAAAAAAATGACCACAAAATTAGGAATTTTGATGTTTGAAAGAGTTTTTAATATTTGCTTTTTTAAAATTCTTTTAGTCATAAGAATTAAAAATTTTGAGCTCAGGTTAAATCTAATTAAAAAGAGTTTTCTTTTGTTTTTCTTTTTGCTAATTATTTAGTGTTCGAATTAAATGCCACAAACTTTATCTACTTAATTATTTGATTTGTAAATGAGTTGTGCTTTTAATAATATAACAAATTTTAGCTGGGTTGTGTTTTTGTCTTCATGCTTTGTTGGCAGGTATAGAATATGCTGACAGTATTTCTTACAGAGAAGTAAGACCAACCAAAAAAGGGTTGTCTTAGTTATGACAATAAACTATAACTGGTGGTTGTTTTCTAATGTTATTATTACATCTTTTTTAATTTCAAAATATCTTTGCTTATACAAAGTTTATAATGACAATTCTTTGACTAAAACTTGCTTGGCTGTTACTCAATCAGAATATATTTTTTGTTGTCAAGTGTCAGTTTTTTTAGTTAGAACTGGACTCTCAAATAGATAAACCTATTGACATTTTGCCTATATATATATATATATATATATATATATATATATATATATACATATATATATATATATATATATATATATAGAGAGAGAGAGAGATAGATTATAATGACTGACCAAGCTTCACCTAAAGATAAAAACAAATAAGCACTTATTTTAATTGCCTTATTTCGTGATACATGTGTTTTAATGTTTGTTTATTTTTATATTTTTACAAATCTATTATCACTCTGTTGGTAGGGCTTAGAATATGCTGATTGCATCCCTTGCAGAGAGGTAAGAACGTACCCCTGTCCCCATAAAAAGGAAGTGGGGTTGTCATCTGATTTTGAGGCTTCAGTTTTGGATCTCTGGGGAGTATGGAGTACCACTTCATTGCCATTACACCCAGGTTAACACTTACTTGAAGTGGTAATACTTGTTAGGGTTCCATTTATAGGTCAAATAGATCTATTTAAAATTTTTTTGTATTCAATAAGACATCCCAGAAAAAGAAAACAAAACTCCAAAAACTTTAAAATGTAAATGAATATACAATGAATATAATTCCCTAACCTCTAGGCATAAAATAACACTAGATGCATTAGTATACTGTCAAAATTAATCAATCAATCAATTGATCTTGACTTCATTAAATTATTTTCATATCTATTTTCCACAAATGACTTAAATCAAACTTATTTTAGTCCCAGAGATATGCCTCATTTGAGAATTGTCTGTTTTCTGGTATTAATTTATATGATTATTATTTTTCAGTAAAAGGTTCCTATGTTTATTTATACTTAGAAATTCTATTCTGTCTGCAACTTAATCTTGAAATAATATCTACAGAAATGTAAAGATGCACTTTTTTGTAAGATAGCATTAAGGTACGAAAAAATGATTATGAATTCAATTGATAAAGATGAGTCTTGAAAAGGAGAGATGTGGTTGCCAGGGAGACTCTTGTTTGGTATCAAAAGTTTTGCTTTGTGTAAACATAGTTGTTGACAATTAGTAAGTGGTAATAATGTAACGCTATAGGGTGTATGGGTAATTATATGTTAAATGATGCGACAAGGCCAAGGGACAGCCCTCAAGTAAGACTCATCATTTAAAAAACACTGTTTACATATATTTGTATGAGGTGTGATCAGTAAGTATGATGATGATATCTAGACTATGTGAAGATGAATCAGTACCAATTTGAAAAATAATCATGTAAACATTCTCAATATTTTTGAATAGCAGTTTTCAGCAAAACATAGAAATCTGTAAGTGCAGCACCCTTCATATGACTTTTTCTGTATTTCAAAACTGAAATTTTATCCTAATAGATAAGATTTGAGGACATGGAGGACATTGAAAAGAATATGTCGATACAGCTTCACAGCATATTTAAAAAGAAATTTCAGAAATGCTTCAACCAATTGAAACCTCACTGGAATAAGTATGTTGTATGTCTAAGGAAGTATTTTGAAGAAAGTTATCATTTATTCATTATCCATTTCTCTCTCAATACTTTCTGAATACATCTTATAAGTATTACCTAACCCCTCCAATACAGGCAGGATGTGATACAAAGCCAATTTTTAAGTACACTAGTTTGAATTCAGAGTTTTCCTTCTAGACTGATTGCCATACCACAGTTAAAGAGCCCAGTCTGCTCTGATATTTACCCATGGCTGGGAGGAGAATAGTTTGATTCATACCTTGTTCCAGATTTAAGCACAGCTTAATAAGTCTGTTTCCAACAACAATAACTGTTGTGCCATGAACACACCTTGTATACATTTTGAAATTGTTATGTGCAGAATGGTTTAAAAATTGGAAATAGAATGCAATTTAGAGCCAATAAAATATAAATAATTCAATCAAATGTGGTAAATATTCGATAAGCTTAGATGAAATTAAAGTGTCAAATGTGGGTGATATTGGAGAGAGGCAATTAAAAATAAATTCAAATAAAAGTGTTCAGGTATCCTACAGTGAAATATAAAGTCGCTATTTGACTACTGATCAAAATTAGATAAAGAGTCAATGTAGACAAAAGCATCTTCTCAAGTAGAAAATAAAACCAATTACAGAGGAATTGTTTTTGTATCTGTGGAATGACCTTCTTTGCCATCAAAATAATTCTAACAACCTTGCTTGTAGGTGACACAGCAATACTTCCTGATATAAAAGAAAAAATGCCAAAATGACTCTCCCTCTGTATGTGATCAATGCAAAGACTGGTTTTAGTTTCACTGGTATGTCTGATATCAGTGGGAATTGTAGTACACACAACATGTATTACAAACTATTCAATACAAGACAAGTATATTACAGACATACAACATAAACTAAAATATCATTCAATCTTGTTTATTGTACAACCCCTCAAATTTTGATTGTCTAAAGATGATTTTATCATATACCCCATATATCATACAAGTTTCATTTTCAATTGGTTAGATTAAGGTTCATATATGTTTGTAGAAATATATTTTCTTTTATACTTAATTTTCTAAAATTTCTTGAGAGATTTTAACAAAAATCCTGCACTACAGCAATATAAACACAGTTGATGAGAGACGAGGATGTGAGCCATCTAGAGGCAAAAAAGTGAACTACTGATAGGCTAAACTGAGCAACAGCAATCAACAAATTATGGTAACAAAAGTTTGTATCTTGCATTTGGTGCAACCCCCTTGTCTAAAATTTAGGTTTTAGTTGGTCACATGATGTATGAGTAAGTATTTCAGAAAGTCACATGATACAGGAGTATATATAGTAACTACTTTTTCTTTAAACCAAAGCAGGAATGAAGAATACAAAAGAGGGAAGATGTGTGTACAAATTAAAGTTTGTTGATGCATATGTATATGAAAATACTAAAAAGTAGTTGTGTGTTTGCAATAAAATTACTTATTGGTTCAAGTTCTTCATATAAGGGTCAGCTGAAATGTTCATAGGCTTACCAAGATACTCTCATGAAATGTGACCAACATAGTCCCCCTTGTGGTCCACATACTTCTTCCATCGATGTTGCAGTTCTTGGATCCCATTGGTCAAAAAAGGGATCAACAGTGCATATGATATTATCATATGCCCACTCTTGTATGTTGTGAATTATATGTGAAAGCTTCTGTCTTGTGTTGTGTAGTGAGTAATGATGTCTTTGGACAATGGAAGTCCTTGAGAGATATGAACAGATCCTTGCTTCTACTGCATGCAGGTAGAAAAAACAAAGATTTATCTTTTCTTTTATACTAGGATGTGTCACCATAACATTATTATGGTTTCACCCACAAGTGATTATTATAAGAGTTATTTTCCAAGCAAGAGATAATCCCACACTATTACTGAAAAAATATCCTTTCTCTCATATTTTTGGTGTGTGCATCATCAATGAACCTTGTGACACACTAAACACATATATTACACATTAGACCCTATTCAAAACAAGACAGGCTTTCACATATAATTCTGGATACATATTTCTTTCTCTGCGGTAGAAGCAAAGACCTGTTCACTTCCCTCTGTCATTAGTCGGCCTTGTTGCACACTAAACAACTACACTACACATTACATATTATTCAATACTAGACCCAAGTTTTCACATATGATTTTAAATGCACACAACATCAATGAAAGGAAGTCTTCTGTCATAAATCTTCACACTTTTTTAGTAACTGCACACAAATAGTTATACCATCAAGAACTTTTTTACATATGCACATTTCACACTTTTTGTATCTTCTTAATTGGTAGTTTTGATAAAACTCATTATGTTCTAAGATTTGTGATTGCATTTTATTCTTCTACCAGCATTAAAAGCTATAAATAGTATAATTTAATTGGTTTTCTCAACTGTCAATGACAAGGACTTGGAAAAATGTTGCATTTGACTATACAATAAATATGCCATCCTACATGGTGTATTCAATAAGTTTCCAGACTTTTTTGTACCGGCATTTAAAATTGTCATTGACTCTTGAAAATTTAGTATGTAATTGTTATACATCTAATGAGATGACTGACCAATTTTTATGATTTCAGGTTTGAAGGAACTGCTACAGCAGCAATTGGAATACACCCTACTAAAGCCTGATTGTCACAGCTGGTGAATTTCAAAAATGCAATCTGGACTTTAGAAGAACGATAAGCAATAGCATTCTGTTTTAAACTTGGAAAAAATGCCACAGAAACATATGGAATGCTTCAGACTGCTTTTTGACCATCTTTCATGAATCGAGCATTAGTTTTTGAGTGGCATAAGAGATTCAAGAAAGGCAGGGAGTCTGTGAGGGATGATGAGAGGTGTGGAAGGAGTAAGGAAGTCAATACACCAGAGTTGATGAGCCAAAGGGTTAGGGTTAGGGTTACTATGTTGAGGTTTTAAGGGAGTTCAGCAAGAGATTCCTATGGAAGAGGCGAGCACTCTTCAAATCGGGTCAGTGGCATTTCCAGCAGGACAATGCACCAGTCCACAACTCCATCCTTGTCACAGACTATTTGACCAAGATGGGCATCAAAACAGTTTGTCACCATCCCTATAGTCTAGACCTTGCTCCCTGTAACTTTTGGTTATTCCCTAAGCTCAAAGGCTGTCGTTATGAGACAATTGAGGAGATGAAAGAGGCTGTGATGAAGGTCATTGACATGCTCACACAAGAGGACTTCCATGGGGCCTTCCATAAGTTGTTGGAACGGTACAATAAGTACATTGCAGCTGGAGGAGATTACTTCGAAGGGGACTAGAGTTTCATAGGTGTACTATCAATAAAAGTACCCATATGAAAAAAGTCTGGAAACTTATTAAATGATTCTCGTATATTCATCCCTCTTAATGAAAGGTTATTTTTTATTTGTAACCCTGAAAAGAAATTTGATGCAAAATTTAAAGGGCTGGATTGCAGCCTGCTTTGAGAGAAAGGGCCAGTGAAGAAAAAAACATCTCCACCCCAAAAAATGAAGCAATTTTCAGTCTCCTATTTAATACTGTGAATCTAGATGAAGAAGGTAAGCATCTTGATGAAAATTACCTAAAAGCCATCTACTTAAAATTGTAACTAAAGTGATTAAACAAGCCATATGTATCTTGTGGCCATAAACTATACTGTGCAACATTGGTTGCACTACAATCACATATATATCAAATATGACATTTAATAAAGACAGCATAATTGACGTTTATATTTTCCTGTATTTATTTGAATTGAAGGAAAACAGAATAAAGGTGAAACAATATAATACCAAGAGACACCCATGATGTAATTGTTGTAAGGCATGAACTTGGCTACTTGAGTTCAAATCCTAAACAAGGTTCCTAGCATTTTACATAGCACTGATATCCTTGGGCAAGGTATGAATACAACTATTCCACCCTCCAGTTATAGGTAAATAGTAGAGCATACTGGGTTCTTTAACCTTAGTATGCCAACTAGTCTAGGAGAATGCTGTAACACATACACATACAATATAATACGAAAGTGGTCTGTGCTTCTTAGTCTTCTATTCAAAACATTAAAAAAATCTGATAATTAAATTTACTTCTGTAAGCAACTTAAAGCTTGTGTGCCAGACAAAGTTTAACAAATAACAACAATTTAATTTCTGATGAGGAAACTCACTTTTATTCTTCTGACTGTTAAAGCACTATATTTTCTACAGCTACAGTCAAGCAAGAAGATTTAAACTGTAATTTCTGAGGAAACCACAATGAACTAGATCTTTGAATAAATAAAATATCTTAAATTCTAAGTTACATAAACAGCATAAAAATAACACAATAAAAATGAGTTCCTTTGAAAACCTTACCTGAAATTAGATGTGTGATTTTAGTAATGTATTAAAAATGAATATAATATCTAAATGCAAGCAGTTACTGTTAGAGAAATTGTGTTCATGTATTAAAGACCTAATTGCATCTGTAGTTTTGATGCCAATAACAGGAGGCATGATAAATACTAATGTTTTGCCAAAAGTTTATCTGACTCCTGTGGATTTTCTTAAAGGATTCGTGCTTTTGAATCAGTCCACCTGCCAATTTTGATTAAATCCGTTGTGTATTTCTATGTTTTACACATAAACCAAAAACTAGAGCCACTAACAAATACACTGTTAACAACCAAGTGGTAGACATTTTGTGGTCTAATTTAGAAGGTTTGGAATGTGCAGTGACATTGCAGTAATGTCTCAGAAATGTGAACTAGTCATGCAAATTTCACACTCAAACACTTAACTGTTGCATTTAAAAAGAAAGAAAAAGTTTAATCGAATTGAAATAGCTTGGCTTTAGGTTAGTCATATCTCCAGTTGATTTTAATGGCATGTCAACCAGTCAAAGGTTATTTTATGGCCGGAGGTTAGGGAATTGTACAATGATTTTTACATTTTTTGTGTCATTGTTTAAGTTTTTTGCACATTGTAATATATCAAGAATTTCTATCGAAAACAAATGATTTGCAAATAGATTTATTTGACCCATAGATGGAACCCTAACAGGTACTACTACATTGAGGCAGAGTAGACCTGGGAGTAATGGCCATGAAGAAGTAGTCCATACTTCCCAGAGCTCCAGAACTGGAGCCTTGCCATCAGATGCAGTTTAGGACACCCCTTTTTTTGTGTGTGGAGGGTCACCCTTTTGCAGGAGATAGTCCATGTATTCAAAGCCTTGCCAACTGGGCATATATTTCTCTCTAAGATTTACAATCACATTATTTTAATAAATTATTTCTTCTGCATTATTTTGATAATTAAATTGTTCATGTAATTTGTTTCTTTGGATGGTTTTAATTATTCAGATGGATTGTTTTTTTTTATGAATAAGATATTTTATTTTGAAAAATTCTAAGTTACTTAAGCGACATAAAAATGAGTTCTTTTGAAAAACTCATCTGAGAATTAATTGTTGTTACTTGTTAACCCTTTCGCAGTCTGAGTAATATTTCTTGTCTTTTGATAAAGCATTTATATAAAGCATTTTTCCTGCTAGCTGCTAACTGACCAATTTAATATTAATGTACAGAAACATCACTCAGAGATGTAAGATTGTGTAAAGTTTGTTATGCAAAATAACATGATTAAAAGTGAGTGCTTCATTATTTTCCTGCAATTCTACTATGACACATGTGGGGATTTAGGAATTAACAATAAAACTCCCAACCGGATGTTGACTCGTCGGCTGCTACATACAAAATGTATAAATGCGTCGCCACGCATAAGGCTCCACGCATCCATCCGGTTAAAAATCAGAAAAAAAGAAAAATAATAAAAAGTAAAGTAGCCAATGGGAAGCGGTCGCGCCAAAATTAGAAGGATTTTGGAGTGGCAAATTTGGAGCCGGTGGAGAGAGATAAATATTCAGGTTTTCTGTGAACCGAGTCTTGTCAGGGAGTGTCCATCAAACCAACAACATCATTTTGCTGTCTGGTGTTTTGGGCACCATGCTACGTCTTGGGATGTAGCGTTGGTTAGTCCATTCACCAAGTAAATAAAGGAAAGTATGGAAGAAATGTTTTCGTCTCTTATCTGTTTCTATCTTTTCTTTTTGTATATTTCTTTCGGGACTTTCTTTGGACAAGGCATTGCGCCGGCCAATCAACGTGGGGTAAAATAATATAACCAAAATATGGAGTCAGACATCTTATGGCAACACAGCCTTGCCCTTAGCCCCTGACCTTCAAAACCCTTTCAAATCCCACACACAAAATTGTGGATCAAATTATCATGTTTTGCTTTTTTTTTATACATGATTAATTGACTTATCGGTACACACTCTCAATTTTGCAAATTTTCTGAAAATAATGCACCCACTCTACGAGGATGAAGAATACAAAAGGGTTAAACTTAGTCTGGCACATAAACTTCAAGGGGCTCAATGATAAGGATATTATTCTGAATAATAATAATATTAAGTATAGCATTCATATTCACTAAGATCATTATAATTTCTCAAGAAAGATAACTACTAGATGCTAAGTGTATATTATTTCCCCTAATCTATAATATAAATTTTGTGAATGAAATATGACAATTGTTACCAAAAGCTGCAGTCAAGTGTGCATTAATGATAATAACCAACTATGTGCCACATGAACACGGAAACACATTTAGAGAAAAAGTTAGATGGTAACTTTACAAGAATGCTACCAGCTACATTGAAAAAATCCTGGAAGAAACACCCCACAAAAAAATAGATGTATGGTCACTTACTTCCTATTACTAAAATTTCTCCAAATAAGATGAACAAGACATGCAGGACACAACTGGAGAAGCAAGGATGGAATTATAAGTGACATTCTTCTGTGGACTCCTTCACATGGACATGCCAGTGTTAGCCAACCAACAAGAAATTACCTACAATTGCTATGTATGGCTGGGAGTGATGGATGATAGGGACGAATGGTGAGAGAGAGTCAGGAGAATTCATGATAGCAGCACAACTTGATGATGATGACATTATAATAGTTTGATTTTGGAATGTTTCATTGTCATTATAACATTGCAAAAATGACCTATGGGAGAATATTTTTGGTTCATAAAATAGTTTTAAAAATCTCTTGGAGATAAAAGCAACTTCTAATTAAATTTGGAACTCAATAAACAATAGAAGGGGTCAGCATTTGTGCTAACTTCAGTCCCTTTAATTTCTCAAGTAATATAAATATTCTCTCACAGGCTATGGATAAATAAAAGGGCAGACTGGGTTCTTAAACCTTGGCAACCAGTCTCAGAGAAGGAAAACTCTGAATTTAATAAGTTGTAGAGTTTGAGAGGGATGGGCTTCATCTGAATATTTTTGTCTAAGACATGTTACATGAGTTACATTTCCACAACCAGGTTAGGGAACTAGTGAGAAGGATTAAAGAAACAGAACTGAAACAAATTTTAATTTTCAAATGTTTTATGAAGGTTTAAAAATTGGAAATAGACTGCAATCAAAAGTCAAATACATATGCAGGCATTGTAGATCTTTAATAAATCTAGCTTAGTCCAGAAAAGTACCAAACATATATGAGAGGCAATTAAATAAAATAAATGTAAATGATGGGGTCAGTTATTCTATAAATGAGAGGAGTATAATTACAGGGGAAGGGGGCATTTGGATGCTGACCAAAAGGAGATGAATATACTGAGAGGTAAAAAATCAAGTGGACACTTGAAAATGTAAATTTGTTCTTTTTTGCTGAAAATAATGATTTGATGAAATACTTTCACTTGAGAATACTGACATCATTTTGCCTTGAGACAGAGGGAGACAAACCAAACTTAATCACAGATTTGTAGAGAAAAGGAAAGTTCTTATCTAAAGAAGCCAATGATTATTAATGAGATCAAAAATAGATATGATGTCTGAAACTGAATGAAGGCTTTTCAAAGAACAACGAAGAGGCCAGTGTTTGTTCTGCTGGGAATATGGGTCTCTTTTTAATTGGGGTATCACCCTCCTAAGAAATTAAGCTTTTGAAGAAAAAAAGAAACTGACATTATATAAAGCGTCAAGTAGAGATAAACCCATTGAAATCACAATATTATGAGGGGAAAAAGCAATGAAGATGTTAGTTTGCAGGAAAGCAATGATTTATATTGATATCTAATCACAACAATATCAGGGAAGCTTTTGAGAATCACTTGTTTTTCTGTTTACATCTAATGGCAAGTCGTTGATCTACTTTGTTTGCTTGTTCCTATATATATGTGAACAGATGTATGTGTGTGCCTGTGTGTGCCTGTGTGTGTATGTGTGTTTGTGCATTTATATATGCATATATGTGGAACAAAAGGTAAAGAATATACTGAGAGGTAAAAGGTGAAGTATATATATATATATATATGTATATGTTAGTGAGTCAAGTGGTGTTTTAATGGAATATCAACCCTTGTGGATTATTTAATGTTAAATTCCGTTTATATATATATATATATATATATATGGGGGTTGTAGGTGTGTGCTATTTGAAAGAAAATAGTTTGTAGGTTCATATTTTTATTTTTAGATAAATTGTTAGCGTGCAAAACAAAAATTACTTGTCAAAGTTTGTAGATGCATTTTATATGTTTTTTTTTAAACACACACATCCACTAATTTGAGGTTTGCAATTATGCTGTCAATATTTCAATATTCACGCTTTTGACTCTTGGATCTATTCAGGGTTTTTTTTTTTGTTTTGATCCTTGGGAGTTACATTATTTATGTTTGTTTGTATGGTCTTGTTTAATATTTAATATTAGGTTTTTTTTGCAAGGGGTGATTTAGTTTTTGATGCTGAGGGGTCTTTAGATTGAAAAGATGTGGAGGTTAGATATTATCAGTTATTTTTGTTCCATTTTTGGTTGAAAAAAAACTTATTTTGTATTGAGGGAAGGTTCAAATTTGGTTGTGATAATGAGAATGTGTTTTGCTTTGGTATTTGGTTTTAGATTTACTTCAGAACTGGTGGGCAGATTGGTGATCATTATGATTTTTTAGTTGGAAATTTGGAATTTTCAGTTGATATTTTTTGGGCTATGGTATGGGTATTTGTTATGTGTTCTTTTTTTTAATTTCAGCTGATTAGTGCTTTTAGGTCTTCTTGAAATTAGGACGAGTCATTTGGTGTGAGCTGAAGCATTTTTTTAATAAGAGTTCTGTATTTATTTGTTTCATTGTTATTACTTTCTGTACTACAATAGGGAAGGTGTTAACTTTCATATAAGATCCTACTACTTTTCTTGCTCTTAAAAATGTTATATCTTACTAATATTTTACTTCCATGATCTCTTTTTTCTTTTCTATATATTGCAAGTTTTTGAAAATGTTGAGTGGTTCTCATGGCACGATGAGCATTTGGTTTTATTTGGACAATCTTTCACCATGTTGTCTTGGTCCCTTTGGCCACACCTTCCACATGTTTGATGTCTTCTGCAGTTTTCCCTGGGATGTCTATATTTTTGATATTTAAAGCACCTTAATAGTGCAGGGATATATTGTTCTTCTCTTCAGAGATAGTATCCAATTTTCATATTCTTGGAAATTATTGATTTGTTAAATGTCAAAATGTACGTGTGTTTGTATTTCTTCACCACCCCTTCCAATGGTTATCCTTTTGTTGTCTGTGACCCCTTGGCTATTTGTATTTCCTCTGGAGTTACTAAGGATAGCTCCCTGTTTTTGATAACTGTCTTTAAGGTGCTCAGTCTTTAATGTGCATGGACATTGCACTTGTAGAAGGTTTTTATCTAAATTAGATTTTTGTTATCTATCTCTGTAAGTTGATTATTGCTTCCAACTTTTTTTCGTGGTTTAAGGATTTTCTCTGTTAGAGATTATTTCTTGAAGAAAAGGAGACAGTTTGGCAAAGGAATTTCTTCCAGTGATTCTATTGCCATAAATCTTTGGAATTCTGCAATTTCATTTACTGAATTGGGTTCAAAGAGATTTTATTTGGGTTTTTTGTTTGTATTTACCATATGTGTTGTTTTTTTCACTGTTCCAGTGCTCCACCACCCACCATAGAATTCAACTTGTGTTGGAAATTTACTAAGGGGAATACCCATTCACCTTGGTTGAGACAAGGATACATTAGCCAGTGTATTTATGTCAGGCATGGAATTTTGAACCCCTGCTAATTTGTCTGTGCTCATATAGCAGCTATATTTTCTTCTTGGCTCAAATGAATCATTTGTAGTTGACAGCAATCTCCCATGATGGTTTTGGTTGGTTTGAGCAGCTCATAATAAACTACACCCAGCTGATACCATCAAATGTAGATAAAAAACTTTGAACTATAAATATTCAGCTTTGCCACCAGTGTTGAAGCATGGCCAGGCTTACCCAAGAATCTTCTACACTGAGGATTATTATTGTGTATCTACTTTTCATTGTTGGTCATGATATGATGCAAAAAACCTTTCCTTTTCTATCATTGAAGCAGCTGTTCACATATGAGAAGACGCTGTTCGACATCTCTTGGCTTCAACTCATACAGCACCCAATGTCCTTGCTTTTGAATCATTACTAATGCTTTCAAATATTTTGAAATTGTTGTGTGATCAAGTCTTAATGATTCTGCAAGTTCAGCTTGCATCTGATATGAGTCTTCAAACTTTTTTGGTGTGCCATAGCATTCTTTATCTTCAACATCAAAATCATTATTTTTGAAGTGTTTAAACCAATCTCTGCATGTTGTTTCTGACAGAGTATGGTCACCATGTCTCAATAAAAATTCTGTATGCTTCAGCTGCAGATTTCTTTTGAATAAAGTAGTGCAGTAAAATTCCCCAACATGTATAATGCAATGAAAAACAAAGTTGTTTACACTTTGGCAAAATGACATCCATTGAATTTCAAGCTTGCTTATTGTACTTACTTATAGATGCATTACCATCTGAAACTACTTGCACACATTTCTGGGAATGCCATCTTTTGGAAAACAGAGAGAACTTATTCAAGGTCCTAATATCAAGGGATATGGACATACTAAAAGATAAAAGATAAAACACACAAACACAAACACACACACGCACACACACATATATATATATAGGTTTGGTTGTGTTTTAAGGCATACCAACCCCTTGTATAGGTTATTTAATGCTGAATCCATTTTTATACAAATAAACAGTTCTATATCAAACAATTCAATTAAGCCTAAGTTCACTTTTCAATTATCAAAAACATTTTTATTTCAAGTTATTCAGTTTAGTCAAACAGTTCTTATCAAAACAATTCAGTTTAGTATAATTATAGTTTTTGTTTACTCACTGTTAAATGTCAAAACAGTTCCATTTCAAACAATTCAGTTTAACATAAGTACAGTTCCAATGTCAAAACAGTTCTATCTTAAATAATACTATTTTTATACAAGTAAACAGTTCTATTTCAAACAATTCAGTTTAGCATGAGTACATAGCTTAATTGCCAAAAACATTTCTACTTCAAGCTATTCAGTTTAATCAAATAGTTCTAATTCAAACAATTCAGTTTAGTATAAGTATAGTTTTTGTCCACACACAGTTAAATGTCAAAACAGTTCTATTTCAAGTAATTTAGTTTAGCATTAGTATGCAGTTTACTTCTATTTAACTAATAGATTGGACCCTAACAGGTGCTACAACTCTAGGCCAGATTGGACCTGGGAGAGATGACAATGAAGGAGTACTCCCCAAACCTCCTGCATTACTGGAACCGCTCCATGAGATTGTTTAGTGTTATATCTAGGACACTCATCGGGAGGGTCTTAACCCTTTGCAGAGATGCTGGGCAATCCTGTTTATATATGATTTTTAAGCAAATAGTTTGTAGGTAACATTATTTTCAAACAAGCCAGTATTCATTTGTTTGCACACAGTTAAATGGTTTCAATTACTGCAATTCAATACTTATAATTCTATTTAATATTAATCATTTGTTTACAGAAAATTTAAATGGTTTCAAGTATTGTTATCTCAGTGAATTAATCCTCAACCACCTCTTTCTAACACCTTTAATATAAAATAGAGTTGGGTACTTGTTTGCCACAACAGCAATTTGAAGAATATGGATAGGCAATCCTATAGTTGCTAGCGCTTAACATGAGCAGCCGATTGAGTGGATCTAGCCTCTCTGACCATCCATATAGCCCAGTAAGGTCTCAGTCTGCTCAGCCACCAGGATCCCAGGCTCAAGCATTATGAGTCATCACTCACAACCAACAGATAGCTTCATTAGGGATGAGTCTTACCCCTCTGCAGGGGTGCCGTCTGCATATTCTTCAGTCCCAAAGGACAGGCTGTATATATATATTGAAAATAAAAAAGTATCATATATGCACACTTGTTTTATTTGGTTTAGTTTGGTTTTATGGCATATCAACCATGGTTAGTTATTTAATGCCTAATCCTGTTTTTACATATATATCAAATATATGATTTGTAAACACATTTACAACATACACACAGTTAAAGTATCAAATAGTTCTATTGCTAACAATTCAGTTTAACATAAGTCAAAGTTAAGTGGTTCCAAGTATTGCTATGTATCACTTACTATTCAATTAAACATCAATCATTTGTTTACATCCAGTAAAATGATCAAACAGTTCTATTTCAAACAATTCAATTTAGCATAAGTCATTTGTTTAGACACAGAATGTCAAACATTTCTATTTGACCCATAGATAGAACCCTATAAGGTATTATATAAGAGTGGACCTGAGAGTGAAGGCAATAAAGGGTTACTTCACATTCCCAAAATCTCCAGCATTACTGGAGCCTCACCAGTCATTGTTTAGTGTCATATTTAGGACACATGTTGGGAGGAGGTCCTACCCCTCTGCAGAGATGCAGTAGTGTAATCTGCAGCTCCAGTTGACTGGGCTGATGCACATTTGTATTGTATGTGCATGTACACACACATACACATCTTTTTCTTTTAATTTTCTTACATCTGTATTTATCCATCCTCTCAGCCACAAACAGAATGTGTCACAAGGTCATTTTTTAAGCAAAGTAAAGGTGGTTTGAATTCAGAGTTTTCCTTCTCCTTGACTGGTTTCTTTATCCAAGCTAGATAAACCAGTCTGCTCTACCATTTACCCATTTCTGGGAGAAGAAACAGATAAATTCATGGTTTTTGGAAAGGCATGAACATGAAATGAAATACAAACAGCTTTGTCCAAGATTTTGAATTTGTGTCACCAATTCCATTTCTTATAATGACAACCATTATGTTAAGCACACCTTCAATTCCTTATTTTTTGAATCCATTCATTAAAAAATATTCTTCCTGGCTGTCTACTAATATTAAGGCAATTCTAAGAATTTATCAGTCATGCTGATAATTTGCTTTTCATTTCCTGGTAGTACATTTATATGTGCATACACATTATTTATATAATTATGATTATTATGAAATGCAAAAAGAATTTTTCACTTCATATGTGGAAGCCTCTGTATCAAGGATTGCTGTTACAATGGGGAATCCAGCTGCTTTACAGGTCATATATATATATATATATATATATATATAGTTCAGTGGGTAAATTGTCATATAGATTATGAAGAAAGGAAAATAACACTGACATCTCGCTTTATCAGATACATTTACTAAAATTAAATGAAAATATCTTCAAATATTATAGATTAAATTTATTCAAAGAAATCACCATTGACTTTAAACTCAGCCTCTAGTCAACTTCAGAATCTCCTGATAGTTTTTCCAGTGGTATCCTTGGTTCAATTGGTAAATGCTATTGTTATCCTTGCCTTCAGTTCATTTTTGATGTTGCATGGAGTTTTTTTGGTCTCTCAGTCACCTATCCCCCATATATAATAATCATGGGGATTGCAAACTGGGGAATTAGGCAGCCAGATGTTTGGAGTGATGTAGTCACAGAAATTTTCTCATTGCTTGTGTGGCATGGTATGTAGGGTCTTCCAGTAGCCATTTTCTCAATCCAGGGCAGCACTACCTCTTCCAACCAATTGATGTAAGCCTCCATGTTGAGTGTAAGGCCGTGTAGGAAGATGAATGGCTGCATAATGTCAGTATAAGAATTTTATGTAGTGTATGATAGTGGCCTGAACTACGAACTACACTTTCTCATAATGCATTAGACTATCTTGATGATAGTCTAACACTGAATAGTTCGGCAAGGAAAGACTACATGACATGAGAAGTTAAACTGCAAACATTTAATATTTACATATATGATACACAATAATAATTGTCCTAAACCATACTAAATAAAAGCACAATAGTTGCTCCAAGAACAAGGTGATGAATAGCAGAAGTTACACTTACATAGGTTTGGTGTAGTGCGAGTTCTCATAAGGTGATTAGTACGCATGTTATTATCACATAGCAGAGGCTGAAGTCGATGTCCTATCAGTAGAACCTTCTTGGTCAGAAAAAGAGAAAACTCACTTCTCAAACTGCACATGATCAACGGTCATGTGATTGTCGGAAGCTCTGTCCATGAATCACAAGGAAGGGAGACAATTATGCTTTGTTCCCAACATCAGCATCTCTAGACACTACTTCAAACACCATTATTTGGACTGAATGATTTCATTGAACTTTAATATGATCTATTCACAGATTAAAACCTAAACAATGTGAAATCTTTGTTTTGGCGATTTCTGCATGAATGCCAAGCAGTACAGCGAGCCATTTCAAATTTCTGGAGGAGTGAATCGGGTCATAGAGCTCAGTTCCTCACAGACAGTGTCCAACTAACTCTAGTTTGCTGCACAGTAGACAAAAGCTGAAACGAATTAAGCACATGTGCAAAATCATTAATTTAAAATAGTGATAATTGACCCATCACACACTGTATATACAAGGTTTATTTAGCCGTAGTCATTGTCGAGGGTGACCTGAAGGCTTCCTTTTCAATAGCTTCTACACCAAGGTGTAAGGAAGGGAACTACCCCATTCCCTAGATTGTTCCACTCTATCCTTGATACGTACCTTATAATGCTGAGTGTTAAGCACGGTGGCATCCAATACCATTTTTTGAGTCAACCTTAGGATTGAACTCGGCCTTAGGATTGAACTAAGGGTTTTCCAGACTCGACCTTAGGATTGAACTTGGGTCTTCCAGACCATTGGAGAACATTCTACTTCTTAGGCAAATGGACCAGTTTATTTAAATAAGGGAAATTATTTTAAAAAAGGAACATAAATTTTTTTCCAGAATTTTTTGCCATGAATGAAGACTCTGCATTATTTGAAATTAGTTCATAGCAAAGATTATTTTTATCTCATAAAAATATTTGTTTACAGGCTATGCAAAATGGCAATAAATCAAACATGTTTCAGTGTTTGAACAGAGGTCTGTCTTGAAATTTTTAGGGGCTAAGAATTGCAAACCATGTGAAATTTACATAAAAGTGTGTGATATGTTTGGAGAAGGATGTTTTAGTAAAAAAATCTATACAAATGGGCTAAACTTGGGTTTGTTGTTATGAGTCTGAATCAAAAAGGTCAGTCCATGGAATGAAAATACACAGATTCATCAAAAAGGAAAACTTCTGGGCACAGCATTCAGTAAAGAAGGTCATGCTGACTGTCTTGTGAGATATGAAAGGACCTAGAACTATTGATTTCCTTGAAAAAGGTGCAACTGTAATCAGTGGTTTCTATTTCCAACTCCTGAGGTAAGATTCACCTTATTTATTGAATGACTCTTGAATACTGTATGTATAATACTCTCCAAAGACACTAGAATATTAACTGCCAAAAAATATGAAAATTGAGTTATGAGAAAATCTGTTGACATGGTAAAAATGAACTAATAAGCAAATACATGAAAATATGTTAGTTTCTTTTCTGAAAAAAAAAGAAAGAAAATCTAAAAAATTCAAGGATATTTAAGAATTAGAATCTTCTAGATAAAGCAGAAAATCATTTTTACTTCATTTTACCTTTATATTCAGTAAATATGGATTGTAAACATGAAAATGCTGAACAACGTACTTTTTTGATAAGTATGATGCAATCGTAAAATTATTTGAATAATACTGTCTTTTTTTTATGACATGTAAAATGTAGTATTATTATAACTGGAGCAAAAAATACTTAGTTACATTCCCAGCTCACCAAGGTTCAATAATATCATTTATATATCAAATGATACAATAAACTAAATAAATGGCGAGAAAGACAAAATGAGCTTATAGTGAAGTGGTATGCTACAGAGAGAGGGAAGAGGAGGTCAATTCCCCTACACTTCTGTGTTTGAATCAACAGGCACTAAGACTGACTGTTAAAATGATATATGAATGGAGGTCAGCTCCCCGCACTCTATGACCTGCAGTCTGTTGAACAAAGAAAGGATTCCAGGTCACTCAGGTATTCTGACTGGATGGAATAGTGGGAAAAGGAAAAAGTCAAATGATTGGCCCACAGACCCTGGCGCCAAAAACGCCATTTTCCCTTAGAGAAATTTGGAAAAGAATCTTTAGTCTTTGGACAGAAGTCAGCAGAAAAAGACGCTGACCTCAGCTGACTCCAGGAAGGTCACTCGCCCGTAAAAAGAAAGAAAGAAATCTGAACATTGAAACTCGTCAAAGATAAGTACAACTTGAATTGTTTTCCTTGGACTGATTCCTAAATGTTGGGAAGTTATATGTATTCAAAAAAAAAAAGCAATAGAGAAACTGAAAAGATTCTGTTTCATCAATAGTAAATTAGTGAATGAACTTCATCACATGCTTCAGACCAGCGACTGAAAAGAAGAAAAGGACTGTTGAGAGACATTTATGTTTGATATTTCCTGTTGGCTTAATATTGCCGGTATTTTAAAAGGAAAAGAGAAAAGAAAAAGGAACTGTTTCTTAAATCTTATCATTATTTGTTTAGTCATCGCCTATTAAAATTTTGTTATATTTTAAATGCACCCTTGTGTTGAAATCTATTGATTGTGTTGTTTCTTCTATCGAGTCGTCTTCTTTTGCACATATCTGTTTCTGCTTCATATCACTTTCATTAATTCTCACTAAACGTCTTATTGCCACCTTAAAACATTACAAGGAATTTTAGAAATTTGACAACAGTTAATATTTTCTAACCTCGAAGTCCGTTTTTTTACGCTATCTGAGGGGGTATGAAGACAAAGGACTTGGTGGTGTATGTGAAAGTGAATTGGTACCCCCTTACCAACATCTGAGATCAGTCCAGCCCCAAATTAACCTCCACATTATTTGCCGGTTTACCATATGCCCAAAATAGGAGTCTTGACTGGAACTTATTTTGTGGAGGGTCAAGTGCCAGACTGCCCATGACATCACATGTGCATAAAATGGACTCTCGTCCTGGGATAATTATCTATGCAACATCATATTATTTACATATATTGGAACATTTAATATATACATAACAAATATACAAGAAGTAGTAACAAAAATACACAAATATGTCTGTATTTACCAACCCCTCCATGCTGGCAGGATGTGACACAAGGTCAATTTTTTAGTAGAGTTCAACAGGTTTGAATTCAGAGTTTTCCTTCTAGACTCATAACCTAACCAAGGCTATAGAACCCAGTATTCCCTACCATTTACCCATAGCTGGAGGGAGAATAATTGGATTTATATCTTGCTCAAGAGTATTACTGTAATGTGAAATACAATCAACTTCATTCAGGATTTGAACTCATGCTGCCATGTTCATTTCTTATGATGACAACCATTACACCACAGGTACAATCAACAAATGTGTCCCAACATATAAAATGTGTCCCAACAGATAAAATGTTCAGATATTGTTCCATGAACAAGCAACATATAAATATAGTACAAAGAAGGTAAAAGTCTTTGTTGATGTAATTGGTCAGTACAACTTATACAATAAAGTCATATTGGCATTATGGCAAAAGATATCTATCTCTGTTCAATGAACAGGGATAAAAAGGCATGTGTTAAAGTTCTGAGACAAGAAGACATCTTTTACATTCAAAGAACAGGGGACAAAAGTAGAGATAAGGTGATTTATAGGATTGATATATGAACATGAGGTGTCCAAAGACATGCCCCCACCCAAACCAAATCCAAGAGAGACAATTGTTTATTGTCACCATACAATATTTATACATTTTTATTTTTATGTTGTGAAATTGGGCAGGGAAACTTGGCTGAGAACTAAAAAATAGTAAAAGGGAAAAACTCAAAAATAATGAAAATAAAAGTTCAATTTACAATTTCTATTTAGAATAGAAAAGGAAAAAGTTAATTTTTGAGATAATTGAATATATTCCTTTTTAATCAATGATGAGTTAAATTTGATAAAATCACACTTAGCTTAAAATTGAATATTTGTATTACTGACACTCAAACACCATAATGGATTTAAGAAAAATATTTTTACTGGCTGCCTCTTCCATCTGATCTAATTGATTTTAGAATTAGCCGACTTGTCATTTTAGTTGAGAAAAGGCTAATGATGTTAGTTTTTAATGTTATGGGGAAATGGTAGTTGATTTATTACTTTTCCCAAATCATTCAAAAATTTGTTTTGGTTTCCATTTTGTGTTCTTTTCTTTCATATTCAGTGAAAATTCTTATTTATTTTACTTACTTAAATACGTTCAAAGGAACAATCAAACTCAATATCAAGTCCTTTCTTATTCATAGAATTTGTATTAAAATTATTCAAATTGACATAATGGGGAACCATTTGTAGAGGAATATTAGTTGGTAAGATAAGTAAGTAAAGTTGGCGACTGTAGTCAAGGGCAACCTGAAGGCTCCCTTTTCAATAGCTATTACACTGAGATGTAGGAAAGGACATGACTCAATTCCCTGGATTGCTCCACTTTACCCTTGATCCTTACCTTATAACACTGAGTGTTAAGCAAGGTGGCATGAAGTACTATTTTTTGAGTTGACCTGGGATTGAACCCCAGTCTCCTGGTGAACACTCTACTCATTAGACCAAAGGAAAAGTGAAATTTCTTCTCAAAAATAAATATAAGAACAAATATATACAAATAACAACATATATTATTGCCTGAGAAAACTAAGTAGAAAGAATACAAAAATAAAAATAAAAATTTATATATAGGAATATCCCTATTGTATGTATATGAAAGTTTGTGAGACACTTACATATTTGAGAAGAGTTCTTTCGTCATTAGTTATGTGGAATTATCAAACATGTTAGTGTGTGGACAAGAAAACTCAGAACATTGTATTCTGTGTACTGTTCTGTGGTGTCATTTTCAATGTAAGCGAGGTTCAATTGGGATAAAACTATCCCTCTGTGGGTAAAGAGAATGAGATTTTCACTCTTGCTTATGTACTGCCTTGGCAAATTCCATCCCGGGGTCATTAATAAAAATTCTTTATTAGACAAGGGAATTAATGCTTCACATTGACAGACTTAAAAAAATTGCTAAAAGTCATCAACTTAAGAAAA